>JBBPBO010000001.1:22669791-22799067 GCA_037974295.1 Cicer cuneatum | reverse complement strand
TTTTTTTTTTTTTTTGGTATAGTATTTGATTTAGTTTTAATAGTTAAATAATATAACTCCATATAAATATAATAAGATCATTTTGAGAAATTCTTTGACCCCTTTTTAATTAGAACTCATTTGAACTTTCAAGTACATTAATTATTATTTATCAACACGCCTTAATTATTTTATATATTTTTTTCTTGCAATCAACACTAAAAACTATGATTAATTCTATCTCTTAAAAGACAAATTTGTCAAAACAATATCTATAATTAATAGATTGAGTTAAATATATGATTGGTCTTTGTAATTATATTCTTTTTATTTTATTTTAGTTCTTGTAAATTTTTTTGTTTAATTTTATTCTTTCCTATTTTATTTAAATCTTTGTAAAATCGGTTTTTATTGGAATGAAATATTATAATATAATATATATATATATATATATATATATATAATATTTGATTTTAATCCCTTAATTATTAGAGATATAAAAAATTGTAGGGGCCAATTTCAATAAAAAGCAATTTTGCAGAGACTAAATGAATGAACAAGGACCAAAATAAAAATATTTATTGGGACAAAAATCAAACAAAAGTATTTATAGAGATTAAAACAAAATAAAAAGTGCTCATTTACATAGATCCATCATATATTTAAATTAATAGATTTAATTTTGTTACCAATTTTATAATTTTTCATGATTTAATCAAACGAGAGACAAAAGAATACGTAGATTACTTACATTTTTAAAGTATGTCAAGTAGTTTATTGATTAAACTCAAGTATGTTAAGTGTAATAAAAATAAAAAATACTAAATTTGAACTGGAATATTTACAAACTACCAATTGAGTTTTACTTAAAAGAGGACAATAATTTTAATTAATGTGGTTGGAAAGTCTTGCTGAAATTTGTTATGTTTGAACCTTGAAAAGTGACCTTCCCTTTTCTGAATTTATTTTTCAACTCAGTAAATTCATTAATGTGGCAGAATTAACAAGAAAATAGCTATTATTATAGATAAATTATTAGTGAGTTCCCCTTCAACTTTCTTATATTTAGATGTTTCAAATGAAGTGGTTTTATCACCCTAAGCTCTTGTAGTGCATATTTCCACAGTTGGCTAATCATTTTGACAATTTTTTACGTTATATTTATCCAATTATATACCTCTAATCTTGCATTTACCTGAACTACCTAAAATTTCTCAATTAAGTGTAGATTTGAAATTTGTTAATGAAGAAAATGATATGATCCTGGTTGTTATAAATAGCTTTAAGGATCGTTTTAGATTGGAAACTTACAGATTTGAGGCAAAAACACGTTTTGCTAGAGAACGCGATAATCGGAGCTCCGAAAGTCAGAATCGTACGATTCCAAAACGAGGTGAACGATGACGTTCCGAAACGCAAGTTACGTTGTTGAATCACCGAAAACAAGTATGTAGAACTCGAGATATGATCGCAGGTTACTGAACACGAAAATTGGTAGAATTTGTGTACTAGAGTTTGATGTAAAGGAAATTCAACATTATTTTTTAGCAAACGAACCAAGAAAAGAATTGCGCCACAATCTAAGGATTGATAAGTCAAAAGAACGCCACAAAGATTAACAACCTTGATAATTTCAAAGTGAATTCTTTCAAGAACTCTAGAGAGCAAAGTCTCACAAAAATAATATTCAAAATCTGCTGTCAAAGAGGTTACAAATGCATATTTATAGTAAAACTATCTCTAAACTTAAATGGGTCAAAAGTGACACCATTTTCTAGGTCCATATTGGACATACATCATTTTTTTTTTAAAATAAACTAAATATAAGGAAGTAAAGTATCTTCACTTACACATAACATAAACTAAATCTATAATAAAACTATTATAATTCCAAATCAAAGCAAACTAAGAATTGTTACAAACCAAATTAAAATAAATAAAGTTTATCTTAATTTATTAAAATATGGATCATCTTCATACTTTTAAGATTCTTATCAGAAAAGCTTGCGGTATAATTCGTCCCTATGCTTCTCTCAATTGCCAATGCCACCCCTCAAAAGAGAGTGACTCAGCATGCTTTTTTTCTTTCTTTCTAGTTTTTAATTAAATAAAGAAAATAAATGCATGACAATTAACTACAACCACTTTGATTACAAATGATTAATATGTTCCATTTAAAAGGAAGAATTTGATTCTTAAGAATAGAATATTTTGTGATCATATTTTATTTATCTTTTGACTAAATTCAATCTAAAAACCTTTTTCTCCGAATATATTGTGTGTGAAACTAAAAAGAAAACGTGTAAAGAGTTAAAACAAAATCAAAATAATTGCTATCACTATATGCTTGTACATTTGACAATGACAAAGGCACTTAGAAATCCAAAAGGGGGACACGAGAGACCAAACAAAATTTCCATAAGATGTAATAGTCGGTAAACTTTGATAGTGCAAACGAATTAATATAGAATCCAAAAAATTGAAACTTATAGCTATATATAAATTTTAGGATTTTGTTTGTATATAATTCAGGAAAAACAAAGTTACACGTGATATACTAGGACTGTTTGCTAACCGTACTTTGAATTATTTTTGTATTGTAGTTTTACTTTGTATTTGTTATATGTGTGCTTTTTTTTCAATTACATTTAAATAGGTTATTTAAGTGAACTAATTTCAAATAAATTTAAGTTTCTACACATATTAAATTAAGTTTACGTAAAATACGTAAATTGAATTCATGAAATCTATTTAGATGTAACTAGAAGAAAAAGGAGTGTAACCAACAAAAACAAAACAAAAGTGTAGTAGTTTTTGGTCATGTGGGCATTATGGTGAAGGTACTATCATAATTGGGAGGTCCCAACAGCACTATAAACTTTTGATATTTTAAATTTTGATTTTTTTTATGTTTGAGATGAAATGTGGTAAAAAAAACTCTGTACAACAACTGCAATATTTTAAGTTTGAATTTGAACTAAGGTTTTATAAATTGTGTTTTTGTATTTTGTAATTAGTTTTGACCTACTATAACATGATAACTTAAATTTTCCACTTGTTAAATAGATAATAAAATTTCCTACTTATTTTTAATCTAACTTGAATTCTTAAAGTAAAAAAAAATAATCATGAATTCTTAATTTACTTGAAGTGAATTCCATTTCACAGTTGATAAAATTTTTTACTTGATATAGTTTACTTTTTACATAGAAATTAAGTAATAACATTTTTTTTGTCATTCACTCCAATGAAACAACATATACAAAAACCGGTTAGTATGTGTAAGAAGATTAGCAAGAACTAGCATTGGAGATACCTCCATAATAATAAAGTTTTGAAGGACAAGTCTTGTCCTTCTCAAAAACTATAACTCAAGTTTAACAATGTTGAGGTGAGTCACATGAACCAAGTGATGATTTATATTGAAAGTCACCAAAAGTGTATGAAAGAAAAAACAAAAGCACAAAGGATGGGGACAAAAAGGGTTGAACTCCATAGAGAGAGTTGAAGCCTTAAACTGACAACACATCACAACATCACATGATTTCTGTGTGGTAAATGAAACCACAATTCACAAGAACTTTACCACTCTTATTACTGTGGTAGCTATCTCTTATCTCTGTCTACATGTTCAATAATCTCATTTCCATACGTCACACAATAACTCTTATATTTGATAATTTTACATAAATTAAAAAAATATGATAAAGAAATAGTAAATTTATTAAATTATTCTTATGATCATTGGTGTATTTCGTTTATTATAAATACAAATAAAGAATATTTAAGACTGATGCACATAATAGTAATAAAATGATACGAGAAAAATAATTAACATTGCGTTGAAAATAAAATTTGGTACTCTTTTCGTAGGACTTTTTTTAATTTCAAATATGATAGTTATTATAAATAAAAGGGAGTAACGTAGAAAAAGATCAAATAATGTAGCCTTATTACTATTTTTATTACTATTTGACAGAGAGAGTATCCAAGGAGTCTAGCACAAGTGTGGATAGCACAAGGAGTCTCACAGTGAGAGATTAAAGTTAAATTAGGCCAACATGAATCATTTGTCTTGTTCCCAATGAACTTTGAAGCTTTTCTTTAGCAACCCTTAATGCATCTAGAGCTTCAAAAACACTTCCATTAACTGGTTTGTGATAAGCTTGAGATGTTGCTGTCATATTCACATGAACTAATGCCAAAGAATTATCAAAGGAATCTGAATGATCACTCTCATTCTCTGTCACTGATGTTTTTGTGCTTAAATTAGAAAGCCTGAAATGTAACCCCAAAATTCCAAAATTGGCTACATGCTAAAAAAAATACAATTGAAGAAAAAAGAAAATTCATTTAATATACAAAAAAAAAGAAATTCACAAGTTCACATTACATGATGAAATCTAATAATTTACCTGCTTTCATCGTTCTTCAAATCTTCAGACTCAGAATTTGGATTCTGGCTAAGAATTTGTGGAGAAGAAGAATATCCATTTTCTGAGTAATTACTACTGAAACTATCAATAACATGAGAATCACAATCTTTTCTAACATTGTGATTTGGCTCAACATTTTCTGTCAAAGATGGATTTTTTGGTTCTGAATATTTGGAATTTGAACTAATTGATGATGACCCACAAGAATTTTTACTTTTCTGTGATGAATCAGAATGCCCCAATTGTGTTGATTTGGAAGATATACTGAAAGATTCAACTTTTTTCTTTAAAAATTTAAGCTTTCTCTCTGCTTTATCTCTTAATTTGATCTCTTCATTAAGCAATTTTTCCAATTCAACCAACTGTCAAAGAATTAATTTTCAATATTTTTAGGGGGAGAAAAATAAAAACAAACACAGAATAAATAAAGTTATGTCAGAGAAAAAAGCCACAAGAAACATAAAACATAAGTGTCATTTTCTTTCCTTTAAGGTAATGATCTAAAAATGTCACAGAAAAGTGAATGAAACATTGTTACTCTTATATTAATTAATTGATATTACCTTGTTTGCCATTGATTCTGTTTTTTCCTTAGCTACTTTTGAAGCATGTCTTTCTGCTAATAACCTCCCTCTTAAACACGCCACAGTGTTCAAATCCAAACCTTCATCTACTTCCATTTTCTTGCTACTGAAATCACACATTGAAAAATGTCATTCAAATTTTCACAATGCAATATGAGAGAGAGAGAGAGAGAGAGAGATAGAGAGAGAAACATACCTGCATTTGTGGTCCTCTTCTATAACTTGTTTATGATCTACACTTTGAGTTTCACCACAGAAAGTACCCATTTCTGCAATTCAGATCAGAATCAAAAGAGTTTGCTAATGTTTTTTTTTTGTTAGAATAAACAACAAAAAAAGGGAAGTGTGTGTGTGATGTGTGTAGTTTTTTTGTTATGCAATATTAATTTGAAGTCAAAAATAAACAGGTGGGGAATGAATGGAATTTTGGTCACAGCTCATACAAAAGGTGAGTTTCAAGTCACTGTCTTTTAGCTATAATAAATAATTAATAAATATCCACCTCCAAGTACGATTCCTTTGTTTCTTTGGCACTTATTGACTGTAATTTTTTTTTTGGGTACAATATTGACTGTAAAATTTAAATATATTTACTTGATGTTTTTTTGGTGCAATAGGAATTTCACACCACATATACATTATTTTTATGTAAAACGGAATTCATTATATCTAATTTAAATTTGTATGATTTATTAAGGTCAATAGAGAGAACGTGAGTAAAATATATTTTTTTTTTAAAATTTCAACCTATATGTCCATTTTATATGATTGTGACTATATATCCACTGATAAAAAATAAATTATAGCAAAGCATGCCTAAATCAAATGTTTGCGTCAAGAGATTAATTATTTTATACTTCTAGTTAGCAAGTGTCGTTAGGGTAGGAATACGCTAAGCCGTCCGTTAGGGGTCTATGACCTGGCCTACTTATGGCCTGGTCTGACCTGTTTAATAAGAAAGTTAGGTTCAGGCTACTTTTAAATCTTATCTATTTAAATATGTCAAGTTCAAGTATATATAAAAGCCTATTAGGCCTGACAGACCGGCATATATATATATATATATTATTTATTAATATTATTTTTTATTATTATTTATTAATATTATTGTTTCTTATTTTAAAGTATACATATATATATATTTTATTATTTGTTAATGTTATTTATTAATATTATTGTTTCCTATTTTAAAGCCTATCAATTATGCTATTTTAATATTATTTTATTATATTCGTTTTGATTATAATTTTATTAGTTTTCTTTATATAAAACTGCTTAATTTAGCCTATTTAAAAAATATATAAAATATAACATTTAAATGTTTTAACGTGAATAAGGCTTGTAAATAGGCTTTCAGGACATACTAGATTTTTAAAAAGGTCAGTCCAGACCGAAAAAGCTTATGATAGGCCGTAGGCCAGACTTAGACCTAAAATATTAATCGTAGGCCAGACTCAGACCTTTCACTTGACTTTACCTGACCTATTCCCATCCCTAAGTGCCATTAGGACAAATACTTGTTAAAGAAACAAAAATGAAAATTTTATATCGAAAAGAATAATTTTTAAACTTTTAAAGAGTTTAAAAAACAAATTTCAATATATTTTCAATTGTCTTTTTTTTTTTTTTCATTTTTAGTTTCTTAACTTAAACATTTGCTTTATTTTATATATGTTCTTGTAGTTATTTGAAGAATTCCTTTATATAGAAAAAATATTTAAATAAAAATTAAAAATGTGACTGATGTAGTATATTATTTAGTCTGCTGTTATGGCTTTTAAACCACTGAGAGGTTAAATGTTAGTTTTTAAATACTTTCGTTTCATTAACTAAACTATTAAATTATTATAAAAAAAATACTCTGTAAGTATAACTTAATAGTTAGTTATAAGAATATTAATATATAGAACTCGGGTTTGAATTTAATATTGTTTTACTTTTCTACATTTAAGAAGAATGAGTTTAACCATTAAATTATGTGACAAAAAAAAATTGTTAGAAATTAAATATAAAAAAATAAAATAAAAAAATTTATATTTAGATTAAATTTTTTTGGTATCTATAAATATATTATATTTCGTTTTTAGGCTTTTCAAAATTTTTCTTCAAATAATAATTTCTCAAATATTTTTCGTCAATAATTTTGTTCCATACTTTTAAATCAATTTGTGTGTATTGTTTGAATTTTTGAATGATTTTATGCTTATGTTTAATTAAATATGATTTTTTAGAATTTTTTAGCAAATAATTAGTTAAATATGACTTTTTTTAGTTTTTAGTGCTTAAATTCATTTTTTTTTATTTTTTCATCATAATTAACACACACAACTATAAAATTCTGGGTTCGAATCTGGACTAGACGTCCTACCTAACAATATTGACATTTTACCGGTTGAGCTAGGATTTAAGAACTTCAAAATTCATATTTAATTCATCTTATGTTAAAAAAAATTAAATTTTTGTAGCTGAAATTCTTATAATATTCTAAATATCAGTATAAAAATTATTTAAAAATACGAATAATACACATGAATTAATTTAAAAGCACAAATCAAAATTGTTAATAAAAAATAATTAAGGAATCATTGTTTGAAAAAAAAAATAGATATATTTATTAAGATAAAGATTTATTTAATTCTAATATTTTTTATAAAGAAATGGGAAATGAAATTAGAAAATGCGTACAATGATAATTAATGGCTTTGGCCGGTTCATTTCCCTCTATGCTTCATGCGCCAGAAGGTTGCCGCCCCAGTAACACAGGGAGAGTGTTTTCTGTGATACAGACACATAAACTTCTGCAGCCTTTATTGATTATTGTATGCTATATATATGAAACAATTAATCATGTTAAATTCAAATTTTGAATTTGCATGAAAGAGAGGGATGATTCTGTTTGTCCATCTTTGATTCTCTACATGTTGTTATTGTATATGTGTCACGTGATGTTCTTGAATTGTCATTTTCCTTCTAACCATTCTTAATTTCATTTTTAATAATATATATCTCTTTTGATCGATGGTATACCAAAAAGTAATTGAATGTATTTCTTACATATTATATTTAAGGGTCATGTTAAAAAAATATTTAAATTTAGAAATCGAAACAGAAATTTAGCATTAGAAATAATAAAATTTAAATTTTTAAAAGTTGGTTATATAATTTTCAATGTAATAATTTTATATTTACATACTTAAAAAGTGTTAGGGAATTTGTTAGCACTTTCTTATTTTTTAAAATAATCAATTTTAAAAAAAATAATCAGTTTGTTAAGGCTTTTGAAGAAAAAAAACATACTCTAAAAATAATAAGGTTAAATATATTTTTAATCACTATTAATTTTTGACATTTTAATTTTAGTCTTTATAAGATAAAAATATATTTTTTAGTGTCTACAAAATTATCCAGCAATTACTTTTAGTCCATACTAAAATGAAACATGTTTAATTATCCTTTAACTTTATAAATTTTAAAATGATTTTTTGTAATAATAGTTAAAACATTATAAAAAGATCTTCCAAAAAAAATTAGAATTTTTTAAATGTTAAAATACCAAGATAAAAACAATGAAAATATGGACTTAGAAATTGAATTTGGAACATATTTTTTGTTGAAGAACTTTTTATAATGTCATAAATATACATGAAAAATTTCATTAAAAAGTATATATTGTCTTAAGAGTAGGGATTAAAACTGCATACATGCATGATAATTTTGTAGGACTAAAATTGTATTTTTATTTTACAAAGATTAACTTTGAAAGATTAAAACTTTATAGGGGTTAAAAACATATTTAACTCAAAATACTATAAAAGTTGTTTAAAATGAGAAGTTGTTTTTGAGTAGCTTCTCATAAAAATAATTTTTATAATTATTTTTTTAATAAATAAAAAAGAAGTGATTTTCACTACGGTGGACAAACACAAAACAACTTCTAATGTTTTTTTTTTATAATCCATGACAAACAATTAGAAAATTTAAGTTTGGTAAAATTAAAATGTTTCCGCAACCTAATCTAGTACAATTGAGAGCTAGTTGAATATTTTAGGGGGAAATTGCATTTACCTCTCCTGAGGTTATATGGAATGACACTAACACTCATAAAGTTTTGAAAAAACACTTACTTTCTTTATACTCACTAAAAAAACTGTATCAAATATTTTTTGCCATACTTACATCTATTCATGTCATTGACTATATTACATAATTAAAGTTTTAGTTTTAATTTATAAAAGTACGATTATATATATGATATTTACAATTTTGAAATATATGGTTATGTTCTTACTAGCACAATCAGAGTGTGTATTTGAGTGTCTTTTTAATAAATGATAGATAAAATTGAATGAGTGATGGAAAACAAATGTTATGCAAAACTTTTTTTTAGTAAATATAAGGGAGGTGAATATTTTTTGAAAACTAGTTTGGGTGTTAGTGTCATTCAAGATAACCTCGAGAGAAATAAATACAATTTTCCCATATTTTAAATATGCGGTCATGGGATATCATTTTGCTTCCTAGAACAAAAATTGTTATTATCTTTGTTAAAAGTTACTATTTTGTGACCCTGTTAATATTGCTAACGGGACTAAAATGTCATTTGGACCCCAACGGATCTAAAATGGCCCAATGATTTCATCTTCATTCCTTTTATAAAAATACCAATCTTCTTTTTCCCCAATCTCTCGATCTTCTTTTTACCCACTCATCTAAATCATACTATTCCCCAATCTAATTTTATGTTTCTCATATAAAACCTAACTCCAATAAACTAAAAAAAATGTTTCTATGAAAAAATATATGATGGGGTGGAATTCGATCAAGGAAAACAATGTTGTATTGATTATTTTGTAACAAATCAGAGTGTGTATCAATAACAGAGAGTGTAGTTTGCCCAATTGTTGAATCATTATAGAAATAAATGATCTTTTAATTCTTTTAAATTAGAGACCTAAATGATATTATACGTGAAGTAAAGGATCAATTTGAGAGTAAAGTGGTTAAAAATAAGAACTAATTTGACATATGTAGTACATTATAGTTCTTTCTGTTTATGACCAAACAGATATTAAAGTGTGAAATACAAGGTGCAATTTGAGATTAAGTTGTATAAAATGGGAATCAATTTGACGTTAGTTTCATATGTACATATTTATTTACATAATTGCATAATATGATAAAGATAGGTGAATAACATATTGATTTGTAAATGTAGATAAAAATGATATTTTTTTGAAGTGGGAATACTTTCATAAAGAACATAGAGAGTTAGAAAGCAGATATGCAGAAATTGTTGATATGGAAGAGATCATTTGGCGACAAAGAAGTAAAGCACAGTGACAGAAACACAAAGCTTTTGTTTGGCAAAGCGGGACAGCGAAAGAAAGTAAATGAAATAAAGAAGCTCAAATACCCTCATTGTATATATAAGCATAACATACCAGTAAAACTAGTAATCATAAACTTAACCAAAACAAGCCATGATAACAAAATCAAAATATATACCAATGGTGGATGCAGTTAAGAAAATATCAATGACCAACATCTCTAATATTTTATGTATCAACAATGTACAATATTTTCTTTCTAAAAGTATTATTCAATTATTAAGAAATAGAAATAAATGATCTTTTAATTCTTTTAATTTAAAGTTACACCTAACCAAACAACTCATATTTAAAGTCTGTCCAAGAACTCATAAAAGGTAAAATATTTAACCCATGAAAGACAAAACATATTTAAACCTGATGACACTAAATTATGTATGCAATGCAACCGTGAAAATGGTTGTGAAATAGTTCGCTTTTCCATGAATATACAAGAGAAGCATAATTACAATTATGGTGTAGCATACTTGGCTTGCACTGCACTCAAAGAAAAGAGAGCCAGCAGTGACAGCTCTTTACATAATTTTGCATTGTAGATCAAATACTTCCACCTAATACATTATAATTATTCATTCGAATGCATCAATATATTGCTGAAAACTTTAAGCATTCACCTTTTTAATTATTCAACTATAGGACCACTGTCTTAAGAGGCTTCCTTTGAGTAGGTCTTACACACCTAGCTGCCCCAATTCTAAAAATATTGCTGATTTAATTGTTAGATAGGATAAGATTTTCATCTTCTTATTTTTTTATGTTGTATTTTGTGTTTGAAAAAACTGTTTAAAAATCACAATTTGTGCCAACGAAGATATTATTGGGTTGAGTCGTGAGCTAAGTGGCTCTCTTTAAGACGTTTCGCGACACTGCCCAAATTGTGCAAGATAGACTATCAACCACGACGTCTCCAGGATAAAACAGCTCAGACTTGTTGGAACCAAGTTGGTTTTTGCAATTAAAGTTTTGATGTTAGCAAATGTATTTTATGAAAATAACATATTTGACTTAGAAGAAGAATGAAAAATGTCATCAGAAGAATAGATCAGAAGATGACGTCACCAGAAGCAGAAATCAGAGGATGACGTCACCAGAAGCAGAAATCAGAGGATGACGTCACCAGAAGCAGAAATCAAAGGATGACATCACCAGAGGATATTGTCAGATGAATCTGTCAGAGAAAAATGTTCAAAACAGAATCTGAGAAAAATGCTCAAAACAGAATCTGAGAAAAATGCTCAAAACAAAAGCGGAGCAAAATGTTCAAAACAGATCAGTGAGCAAAAGGCTCAAAACAGAATCTGAGCAAACTACTCCATAATATTTTCAAAATAGATTAATTGAAATACACTTCTGAAGTGAAGCATCAGTGAAGCCCTAGAGTTCAACTATAAATAGAGGCTTAATGCTGAAGAATAAAGTATCGAAAAACACAAGAACTCAAACTTCAATTCAAAGTTATCTGAGAGTTCAAAAGAGAGAAACACAAATGAGCAAGAGCAATATTTTCTAAGTGTTTTTGAGAGAGAAATACAGTGCAACAATCAGCTTTCCAGAAGCAATAAAAGAGTGCAAGAATAAGTGCAGCAAACAGCTTTCCAGAAGCAACGTTGCAAAGTTCCAAACCTTTATTATAGTGGTGTAGGTTCCTTCTTCAATCTGGGGTTGTCAGATTGGTAGGAGAAGACTTGGCTGGTTTAGTCAAGGTGTTGTTATTCCTCAAAAGTCTGGGGTTGTCAGGCTGTTTGAGAAGACTTAGCTGGTTTAGTTAAGGTGTTGTTGTTCCTCAAAAGTCTGGGGTTGTCAGGCTGTTTGGGAAGATTGACTTGAAGGGTCAGTGGTGTTATAATTCAAAAGAGTTTGAATTAGTGAAAAGGCCTTCCGGAGGAAGGGACTGGACGTAGTCTAGTTAACGGTGAACCAGTATAAATTGATGTGTTATTATGTTATTATTATCCGCTGCTGAATCTGATTAGTTATTTATCGAATAATTCAAATCAACATTTAACAAAGCAGCAAAAGTAATTAAGTTTGACAAACACAATTCAACCCCTCCTTCTCGTGTTTGCACCTTCAAGACTCACTGTATCGGAGTTCCACTGCACCGTAGAAAACCGTTCTAGAATTACACCCTCAATATGGCTTTTAAAGTCACTCTCAATATGACGGTTAAAGTCATTCTTAATAAGGCGATTAAAGCCTCGCAATATGGTACTATAACCACTCATAAATCAAAATGGCTACACTCTAAAGGACTGCGGCATGCGGTATAAAAACCACTTTAAAATGATAGTGGTATTATGACCACTCAAAAATCGACGGGACTACGGTATGAAACCGCTCTAAAAGGATAGTGGTATAAGGACCACTCAAAACTCGACGAAACTACGACATAACAACCGCTCTAAAGTATCGAAGGGACAAAAAGAAAGGGGATAAATGGCTCGGTAACAATCGAGCAAAATATAAGAGGGAGAAAAGAAAAAGTTTGGAAATGCATCCAACTTTGGTGTGCTTTTCACAATAAATTAACACTCTTTATATAGTGATGGAAGGAAACCCACATATGTTTTCTATCAATTGTGGGACTTCAACAAAATTTTGAGAATATTTATATAGTGATTAAAACTACTCAAAATGAGAGTTTTCTAATGTCGGACTTCAACAATTTTAAAATTCACACATTATATTCCAACAATCCCCCAGTTGAATTAAAAAAATGTTTCTAAAACAGCGTCAAACGCTTCTATAAGATTGTGCATAAGAAAATGTGTCTCTTGACTTGAACCATTGCATAGTAAGTGAGATTCATATTCAACAAGAGTGACTCGTAGTCTTGAACTCTATCTCTGACATCAAACCCACGCACAACCTTTTCATAGGGTGTATTCTCAAAAGCTCGTGTGTTAATGGCCTAGCACGTCTATCCCAGTATAGTGAACGCTCTAGGAATTTTTGCCTCGAAATTCCTTAAGAAGCGGCCCCACTTCCACATTTACATTGGTGAGTCTATTAAGAGTACTTCTATAGCTAGGTACTCCCTCCACATAGAGTATAGATCTCATTAAGAGTTTCTATTATCTCAACCTTTCATTGCTTCAGGAATCATGCTTCTGTTAGATATAATAACATGTTCATCTCATATCACTATCACTTGTTATTACCCATTGAACCTAATTCTTGGGATCTCTAGTCTTTTAGGTCGGGTTACCATCATGAGTGACTCAATGATCTATAGGCAATAGTCTCATCATTTTGGATGTATTTATGACTTTATCTCTAGCCAACCCTTTCGTCAAAGGATCTGCTAAATTATCATCAGTGCGTACATGATCCACTATTACAGCTCATTTAGTAAGTAATTCTCTAACTGTGTTGTGCTTACGACATATTTGTCGTCTCTTACCGTTGTAATAACAATTCTCATTTTTTGCAATAGTTGCGGTACTATCGCAGTGGATCAACACAGTTGGCATAGGTTTTTCCCATAAAAGGGATCTCAGCTAGGAAACATCTCAACCAGCTCGCTTCATCACTAGCAGTAGCTAGTGCTATCATTTCAGACTCCATAGTGGACTGAGTCAATATCGTCTGTTCTTCGATTTCCAAGATACATCACCATCGGCTATACTATAATTATAGTCACTGGTTGCTTTGGAGACATCTGACAAGGTGTTCCAATCAACATCATTGTATCTTTCAAGGACGGTAGGAAATATTTGATAATGTAATCCTAGACTCATGGTCCTTTTTAGGTATCTTATGACTCTTTCGATTGTGTATCAATGCTCTATACTAGGGTTACTGGTAAACCTGCACAATAGTCCCATGACGTAGGCAATGTCGGGTCTAGTACAATCAGTGGCATACTTGAGGCTATCAATGATGCTCGCATGTTCAGTTTGTCTAACACATTCACCAGTATTCTTAAAAAGTTTCACACTTGGATCATATGGTGTGCAAACAGGTTTACAACCAAAATATTTTTATTTCTTTAGGATCTTTTCAACATAATGAGATTGATCCAAAGAAATTCCGTTTTCTGGCATAGTAATCTTGATTCCTAAGATTACATTCGCTTCTCCGAGATCTTTCATATCAAAGTTGTTACTCAACAATGATTTCACAGTATTTACAGCATGAATGTTTGAACCAGATATGAGTAAGTCGTCTACATAGAGACATATGATAGTGCAAATGCCATTTTCATATTTGTAATAAATACATTTGTCACTTTCATTCACTTTAACCTCATTCGATATAATTAAGTTATCAAATTTTTCATGCCATTGCTTAGGAGCTTGTTTAAGACCACACATAGATTTATCTAACTTACAGACCTTGTTTTCTTGTCCATGAATTACAAAACTTTCAGGTTGTTCCATATAGATTTTGTAACACCCCGAGTTTAAAATACAGCGCGGGTGTATTTTTTTTTTCAATAAATAATTAAAATGAGTTTTCCAAAATTAATATCAAGGGAATTAAAATAAAATCGGTTCATTTCAAAGGTTATCACCCAATCAGTGTCAGAGTGCAGAATAATACAGCGGAAAATTACATTTCCCAAAACTCAAGACCCTATACAAAAATCTAGACTGATCATGCACTAAGCTACAGTAGCACGGTCTCCACCGTATCTTCTATAAGTCTCATCTTCAGCCAACCGTCCGTCCCTCTGCATTGTCCACGTAGACTCCGTACGTAAAGATCAGGGGAACTAACGACGTTTCCGTCGTTAGTGTATCCGTCGGTAGGACGGGTTTGGGTAACATCTGAGGGCAAAGCCCAAAGTCCACAATATAATAGCAAGGGTCACCGACCGAAATTAACAAATAAGCACATAACATATATCTCACAACAACACATATATTCATGGCATAATATATGACAATGATGAGGAAAATAATAATGCTCATTTGAAATTTAATGACATATATGCCTTTTCAAAACAGCAGCCAGTTGTTATGAAATATGTGATAAGTACAAACAACACCTCAACAAATCACAATCATTAAATAAGAAATTCAGATTCTGAACAGTACTCACACACATTCAATTTCCACTCATCATCATAATCCAATCGTGACCCACCGGCCAATTCCCCAATGCAATATGTATATGCTCATGTATACAATTTTCTTGGAATCACCAAGGTGCAGTCGCTCACAGACTAGCACACGTGCAGTCTCTCACAGACCAACACGATTTATATATGTTAGACTTTAACGGCCCTCAAGACTAGGGTGCAATCTCTCACAGATCAGCACCAGCGCAGTCGCTCAATAGACCAGCACGACTTCACAAATGGAATGGACCGTCTAATACACGCGGAACCATTCCGTAGCCTGGATAGAATATACCGTCTAATACACGCGGGACTATTCTATAACCATCATGGTCACTACAATGACATGTATTAGCCTCTTACAGGCCAAATACACAGAAGTTAAATCCTCGCACGGATAGAATGGACCGTCTAATACACGCGGAACCACTCCGTAGTCCTAGTAGAATAGACCGTCTAATATACACGGAACTACTCTGACCCCGGATAGAACAGACCGTCTAATACACACAGAACTATTCTATAACCCTTGGTTACTACTTAATTTCGCGGCCCATCACGGTCACCGCATCAACTCTGTGGCCCATCGCGGGTACCACCTGACTATGCAATGCATGAACATGCAATGTTTTCTCTTCACTGAAAACAGTATGCAATAACAGAAAATTCATGCCTTTCCATCATATTTCAAAACATCTCAATATAATCAATATCATCATCAACACGTCAATGATTAAACATTTAAGTAATCATTAACACTTTTCATTATCACACAATTCCATTCTTAATCATCATAAGTCTTTCCCCCAACTCTTAAAATTCACAAAATAGTGTTTAAAACTGAGTTTTCTGGAAAATACGAATCTGTATTCGAATACAGCTTCTTTGTATTCGAATACAGAAGCCAAAAACAGTGCAGAATTACACTATGTATTCGAATACAGCCTTCTTGTATTCGAATACAGAGGCTGTCACAGTGTAAAAATCAGTATTTTTCACTACATCAGTAAAGTCCCAAAAAACTTCATCACCCCCACTTCGAACTATCACAAAAATTCCATTTTAATTCACCACAAACATTCCCAATATTCCCCAACACTTAAAAATTCACACAGCAGAGTTTAAAACTTGATTTCCGGGAAAACACGAATCTGTATTTGAATACAGGTTCCTTGTATTCGAATACAGAAGCTAAAAACTGAGTTTCTAGAAAAACACGAATCTGTATTCGAATACAGATCCTTTGTATTTGAATACAGAAGCTGAAACTAGTGAAAATATGCAATTTTAACATTCTGTATTCGAATACAGCATGCCTGTAGTTGAATACAGAAGTCAAAAACAGAACCAGAATGATCAACATCAGAACCAGAACCAGAATGATCAACATCAGAAACAGAACTAGAAGGATCAATATCGGAAACAGAACTAGAAGGATCAACATCAGAAACAGGACCAGAATGATCAACATTAGAAACAGAACCAGAAGGATCAACATCAGAAACAGAACCAGAAGGATCAACATAAGAAACATAACCAGAATGATCAACATCAGAAACAGAACCAGAAGGATCAACATCAGAAACAGAACCAGAAGGATCAACATCAGAAACAGAACCAGAAGGATCAACATCAGAAACAAAACAGAATGATTCACACCAGAATCATTAGAAGCAGAAACAACAGAATGATTCACCCAAAACCATTAGAAGCGACACAGAATGAATCACGCCAGAATCATCAAAAGCAGAAACAACGGAATGATTCACACCAGAATCATCAGAAGCAACACAGAATGATTCACACCAGAATCATCAGAAACAACACAGAATGGTTCATCCAGAATCATCTGAAAACAACACAGAGTGATGTTGGAACCAAGTTGGTTCTAAATAACTGGGTTTTGATGTGTACAAATACACTTGATGGAATCTTATTTTGAACTTGAATTACTACGGTAAAAACCATCAGAAGATGAATGTATCAGAGGATACATTCTGAATTTATAGAAGATGCATTTCTGGAATTATCAGAAGATAAACCAGAATGTCCAAAACCGACCAGAAGATAACTTTGGAGGCTTATATCAAATAGAAACAAAATCAGAAGAACATCTGGAAAACATCAGAGGGAAGCCTGCCATAATATGAATTGCTCCAAACAAGAATGATTCAAATATCAGAAGCAATCAAGAAGTTATACTGATCAGAACATAGTCTGGCAGTGTAATTTCAACACAGTCTATACTTGTCCAGAAGTGACCAGAAGATATCTTTGATGGATTATATCAGAGGGAATAAATATCAGAAGATTCTTTGGACCATACTGTTGTGAAGCCTTTCATGTGGAGAGTTGTTCCAGGGTATAAGTTGTCAAAAGCAAGAAGTAGTCCAGAAGATAATTTGACCAGAACATGGCATGACAATCGAATTTTGCATAACCCAGACTTCGCCCAGACTTCATCCTGAATTGATCAGAAGAAGCACAGAATGGTTCATGCCTGAATCACCAAAAGCAGAAAACATGATGATTATCAGAATCATCAGAAGCAGGAATCAGGATGATGATCAGAATCATCAGAAGTAGAAAACATGATGATTATCAGAATCATCAGAAGCAGGAATCAGGATGATGATCAGAATCATCAGTAGCAGAAAACATGATGATGATCAGAATCATCAGAAGCAGGAAACAGGATGATGATCAGAATCATAAAAAGCAGAAAACACGATGATTATCAAAATCATCAGAAGCAGGAATCAGGATGATGATCAGAATCATCATAAGCAGAAAACATGATGATTATCAGAATCATCGGAAGCAGGAAACAGGATGATTATCAGAATCATCAGAAGCAGGAAACAGGATGATGATCAGAATCATCAGAATCATCAGAATCATCAGAAGCAGAAAACATGATGATTATCAGAATCATCAGAAGCAACACATTTCAAACGGTTTCTTTAAAAAAAATGACAACCAAACATCAAAACAGACTCTGCATTTTTCCAGAAAACACTTTCCTCATTTAAAATCCCGTTTCTTTTTAAATCGTCAACATCACCAGAATCACTTAAAACATAACAGAATCGGGATTATCAACAACAAGTCATCCAGACTTTCAAATCATCAGAACATCATACAACATTTCATCTTTCACAACACATCAGATTAACATGCAAGCATTTTAGTTTCCACAACACATCAGAAGAACATGCAAGCATTTCAACTTTCACACATATCAGAATAACATGCAGCATTCACAGAGCAGCAACACAAACAGAATGCATTTTTGCATTTCAAAACCATTTTCAAAATAGTTTTATGAATATGCATTTTTAAATCATGTTTGAAATAACATTCAAGACATTTTCCACTTTCCCACATAAACAGCACAACTTTAGTGCATTCAGCTCAAAACAGAATCATCACAGAGCTTTAAAATGTCAAAAATGCATTTTTTTCCATTTCTTTTAAGCACAGGCAAACCAGTTTCAAAACAGTCATGAAAACACTAGTAATGCCATGAAAATTATGCACTTACAGCCCTAATGCAACTAGAAAGTGGAAGGTGCCCTTACCCTTGTTGCGTGTTCTGCTATTCCTCTCGTTTATGATTCTGCTCCTGTTTGCGCGTCCAAAACCGGTGAAACTGCAGCTTGAGTTTGCTGCGATGGAACTGGGTTCTTTAGCTCCGTAATGGTATGGGGAATAACTTTTGTACTAGGGTTTTGGTGTTTCAGTGCTTGGATGTCCAAGTAATGGCACTTTGAAAAGTTCCCTCTTTTCTTTCTTTGTAATCGTGACTGGAAGGGGAAGGCAGAAACAGCACACAGGATGGGAGGGAAAGGTACTGTTACATGCAACACTATTACATGCAGTATGGGCAGTGAGGAAGAAGGGATGGTGTTCTGATTTCACCATCATGCTCACTCCTATTTATAGGTTTTTGAGGTGCCACCTCACCCAAAAATATTGTTAAAATAATGCTGAATCCTTCAGCACTTAATTGTCTTGTAATTAGCCACTAATCCTCAATTAACTTGTCCGATTAATTTAATTACTCAAAATTAAATTAATTTAATCTTCATCCAATAATTTTGATTCATCTTCCAAAATAATATTTACATATATATATATATTCACTCAAAACATACATATATTAAATATATTACAAATATCCCCAAAATACCCTTAATATTAATTCCATAAATTAATATTAATTTTTAAGGGTCTTACAGATTTCTTCTTCCAGATCACCATTTAAAAAAGTTGTTTTAACATCCATTTGGTGTATCACCAAGTTATGAATAGCTGCTAGAGAAATGAGTACCCTAATGGATATTATTATAGTGACTGGTGAAAAAATGTCAAAGAAATCTATATTTCTCTTTGCCTAAAACCTTTGGCTACAAGGTGTGCCTTGTATTTATCAATAGTTCCATCGGGTTTTAGTTTCTTTTCCAAAATTCATTTACAACCTATTGGTTTGCAACTAGGAGGCAAGTCTACTATATGTCAGGTCTTGTTAGATTCTAGAGAATCCATTTCATCGTTTATAGCTTCTTGCCAAAGATATGCATCCAATGATGACAAGGCTTCTTTGAGATTTGCAGGATCCTCTTCTAAATTGTAGGCCATATATTCTGGTCCATAATCTTTAGCAACTCTGATTCTCTTACTTCTTCGAGTTTCCGATTCACCTTGTTTGTTTCTTTCAGTGCTTCTTGTCACGAGAGTACGACTTGTTTCGCTGCCCCCACTATTTCTTGATTTGAAAGGGAATTTATTTTCATAGAAGTCAACATCATTTGACTCTATGATCACTTTCGCATTTAGGTCATAAAACCTATACGCTTTACTGTTTACTGCATACCCAATGAATACACATTCATAGGCTCTACTGTTGAGTTTAATTCATTTGAGATTGGGGATTCTGACATAAGCCAGACAACCCCATGTTCGAAGATAAGACAAGTTTGGTTGTCTTTTCTTTATTATCTGATAAGGAGATGTTTTGCTTTTAGAATTTGGAACTCTATTCAAAACATAGTAAACAGTCAAAATAATTTCCCCCCACCAATGAGATGCAACACCAGAGTTAAGCATAATAGCAAGAACTAGTTCAGTCAGAGTCATATTCTTTCTTTCAGTTTTACCATTCATTTCAAGTGAATAAGGTGTTGTGGTTTCATGTATAACTCCTTGATTTTTATAAGACTCATTAAATAAACTAGAATCATACTCTATTCCTCTATACTACGAAATCTCTTAATCTTTCTACTAAATTGATTTTCAATTTCAATTACAAAGATTCTAAACATGTCAAGCGCTTCACTTTTATTTTTAATTAGATATACAAAAGTATAGTCATAATGATCGTCAATAAAAGTGATAAAATAACAATTTTCATTTCTTATTAAGGTCTCATCAAGTTCACATATATCAGAGTGTAATAAAACTAAAGTCTCAGATTCTCTAACTACAGATTTATGTGAACTCTTTTTTATTTTAGCTTGACTACAAAAATCACATTTTTTTTCAAAATCATTTAAAGATAACATTGGTATTAAACCTAAGTTACTTAAGTTTGAAATAACATGTGTTCACATGACAAAGTCTAGCATGTCAAATATTAGAATCACACAACATGTAAATAGAAGGAGACATTTTTAATTTCAATATTTAAATTTAAACGTGCCTCGGATATAAGTAAACTCTGTCTAATTCAGAAAAATAATAAACAACATTTTTTTTCTAGAGACAGTTATCATACTCTTTAGAGAAAATTCTTTTGTTTTTAAGAATTTTTGTAATCCTTCCAAACAGAGGCAGTTTGTCGATAATAACAATCAATTTGAAATTCATCTAAAGTCATACCTTAAGAATATCTCCTGAGCTATCTTCTGAATTTCTCCACGTATTTGTCATCGGTAATCTGATTCTTGAGATAGCGGCTACAACACACTTTTTATTTCGAAGTTCCTCGGTATCATATTTCTTCTTTATAGAATTTTAGGCTCCAACACACTTTTTAGATCCAATTTCCCCTTCTTTATAGCATCTTATACCTGTCTAGCACTATTGCTAGAACTGTAGTATTCATACAGATCATCAGCAAGTCCATTAAGAATATAATTCTTATAAAGGTAATCATTACCCTCGTATTGCTTAATTCTCCAACCTTATCATTTTCTGTTTGCCTCAAAGAAACATATCTAGTAATGTCTTTGGTTGACATGGCAGAAAAAACGTCTTAAAAACGTCTTATCATTTTGTGTTTGAAAAAACTGTTTACCAGTAGACCTAGTATAGAGCACTGACACGATATCGAAAGAATTATGAGATACCTAAAAAGGACCATGAGTCTAGTATTACATTATCAAAGATTTCCTACCGTCCTTGAAAGATACAGTGATGTTGATTGGATCACCTTGTCATATGTCTCCAAAGCAACCAGTGGCTATAATTTTAGTATAGCCGATGGTGATGTATTTTGGTAATCGAAGAGCAGACGATATTGGCTCAATTCACTATGGAGTCTGAAATGATAGCACTAGCTACTGCTGGTGAAGAAGCGAGCTGGTTGAGATGCTTGCTAGCTGAGATCCCTTTACGGGAAAAACCTATGCCAGCTGTTTTGATCCACTGCGATAGTACCACGGCTATTGCAAAAATTGAGAATCGTTATTACAACGATAAGAGACGACAAATACATCGTAAGCACAATACAGTTAGAGAATTACTTACTATAGGAGCTGTAATAGTGGATCATGTACGCACTGATGATAATTTAGCAGATCCTTTGACGAAAGGATTGGCTAGAGAGAAAGTCATAAATACATCCAAAAGGATGGGACTATTGGCTATAGATAGATGAGTCACTCATGATGGGAACCCGACCTAAAAGACTGGAGATCCCAAGAATTAGGTTCAATGAGTAATTACATGTCATAGTGATATGAGATGAACATGTTATTATATTTAACAGAAGCATGATTCCTGAAGCGATGGAAGGTTGAGATAATAGAAACTCTTAATGAGATCTATTCTCTATGTGGAGGGAGTACCTAACAACAGGAGTACTCTTGATAGACTCACTTATGTGAATGTGGAAATGAGGCCGTTTCATATGGAATTTCGAGGAAAAAATTCCTAGAGCATTCACTATACTGGGATAGACATGCATGACCATAAATGCACATGCTTTTTAGAATACACCCAATAAAAAGGTTGTGTGTGGGTTTGATATCCGATATAGAGTTCAAGACTACGAGTCACTCTTGTTAAATCATAATCTTACTTGCTTTGCAAAGGTTCAAGTCATAGACACGTTTGCTTATGCACAATCTTATAGAAGCGTTTGACGCTATTTTTGAAACATTTTTTTAGTTCAAGTGGGGGATTATTCGAAAAATGTGTGAATTTAAAAATTGATGAAGTCCCACATTGGAAAACTCTCATTTTGATTAGTTTTAATCACTATATAAATATTCTCAAAATTTTTTTGAAGTCCCACATTGGTTAGAAAACATATGTGGGTTTGCTTCCATCACTATAAAAAGACTGTCAATTTATTGTGAAAAGTACACAAAAGTTGGATGCATTTCCCAACCTTTTCTTTTCTCCCTCTTATATTCTGCTCGATTGTTACCGAGCCACTTCTCCCCTTTCTTTTTGTCCCTTCGATATTTTAGAGCGGTATTGTACCGTAGCCCCTTCAATATTTTAAAGAGGTTGTTATACCGTAGCCCCTTCGATATTTTAGAGCGGTATTGTATCGTAGTCCCTTCGATATCTTTGAGCGGTTGTTATGCCGTAGTTCTGTCGAGTTTTGAGTGGTCCTAATACCACTATCCTATTAGAGTTGTTTTATACCGTAGTTCCGTCGATTTTTGAGTGGTCATAATACCACTATCCTTTTAAAGTGGTTTTTATGTCACAGTCTTTTAGAGTGGTTTTTATGCCGCAAACCTTTAGAGTGTAGTCATTTTGATTTATGAGTGGTCATAGTACCATATTGCGAGGCTTTAACCGCCTTATTGAGAGTGACTTTAACTATCATATTGAGAGTGGCTTTAATAGTCATATTGAGGGTGTAATTCTAAAACGGTTTTTTACGGTGCAGTGGACCTCCGATACAGTGAATCTGAGTTGTTTTATCCTGGGGACGTCGTGGTTGATAGTCTGCCTTGCAAAATTTGGGAAGTACCGCGAAACGTCTTAAAGAGAGCGACCTAGTCCGCGACTCAACCCAGTAATATCTTCGGTGGCACAAATTGTGATTTTTAAGCAGTTTTTTCAAACTCAAAATTCAACAACTTTAAGACGTTTTTTCTGCCATGTCAACCAAAGACATTACTGGATATGTTTCTTTGAGGCAAATAGAAAATGATAAGAAAGCTGGAGAATTAGCCCATGGAAGGGTAATGATTACCTTTATAAGAATAATTATATTCTTAATAGACTTGCTGGTGATCTGTATGAATACTACAATTCCAGCAATAGTGCTAGACATGTATGGGATGATCTTAAGAAGGGGAAGTTGGAGCTAAAAAGTCTGTTGTAGCCTGAAATGCTATAAAGAAGAAATATGATACCGAGGAACTTCGAAATAAAAAGTGTGTTGTAGCCGCTACCTCAAGTATCAGATTACCGAGGACAAGTACGTGGAGAAATTCAGAAGATAGCTCCAGAGATCATCTTAAGGTATGACTTTAGATGAATTTCAAATTGATTGTTATTATCGACAAACTGCCTCTGTTTGGAAGGATTACAAAAATTTTTAAAACAAAAGAATTTTCTCTAAAGAGTATGATAAGTTGTCTCTAGAAAACAAAACGTTGTTTATTATTTTTCTAAATTAGGCAGAGTTTACTTATAGCCAAGGCATGTTTAAATTTAATTGTTGAAATTAATAAAGTCTCCTTCTGTTTACATGTTGTGTGATTTTAATATTTGACATGCTAGACTTTGTCATGCGAACACATGTTATTTCAAACTTAAGTAACTCAGGTTTAATACCAATGTTATCTTTAAATGATTTTGAAAAAAATAATGTGATTTTTGTAGTCAAGTTAAAATAACAAAGAGTTTACATAAATCTGTTGTTAGATTATATGAGTCTTTAGATATATTACACTATGATATATGTGAACTTGATTAGACGTTAATAAGAAATGAAAATTGTTATTTTATCACTTTTATTGACGATCGTTCTAACTATACTTTTGTATATCTAATTAAAAATAAAAGTGAAGTGCTTGACATGTTTAGAATCTTTGCAATTGAAATTGAAAATCAATTTAGTAGAAAGATTAAGAGATTTTGTAGTATAGAGGAATAGAGTATGATTCTAGTATATTTAATGAGTCTTATAAAATTCAAGGAATTATACATGAAACCACAACACCTTATTCACCTGAAATGAATGGTAAAGCTGAAAGAGAGAATATGACTCTGATTGAACTAGTTGTTGCTATTATGCTTAACTCTGGTGCTGCATCTCATTGGTGGGGGAAATTATTTTGATTGTTTGCTATGTTTTGAATAGAGTTCCAAAATCTAAAAACAAAACATCTCCTTATGAGATAATAAAGAAAAGATAACCAAATTTGTCTTATCTTCGAACATGGGGTTGTCTGGCTTATGTCAGAATCCCCGATCCTAAACGAATTAAACTCGTCAGTAGAGCCTATGAATGTGTATTCATTGGGTATGCAGTAAACAGTAAAGCGCATAGGTTTTATGACCTAAATGTGAAAGTGATCATAGAGTCAAATGATGTTGACTTCTATGAAAATAAACTCCCTTTCAAATCGAGAAATAGTGGGGGCAGTGAACCAAGTCATACTCCTGTGACAAGAAGCACTGAAAGCAACAAACAAGGTGAATTGTAAACTCGAAGAAGTAAGAGAATCAGAGTTGCTAAAGATTTGGACCAGAATATATGACCTATAATTTAGAAGAGGATCTTGCAAATCTCAAAGAAGCCTTGTCATCATTGGATGCAGATCTTTGGCAAGAAGCTATAAACGATGAAATGGATTCTCTAGAATCTAACAAGACCTGGCATATAGTAGACTTGCCTCTTAGTTGCAAGCCAATAGGTTGTAAATGGATTTTGAAAAAGAAATTAAAACCCGATGGAACTATGGGTTTTAGGCAAAGAGAAAATATAGATTTCTTCGACACTTTTTCTCCAGTCACTAGAATAACATCCATTAGGGTTCTCATTTCTCTAGCAGCTGTTCATAACTTGGTGATACACCAAATGGATGTTAAAACAACCTTTTTAAATGGTGATCTGGAAGAAGAAATCTATATGGAACAACCTGAAGGTTTTGTAATTCATAGACAAGAAAACAAGGTCTGTAAGTTAGATAAATCTCTGTATGGTCTTAAACAAGCTCCTAAGCAATGGCATGATAAATTTGATAACTTAATTATATCGAATGAGGTTAAAGTGAATGAAAGTGACAAATGTATTTATTACAAATATAAAAATGGCATTTGCACTATCATATGTCTCTATGTAGACGACTTACTTATATTTGGTTTAAACATTCATGCTGTGAAATCATGGTTGAGTAACAACTTTGATATGAAATACCTTGGAGAAGCGAATGTAATCTTAGGAATCAAGATTATTAGGTCAGAAAAGGGAATTTCTTTGGATCAGTCTCATTATGTTGAAAAGATCCTAAAGAAATATAAATACTTTGACTGTAAACCTGCTTGCACACCGTATGATCCAAGTATGAAACTTTTTAAGAACACTGGTGAAGGTGTTAGACAACCTCAATATGCGAGCATCATTGGCAGCCTTATGTATGCCACTGATTGTACTAGACCCGACATTGTCTACGTCGCGGAACTATTGTGCAGGTTTACCAGTAGACCTAGTATAGAGCATTGGCACGATATCAAAAGAGTCATAAGAGACCTAAAAAGGACCATGAGTCTAGGATTAAATTATCAAAGATTTCCTACCGTCCTTGAAAGATACAGTGATGTTTATTGGAACACCTTGTTAAATGTCTCCTGTAAGACCCTTAAATTTTAAATTAAAACTATGGAATTAATATTAAGTGTATTTTGGGGATATGTGTAAAATATTTAATATATGTATGTTTTTGTGTGAATATATATATATATATATATATATATATATATATATATATATAAATATTTATTTTGGAAGATGAATTAAGATTATATGGAAGAAGAGTAAATTAATTTAATTACGAGTAATTAAATTATCAGACAGTTAATTAAGGGATTATCTGCTAATTGTGACGAGACTGGTTAAGTGTTGAGGATCAGACAAGTGTCGGGTGAGGTGGCACCCCCACAAGCCTATATATAGGAGTGAGAAGGAAGGGCAAAGTCAGAAACCCAATCCTCCTCCCTTACTACATGTAACAGTGCTCACCTTCCCCCTCCTCCCATTCTGATTTCGGTTTTACGAACAAAAAAAAAGGGAGTTCCTCAAAAGTGATATTACTTGGAAATCCAAGCACCAAACCAGAAAACCCCCAGAACAAAAGTTGTTCTCCTCATCATTACGGAGCTAGAGAACCCATTTGCGTAGCAGCAAACGCAAGCGGGAGTAAGGGCACCTTCCACTAGTTGCATTTTAGGGCTGTAAATGCATCCTTGATGAGTGATCATATTTGAGCCTTTTTTTTGAAAAATGAATCTGTTATACATGTTGTCTTAAAATGCGAAAAATGCATTATGTTGGTGTTTTAATAATATGAGATGTGTGCTGTTCTGGTTGTGACTTCAATGTTGTTTTATTTGTGTGGGAAAACTGGAAAATGTTTTGCATGTTATTTTGAAGATGATCAAAATGCATGTTCATAAAACTGTTTTGAATGTTGTTATAAAATGCAAGAAATGTATTCTATGGATGTTTGATAATGTGTGATGTTGCTGTTTTAACTGAATACATCGGTGTTGTTTTGTTGAGTGAGAAAACTGGAAATTTCTCTGCATGTTGTTTTGAGAATGCTCAAATGTAAACGTTTGGAAATGCATGTTCTGTTTTGAGTTTGATATTCTGTTTGGGTGATCTAAGCAAAACTGTGATGTTGTTTTTGGTGTTGGTGATCCTGTTTTCTTTCATGTTGATGAAAATCTGGTGTTGCTGATGTTTTCAAAAAGAGAAGGATTTAAAATGATGAAAGTGCTTTTCTGGAAAATCTATATTGATGAAAAATGTTTGAGTTTTGTGGTTTGCAAAAGAGTGGTAAAACTGTTTTGGGGTTGTTGGTTTTTCAAAGGAAACAGTTTGAAAATGTGTTGAAGTCTCAAGAAAATTTCACTGAACTCGAAGGTGTATTCGAATACAGCATGAGTGTATTCGAATACAGCCTGCCAAGCTTCTGTTTTACTCAAGTATTCGAACATGTATTCGAATACGGGCCTTTGTATTCGAATACTGAGGAAGGATTTTTGCTTCTGACTGAGCATCTGTATTCGACTACGACTCTGTCGTATTCGAATACAGAAGTGAAATTTTAACACTGTATTCGCATCTGTATTCGACTACGATAGTCTCGTATTCGAATACAGGATGCTAACTTTCACAATTTTTGCTTCTGTATTCGAATACAAGGGAGTTGTATTCGAATACGAATTCGGGTTTTTCCAGAAACTCAAGTTTTAGCTTTTGTATTCGAATACAAGGGAGCTGTATTTGAATACAGAGTCGTGTTTTTCCAGAAAATCAAGTTTCAGACATTGTTTTATAAACTCTAAGTGTTGGGAAACATTTGGAAGGTTTGAAATGATTAAAATGGAGTCTTTGAAATAGTTTTGAAGAGGAGATGATGATGTTCTGGAAACCTTGAATGATGTTGGGAAAAATGTTGGGTTTATACTGTTTTGGTCTTCTGTATTCGAATACAAGGATGCTGTATTCAAATACAGAGTGTTGAATTTGTACTGTTTTCAGTTTCTGTATTCGAATACAAGGTGTATTCGAATACAGATTCGTGTTTTCAGAAAATCAAAGTTTTAAACATTGTTTTATAAACCCTAAGAGTTGAGGAACATTGGGATGGTTTTTGACAAATTAAAACTGGAATTTTGTGATAGTTTGAAGTGGTGGTGATGAAGTTTTTGAGACTTTACTGATGTTGTGAAAATACTGATTTTTACATTGTGACAGCCTCTGTATTCGAATACAAGGAGGCTGTATTCGAATACAGAGTGTTGATTCTGCCCTATTTTTGGCTCCTGTATTCGAATACAATGAAGCTGTATTCGAATACATATTCGTATTTTCCAAAAATCTCAGTTTTAAACACTGTTTTATGAATTTTAAGAGTTGGGGAAAACAGAGGGAAGATTTTTGATGAATAAGAATGGAGTTTTAAGATGGTGAGAAGTGAAAATGATGAGATGTTTGATTGTTTGATTTATGATGTGATGATAATGAAATTTGTTGTGTTGAGATGTTTTGAGAAATGATGGAAGGGCATGAATTTTACTGATGTTGCATACTGTTTTCAGTGATGAGAAAACACTGCATATTCATGCATTGCATAGTCAGGTGGTACCCGCGATGGGCCATAGAGTAATGTGTAAACGTGCTGATCTGTTGAGCGATTGCACGAGTGTTGGTCTGTTGAGCGACTACACTGGTACTGGTCTGTTGAGCGACTATACCCTGAAATGCGCAAAAACGTGCTGATCTGTTGAGCGATTGCCCGAGTGCTGGTCTGTTGAGCGACTGCACTGGTACTGATCTGTTGAGCGATTGTACCTTGGTATATGTTAAACGTGCTGGTATGTTGAGCGACTGCACTGCTGCTGATCTATTGAGCGATTGCACCCTGGTCTTGAGGGCCGTTAAAGTCAAACATATTTGAATTGTGCTGGTCTGTTGAGCGACTGCACCTTGGTAATTCCAAGAAGTTGAATACATGAGCATATACATATTGCATCGGGGTGATTGACTGGTGGGTCACGATTTGGATATATGTTGATGATTGGAAATTGATGTGTGTGAGTACTTTATAAAATCTGAATTTCTGAGAAATGATGGTGATTGCTGAAGTGTTGGCTGTACTTACAACATATTTTCCATATTAATTAGTTGCTGTTTTGAAAAGGCATACATGTCATGAAATTTCAAAATGAGCATCTTTTTTTTTCATCATTGTTATATGATATGCCATGGTTATATTTGTTACTGTGAACTAAATGCTATGTGGTAAATGTTAATTTCGGTCGGTGACCCTTTACTATTATTGTGGAAATTGGGCTTTGCCCTCAGATGAACCCCAAACCCGTCCCACCGATGGTTACACTAACGACGGAGACGTCGTTAGTTTTCCTTGATATTGGCATACAGGGTATTTGTGGACAACTCAAAGGGACGGATAGCTGGCTGAAGACGAGACTTGTAGAGGATGCGGTGGAGACCGTGCTACTGTAGCTTAGTGCATGATCAGACTAGACTTTTGTATAGGGTCTTAAGTTTGGGAAATGTAATTGGTTACTTTGGGAATTATTGTATAACTTTTCCGCTAATATTTTCCGCACTCTGATATTTCCTTTTGGGATGATATGACACTGATCTTTTGAAATGTAGTAATGTTTATTATAAATTTCCAAAGATAAGTACTTAGTGATATTTACGATGAAACTAATTAATTACGTTCATCAATTAAATTACGACGTACCATTTTATGAAATAAATTAAAGGAAATTTTATTTCAATTCTTTTGAAGTAATAAATTGGGAAAAACATTTTGATTATTTATTTTTAAAAAAAAAAAATACACTCGCGCTGTGTTTTAAACTCGGGGTGTTACATCTCCAAAGCAACCAGTGGCTATAATTTTAGTATAGCCGATGGTGATGTATCTTGGAAATCGAAGAACAGACGATATTGGCTCAGTTCACTATGGAGTCTGAAATGATAGCACTAGCTACTGCTGGTGAAGAAGCGAGCTAGTTGAGATGCTTGCTAGCTAAGATCCCTTTACGGGAAAAACCTATGTTAGCTGTGTTGATCCACTGCGATAGTACCGCGTCTATTGCAAAAATTGAGAATCATTATTACAACGGTAAGAGACGACAATTACGTCGCAAGCACAATACAATTAGAGAATTACTTACTAAATGAGCTGTAGTAGTGGATCATGTACGCACTAATGATAATTTAGCAGATCCTTTGACGAAAGGATTGGCTAGAGAGAAAGTCATAAATACATCCAAAAGGATGGGACTATTAGGTTCAATGATGCGAACCCGACCTAAAAGACTGGAGATCCCAAGAATTAGGTTCAATGGGTAATAACAAGTCATAGTGGTATGAGATGAACATGTTATTATATTTAACAGAAGCATGATTCCTGAAGCGATGGAAGACTAAGATAATAGAAACTCTTAATGAGATCTATACTCTATGTGGAGGGAGTACCTAACTATAGGAGTGAAGTAGCAAAATTGATTTACAAGGAAAGGGGTTTGAATTGTAAATCTCCCTTTTTATAATTTCCTGAAAAACTTAAGATTTAAACTCAAGAATGTTCTTGGTTTTATTAGAAAAACGGAGAACGTTCTTGATTAGTTGTAAAACAAAAAAATAGTTTATATTTTTAATCTTGAAAAGCAATCAAACTGAATAAAGAGATAAACGATAAGAGATACCACACACGGATGTATCCTGGTTCACCCAACTTGGGCTACGTCCAGTCCTCACTATTGTGAGATTTTCCACTAAGTGTTTAAAACAAGAACCTTCTTGGTTTTACAGCACCTAGCCTAGATCAACCTTGATCTTTGTTACAGACTTCAATCTAATTCTACCCAGAAATAGATTAATCAAATAACCTACCAACCTTGATAGGATTTCTTACAATCTACCCCAAACTATACTTTAACTCTTATAGTTTGAGTGTTACAATAATGATGAGATTGATATGTTAGAATCTGAGATGTCTCAACTCTTGTTTGAGATTCGATTCTTTACAAAGAATTCAGTATAAATGTATCAGAGTAATAAAGAACTTAATCAAACTGATTCTTGTAAGTGATGAGAGAATTTCAAGTATGTAAATGTGAATGATTTTGATGGACTTATTAGCACTTGGACTTGTGCATTTTCCTTGAGCTTCGGCCTACCTTTTATAGGCTTGAGAGCATTAAATGGATGTCCATAGAGCTGTTGGTAGTGTGACACCCTAAACCCCAATACAACATATATAGTAATTTATACTAGATTTTTTTAATTTAATTTCAAAAACTAACTAGTACTTATAAGATTTTATATACCAAAAAGTCGTTTCTAATAAAAAGTAAAAGTAAAATACAATTTATAACTCTTATTCCCGGTATCACCTATCAGAGCGGAGTTTCTCCCAAACTTGAACTTCAAGACTCATTAACCTGTAATAACTGCGATTTCTCAAACGCAGGGCCAAACCAGTCGAACACAAATAACGAAGGAGGTGAGTTTTGAAATCATGCTTATAGTATAATATAAGTAAGAAGAACACGCAATTAATCATAACAAACCGTATCATTATACAAACATTCTTCAAGAAAAGAAACATCACATTATAAAGTCAAAATCACTAAAGAGAAATCAATATATTTTACTATAACATTAAATCATCTAAGAGAAATTATTATCGCACACGATACATATTAATCACAACAAAACAATCACAAGAAGATGCAATGCTATGCATGAGCTTAGACTTTACTTCACAATATGGTACCATTCTAACTCTGAAGTACTTGGTTAGGAGGCTTGATACTATGCCACCATCCCGGTGGACGGACAATTCAAATTGGCCCTGTCCTCATAGATCCCCTCAACTCAACCCGAGACACATATACACGAAAGTCGAGGTAAACGTGTGTTGCGTGGTAGCTCCTGACATTTGGAGTGCTACCTCCAAGTCACCTAGGAATTCCCCACCCGAATACCTCCAAGGTCTAACAATCTTGCCTTAAGGCTCAATAATAGAACGCCACGATCAGGCTCAATTCAATTGTACTTCCCCGGAATCACTAGGCTTGTCAGACCCTACCTATATGATGACAAAATAATCTCCACTTCAAAAATTCTCAATATTTATTTTCTCCCCCTGTTGGCCTATGATACCCCATTAAGACCATCATCTTAAACACAAATTGGAATCATCACTATTTCATCAATTATGGGGTTACTTCAGTATCCTCATCACAAGTTTATAACATCACTATTATTAATCATACATCATCATCATCACATAAACTCATCACAATGTAACCATCTTTTATTAGCACATCACAAAATCTCATCTAATCAAACATACATAAAATTCATTCGACATCCAATATCACAATAATATCAAATACAACACATTTAACGAAAATAAATCAAACATCACGATAATATCAAATACCACACATTTAACAAAATTAAATCAATTAACACTTTATAAATATTTTTATTCCAAATTTTAATCTCATAATTTTCATATTTTCACATTAATCAATTTATCACTCAAAGGGCTATTGCCGTACGTAGCAAGTCCCAGATGAATCGTTGGGAAATACGGTTTTCCCGTTCATCTCACAATATATTATACTCATGAATTCAAACGCTCTCTCACCCCTTACCCTACTAAGATGCTTTCTGTAATCACATAAATCAATAGAAGTTGTCAACAGCAACCGTAGATCGACGACGTATAGCGAGCGAATCCAAATAAACGGCGAGTTCACAAAATCTCTGAGACGTGACTGATAAATTATGCGGAGCATAAAAATCAATGTTAAATAATTAATAATAATTTTTGAAGAAAAAATAGAGTCAAAATGACGAGAAAAAACTGCAGAAAAAGTCTCACTGACTCGTCGGAGCGCCGGAAGGGTCCGACGTCAACTTCACCGAAAAATGAAAATGAGTAGTGCTTCTTGAAGGTTTCGACGAGAGGAATCCAAAAATGATGTCAGTTTTTTTATACGACAAACGTGTTGATCGGAATCGGGCAAAAACAGCTCGCCCAAGAAAAATAGCGTAGCTGTTTCTAATGAAACGGAGCCACAATGGATAAAATTGATGTCAAAAATGGATTCAGTGGACGATTTTGTGTGGGATAGAAGTTGGGATCGGTTCAAATGGCAAGGAATTGATGGGATGAACTTGAGAGGAAGAGGATGTTATGCGTATTTTTTTTGTATGTAGCTGACTGCTTCCGTTCTTTTCTTTTTCTATTTTTTTAATTATTTTTTTTGGTACTACGATTTAATTAGGTTTACTTTTTTTTTTTAAAAAATAAAATCAACAATTATCAAAAATAATTTTTATTAATATTTCTTTTTAAAACACAATTTAATTCATAAAATATTACTACTATTTTAAAACTTATAGTATATAAAATAAAATAATTAAAGTAATTAATCTTTTATAATATATTAATATTCAAAACTCTCATATTCAAATGAACCTCTAAAATTATACTTATTTTTCCAAATACTCACATTAAATTACTATCATCGTTAAAAAAATATTTAAAATTATAAAATAAATAAATATTATATCAAAACTTTATATTAATTAATGAATCAAAATAAATGTATATAAAATCACAATGTCATAACAAGTATATAAAAATCTAGAAAATCAAATACAATATTACAACTGTCTCGAGATAATTATTTATGAAATATATAACTTAAAATAGAAAATAGTTATAAATAATTGAAATATAACTACTTGCACACTTAACATCGGTCAAACGCATTGTAAAATATCACATTAATTGTGTACGGGCATATACACATAAAATCGCTTAAAATCTTATTATTTAAAATATTATACTAAAATACTATTTAGAAAAATATATGAAATAATAAAATATAATATTTGTTATTTATATTATTCATTTAGTCCAATATGTATAAAAGTAGCACATCATCTAAAGTATCCATATAACAAAAACTAATCACGAAATTTATTAACATGTATATTTATAAAATTTTAACATCAAATTAATTATTTAAAATCATATTTCATTAATAAAATAGTTTATTATAAAATTTGGGGTGTTACAGGTAGTGCCCTTGTCAGGCTTGACCAGAGACAATATTTCTAAATAAAAATAATCCAACTTTTGACTATTTTTATTTTCTGTTTTGATTGGGCGGTGTATTGTGTTTTAGACCAGATTTTCTTGAGTAATTAATGATCCTTTAATGCTTCAGATAAGTGATAATATTTCAGGCTTGAATTGAAGCTTTTGATCAATTAAAACAGATTGGTGAATATCATGAAAACTTGATGTAGGAAGCTTGGACTGAAGCTGCTAAAAACTGACTGGAGATTAATGATCATTTTGGACTTTTGAACTTTAACTATCCTAAAGAATGATAATCAATCTGGACATTTTTTCTGGCCATACTGGAATCTGACTTGACTTCAAGATTGTTTAACAGTCTTGACAGTCATTTCTAGAATTTTCTGGACATGCTTGTTTAAGAGTCTTTTTCTTTTGCAATTCGAATGTTCTTTTTTATTTGAATAGATCCTATGTGTTCCCTGTCATGTAGTGATCATATCCATGTAACTTCCAGAGCCAACAACTTTGTTTAAATGATGGAGAAAGATGGTTCTTTATGCTGTCATGACCATATTTGAATCTGGGAACATTCTCCGTTTTCCAGAATATGTCAAGAATGTTCTTTGCCTTTGTTTATGCTGATTTCTTTGATTCTTTTGAAACCTATCTTTGAATTAATACACTCAAAAGCACAGGTTAAATTAACAATACATTTAGAATCATAATTAACAATCTTTAATTAACCTTTGTTTATTTTCATCAAAACTTTAAAATGAGAGTTTGTCTTAACAATCTCCCCCTTTTTGATGATGACAAACTTGTCAATTTAGATTTTAATTTTGATTCTAATTTTGAAAGAGCTTGAAAGCTCCCCCTCAATTTGTGCAGTAGTTTAATTTTGACAGAAGATAAATCATGTAAATTCAAGAGCAAATAGATTCATAATAAAGACTTTTCATTAGATGACATCAATTGATAATTACATAATGAGATTAAGTCAGAAGATATACAGAAGTACCATATACAAAAGGACTTCTATCTAATTACAAAAATTTAAACTTAATCTAAAATCTTCAAATTAATTCTCCCCCTTTGTCATAACAAAAAGGAATGAGAAAAAGATCCTAAGTTGCCAAAGATGGTGAAGATCCTTTGGAAGAAGAGGACTTGGCAGGATCAGCAACAGGTTGAGGAGAAGGAGAAGGATGAACAGGAGGAGGAACAAGTCCAAGTTTTGGAGCAAGTTGTTCTGTCATCCAGGTGCGCAGGAGGGTGGACTCTAAATCTTGCTGAGTCTGGCATGCCATAATGGTTTGAAGGGCAGCCATGATCTCAGAATTTGTAGGTTCTTTTGGTGGAGGAGGAGGAGGCATAGAAGGGGCAGGATGAGTGGAGGTTGAAGGATTGGATGCAGGTGGAGTGGGGTTAGAGATGGATTTCTGGTTAGTGGAGGGTCCAGGTATATCAGAAAAAGTCAAAAATTGACTTATCCCAAAGAGTGAGGGACTGGTTTTCTATGGTGAAATGAATAATGGTGACATAGAGGAGACGTGTTGGTTGGGAAGGAGGGTGCACATGTCGTCACTAGGTGACTGGAAGTAATGGAGAAAGTCTATGGAGGATAAGGTTGGGGAAAAACGGAGAAAATGTGGAGATGGTTTGGTTGGGCAGGTGAACTTTCTCGGTTTTCAGCCGAACATTCTTGAGCATTTTCTGCTACTGCTTTAGGAGGTTCATGTGAGGGCTGTGGTGAAGCTGGGGTTGGAGCTGAAGCAGTAGCTCTTCTTCTTGAGGAGCACTTCATTTTCAGTGAAGGTGGAAAGAATGATGAAGGAACACTTGTCTCAAAAGATGTTTTCTTCATATGAGAAATATTCTTTGAAGAAAACTTGGAGATTTTGATCAGACTCTTCTCATTGCTTAGAGGGATTTGAAATTGCTTGAAGATTCTGGTCAGAATCATCCCATAAGGTACAACGTTTTTCCTGTAGTCCTTATTTGCTGCAACTATCATGTGATGGATGATGATGTGGGGAAGGTTGAGACGCTTGCAGTTTAGGAGACGATGGATTATGAGAGCATCATTGTCTAACACATGCTCATGACTTCCACAGTGAGGAAGTATGGTATGGTGGCTGATGCTGTTAAAATTTTTTGGAAGGGGTTTGAGAAAAGTTGAGAGCTGACGCGTAGACCCTTCTTGAAAAAGATCAGATAGCACCTCTGTCTTGTTTAAATTGAGAGCTCCATACCATTTATCTCCATAAACAGCAGGACCTTCAGTAAGGAGGCAAGGGATTATGGAGTTAAGTTTATTTCTATCTCTTTGACATTTGAGATGATCAGGGACTTGTCAGAGAAAGTCCTTGCTTGACAGTAGAAAGCCCTGATGACATCTGGGTAGTAACATTCTGATATCTGAAGAAAGGAGGTCCAACCCAAAACATCAATGAGATGTTTTACAACCTTTCCATCAACAATTAGGTTGTCAAACATAACAACTCTTCTCACTCCAATAAGGTGTTGAGCCCAATTCTGTTTATACAGATGAGGGAATCAAAGGAATGTTGTTGGTGTTGTGGAGAGGAGAGCTTTGTGGGGCAGAAGGAGATGGTTCACAGAACGGAGAACGTTCTGGAGAACGTTCTTGAGAACATTCTGGAGTTTTTTCAACAGAAAGAGAAGACTTATGTCTGGTCTGTTTTGGAGCCCTTGATTTGCTTTTCTGAGGGTTCTTTAATTTCTTTTTAGCAAGAAATTGAGAGAGGGTTATGGTGGATTTCTTCTTCATGGTTTTTGAAGGAGGTTGAGATGGTTTTGAGGGAGAGAAGATTTCATCTATATTCTTCCTCTTCTGGTTAGGAGGAGTTGTAAATGAAGGTTCAAAAGACATAGCTTGCCTTTGTGTAGGGGGTGTCTGAGTTGTTTACTGAGAGGTTTCTAGAGGGACATTGGACGGAGGAACATCAATTTCGTCCTCATCAGTGTCAGAGATTATGAACATGGGAGAATTAGTCTTTTTAGGTTTTGATGTCCCTATTCCAGCAAGAATTCTCATCGACCTTCGTTGAGTTTTTGTGGGTTTTGTTGGATTTCTTAAGTGTGGTGGAACTTGAGAAATGTTTGGTACAGATTGAGAGTGAGAAGGAAGGAAAACAGTTGCGAGTGGTCTAAGAGGGAGAGGGATAGTACTTGATTCCCTTGATGACGAAGATGAAGAGTCTGATGATGAGAAAGGCATTTTAATGGGAGAAGGTCTGGGTGGTGGAGAAGGTGAACGATTGTGAAACGGAGAAGAGGGTGGTGGTGATGGTGATTCAGTGTATACATTTTTGCAAGCACAAGATTTCGTTCTTGCCTATTTGAATTTTTTCAGAGAGAAAGAAGGGTTTAGAGGAAGATGAAGAGAAGGATTTGAAGGGTTCGTGAGAAACTTCAGAGGCAGTATTGCTTATTTAGAAAGAAATAAGTAATGATGAGTGAAAACCTAGGGAAGGATGATTAAGAAGATGCAACACATCAATTGACAGTGTGTCAGGGCGTTTTTTTGGAGGCAGGGGACAAGAGCATTAAATGCCAAGACTCCCCCTTTTCCTTTTGCCTGCGTAGAGAAGAAGTGACACGCATAGGAGAAAGTTGTTTCTCAAATGGAGAAACATGACTGAAAAACGGAGATTGATAAACGTGAAGGTGCAAACACGAGAAGGGGGGTTGAATTGTGTTTGACTAACTTGATTACTTTTCCTGTTTTTATACTTTTAAAACAAAACTTGATGAAATAAAAACAGAGTTAGCAGCGGATATAAAGTAAAAAATAAAACACAGAATTTTTATACTGGTTCACTGTTAACGAGGTTACGTCCAATCCCTTCACCTTGAAGGATTTCACTAATTCAAACCTTGAATTACAACCGTTCTACTGACCCTCCAAGTCAGTCTTCTCAAACAGTCTAACAATCCTAGACTATTGAGGAATATAGCACCTGTCTTCAGCCAATCTAACAATCCCAGATTGTAGAAGAAATTTCAACACTATGAATCTAATTGCCAAGTAACCTGATACCCCTTCTGACTCCCTCAGATTGTAGACTCTACTTCAACAACTTAGATTTGACACAATGGAAGGAAAATAACACGAGTACTTGCTTCTTGAAAGCTGGAACTCACAATTGACCTATCTGAAAATTTGAGTGTTTGCTTTGGAAGTGTATGACTCTTTTGTGATTTTCGATGCTGAGTATTCTGTCTTGAGCCTCTTTTATAGATGCAGATTAGGGCCTCTTCCAATGCTTAAATTCGAGCTGAATCTTGCTGGATTCTCTGTAAAAATAACTTGACCAATTGGGCTTCATTTAAATAAAAAACATATCTTTTTTTAAGCTTCAGATTTCTTTCAAAAATTAACTGGCCAATCAAAACTTTAGTTGCTTCCCGCCACAGCTCCTGAATTCCACAATACCTCACTTTTATTTTTGTAACAAATCTTTTTAATACTTTGATTAAAATAAATTAAAATCTCCACCGTTAATCCTCCTGATTAAATCTGGACCATTGGATTCTTCTGCGCTAGTCCACATCTGGACCAAACAAATTGATATGCTGTGATCCTCCGATTTTGGCCATCCCTGGACCACACTTCCTAACCCTCTGATCTTCTGATTTCGGCCATCCTGGACTTGCACCTGATATGCTACAATCCTCTGATCTCGGCCATTGCTGGACCACACATCCTGACCCTCTAATTTCGGCCAACACTGGGCCATGGTCTGATCTTTTGATCTCGGCCAACACTGGGCCAAATAATGAATTCTGAACCATTGATATGGAAATCTTCCCTCTGATATGGACCAATTCTGGACTTGGTCTGGATTAAACTGAAATTAAATCTGGATAAGTAATATTTCAGTCTGGAAATTTTACCTTTGATTTTGGATCAGGTCTGGATCAATTTTGGAAGTCATTTCTTTTGGTCTGGACTTAGTTTCATACCCTGAACCATGCTATCTTCTGATCTGGGTCAAATCTGGATTGATTCTCTTGTTCTGGACTCATTAACTTATCTTCTGGTTGAGTCTGGAACAAGTCTGGGCTGTTTTAATTTCTCATTGCCAGGCCATCTTCTGATCAGAATAACTTCTGGAATAAATCTGATATTTGATTCCTCTTGGTCTGGACAAACTCTCCCTCTGGCAGGCTTTCCTCTGGTATGGTCCAGGTCTTCTTCTGACATTGCTTCCTTCTGATCTGGGAAAGCAAAGATATCTTCTGGTGATCCTGGAGTATATTCTGGTAATTCCAGGATGAATTCTGGATGCATCTTCTGCCTCTGCAAACTTCATTTTCTGGTTGTAATTAATGTAATAATTCAAGGTACAAAATAAGATTACATTGAGTCCTTTTGTAAACATCAAAATCCTAAGACTTAGAACCAACTTGGTTCCAACAATCTCCCCCTTTTTGATGATGACAAAGCCTTAACTTATTTTGCTAGCTTGTAACTCGAAGACTTGAATTACTCCCCCTCAGACCAATCTCTCCCCCTAAGTCTAATACTCTTCTTTTCAACTCCTTCTCTTTTCACTCTTTCTTTTCTTCTCTTCTCATCTCCTTTTCAAATCCTTCTTTGTTCTCTCTTTCTTTTTCTCTCTTCACGCTTCCTCTCCTTTTCAACTCCTTCTTTTTTCACTCTTTCTTTTTCTCTCTTTGTTTTTCTCTCTCTCTGTTTCCTCTCCTTTTCAACTCCTTCTCTTTTTCACTCTTTCTTTTTCACGCTTCCTCTGCTTGTTTTAGAAACCACTAAGATGCTGTTTCTGTTGAGGTGTTCAATTTGTGTGAATCACCTGGTTCCTCTGACAGTTGGAAAACCTGCAGAATACTTATCTAGCTTTGATTTGTTAAGATCGAGCTTCTTGTTATCATAGTAAGCATAAGTATCAAATAATAATAGTATTTACAGCAAGATGTAGCCTCAAGTTTACTCTAAAAATCCTCTTGCTTCTGATTTTCAGATTCCTAATCTATATGTTCTGAGATTACATGGTTTGGATGATGGAATTTGAATTCCCTTCCAGGTTTGTAGTCTTGATGAATCTCACTGGAGTGTTTGAAGAACTCTCTTGATTCTGATTCTTTAATTTCTGTTTTGGCTCATACACCATGTTCCTCTGGTGATTCTGATAATCATACTGATTATGATAATTAAAGTAGTTCTGATGATCATACCTCAACCTTTGATACTGATATCTATTCAGGTTCTGGTACTGATTCTGATTCTGGTTCCAGTGTTGATGTTGGTTCCAGTTTCTTTGCCTCCAGTTCTGGTTCTGGTTCCAGTGTTGGTTCTAGTTCCAGTTCTTGTACCTCTGATATTGGTTCCAGTTTTGGTTCTGGTTCCAATTTCTGTGCTTCTGGTACTGGTTCCAGTTCTGGTTCTGGTTCCAGTTCCTGTTCCTCTGATACTGGTTCCAGTTCTGATTCTGGTTCCAGTTCTTGTTCTGATTCAAGTGATGTCTATGATATTTCCTGTTCCTCCTATAATTCTAGTTTTGATTCTGATAGGTATTATGTTGACCAGTTCTTCTTCTACCAGAGTCACTTGGCTTCTGTTTGGTAGATATTGGAACATAAACCTTCTTCTGCTTGTGTGTTGCCAGCATCCATTGTCTAGGCACCATTGTTGGTGTCTCCTTCTGGTTGCTCAAAATATCTGCAACATAAACAATTTGTTCTTTTGGTACCCAGAACTGATTGGGTCCAGGTTTGTTAGTCTTAACAGTTCTCTGATGTTGTTCAGATTTTACCCTTGGACAAGATAATTTAGAGTGACCTTTCTTAGCACAGACAATAAATAAAACATCAGAATAAACAGTTTTATTTTCAGTACTTGTTTCTGTAAAACCAAGACCTCTCTTCTTAGAGTTGCTGTTTCCATAAATCATAGATGCATGTTTACTTCTTTCCATTCCATTGGAAATAAAGTTTTGAAAAGCTTGCTCATGCATATCAGATTCACAAACAGTTTCAGAAGTGGAACAAGTATTAATTCTGAGTGTTTGGTTTTCAGATTTGAGTCTTGCAACATCAGTTTTAAAATCTTTGTTTTTAGTTGCATACTCAGAATTTTGATTCTTTAAAACTTGGACTTCTTTGGTTAGATTTTTCTTATCTTCCTTAAGAGTTTTCAGTTTTAAAGACCTTTTATTGTTTGCATTTAACAAGTCCTTTAAAGTCTCAATTAATTCAGATTTAGAAAGATCAGAAAATACCTCATTGTCTTCATCTTCTGATTCTGTTTCAGAGCTGTATTCAGAACTTGAGTTGGTATGAGCCATCAGAGACAGAATTGTTTCCTCTGATGTGCTTCTAGACTTGCTTGAATGATTGCTTCGATCATTCTTCCTTCTGCCTGTTTTCCTTCTGGAATTCGTGCCTTTATGAAGACCAGAAGCAGACTTGATATGAGCAATCTTTGTTGTTTCTGCCTCTTCTTCATCAGAAGATTCTTCCTCTGATTCTGATACATCCCAGGCAGCCATTAGACCTTTCTTTCTGTATCTGGAATTCTTTTTGTGCTGTTTGCCTTTTTCAAGATTTGGACATTCTGACTTGATATGTCCAGGTTCATTGCATCCATAACAGATGATGTTCTTCTGGTCAGATTCTTCCTTATCTCTGCTGTTATGTTTCTTCTGGAAATTTATTTTCTTTCTGTTTTCCCAGATCTTAACCATCTTTTTGGTTAAGTAAGCCATATCATCATTGTTACTTTCACTATCCTCTGATTCTGATACTGCCTTTGCAGCTTTCTTCTGTTTCGATTTTAGAGCCAGATTCTTCTTCTTCTTAGGTTCATCTTCTTCTAGTTCTATTTCATGAGACCTGAGTGAGCTGATCAGATCTTCCAGCCTCAAGGTACTCAGATCCTTAGCTTCCTGAATTGCAGTAACCTTTGGTCTCCACCTTTCTGGTAGACTTCTCAAAATTTTCCAGACATGATCTTCAGTGGTATAGCTTTTGTTTAATACTTTCAGTCCTGGTACCAAAGTCTGGAATCTGCAGTACATTGTATCAATGTCTTCATCCTCTTCCATCTTGAACAACTCATACTTTCTGACCAATATGTTAGCCTTTGTTTGTTGAACCTGCTTGGTTCCTTCATAGGTCAGAACCAGACTATCAAATATACTCTTTGCTGTTTCTTGATTTGTGCATCTATCAAATTCCTTGAATGTGATTGCACTGACCATCATGGTTCTGGACTTGTGATGAAGTCTGTGTAATCTGATCTGGTTTCATATCAAACATGTCCAGTTTCTTAGTTGAATCTTCTGGATCAGTAGGTGCAGTGTATTCTCTGACTATCATCTTCCATAGTTCAGGATCTTGAGATATGACAAAGCTTCTCATTCTGTCCTTCCAATACTCAAACCTTTCTCCATCAAACAGTGGTGGTCTGTTGATGTTGTTTCCCAATTCTTCTGCCATATTGAGCCCCTTGGACCTTTCCTCAAACACGGTTAAGTGCTCAGCCTAGAGACCGAGCTCTGATGCCAATTGAAGGTGCAAACACGAGAAGGGGGGGTTGAATTGTGTTTGACTTAACTTGAATACTTTTCCTGTTTTAATACTTTCAAAACAAAACTTGATGTATAATTAAAACAGAGTTAGCAGCGGATAAAAATAAAAATAAAAACTCACAGATTTTATACTGGTTCACCGTTAACGAGGCTACGTCCAGTCCCTTCGCCTTGAAGGATTTCACTAATTCAACCTTGAATTACAACCTTGCTACTGACCCTCCAAGTCAGTCTTCTCAAATAGTCTAACAATCCTAGACTTCTTTGAGGAAAAACAACTCCTGTTCTTCAGCCAATCTGACACCCCAGATTGTAGAAGAATTCACAACACTATGAATCTAATTGCTAAGTACCTTGCTACCCTTTCTGAATCCCTCAGTTTGTAGACTCTACTTCAACAACTTAGATACAACCCTATCTAATTGCCAAGTAACCTACTACCTCTACTGACTCCTTCAGATTGTAGACTCTATTTCAACAACTTAGATTTGCCACAGTGGAAAGAAAATAACCGAGTACTTGCTTCTTGAAAGCTGAAACTCACAATTGACTTATATGAAAATTTGAGAGTGGTTGCTTTGGAAGTGTATGACTCTTTTGTGATTTTCGATTCTGAGCATTCTGCCTGGAGCCTCCTTTTATAGATGAAAATTAGGGTTTCTTCCATGATCAAATTCGAGCTGAATCTTGCTGGATTCTCTTCCAAAAATAACTTGACCAATTGGGCTTTATTTAAATAAAAAAACATATCTTCAGATTTCCTTTCAAAATAACTGGCCAATTAAATCTATTGGTTCCTTCCCGCCACAGCTCCTGAATTCCACAACACCTCACTTTATTTTTGTAATAAATCTTTTTAATCCTTTGATCAAAATAAATTAAATTCTCCACCGTATAAATTTCCTGATTCAATCTGGACCATTGGATCTTCATGCGCTAGTCCACATCTGGACCATACTGATTGTTATGCTGTGATTCTCTGATTTCGGCCTTCCCTGGACCACACTTCCTGGCCCTCTGATCTTCTGATTTCGGCCATCTTGGATGCACACCTGATATGCTATAATCCTTTGAATTCGGCCTTTGCTGGACTACACAGTCTGTCCTTCTGATTTCGGCCACCACTGGGCATGGTCTGATTTTCGGATCTGGACCATCACTGGACCAAATAATTATTTCTGAACCATTGATCTGGAAGTTTTTACTCTGATCTGGACAGATTCTGGACTTTGGTCTGGAACAAACTGAAATTAACTTGAACAAAAAATATTTCAGTTTGGACATTTTACCTTTAATTTTGGACCAGGTCTGGATTGATTATGGAATTCATTTCTTCTGGTCTGGACTTAGTTCCATGCCCTGAATCATGCTATCTTATGGTCTGGGCCATATCTGGATTGATTCTCTTGTTCTGGACCCTTAAACATAGCTTCTGGTTGAGTCTGGAACAAGTCTGGGCAGTTTAATATTTCACTGCCAGGCCATCTTCTGGTCACAATAACTTCTGGAATAAATTTGATATTTGATTCCTCTTGGTCTAGATCAACTCTCCTTCTGGCAGGCTTTCCAATGGTATGATCCATGTTTCATTTTGATTTTTATTCCTTCTGATCTGGGCCATCAAAGATATCTTCTAGTCATGTTTTGACATTCCTAGAGTATCTTCTGGTCATTCCAGAATTCATTTTTCTAGAATCCTTTGATCACTGCTTCTGATTCCTTCAGTTTCTGGGGCATTTAACTTAATAATTCAAAGTACATAATAAGTTTACATAGAGTACATTTGTAAGCATCAAAATCCTAATCCTAAGTACTTAGAACCAACTTGGTTCCAACAATCTTCCCCTTTTTGATGATGACAAAACCTTAACTTATTTTGCAATTTATAACTCGAATACTTGAATTACTCCCCCTCAGACCAATCTCCCCCCTAGATCTGATACTGGCTTTTTCTTCTCCTTTTCAACTCCTTCTTTTTTCACTCTTTCTTTTCTTCTCTTCTCATCTCATTTTCAACTCCTTCTTTATTCTCTCTTTCTTTTTCTCTCTCCCTGATTCTTCTCCTTTTCAACTCCTTCTTTATTGTCTCTTTCTTTTTCTCTCTTCACATTTCCTATCCTTTTCAACTCCTTCTCTTTTCACTCTTTCTTTTTCTCTCCTTCTTTCTTTTTATCTCTCCTTTTCTACTTATTTCTCCTTTCTTTCTCTCTCTTTCTCCCCCTTTTTTGTCATCAGCCAAAAAGTGGTCCTACTATTTTTTGTACTTTTGTTTTTCTTTATCTTCTGGTAAAGCTTTGGTGAAGATGTCAGCCCATTGATGATCAGTGTCCACAAACTGGATGCTCAAAGTCCCTTTTTGAACATGGTCCCTAATGAGATGGTGTTTTATTTCAATGTGTTTGGCTTTAGATTGTAAGATAGAGTTTATGGCTGATGTGTTATCACAGAACAAAGTGCAGTTGCCACTTATACTTTTCCTTTCCAGCTCTGTATGTTTTCTGGTCTGCCTTTTGGATGGTTTCATCTTTCTCAAGTGAGTAGGTTGGGTGCATGGGGGTGGCCATTGGCTTACAGTCACTCATCTTGAACTTTTTGAGAAGTTCTTTAGTATATTTAGATTGGTGAATGAGTATACCTGTTTTACCTTGATGAATTTGAATTCCCAGGAAGAACTTAAGTTCTCCCATCATGCTCATTTGGAACTCCTTTTGCATTAGGTCAGAAAACTCTTTGCACAAGGTGCCATTAGTTGATCCAAATATGATATCATCAACATAAACTTGGATAATCAGAATATCATTTTTAATGGATTTCCTAAATAATGTATTATCAATCTGGCCTCTATTAAATTCATTCTTAAGCAGAAAGTTGCTAAGTCTGTCATACCATGCCCTTGGTGCTTATTTTAAACCATATAGAGACTTTTTAAGTTTGAAAACATGGTCTGGAAAATCAGAATTTTCAAAACCAGGGGGCTGTTTGACATAGACTTCTTCACTTATGTAGCCATTTAAGAATGCACTTTTGACATCCATTTCATACAGCATTATATTATGATTAGCAGCAAATGATAAAAGAATTCTAAATGCTTCTAACCTGGCCACTGGAACAAAAGTCTCAGTGTAATCCATACCTTTCTGTTGACTGTATCCTTGAGCTACAACTTCACCCTTTTCATTGAATTTGATTATGAATACCTACTTGGTTCCAATAATGCTTCTGTTTGGTCTGGATACCAGATCCCAAACATCATTCCTTTGAATTTCATTCAGCTCTTCTTGCATTGCAAGTATCCAACCTTCCTATGCCAAAACTTCATCAACAATGCTTGGTTCGCATCAGCTTCTGGTTCTGTAACAGCTTCTGATTCTAATAAATCAGCTTCTGGTGAATCTGTAACAGCTTTAGATTCTGGTAAATATCTAGATTTCTCTTATGACTTATCTTGGCTGTTTCTGACTTGATCAGATTTATCTTTTGAAGATTTGTCATGTGTTGCTGACTTGCTTGTATCCCATACCTTTCCAGGTACTTCTGTTTCTTCTGCTTCTGCTTCTGCTCCCTTTGGTTCTGGTGAACCTGCACTATTTTTATCTTGCTTTGATTTGTCAAGATCAAGCTGTTTATCATATTATATAATGCAAATCAAATACTTTAAAATTTAACTCAATACAATGAAACCATTTATTCTGCTTCTGGTGATTTCTGCTTGTTTTTGAAACCACTGGGATGCTGTTTCTGTTGAGGTGTTCAATTCGTGTGAATCAACTGGTTCCTCTGACAGTTTGAAAACCTGCAGAATACTTATCTAGCTTTGATTTGTTAAGATCGAGCTTCTTGTTATCATAGTAAGCATAATTATCAAACAATAATAGTATTTACAGCAAGATGTAGCCTCAAGTTTACTCTGAAAATCCTCTTGCTTCTGATTTTCAGATTCCTAATCTATATGTTCTGAGATTACATGGTTTGGATGATGGAATTTGAATTCCCTTCCAGGTTTGTAGTCTTGATGAATCTCACTGGAGTGTTTGAAGAACTCTCTTGATTCTGATTCTTTAATTTCTGTTTTGGCTCATACACCATGTTCCTCTGGTGATTCTGATAATCATACTGATTACGATAATTAAAGTAGTTCTGATGACCATACCTCAACCTTTGATACTGATATCTATTCAGGTTCTGGTACTGATTCTGATTCTGGTTCCAGTGTTGATGTTGGTTCCAGTTTCTGTGCCTCCAGTTCTGGTTCTGGTTCTGGTTCTAGTGTTGGTTCTGGTTCCAGTTCTTGTACCTCTGATACTGGTTCCAGTTTTGGTTCTGATTCCAGTTTCTGTGCTTCTGGTACTTGTTCCAGTTCCTGTTCCTCTGATACTGGTTCCAGTTCTGATTCTGGTTCCAGTTCTTGTTCTGATTCGAGTGATGTCTATGATATTTCCTGTTCCTCCTATAATTCTGGTTCTGATTCTTATAGGTATTATGTTGACCAGTTCTTCTTCTACCAGAGTCACTTGGCTTCTGTTTGGTAGATATTGGAACATAAACCTTCTTCTGCTTGTGGGTTGCCAGCATCCATTGTCTAGGCACCATTGTTGGTGTCTCCTTCTGGTTGCTCAAAATATCTATAACATAAACAATTTGTTCTTTTGGTACCCAGAACTGATTGGGTCCAGGTTTGTTAGTCTTAACAGTTCTCTGATGTTGTTTAGATTTTACCATTGGACAAGATAATTTAGAGTGACCTTTCTTAGCACAGACAATAAATAAAACATCAGAATAAACAGTTTTATGTTCAGTACTTGTTTCTGTAAAACCAAGACCTCTCTTCCCAGAGTTGCTGTTTCCATAAATCATAGATACATGTTTACTTCTTTCCATTCCATTGGAAATAAAGTTTTGAAAAGCTTGCTCATGCATATCAGATTCACAAACAGTTTCAGAAGTGGAACAAGTATTACTTCTGAGTGTTTGGTTTTCAGATTTGAGTCTTGCAACATCAGTTTTAAAATCTTTGTTTTCAGTTGCATACTCAGAATTTTGATTCTTTAAAACTTGGACTTCTTTGGTTAGATTTTTCTTATCTTCCTTAAGAGTTTTCAGTTTTAAAGACCTTTTATTGTTTGCATTTAACAAGTCCTTTAAAGTCTCAATTAATTCAGATTTAGAAAGATCTGAAAATACCTCATTGTCTTCATCTTCTGATTCTGTTTCAGAGTTGTATTCAGAACTTGAGTTGGTATGAGCCATCAGAGACAGAATTGTTTCCTCTGATGTGCTTCTAGACTTGCCTGAATGATTGCTTCGATCATTCTTCCTTCTGCCTGTTTTCCTTCTGGAATTCGTGCCTTTATGAAGACCAGAAGCAGACTTGATATGAGCAATCTTTGTTGTTTCTGCCTCTTCTTCATCAGAAGATTCTTCCTCTGATTCTGATACATCCCAGGCAGCCATTAGACCTTTCTTTCTGTATCTGGAATTCTTTTTGTGCTATTTGCCTTTTTCAAGATTTGGACATTCTGACTTGATATGTCCAGGTTCATTGCATCCATAACAGATGATGTTCTTCTGGTCAGATTCTTCCTTATCTCTGCTGTTACGTTTCTTCTGGAAGTTTCTTTTCTTTCTGTTTTCCCAGATCTTAACCATCTTTTTGGTTAAGTAAGCCATATCATCATTGTTACTTTCACTATCCTCTAATTCTGATACTGCCTTTGCAGCTTTCTTCTGTTTCAATTTTAGAGCCAGATTCTTGTTCTTCTTAGGTTCATCTTCTTCTAGTTCTATTTCATGAAACTTGAGTGAGCTGATCAGATCTTCCAGCCTCAATGTACTCAGATCCTTAGCTTCCTGAATTGCAGTAACCTTTGGTCTCCACCTTTTTGGTAGACTTCTCAGAATTTTCCAGACATGATCTACAGTGGTATAGCTTTTGTTTAATACTTTCAGTCCTGATACCAAACTCTGGAATCTGCAGTACATTGTATCAATGTCTTCATCCTCATCCATCTTGAACAGCTCATACTTTCTGACCAATATGTTAGCCTTTGTTTGTTGAACCTGCTTGGTTCCGTCATAGGTCAGAACCAGACTATCAAATATACTCTTTGCTGTTTCTTTATTTGTGCATCTATCAAATTCCTTGAATATGATTGCACTGACCATCATGGTTCTGGACTTGTGATGAAGTCTGTGTAATCTGATCTGGTTTCATATCAAACATGTCCAGTTTCTTAGTTGAATCTTCTGGATCAGTAGGTGCAGTGTATTCTCTGACTATCATCTTCCATAGTTCAGGATCTTGAGATATGACAAAGCTTCTCATTCTGTCCTTCCAATACTCAAACCTTTCTCCATCAAACAGTGGTGGTCTGTTGATGTTGTTTCCCAATTCTTCTGCCATATTGAGCCCCTTGGACCTTTCCTCAAACACGGTTAAGTGCTCAGCCTAGAGACCGAGCTCTGATGCCAATTGAAGGTGTAAACACGAGAAGGGGGGGTTGAATTGTGTTTGACTTAACTTGAATACTTTTCCTGTTTTAATACTTTCAAAACAAAACTTGATGTATAATTAAAACAGAGTTAGCAGCGGATAAAAATAAAAATAAAAACTCACAGATTTTATACTGGTTCACCGTTAACGAGGCTACGTTCAGTCCCTTCGCCTTGAAGGATTTCACTTATTCAACCTTGAATTACAACCTTGCTACTGACCCTCCAAGTCAGTCTTCTCAAATAGTCTAACAATCCTAGACTTCTTTGAGGAAAAACAACTCATGTTCTTCAGCCAATCTGACACCCCAGATTGTAGAAGAATTCACAACACTATGAATCTAGTTGCTAAGTACCTTGCTACCCTTTCTGAATCCCTCAGTTTGTAGACTCTACTTCAACAACTTAGATACAACCCTATCTAATTGCCAAGTAACCTGCTACCTCTACTGACTCCCTCAGATTGTAGACTCTACTTCAACAACTTAGATTTGCCACAGTGGAAAGAAAATAACCGAGTACTTGCTTCTTGAAAGCTGAAACTCACAATTGACTTATATGAAAATTTGAGAGTGGTTGCTTTGGAAGTGTATGACTCTTTTGTGATTTTCGATTCTGAGCATTCTGCCTTGAGCCTCCTTTTATAGATGAAAATTAGGGTTTCTTCCATGATCAAATTCTAGCTGAATCTTGCTGGATTCTTTTCCAAAAATAACTTGACCAATTGGGCTTTATTTAAATAAAAAAACATATCTTTAGATTTCCTTTCAAAATAACTGGCCAATTCAATCTATTGGTTCCTTCCCGCCACAGCTCCTGAATTCTACAACACCTCACTTTATTTTTGTAATAAATCTTTTTAATCCTTTGATCAAAATAAATTAAATTCTCCACCGTATAAATTTCCTGATTCAATCTGGACCATTGGATCTTCATGCGCTAGTCCACATCTGGACCATACTGATTGTTATGCTGTGATTCTCTGATTTCGGCCTTCCCTGGACCACACTTCCTGACCCTCTGATCTTCTGATTTCGGCCATCTTGGATGCGCACCTGATATGCTATAATCCTTTGAATTCGGCCTTTGCTGGACTACACAGTCTGTCCTTCTGATTTCGGCCACCACTGGGCATGGTCTGATTTTCGGATCTGGACCATCACTGGACCAAATAATTATTTCTGAACCATTGATCTGGAAGTTTTTACTCTGATCTGGACAGATTCTGGACTTTGGTATGGAACAAACTGAAATTAACTTGAACAAAAAATATTTCAGTCTGGACATTTTACCTTTAATTTTGGACCAGGTCTGGATTGATTCTGGAATTCATTTCTTCTGGTCTGGACTTAGTTCCATGCCCTGAATCATGCTATCTTATGGTCTGGGCCATATCTGGATTGATTATCTTGTTCTGGACCCTTAAACATAGCTTCTGGTTGAGTCTGGAACAAGTCTGGGCAGTTTAATATTTCACTGCCAAGCCATCTTCTGGAATAAATTTGATATTTGATTCCTCTTGGTCTGGATCAACTCTCCTTCTGACAGGCTTTCCAATGGTATGATCCATGTTTCATTCTGATTTTTATTCCTTCTAATATGGGCCATCAAAGATATCTTCTGGTCATGTTTTGACATTCCTGTAGTATCTTCTGGTCATTCCAGAATTCATTTTTCTGGAATCCTTTGATCACTGCTTCTGATTCCTTCATTTTCTAGGAAATTTAACTTAATAATTCAAAGTACAAAATAAGTTTACATAGAGTACATTTGTAAGCATCAAAATCCTAAGTAGTTAGATCCAACTTGGTTCCAATAGTTCTTTAGTGTATTTAGATTGGTGAATGAGTATACTTGATTTACCTTGATGAATTTGAATTCCCAGGAAGAATTTAAGTTCTCCCATGATGCTCATTTGGAACTCTTTCTGCATTAGGTTAGAAAACTCTTTGCACAAAGTGCCATTAGTCGATCCAAATATGATATCATCAACATAGATTTGGATAATCAGAATATCATTTTTAATGGATTTCCTAAATAGTGTATTATCAATTTGGCCTATATTAAATTCATTCTTAGGCAGAAAGTTACTAAGTCTGTCATACCATGCCCTTGGTGCTTGTTTTAAACCATATAAAGACTTTTTAAGTTTAAAAACATGGTCTGGAAAATCAGAGTTTTCAAATCCATGGGGCTGTTTGACATAGACTTCCTCACTTATATAGCCATTTAAGAATGCACTTTTAACATCCATTTGATACAGCATTATATCATGATTAGCAGCAAGTGATAAAAGAATTCTAATTGCTTCTAACCTGGCCACTGGAGCAAAAGTCTCAGTGTAGTCTATACCTTCTTGTTGACTGTATCCTTGAGCTACAAGTCTGGCTTTGTTCCTTACCACTTCACCTTTTTCATTGAGTTTGTTCCTGAAAACCCACTTGGTTCCAATAATGTTTTTGTTTGGTCTGGGTACCAGATCCCAAACATCATTCCTTTGGAATTCATTCAGCTCTTCTTGCATTGCAAGTATCCAACCTTCCTCTGCCAAAGCCTCATCAACATTGCTTGGTTCAATTGTTGAGAGTAAACCAAACAGAATTGTTGAGAGTAGGAAATATTGGGTTTGTTACCTTTCCATAGTTCATAGGGAGTTTTATTTAAGATGGACCTGATATAGACTCTATTCTGAATGTAGCAAGCTGTGTTGACAACTTCTGCCCAAAGGTTGGTGGCAACCTTCATATCATTCAGCATGGTTCTGGCCATCTCCTGTAGTGATCTATTCTTCCTTTCTACCACTCCATTCTGTTGAGGTGTTCTGGGGGATGAGAAGTTGTGAGAGATCCCATTCTCATCACATAATTCTTCAAAATACTTGTTCTCAAATTCACCTCCATCATCACTTCTGATGGTTATGATCTTAATACCCTATTCATTCATAACTTGCTTACAAAAAGAAATAAATACTTTGTGAGATTCATCTTTGTTCTTTAAAATTTTTACCCAAGTCCACCTTGAGTAATCATCAACAATCACAAAACCATATTTCTTACCACTGAGAGAAGCTGTTTGAACAGGACCAAACAGATCTAAGTGAAGCAGTTCAAGTGGTTGAGAGGTAGAAACACATTTTTTAGTTTTAAAAGAGCTCTTAGTTTGTTTACCTCTTTGACATGCTTCACACAGAATCTCAGTTTTGGAACTTACCTTGGGAAGCCCTTTTACCAACTGGAGTTTGCTCAGTTCGGATATAAGCCTAGGGTTTGCATGCCCTAACTTTTTGTGCCAAATCAGATTCTGTTCACTCACAGACAATAAGCATTTAACATGTTGCTTAGCAAGACTGAACAGATCAATTTTATAAACATTATCCTTCCTAGTGCCGGTAAATAAAACAGTTCCATCAATTTGACTAACAGCTTTGCAAGTTTTTTGATTAAAGATAACATCATAGTTGCAGTCACTTATGCTCAGAAGATTATGTTTTAGCCCTTTAACCAACAAAACATTTTTAATAGAAAGGGGAGAAGAAGTGTTACCGACAATTCCTGTATCAATAATCTGACCTTTCTGGTTTCCTCCAAAGGAAACTTTGCCTCCATTCTTCATAGTCAGATCCAGAAACATAGATTTGTCTCCTGTCATGTGTTTGGAGCAGCCACTGTCAAGATACCAAGTTTTGTGTTGCTGATCAGATCTTGCCATTTCTCTGTCAGAATAAGAGTCAGAGTCAGACTCAAATTCAGACTAAGCTTCTTTTCCTGTTGAATTGGGGGGTTGAATTGTGTTTGACTTAACTTGAATACTTTTCCTGTTTTAATACTTTCAAAACAAAACTTGATGTATAATTAAAACAGAGTTAGTAGCGGATAAAAATAAAAATAAAACTCACAGATTTTATACTGGTTCACCGTTAACGAGGCTACGTCCAGTCCCTTCGCCTTGAAGGATTTCACTAATTCAAACTTGAATTAGAACCTTGCTGCTGACCCTCCAAGTTAGTCTTCTCAATAGTCTAACAATCCTAGACTTCTTGAGGAAAACACCTGTCTTCAGCCAATCTGACAACCCCAGATTGTAGAAGAAATCACAATCTAATTGCCAAGTAATCTGCTACCCCTTCTGACTCCCTCAGATTGTACACTCTACTTCAACAACTTAGATTTGACACGCAACACTATGAATCTAATTGCCAAGTAACCTACTACCTCTACTGACTCCCTCAGTTTGTAGACTCTACTTCAACAACTTAGATTTGACACAGTGGAAAGAAAATAACAAGAGTACTTGCTTCTTGAAAGCTAAAACTCACAATTGACTTCAATGAAAATTTGGGTGTTTCTTGCTTTGGAAGTGTATGACTCTTTTGTGATTTTCGATACTTTATTCTTCAGCATTAAGTCTCTATTTATAGTTGAACTTTAGAACTTCACTGATGCTTTACCTCTGAAGTATATTTCAATTAATCTGTTTTGAAAATATTCTGGAGTATTTTGCTCAGATTCTGTTTTGAGCCTTTTGCTCACTGATCTGTTTTAAACATTTTGCTCCGCTTCTGTTTTGGGCATTTTTCTCAGATTCTTTAATTCTCATGATCAAATCTGCACCATTGGATATTCATGCGATAGTCCACATTTGGACCAGCCTATTTGATATTCTGTGATCCTCTGATTTCGGCCTTTGCTAGACTGCACAGTCTGTCCCTCTCATTTCGGCCACCACTGGGCCATGGTCTGATTTTCTGATCTGGACCATCACTGGACCGAATAATTATTTCTGAACCATTGATCTGGAAGTTTTTACTCTGATCTGGACAGATTCTGGACTTTGGTCTGGAACAAACTGAAATTAACTTGAACAAAAAATATTTCAGTATGAACATTTTACCTTTAATTTTGGACCAGGTCTGGATTTATTCTGGAACTCATTTCTTTTGGTCTGGACCTAGTTCCATGCCCTGAATCATGCTATCTTATGATCTGGGCCAAATCTGAATTGATCCTTTTGTTCTGGACTCATAAACATACCTTCTGGTCAAGTCTGGAACAAGTCTGGACTGTGTAATTTTTCACTGCCATGCCATCTTCTGGTCAGAATAACTTCTTGAATAAAATTGATATTTGACTCCTGTTTGTCTGGAACAACTCTCCTTCTGGCAGGCTTTCCAATGGTATGATCCATGTTTCATTATGATTTTTCTTCCTTCTGTTCTAGGCTACCAAACATATCCTCTGGTGATGTTTTGACATCCTGGAACATCTTCTGGAAATTCTAGAATTCATTTTCCTTTGATCTCTGCTTCTGTTTCCTTCAGTTTCTGGGGCATTTAACTTAATAATTCAAAGTACAAAATAAGTTTACATTGAGTACATTTGTAAGCATCAAAATTCTAAGTACTTAGAACCAACTTGGTTCCAACAAGTTTCATACCCTGAACCATGCTATCTTCTGATCTGGGTCAAATCTGGATTGATTCTCTTGTTCTGGACTCATTAACTTATCTTCTGGTTGAGTCTGGAACAAGGCTGGGCTGTTTTAATTTCTCACTACGAGACCATCTTCTGGTCAGAATAACTTATGGAATAAATCTGATATTTGATTCCTCTTGGTCTGGACAAACTCTCCCTCTGACAGGCTTTCCTCTGGTATGGTCCAGGTCTTCTTCTAACATTGCTTCCTTCTGATCTAGGCAAGCAAAGATATCTTCTGGTGATCCTGGAGTATCTTCTGGTAATTCCAGGATGCATTCTGGTAATTCCAGGATGCATTCTGGATGCATCTTCTGCCTCTGCAAACTTCATTTTCTAGTTATATTTAATGTAATAATTCAAGGTACAAAATAAGATTACATTGAGTCCTTTTGTAAACATCAAAATCCTAAGACTTAGAACCAACTTGGTTCCAACAAAAACGTTCTTCGTTTTCTGCAGAAGTAGAATTTTAATGAGATTTCTCTGGATTTCTCATGATTTTCAGTCTTTCTTTAATTGAATTGAAACTATCCTCAACTAAAGGCTTTGTAAATATATCAGCAAGCTGATTTTGTGTATCAACAAAGATTAATTCAATGTTTTTCTTGCTAACATGATCACGAATAAAATGATGTTTTATTTCAATGTGTTTTGATCGTGAGTGCTAAATAGGATTTTTAGATAAATTGATAGCACTAGTATTATCACAATAAATTGGAATACTTGAGTAACTTACAGAGAAGTCTTCAAGTTGATTTTTAATCCAAATTACTTGTGAGCAGCAGTTTGATGCTGAAACATATTCAGCTTCGGTGGTTTATAAGGCTATTGTGTTTTGTTTTCTGCAAGACCAGCTTATCAATGCTTACCCAGGAACTGACATGGTCCACTTGTGCTTTTATGTTCAGTTTTATCTCCAGCGTAATCAGCATCTCAATAGGCTACAAGATCAAAATGTGAACCTTTTATATACCAAAGGCCAAGATCAGTAGTACCAACAAGATATCTAAAGATGCGTTTTACTGCTGTTAAATGTGATTCTTTGGGTGCAGATTGAAATCTAGCACATAATCCTACTGCGAATACAATATCAAGCCTACTCGCAGTTAGATATAACAAAGAACCTATCATGCCTCTATACACTTTTTCAGAAACAGATTTTCCATTTTCATCTTTGTCCAATGAAGAAGATGGATGCATAGGAATAGTCATGATTTTGGCTTCATTCATTTTATATTTTGTTAAAATGTCTTTTGTATACTTTTCTTGACAAATAAAAATGCCATCATCATGCTGCTTGATTTGTAAACCAAGAAAGTATCTCAACTCCCCCATCATGCCCATTTCAAATTCACTTCGCATGAGTTTTGAAAAAGCATCACACATTTTTTCATTGGTTGAACCAAAGATTATATCATCAACATACACTTGAACTATGAGTAAATCATTTTTATCATTTTTCTTGAAAAGTGTAGTATCAATGTTTCCTCTGGAAAATCCCTTTTTGATTAAGAAGGAACTTAATCTTTCATACCAAGCTCTTGGTGTTTGTTTCATACCATAGAGAGCTTTGGTAAGTTTAAAAACATGGTTTGGTTTTGATTGATCCTCAAAGCCAGAAGGTTGTCGCACATAAACTTGTTCATTTAAAAAGCCATTTAAAAATGCACTTTTAACATCCATTTGAAATAATTTAACAAGCTTATGAGATGCATATGCAATAAGTATACGAATAGCTTCTAACCTTGCAACAGGGGCAACATTTCGTCGTAATCAATACCTTCCTGTTAATTATAGCCTTGCGCGACCAGCCTTACTTTGTTGCGAATAGCCTTGCCTTCTTCATTGAGTTTGTTTTTGAAAACCCATCTTGTACCAATGATAGTTTGGTCTTGTGGATCAGGGACCAAAGTCCAGACTTCATTTTTCTTAAACTGAAGCAATTCTTCTTAAATGGCTTCTATCCAGGATTGATCTATTATTGCTTCTTTAATGAATTTGGGTTCAATCTGGGATATCATTGCCATGTTGCATTCGTCATTCTTGAATGATCTTCTTGTTCGAATTCCATCAGCATTTTCTTCAATTATTTGAGTTTGAGGATGTCCTTCAATTGTTCTCCAGCTTTTTGGTGGAGAATGAAACAGAGATTGTTTATCAATCTCGGTTTCCTGCACAACATTCTGTTGCTGCACACCAGTTTGAATCTCCTCTTCGTCATCCCTTTTACTTAGATCTAAATCATCAAACTCATCAAATAACACGTGCATACTGATTTCTACAACCTTGGTTCTCAGATTAAACACTCGATATCCCTTGGAGTCAGTTGTATACCCCAAAAATATTGCTTTGTCTGATTTTGCATCAAACTTTCCAAGGACATCTTTGTTGTTTAAGATATAACAATAACATCCAAAAATGTGAAAATATGAAATGTTTGGTTTTCTATTTCTCCAGATTTCATAAGGAGTTTTGTTAATGATCTTTCTAATAGATACACGATTTAAAATATAGCAAGAAGTGTTAATGGCTTCTTCCCAAAAGTATCTTTCAACATTTGATTCTTCTAAGATTGTTCTTGCCCTTTCTTGAAGTGTTCTACTTTTTCGTTCAACAACTCCATTCTGTTGTGGAGTTCTTGCACAAGATAGATTGTGAGAAATGCCAAGTTCATCAAAGAATTTTCTGAAAGAGGCATTTATGAATTCTCGTCCATGATCACTTCTTACAGAAATGATGCTGGATTCTTTTTCATTATGTACCTTTTTGCAAAATGTTTTAAATTCATCACATGCATCATCCTTTTGTTTTAAAAACAGTACCCAAGTGTATCTAGAGAAATCATCAACAATAACAAAACCATATTTCATCCCTCCTAGACTTGTTGTTTTGATTGGCCCAAAAAGATCTATGTGAGGTAATTCAAGAGTTCTGTCTGTAGTAATAAAATCTTTTGAATGAAAACTACTTTTGACTTGCTTTCCCTTTGCACAAGCTTCACAAATTATATTTTTATCAAAATTCAGTTTGGGCAATCCTCTAACAAGATCCAGTTTAGAGATTTTTGAAATTGTTTTCATACTTATATGTCCAGCCCTTTTATGCCATATCCATTTATCTTTATCAATTGACATAAAACATGATTCATCTGGTAATTCATCAAGATATAGAACATATAAATTTTTCTTTCTATTTCCATAAAATAACACCTCTCCAGAATCTGTTTTTCTAACTTCACATACTCTTGGTTTGAAGATATCTTCAAAACCATTGTCTCATAACTGACTTATACTTAGAAGATTATGTTTCAAACCTTCAACGTATAGAACATCAGTTATTTGAGCAGAGTTTGCCTTACCAATAGTTCCTTTACCTTTGATCTGAGCTTGATTATTTTTGCCAAAAGTAACTGATCCTCCATCCTTTTTAATGAAGGACATGAAACAGTTTTTATCACCTGTCATATGTCTTGAACAGCCACTATCAAAGAACCAAGGCTTTCTCTTGGCACTTTGAAATCCAGCCTGCATAAGAGTTTATATTTACTTTAGGTACCCACTTTGTCTTGGGTCCTTGAGAGTTAGTCTTAGTAATTTATTTCTTTTTGAAATAACATGTTGACTCTTGATGACCAAATTTGAGACAGTAGGAGTATTTAACTGTTGGTCTTGGTATTGATTTTGAAATCGGAGTTTTAGAAGGTTTTAATCTTGATTTTGTAAGGGTTCTAGATCGTTCTCCTTTTTTCAAACTTTCAGGAGAACGTTCAGTTTTTATTCCATAACTTTCTCCATTTTGAGAACATTCTGGAGAACGTTCTCCCTTTTGCAGTTTTTTCAAAATTGGTCTCTATTTGCAGAACTTCCTTTCCTTTTAAACATCCTTTTGCTCTTAATCTTTTCATCCCTTTTTTTTGAAGTAGCAAGCAAATTCCAAATATTCAAGTTTTTTACAGTATGAACATTTGGTTTTACATTTTTCAATCTTACTTTCCGGAATAAAAAAGTTTTCATACATTTTGTTTCAGTAGCTTTAACAAACTTTAGCAAATCAGTTTTCAAAATCTCATTTTCAGATTTAAGGAGAACGTTTTTCGTTTTAGCTGCAAAACGTTCTTGACCTTTCTTATTTTCACAACTTTGCTGTTTTGATTCTCTCAGTTCTTGAATGGCATTCTTGAGAATATCAATCATAGCCTAAGCCTTTTCTTTTTCTTCTTTTTATTTAAAAACTTGTTCTTTTAAAGAACTACATTTTTGAATGAGGAAGTTTGAATCTGAAGGTGCAAACACGAGAAGGGGGTTGTATTGTGTTTGACTTAACTTGAATACTTTTCCTGTTTTAATACTTTCAAAACAAAACTTGATGTATAATTAAAACAGAGTTAGCAGCGGATAAAAGTAAAAATAAAAACTCACAGATTTTATACTAGTTCACCGTTAACGAGGCTACGTCCAGTCCCTTCGCCTTGAAGGATTTCACTATTTCAAACATGAATTACAACCTTGCTACTGACCCTCCAAGTCAGTCTTCTCAATAGTCTAACAATCCTAGACTTCTTGAGGAAAACACCTGTCTTCAGCCAATCTGATAACCCCAGATTGTAGAAGAAACCACACCACTATGAATCTAATTGCTAAGTACTTGCTACCCCTACTGACTCCCTCAGCTTGTAGACTTTACTTCAACAACTTAGAGTTGACACAGTGGAACGAAAACAACAAGAGTACTTGGTTTAAAAATTGAGACTCAACAATTGACATATATGAAAATTTGAGAGTGTTTGCTTTTGAAGTGTATGACCCTTTTGTGATTTTCGATGTTGAGCATTCTGCCTTGAGCCTCCTTTTATAGATGAAAATTAGGGTTTCTTCCATGATCAAATTCGAGCTGAATCTTGCTGGATTCTTTTCCAAAAATAACTTGACCAATTGGGCTTCATATAAATAAAAAACATATCTTCAGATTTCCTTTCAAAATAACTGGCCAATTAAATTTGTTGGCTGTTCCCGCCAATGCTCCTGAATTCCATGCTACTCCACTTTATTTTTATAATAAATCTTTTTAATCCTTTGATCAAAACAAATTAAATTTTCCACCGTATAAATTTCCTGATTAAATCTGGACCATTGGATCTTCATGCGCTAGTCCACATCTGGACCATACTGATTGTTATGCTGTCATCCTCTGATTTTGGCCTTCCCTGGACCACACTTCCTGACCCTCTGATCTTCTAATTTCGGCCATCTTGGATGCGCACTTGATATGCTATAATCCTCTGAATTCGGCCTTTGCTGGACTATACATTTTGTCCCTCTGATTTCGGCCAACACTGGGCCATGGTCTGATTTTCTGATCTGGACCAAATAATTAATTCTGAACCACTGATCTGGAAATCTTCCCTCTGATCTGGACTAATTCTGGACTTTGGTCTCGATTAAATTGAAATTAAATCTGGACAATAAATATTTCAGTATGGACATTTTACCTTTAATTTTGGACCAGGTCTGGATTGATTCTGGAATTCATTTCTTCTGGTCTGGACTTAGTTCCATGCCCTGAATCATGCTATCTTATGGTCTGGGCCAAATCTGGATTGATCCTCTTGTTCTGGACTCATAAACATATCTTCTGGTCAAGTCTGGAACAAGTTTGGACTGTGTAATTTTTCACTGCCAGGCCATCTTCTGGTCAGAATAACTTCTGGAATAAAATTCATATTTGATTCCTGTTTGTCTGGAACAACTCTCCTTTTGGCAGGCTTTCCAATGGTATGATCCATGTTTCATTCTGATTTTTATTCCTTCTGATTTGGGCCATCAAAGATATCTTCTGGTCATGTTTTGACATTCCTGGAGTATCTTCTGGTCATTCCAGAATTCATTTTTCTGGAATCCTTTGATCTCTGCTTCTGTTTCCTTCAGTTTCTGGGGCATTTAACTTAATAATTCAAAGTACAAAATAAGTTTACATTGAGTACATTTGTAAGCATCAAAATCCTAAGTACTTAGAACCAACTTGGTTCCAACAGAATCATTTAGCAAATTATTGAATTCTTTTCCCATTAGTTCACACAAAGAGCAAGAGTCAGAATTTGTTACCTCATTTTCTTCTGTGTCTGCCATTAAGCATATGTTGGCTTCTTCTCCTTCTTCTGTGTCTGATTCTTCTGAGTCATCCCATGTGGCCAGCATTGATTTCTTTTTGAATGGAAATCATTTTGGTGTTTTCTTATTTTAGGGACATTTAGCTTTGTAATGTCCTAACTTATTACAACCAAAACATGTAATATGACTTTTGTCTGTTTCTGTTTTGGGATTTTTATTTGGAAATCCCTTCTTGATTTGGTCTCTCCTTCTCATCATTCTATGTATTCTTCTGGTGAGAAGAGCAATTTCTTCATTCAGCATCTTATTGTCCAGTTTCTTCTAGTTCTTCATCAATTTGAAGTATGATGCTTTCTTGAGATGCCTTCAGAGCTACTGCTTTGCCTTTCTTGGCTGGTTTATCTTCTAGTAGCAGTATTTCATGTGCTCTGAAGGTTCCTATCATTTCTTCCAGGGGAAGTGTTTCAAGATTCTTGGCTTGGCTTATAGCTGTTACCATTGGTCTCCATACAACTGGAAGACATCTCATGATCTTTCTCACTCTGTCTTGTATTGAATAAGCTTTGCCAAGGGAACGTATCTCATTCACTATTGTTGTGAATCTTGCGTACATCTCATCAATAGTTTCTCCTTCTTGCATCTCAAATAATTCAAATTTTCTTATACCAATGTCTATTCTTGTTTCTTTGACATGGCTTGTTCCTTCATGGTGAGTTTGCTATGTGTCCCATACTTCTTTAGCAGTTTCACATTTGTCTACTCTTTCACTTTCTTCCGTGCTCAAAGCATACAATAAGAATAAATGAGCTTTAGAATTTAGGAGTACCTCAATTTTATCATCAGCAGTCCATTCTGCTTCTTTCTTCTCTGCTGAAGTTGAATCTTCTTGATTCATTCTTGGAATATGATTTCCATTGTTATGATGTTCCACATGCCCGTGTCTTGTGATTTAAGGAACAATTGCATTTTGCTTTCCAAAAATAGTAATCAGTACCATCAAAGAATGGTGGTCTGTTTGAGGATCCTCCCTCAACAATGTATTTTGCTTTGGACATTTTTCTGGATCTTTTTCTCTAACACTTGTTAGGTGTTCTTTTTAGAGACTGTGCTCTGGTGCCAATTGAAGTAGCAAAATTGATTTACAAGAAATGGGGGTTTGAATTGTAAATCTCCCTTTTTATAATTTCCTGAAAAACTTAAGATTTAAACTCAAGAATGTTCTTGGTTAAGAAAGCAGAAAAACGGAGAACGTTCTTGGTTTATCATAAAAATGGAGAACGTTCTTGATTAGTTATAAAACAGAAAAACAGTTTATATTTTTAATCTTGAAAAGCAATCAAACTAAATAAAGAGATAAAGGATAAGAGATACCACACACAGATGTATCCTAGTTCACCTAACTTGGGCTACGTCCAGTCCTCACTATTGTGAGATTTTCCACTAAGTGTTTAAAACAAGAACCTTCTTGGTTTTACAGCACCTAGCCTAGATCAACCTTGATCTTTGTTACAGACTTCAATCTAATTCTACCCATAAATAGATTAATCAAATCACCTACCAACCTTGATAGGATTTCTTACAATCTACCCCAAACTATACTTTAACTCTTATAGTTTGAGTGTTACAATAATGATGAGATTGATATGTTAGAATCTGATATGTCTCAACTCTTGTTTGAGATTCGATTCTTTACAAAGAATTCAGTATAAATGTATCAGAGTAATAAAGAACTTAATCAAACTGATTCTTGTAAGGGATGAGAGAATTTCAAGTATGTAAATGTGAATGATTTTGATGGACTTGTTAGCACTTGGACTTCTGCGTTTTCCTTGAGCTTCGGCCTACCTTTTATAGGCTTGAGAGCATTAAATGGAGGTCAATAGAGATGTTGGTAGTGCCCTTGTCAGGATTGACCAGAGGCAATATTTCTGAATAAAAATAATCCAACTTTTGACTATTTTTATTTTCTGTTTTGACTGGGCTGTGTATTGCGTTTTAGACCAGATTTTCTTGAGTAATTAATGATCCTTTAATGCTTCAGATAAGTGATAATATTTAAGGCTTGAACTGGAGCTTTTGATCAATTAAAACAGATTGGTAAAGATCATGAAAACTTGATGTAGGAAGCTTGTACTGAAGCTACTAAAAACTGACTGGAGATTGATGATCAATATGGACTTTTGAACTTTAAGTATCCTGGAGAATGATAATCAATCTGGACGTTTTTTCTGGCCATACTAGAAACTGACTTGACTTCAAGATTGTTTAACAGTCTTGACAGTCATTTCTAGAACTGTCTAGACAGGCTTGTTTGAGAGTCTTTTTTGAACTTTAAAATAAGAGTTTGTCTTAACAAGGAGTACTCTTGATAGACTCACATATGTGAATGTGGAAATGAGGTCGTTTCCTATGAAATTTCGAGGCAAAAATTCCTAGAGCGTTTACTATACTGGGATAGACGTGCAGGGCCATAAATGCACGAGCTTTTTAGAATACACCCAATGAAAATGTTGTATGTGGGTTTGATGTCCGAGATAGAGTTCAAGACTACGAGTCACTCTTGTTAAATCAGAATCTTACTTGCTATGCAAAGGTTCAAGTCATAGACACCCTTGCTTATGCACAATCTTATAGAAGCGTTTGATGCTATTTTAGAAACATTTTTTTTAATTCAAGTGGGAGATTGTTCGAACAAATGTGTGAATTTAAAAATTGTTGAAGTCCCAAATTAGAAAACTCTCATTTTGAATAGTTTTAATCACTATATAAATATTCTCAAATTTTTGTTGAAGTCTCACATTGGTTAGAAAACATATGTGAGTTTGCTTCTATCACTATATAAAGAGTTTCAATTTATTGTGAAAAGTACACCAAAGTTGGATGCATTTCCCAACTTTTTTTTTCTCACTCTTATATTCTGCTCGATTGTTACCGAGCCACATCTCCCCTTTCTTTCTGTCCCTTCGATATTTTAGAGCGGTATTGTACCGTAGTCCCTTTGATATTTTAAAGCGGTTGTTATATCGTAGTCCCTTCGTATCTTAGAGTGGTTTTATACCGTAGTTCCGTCGATTTTTGAATGGTCATAATACCATTATCCTTTTAAAGTGGTTTTTATGTCGCAGTCTTTTAAAGTTGTTTTTATGCCGCAAACCTCTAAAGTGTAGTCATTTTATTTTATGAGTAGTCATAGTACCATATTGCGAGTCTTTAACCGCCTTATTGAGAGTGACTTTAACTGTCATATTACGAGTGGCTTTAATAATTATATTGAGGATGTAATTCTAGAACGGTTTTTTATGGTGCAGTGGAACTTCGATACAGTAAATCTGAGCTGTTTTATTCTGGGGACGTCGTGGTTGATAGTTTGTCTTGCACAATTTGGGTAGTGCCACGAAACGTCTTAAAGAGAGCGACATAGTCCGCGACTCAACCTAGTAATATCTTCGGTGGCACAAATTGTAATTTTTAAACAGTTTTTTCAAACTCAAAATTCAACAGTTTTCCACAAAGGTCGATGAACAGTATAATAGACATATATTGCCTCCGTCTTACTGCTCAGTCTTCAGCCATCACCAGAAGCTTGCATCGACTCTGCTCCAGGTCCTCACCAAACTCGCTCCTCACTTTCTTACCAGTTCTCTCGCATCAACACCTCGGGTAAACTGATTTCTGTTTCGCTGATATGTCATGGTAGCCATGTCATATTAATAGAAAGTTAGCTTTAAATACTTGAATGGGTGTGGTCTTCTGATAGAAATGTACAAGTCGTAGGAGCTAACTGGGTGTGCTTTAGTAAAGCAACAAGAACAAAGCTGTGGTGTATTTTGTAGATTGTTGAACTTGTACACTTTTAAATCTTGTACTACTTCACTCTACTTGTACACTTTTAAATCTTATTTGACAATAGTTTACAGACAACACCTCATGATTTAACAAACCCCCAAATTAAGGTATTATCAATTTATCAGTAAGTATTCCTTTCTATGTTAATATATGTTACTTAATTTATGACCCATATGTCTTTTTTGTCCAATGTGTTGTAGTCTTGCAGAGGATAACTGTTGATGAGAATTTACTATTGTCACGTAAATCAAGTACTTCATCATGATATCAGACTTATTAAAATTTTGTTAAATTTGTTTTTCATATCTACATATGATCAATATTTTGTTCTGTTTTCTGCAATTTGGGTGCTTATGCCTTGACATCATCTCTAGCTATTTTGTGTTTGGTCGGTATAAATAGGGTGTTTTCCTACTCTAGGTGTATGGTAGAACTTGTTTGGTCTATTCATAGTTAATACAATTTGTTTTTAGATTTATCTTTGTTGTTTGCTCAATAAATCTAATTATTTACCTTGTACTTTTGTAATAGACAACGTTAATGTGTATTGGTTTGTATATTGTAGAATTAATTGTTACTTTGCATTTTTTGTAATGGTTTCACTTTATTTTGATATAATGATATTTGTGTTTAGGAATTGTTATTTAATTGATAAACTTGTCATATTTGTATGGTTCTCTACACATAGGTTGACGTTGGAGCTAAGGTAGTTTCCGTTAGGAAAATATTGAGCCTTGAATGAATGGAAAACACCCCATGCACTGCTCTAGAAAGGCATTTGCTATTTCAAGAGTTGATTTTGCACCAAACTCTATCTTTAATGAAATTAAATGTACCTTTCTTGCTTCGACAAACCATAGAAGGAAGAGCCAGATACTCGCACATTCCTGCTACAGAAAAATTAATTTTTATTTATGCAAATTATTAATTTGCAGGTGGTGTATTATAACTAAATAAGATCAAAGACTTTAAATGTAATTTTGTCTATTTTATATTAGTGTTGTTTATATTCATTATTATAGTATTTTTACATCAATTTAATCCTTTTAAAACTTTTTTATTATTTGAATACTTATTCATGGAGAGGGTAATTGGGCTGCATATTATATGGTCGAGCATGCCCTAACTAATTCAAATCATGTGTGGGATGGGGTTATTTTTAGGGTATGGTTTTTTCTATCAAACTCTAATGTTCCCAAAAAATCCCACATATATTTCCTAATTGGGCCATTCTTAATCTAAAAGCATATTTTTGTCCAAAAAATATACCCACTCATATATACATATATAATTATAAAAAAAAAATAAATTCCGTATATCCAACACTTTATAATTATACTCATATCCCATATTTTAATATAAGAGTAAAGGTCTATTTTAATCCTTGAAAAATTCTTAAGGACCCGCTTTAGTCCTTGAGAAAAAAAAACATTTATTAGTCTTTAAGACAAATAAATCGGACCAAATTACTCTTTATGTGAATCACAGTTAGAAAAATGAGTTTTTTTTGCTAACTTGTCTAATGACTCATCAACTTCATTCTCTCACGTGTAATTTCTATAAAAAAAAAAGTAGGTCATTGACAATAATTAAAAATAGACAATTAAGTCTCAGACAATAATTAAATGAACAATTTAATCTCTTGCAACAAAAAAATTCACTAAATTATAATATAATTTAAAAAATAACGACAATAATATCCAAATTAAATCACAACAGTATCTAAAATGATAAAAAAAACATAACATATAAAAAAAGGTACCAGCATGTGATCCTATTCTTACTCAACTAATTTATTGTAATTTGTTGATCTGATTTGTACTTGTCACTTTTAAATTTGAATAAGAAATTCACATAAAATAGTAAAGAACAAGAACAAAAAAAACCACAACATGACAAGGTAAGAAACGAAAATCCTGTCAACGATAAACAAAATATCTACAAATCGCAAAGGCCAGATAAAAATTTCACATAAAATAGCAACAACAAAGCAAAAATCGCATGAACAGTACATGAAATCGCACTTTCAAAAACTCGAGCAGGAAGAACAATAACGCACCTTTAGAAACATGAGGGCGAAGAAGAAAAACTTGGGAGTGAAGAAGAAAATGCAACTTCTGAAACAAACGACATAGACGGCGGAAGTTACACCTTCAGAATCGCATACCACTATGGAATCGAAAGAGTTTCTATCTTAGACGTGTGGTTTATCTAGATGAAATAACACAGTTTATTTTTCCCTAAATTGAGCGAATAACTAAATTGTTCCGGTTTATTTTTCTTAAGGAGTAAAATATGTTTTTAATTTTTTTTTAAGGACTTATAATTGCTTTCAAAATTTCAGAGGGCCTGGTTTAGCCCAATTTCTTTTTCTTATGGACTAAAAAGTGTTTTTATTTTTCTCAAAGACTAAATTGAATCTCTCAAAATTTCTCATGAACCAAAATAGGTCTTTACTCTTAAATAAAAATCTCATTTTATTTTTATTTTTTTCAAAAAAATTTGAAAATCGGAAATTTTTTGAAATTTTTTTTAGTACATTAAATTTTGTTTTCAAAAAACACAAACTGTTAAAGTGCGATTCGAAAAACTTTTGAGTTTTCCAGAACACAAAAATATTTCGAAAAATCTAAACTTTAAAACTTTTGAAACACATAACCACTTTTTTTTAAAAAAATTGCAAAACTGAAATTTTTGATACACTAAAAAAATTCAAAACTAAAACATTGTAAAGTAGTGTGTAACAGAACACAAAATATTACGAAAAACTTAAACTCTAAATTTTTTAGAACAATTATGTGTTTTGAAAAAAATAATTTAAATTTTTCAGTACACATCTATGTTGTAGAAAATTCAAACCTAAGGCCTCTTTGGACTTAAATCAATTTCTGTTTTGAGTTTTCAATTTTAGTTTTAAGTTTTCAATTTTCAATTATAAATTTCAATTCTTAGTTGAGTTTCAATTTTTATTTTATTTTAATTGAATCATTCTTTTTACCATGTATCATTATGAACTCACCAAGTATCAAAAAATATTGACACATCAAAATAATTAAAAATAAAAAAAATTAATTAAAATATTATAAAATTATAATTTATTTAATTTTAATAATAATGATTAAAAGTGATAGTTGGAGGTCGTCGAACGTGACCGAAGATAACTGTAGTGGTGAACGGTGGTGGTGCTGATGGTTGGTGGTATTGGAGATGGTGGTGTCAATTGTCAGAAGTGGGTGGTCGGTGGTGTTAGCGGTGGACAAATGTGGTGGTTGGAGGTGGGTGAGTGGTGATGATGGAGGTGGTCGAAGATGTTAGCTGCTGATTGTGGCAGCGACAGTGATTGAAGATGAGTGGTCTGTGATGAGCGGTGGTCAAGATGGTCTATGGTGGTGGTGGTTGTTAAAGATGTGTGGTTGGAGGTGATGGCGATAGTCGAAGGTGGGTGGTCTGTGACATTGGTGATCGTTGGAGATAGTGGTCAATAATTGTTGGAGTAGTGCTAATGTCTACGGATGATATGTTAATTTTAAAATAAAAACAAAGATTATAAAACTTTTTTTTTAAGTTTTAAAAAAAAATTATTTTGAAATTAAGTAAAAATTAATTTAACCGTATTTTAATCGATCAAATTTTGGTAATCAGAGACTAACATCCACCCGATACATCTAGTAAGTTTTTTGAAACACAATCAAAGATGATGAATTATTTGTTATTAAAAAAATGATAAACAAGTTATTTGTGTAAATGTTTGATTAAAAGTATAAGCATGGCGAGACTATAATTTGCCCGATACTGCAGGATCGTCTCTTTGCGGCCTAAATTACTAAACTCCAAGCCGCACATATTTTCTTTTGAAAAAAAAAGTTACGTATGTTTTTTTTTTTAACGAACTCAAGCCACATATGTTTAGTACATGGACTATTGGGCTTTTCAAAACCATATTTTATTTGGGAAGAACTTTTCCCACCCGTGATATTACTTTGGATGTATACATTAAAATAAAATAATTATGTGTAGTCTAGATATATACTTTTGAAGTCTTGTAAAATGTTATATTAATGTAAGAAGAAAATTATCCTATTATCTTATTATCTTTAATTGCGATGCTTTTCCCTCTCCCATTTTTTTAAAAAAATCTTTTAGGTACTAGTAAATTTTTTCTAAAGAGCATTGTTATACGATACAACAAAATTTTCCTGTGAATTGCACGACCACTATTTTGCCATGCCAATTTGCCTCACTTGCAAGCTGCCTTAATACTTTTGGATTTTCTTAATTAAAACATAAAATAAACTAAATGAAAACTAAACTTAAAAAAAAAAGTATAGATTAATTTTAAAAACATGAAATAAGTGTGTAGGAAACACTACGCCAAATATGGTCTTTTACAGCGCACATTTTAAAGCGCTTAATAACTAAAAGCGTTGTTGTATAATATTTTAAAAATAACGGAGGATACAACAGCGTTTTAATGACAAGCGTTTTAGAAAAAATGCTGTTGTAGGGTCATGAAGGGTTTAGTATTTACAGAAAAGCGCTATTGTAGGGTCATAGCGATTTCACATAATGTTTACAGCGCTTTTAGAGCGTTTTGCATAAAAGCGCTGTAAAATATAGCGCTCTCATATAAAGTTTAGAGCGCTACATTTACAGCGCTTTGTATAAAAGCGCTGTAAATGTTTTAAAATTTAAATTTTAAAAGTAGTTTACAACGCTTATGGATAAAATCGCTGTAAAATATAGCGCCCACACACTATATTTACAGCGCTTTTATGAGCGCTTTTTTAGAAAGCGCTGTAAATGTTGTAAATGTTTTCAAATTTAATTTTTGAAAGCCTTTTACAGCGCTTATGAACAAAAGCGCTGTAAAATTACAAGCAGTTATATATAAATAAATAAATAAATAAAAACATATTTAATACGTTCTATCCCTTCGAACCCTATTACGAACTTTCCTCTCCTATACTTTGCGCCCATTTTTACTGAGTGATTGTTGTCTCAGGTACTGTATTAATTTATTAATTTGTTATTGTCTCTAAAACTGATAAATTGTTACCTGATAAACCATGCATATAAAATTTTAGATGATAAATTTGTTCTGTTTTGAAATTTGTTCGATCTGTTCTGTTTTTAAATCAGACTTGTATGTATGACCTTGGACCTTGGTTTCCATTTTCCAATATTAGTCTATATATACTATAGATTGTATGATGTTATAGATTGATAAATTTGTGTAACACTGCATTCATAAGCTGCATTCATAAATTCTTACATGATAAATCATATAAAATCTATTCGATCTGTTCTGTTATGTTTTGATAAATTTGTTATAGATTGATTTGTTCTTACTGCATTCATATAGGTCATATAATTAAAATGGACCGGAAATGGATGTCTGTCAATCGATTGTCAAAAGAGTATGAAAAATGGAGTGAAGGAGTTTGTTGAATTTGCATTGAAGAATGCAAAAGACCCAAATCGAATCACTTGTCCTTGTTTAAAATGTTGTTTTGGAAAACGCGTTAGAGCAGATGAATTGGAAGGACATTTAGTATGGCATGGAATTGATAAAAGCTATACATGTTGGATAAAACATGGTGAGAAAAAAAAGGGAACACTTATTTTGACAATGATGCGACATATGATTCAAATGATTATTTCGACACAGATACATATGAGCAGGACCGAGTTGAAGATATTGCAAAGCAGTTGAAGAAGATCTTCGAGATTGTCCTAAAATGTTTGAGAGTTTGTTGAGTGATACAGAGAAACCATTGTATAATGGTTGTACTAAATTCACAAGACTTTCAGCGATATTAAAGTTGTACAACTTAAAAGCGAGAAATGGATGGTCTGATAAAAGCTTCACATAATTACTAACACTCCTAAAAGATATGTTGCCAGATGATAATGAACTTCCCAGTTGAACCTGCGAGGCTAAACGAATTTTGTGCTCTATTGGCATGAGTTACGAAAGGATTCATGCGTGTCTTAACGATTGCATTTTATTTCGAAAAGAATATGAATTACTAAAGGCGTGTCCGAAATGCAATGTCTCTCGATATAAGAAGAAAGAATCTACTCCAGCAAAAGTCGTGTGGTATTTTCCTATCATACCAAGATTTAGGTGAATCTATCGCAGTGAAGAAGATTCAAAACACCTTACATGGCATGCAGATGAAAGAATTAGAGATGGAAAGTTACGACACCCTATAGATTCTCCACAATGGGCAAAAATTGATCACGAGTATCCTGATTTCAGTAGAGAGTCAAGAAATCTACGACTTGCACTTTCTAATGATGGAATGAATCCACATGGTCTTCAAAGCATATCACACAACATGTGGCCTGTGATTTTGTTGATTTATAACCTACCTCCATGGTTATGTATGAAGCGCAAGTTTATGATGTTGTCTATGTTAATTTCTGGACCCAAACAACCGGGGAATGATATCGACGTTTACTTGACTCCTTTAATTGAAGATTTAAAAAATTTATGGGAGTTAGGTGTGGAAGTTTATGATGGGTATAAGAAAGAATGTTTCAATTTGAGGGCTATGTTGTTCGGCATAATTAATGATTTTCCAGCATATGGTAATTTATCAGGGTATAGCATTAAGTGTGTCTGCCCTATATGTGAAGAGAGTACATATTGGATGCGGTTGAAACATTGTAAGAAGAACGTCTTTCTTGGACATCGTAGATTTTTACCTTTTAGTCATCATTATCGTGGGTGGATAAATGCATTCAATAGAAAATCAGAGGAAGGTACTGCTCCAAAAGCACCGGCTGAATATCAAATATTAGAAAAGGTACAAGGTTTGACCAATAAATTTGGCAAACCATTTGCGGGAGAGCTTGTCAAAAATGGCTGGAAGAAAAAGTCAATTTTCTTTGAATTGCCATATTGGAAGTCATTGTATATAAGACATGTTCTCGATGTGATGCATATCGAAAAAAATGTCTTTGATAGTTTTATTGGTACGTTACTTAGTGTTCCAGAAAAGTCTAAGGATGGCATCAATGCAAGATTGGATTTGGTTGATATGTGAATAAGAAATGAATTGGGTCCCGTAAAGAAAGGAAATCGCACATATCTACCTCCAGCCACTCATACTCTATCTAGAAAGGAAAAAATTGTTTTGTGTAAATTTCTACACGAAGTTAAAGTTCCAGAAGGATACAGTTCAAACATAAAAAATTTAGTTTGTATGAAAGACCTCAAGTTAAAAGGTTTGAAGACTCATGATTGTCATGTTCTATTGGAGCATTTGCTACCAATAGGTATACGTTCCATTTTACCAGAAAAAGTTCGACGAGCCATAATTAGATTATGTTTCTTCTTCAGGGAATTACCGACATTGCAGATGGAAATTGTTGTTACTTTGTGTGAGCTTGAAATGTATTTCCCACCCTCATTTTTTGATATAATGGTTCACCTTACTGTTCATCTTGTTAAGGAGACACAACTTTGTGGGCTAGCTTATATGAGATGGATGTATCCGATAGAACGATATATAAAAATATTAAAAGGGTACGTAAAAAGATGAGCAAACCACTATGAAAAATAGCGGAGTCACTCTAGTAGCTGAAGCGATGCATATCTGAAGTGCAAAAGACAAAAACTCAATATTTGCAAATCGGGAGAGAACAAAAAACCCAGTGCATCCATACAAAAGATCACGTATGGGGTATGCGCGTTTAGAGCAAAAAATGGTAAGTAAACATCACTTTTATAAATTGTGTTAGCTAGATTATAAACTATAGTTTATAATTAATATTTTATTTATGTCTTAATGAACAGCTGCAAGAGACGAAATCCGATCAACCATTGGGTCGTCATATCTTGTGGAAGAAGGCTCGCGTAAATAGGGATTAAATAGTGGATAACGAAAATGTTCAATAAGTTGTCCAACAATGTGTAAGTATATATCACTTTAATATTTTTTAATGTTGTCTTTTAAAAATGATATTGAACTTATCTTTTTAATACTACATGTATTTTAGGAAAACTTGGAACAATGTCTTGAAAATCAAGATGAAAATAAAGAAGTTAGCTGCAGGGACATTCTCGGCAAGGTATTCAATGTTCCTGAATATTCTAGCCGTGTGAGGGGTAAGGGATTTGGCGTGTGTAAGACCCTTAATTTTAATTAAAATTATGGAATTAATTTTAAGTGTATTTGAAGATATTTGTAAAGTATTTAATATATGTATGTTTTGAGTAAATATATATATATATATATATATAAATATTTATTTTGGAGGATGAATTAAAATTATTGGATGAAGATTAATTTAATTTAATTACGAGTAATTAAATTAATCGGGCAGTTAATTGAGGATTAGTGGCTAATTGCAAAACAATTAAGTGCTGAAGGATCCAACATTATTTTAACATTATTTTTGATGAGGTGGCACCTAAGTAACTTTATAAATACATGTGAGGAAGCAGAGAAAAATCAGAACTCCATACCTCCCCATTCTGCATGTAACAGTACCCTTTCCTCCCATTCTGCCTCTTGTTTTCTGAAAAGCTGTTTCACGATTTCAAAAGAGAAAAAAAGATATAACTCCTCAAAGTGCCATTACTTCGACATCCAAGCACTAAAACACCAAAACCCCAGTACAAAAGTTATTCCCCATACCATTACGGAGCTAAAGAACCCAGTTTCGTAGCAGCAAACGCAGGCTACAGTTTCACCGGTTTTTGGCGCAAAAACGGGAACGACAGCAGAAACGAGAGGAACAGCAGAACACGCAACAAGGGTAAGGGCACCTTCCACTTTCTAGTTGCATTAGGGTTGTAAGTGCATAACTTTCATGGCATTACTAGTGTTTTCATTACTGTTTCAAAATTGGTTTGCCTGTTCCTTGAAAGAAATGAAAAATGCATTTTTTTTATGTTTTAAAAGCTCTGTGATGATTGCTGTTTGGGCTGAATGCACTAAAAGTTGTGTTGTTTATGTGGGAAAGTGGAAAATGTCTTATATGTTATTTTAAACATGATTAAAATGCATGTTCATAAAACTGTTTTGAAAATGGTTTTGAAATGCAAAAATGCATTCTGTTGATGTTTTGCTGCTCTGTGATGCTTGCATGTTATTCTGGTGTGTTGTGAAAGCTGAAATGCTTGCATGTTATTCTGATGTGTTGTGAAAGCTGAAATCCTTGCATGTTATTCTGATATTGAGAAAGCTGAAATGTTGTATGATGTTCTGATGGTTTGAAAGTCTGGATGATTTGGTGTTAATCATTCTGATTCTGGTTCTGTTTCTGATGTTCTGATGTTGATCATGTTGATTCTGTTTCTGTTTTGAGTGATTCTGATGATGTTGATGATTTAAAAAGAAAAGAGATTTTAATGAGGAAAGTATTGTCTGGAAAAAATGCTGAATCTGTTTTGATGTTTGGTTGTTTGTTTTTAAAAGAAAACAATTTGAAAAGGGTTGAAATCTCAGGAAAATTTCACTGGTTTTCGAAGGTGTATTCGAATACAACATGTGTGTATTCGACTACAACCTGTCAAGTTTCTGTTTTACTTAAGTTTTCAAACTTGTATTCGAATACGAGCCCTTGTATTCGAATACAGAGGAAGGATTTTTGCTTCTGACTTAGCATCTGTATTCGACTACGACCATGTCGTATTCGAATACAGAAGTGGGATTTTAACACTGTATTCGCATCTATATTCGACTACAGGCATGCTGTATTCGAATACAAAATGCAGATTTTCTCTAGTTTCAGCTTCTGTATTCGAATACAATGGGTCTGTATTCGAATAAAGATTCGTGTTTTTCCAGAAGCTCAGTTTTTAGCTTCTGTATTCGTATACAAGGAAGCTGTATTCGAATACAGATTCGTGTTTTCCAGAAAATCAAGTTTTAAACACTGTGATATGCATTTTAAAGTATTGAGAAACCTTGAGAAAGGTTAAAGTGATTGTAACACTGTGATGTAGTGAAAGATGTTGTTGTGTGCACTGAGATTGCCTCTGTATTCGAATACAGAGTGTAATTCTACACTGTTTTTGGCTTCTGTATTCGAATACTGAGAAGCTGTATTCAAATACAGATTCGTAAAATTCCAGAAAATCCCAGTTTAAACACTGTATTTGAATTTTAAGAGTTTGGGAAAACATTTCAAAATGTTAATGAATACTTGGCGGTTTAGTCATGTTTGTGATGATGATAATCTTGATTGTGCTGAGATTTTTAAATATGATGGAAAGGCATGAATTTTCTGATTTTGCATACTGTTTCCAGAGAAGTGAAACACTGCATATTCATGCATTTGCATAGTCAAGTGGTACCCACGATGGGCCACAGAGTAATGCGCAACCACGTGCTGATCTGTTGAGCGATTGCACGAGTGCTGGTCTGTTGAGCGACTGCACTAAGTATTGATCTGTTGAGCGATTGTACTTTGGTATATAGGTGCTGGTCTGTTGAGCGACTGCACTGGTACTGGACTGTTGAGCGTCTGTACCCTGAAATGCGCAGCCACGTGCTGATCTGTTGAGCGATTGCACGAGTGCTGGTCTGTTGAGCGACTGCACTAGGTACTGATCTATTGAGCGATTGTACCTTGGTATATGTCAAACGTGTTGGTCTATTGAGCGACTGCACGAGTGCTGGTCTGTTGAGCGACTGCACTCGGTGCTGATCTGTTGAGCGATTGCACCTTGGTCTTGAGGGCCGTTAAAGTCAAACATATTGTGCTGGTCTGTTGAGCGACTGCACCTTGGTGATTCCAAGAAAATTGTATACATGAGCATATACATATTGCATTGAGGGATTGACCGGTGGGTCACGTTTGATTATATGATGAATGGTTGAAAATTGATGTGTGTGAGTACTGTGCAGAATCTGAATTTCTGATTTAATGATTGTGATTTGCTGAGGTGTTGTTTGTACTTACCAGATACTTCATAATAATTGGATGTTGTTTTTGAAAAGGCATATATGTCATTAAATTTCAAATGACCATTATTATTTTCCTCATCATCATATGTTATACCATGGATATATTTGTTGCTGTGAAATATATGCTGTGATTATTTGTTAATTTCGGTCGGTTACCCTTACTATTATATTGTGGAAATTGGGTTTTGCCCTCAGATGCCCCCCAAACCCATGCCACCCGTGGGAACCCGAACGACGGAAACGTCGTTAGACTTCTTTGATCGCTATTCGCGCACTGCTTGGGTATTCGACCCCATCTCAAGCAGGGCGACTTACACGGGGTGGTTGGAGAGGACGAGTAGGACCGACGGCGTAGAGGATTTCGTGGAGCGCACTCATACGAGTATAGATTTTCCTGTGCCTTCCCGACTGGTATTGGAGGCGCACGGAATTTTCGATGTTGCTGAGGAGTCAGTTAGAGGGGTTGAGACGGAGGCCACCGTAGGAGTGGTGACTCCCAACCCGGTGATTGGAGGAGATGTACATGAGTCCGTGGCAGAAGGGAAGAATGATGAGCCGAAGCCAGTAGCAGCTGAGATTCCGGGTCCGTCTAGGATCTCCGATGATTGTTATGAGATTCTGGCTCCGCCGAAGCGGCCGAGACTATGTATTGATCTGACTTCTGAGGAGACCGACCCCTCTCTGTATGATCAGGAGGAGGAGGAGGAGGTCACGTCGAGGCGAGCGACAGATTCGAAGGAGACTTGCTTGGGATGCAGAGGAAATCCGTGCTACTGTAGCTTTAGCGCATGATCAGTTAGACTTAATGTATAGGATTTGAGCTGGAAATGTATTTTGTTTTTATTTTGAAAAAAATTGTTGTACTACTTATTCCGCACTCTGATATTGTCTTTTGGGAATGCTATGACATTATTATCTTTCAAAAATGTCTTATTGTTTATTATTAAATTTCCAGAATTAAGTATTTATTGAGATTACGATTTTTTTATTTTGTTACGTTCATCGATTAATCCACGGCGTACTATTTTACGAAAAACTTTATTTTAAGTAAATCTGGAAAATCATTTTATTATTGATAAAAAAAATGCACTCGCGCTGTGTTTTAAACTCGGGGTGTTATAATTGTGGTATCAGAGCATTTGGTTAAAGTTTTGGGATAAAGCTCTGATTTAAGTATCTGTTTTGAGTCATTAGCTGATCATTCTTAGGAGCAAGTAGTTAAAGTGTCAAGTCTTGTGTAAGTTGTGGTGCGACTGAAGTGATGATGGTTTTGTAGGAAACAATGCCTCCACGAAGAGACGACACCGCAAAAGCCAATGTCAGCCGGGAAGATAGGATGGCTGAAGCAATGAACAACATGGCTGCGTCTGTTGCTGCACAGACGGCTGCCAAGACTCGACGCGATCTGGAGAAGAGAGAAAGAGAGATTCGCACTGCGGAATCTAGAGGACTAGAGGATTTTCGTCGTCATAATCCTCCCAAGTTCAAGGGTGATGAGGGTCCAGAAAGAGCGACCAGTGGATCCAAGAGATGGATAAAATCTTCGAGATGATTAACTGTCAGGCAGCGCTAAAAGTGAATTATGCCACGTACCTGCTGATAGGGGATGCAGAGTATTGGTGGAGAAGTACAAGATTACTGATGGGGTCAGCTCAAGAGAAAGTGAACTGGGAGTCGTTCAAGAAGAAGTTTCTGGACAAGTACTTCCCGATGAGCACTAGGACCAAGTTGGGTGATGATTTTCTGAAATTGTACCAGGGGAATATGACAGTGGGAGAATACGCAGCTCAGTTTGAGTCGCTGTCCAGACATTTCAGATTCTTCTGGGAAGAAGTTGATGAACAGTTCATGTGTCATCGCTTTCAGAATGAACTGAAGTATGAGATCCAAGATTCGGTCCTACCCTTGGGAATTCAACGTTTCCAAGTGCTAGTGGAAAAGTGTAGAGAGGTTGAAGAGATGAAGAACAGGAGGGCCAACAGAGGAGGGAACTTTAACTCTGGAGGGCCTAGTCGGATACATAATCAGAACAATAAAGGGAAGCAAGTTGCCAAGCCGTATAACCGGCCACCAAACAACAAGAGAGGCCAGAATCGGCCGGGAAACTATAATTTTGGACGGCAATTGGGACAAGGAGTCCAGTGTTATCGATGTGGGAAGGAAGGACATATCGCAACTGCTTGTACTGCGAGGGATTTCATGTGCTTCAACTGCCACAAGCCAGGACACGTGGCGAGGGATTTCCGGGTTCCGAAGGTGGAGCCAACTGTGAACGCGACTAGGGCTACTCGTCCTACTGCTAGAGGCCGCGTTTATCACATGGGTGCTGAAGCTGGAACTCAAGCCCAAAATTTAATCCAGCAAGATTGTGAGATTGCAGGTAACACACTAACTGCACTTTTTGATTTGGGGGCAACCCATTCTTTCATTGCTATGGATTGTGTGCATCGTTTGAAGTTGTCTGTGTCTGCTTTTCCTTTTGATTTGGTTGTTTCTACACCTGCTAAGACTTTGACTGTAAACTCTGCATGTTTACACTGTACTATAACAATTCAGAATAGGGATTTCTTGGTCAATTTAATCTGTCTACCCCTACAATCACTCGAGATCATTCTCGGCATGGATTGGATGACCTATAACTACGTAGTTTTGGATTGCGCTCAAAAATTGGTTCTTTTCCCCGAACCTGGAGTCGCTCGGTATTTGGCTGCTAACCAACTCGGAGTATTACTGAGAGAAGGAACTCAGGAATTTTTATCATTGGCTAACGTGGAGACCAAGATGGATGTGAACATAGAAGACGTGATGATAGTCAAAGAATATCCGGACGTATTTCCGACGGAAATTCCAGGATTACCCCCGGTAAGAGATGTGGAATTCTTCATTGATTTGCACCCCGGAACTGGACCTATTTCCATTGCGCCGTACCGGATGTCGCCATTGGAATTAAGCGAGCTTAAGGGTCAAATTGAAGGATTATTGGAGAAAGGATTTATCAGACCAAGTGTGTCGCCCTGGGGAGCTCCGGTGTTGCTGGTTAAGAAGAAGGATGGAAGTTCACGTTTATGTGTGGATTATCGGCAACTTAACAAGGTGACTATCAAGAATCGTTATCCACTACCACGCATCGATGATTTGATGGACCAATTGAGGGGAGCAGCAGTGTTTTCAAAGATCGATTTGAAATCGGGATACCATCAGATTCGAGTAAGAGAAAGAGATATTCAAAAGACTGCTTTCAGGACTTGTTACGCACAATATGAATATCTCGTTATGCCTTTTGGAGTTACGAACGCACCAGCGATCTTTATGGACTATATAAATAGGATCTTCAGCCCGTTTCTGGATAAATTTGTGGTGGTATTCATCGACGATATTTTAATTTATTCAAAGGATGAAGAAGAACATGAAGAGCACTTACGCCAAGTTCTTGAAGTCTTACGCGAAAAGCAGCTGTATGCCAATTTGTCGAAGTGCGAGTTTTGGCTAAAGGAAGTGAATTTCTTGGGACATGTGATAACGAAAGAAGGAATCGTTGTCGATCCGGCAAAGATTGAGACAATTCTTTCCTGGAAACAGCCCCAAACTGTCACGGACATAAGAAGTTTTGTCGGACTTGCAGGATACTATAGAAGATTTATTGAAGGATTTGCTAAGATTGTAGCTCCTTTGACACAACTCACCAGGAAGAATCAGCCGTTTGCATGGACGGAGAAGTGTGAGGAAAGTTTTCAGTTGTTGAAGGAAAAGTTGACAACCTCACCAGTATTGGTGTTGCCACAGCCGGAGGAACCATATGAAGTTTACTGTGATGCATCTCACCAAGGTTTGGGATGTGTTAATATGCAACACAAGAAAGTTGTAGCCTACGCCTCAAGACAATTGAAAACTCACGAACGGAACTACCCTACTCATGATTTAGAGCTTGCTGCAGTAATGTTTGCGTTAAAGGTTTGGAGACACTACTTATATGGATGCACATTCACGGTGTTCAGCGACCATAAAAGTTTGAAGTACCTATTCGATCAGAAGGAATTGAACATACATCAGAAAAGATGGATGGAGACTCTCAAGGATTTTGACTTTTCATTACAGTACCACCCTGGGAAGGCCAATGTGGTGGCTGATGCATTGAGTTGGAAGAGTGTGTCAGTATCTTCAATGATAATGGCCAGACAACAGGAGTTGTGGGAAGCATTTAGAGATCTACATTTGGACGTAAAGTTTGCACCATGAATGATAAAGTGTGGAATGATAACAATTTCGAGTGGATTACTTTAGGAGATTGCAAACTTGCAAGATGACGCACTGATCCAAGAAAAGAGGAATCTGATAGCGCAAGAACAGACAACTGAGTTCAGCGTCGGAACAGATAATATTCTGAGATGTAACGGAAGAGTTTGTGTACCGGAAGTTGCAGAAATGAGAAGAGCAATTTTGGAAGAAGCTCATAAGAGTAAGTTGAGTATTCATCCTGGAGCGACCAAGATGTACCAGGACTTAAGACAGAATTTCTGGTGGCCAGGAATGAAGAGGGATGTGGTAGAATATGTATCAGCTTGTTTGACTTGTCAGAAAGCGAAAGTGGAACATCAACGACCTACTGGAATGTTGCAACCTTTGGACATACCGGAATGGAAGTGGGATAGTATTTCCATGGATTTCATAACAGGACTGCCCAAGACAAGGAAAAAGAATGATTCTATTTGGGTAATAGTGGATCGATTGACGAAGTCCGCACATTTCCTACCGGTAAGGACCACTTATAAAGTAGATAAGCTGACAGAGATCTACATCGTTGAGATTGTGAGGTTACATGGAGTGCCATCGAGTATAGTATCGGACCGTGACCCAAAGTTCACATCTCATTTTTGGGGAGCACTGCATGAAGCTTTGGGAACGAAACTAAAATTGAGTTCAGCCTACCATTTACAAACAGACGGACAGACTGAGAGAACAAATCAGTCATTGGAAGATCTATTGAGAGCATGTGTGTTGGATGACAGAGGAAACTGGGATGAGGTGCTGCCATTGATTGAGTTCACTTACAACAACAGTTTTCACGCAAGTATTGGAATGGCACCCTATGAGGCTTTATGTTTTAAAAGCTCTGTGATGATTGCTGTTTGGGCTGAATGCACTAAAAGTTGTGTTGTTTATGTGGGAAAGTGGAAAATGTCTTATATGTTATTTTAAACATGATTAAAATGCATGTTCATAAAACTGTTTTGAAAATGGTTTTGAAATGCAAAAATGCATTCTGTTGATGTTTTGCTGCTCTGTGATGCTTGCATGTTATTCTGGTGTGTTGTGAAAGCTGAAATGCTTGCATGTTATTCTGATGTGTTGTGAAAGCTGAAATCCTTGCATGTTATTCTGATATTGAGAAAGCTGAAATGTTGTATGATGTTCTGATGGTTTGAAAGTCTGGATGATTTGGTGTTAATCATTCTGATTCTGGTTCTGTTTCTGATGTTCTGATGTTGATCATGTTGATTCTGTTTCTGTTTTGAGTGATTCTGATGATGTTGATGATTTAAAAAGAAAAGGGATTTTAATGAGGAAAGTATTGTCTGGAAAAAATGCTGAATCTGTTTTGATGTTTGGTTGTTTGTTTTTAAAAGAAAACAATTTGAAAAGGGTTGAAATCTCAGGAAAATTTCACTGGTTTTCGAAGGTGTATTCGAATACAACATGTGCGTATTCGACTACAACCTGTCAAGTTTCTGTTTTACTTAAGTTTTCAAACTTGTATTCGAATACGAGCCCTTGTATTCGAATACAGAGGAAGGATTTTTGCTTCTGACTTAGCATCTGTATTCGACTACGACCATGTCGTATTCGAATACAGAAGTGGGATTTTAACACTGTATTCGCATCTATATTCGACTACAGGCATGCTGTATTCGAATACAAAATGCAGATTTTCTCTAGTTTCAGCTTCTGTATTCGAATACAATGGGTCTGTATTCGAATAAAGATTCGTGTTTTTCCAGAAGCTCAGTTTTTAGCTTCTGTATTCGTATACAAGGAAGCTGTATTCGAATACAGATTCGTGTTTTCCAGAAAATCAAGTTTTAAACACTGTGATATGCATTTTAAAGTATTGAGAAACCTTGAGAAGGGTTAAAGTGATTGTAAATGGAGTTCTTGAAACATTTTGAAGAGGAGAGGATGAAGTACTGAAAACCTTTAATGATATGGGAGAAAATGTTGAAATTTTCAAGGTTTTGTCTTCTGTATTCGACTACAGGTATGCTGTATTCGAATACATAATGTTAAAATTGCAGTTTCATGCTTCTGTATTCAAATACAAGGGGTCTGTATTCGAATACATATTCGAGTTTCCAGAAATTCCAAGTTTTTAAGAGTGTTTTGTAAACCCTGAGTGTTTGGGGAATGTTGGGATTGTTGTGGGGAATTAAAATGGAACTTTTGGTGATATTTTGAAGTTGTGGTGATGAAGTTTTTGAGACTTTCCTGATGTAGTGAAAGATGTTGTTGTGTGCACTGAGACTGCCTCTGTATTCGAATACCAGAGGGCTGTATTCGAATATAGAGTGTAATTCTGCACTGTTTTTGGCTTCTGTATTCGAATACAGAGAAGCTGTATTCGAATACAGATTCGTAAAATTCCAGAAAATCCCAGTTTTAAACACTGTATTTGAATTTTAAGAGTTTGGGAAAACATTTCAAAATGTTAATGAATACTTGGCGGTTTAGTCATGTTTGTGATGATGATAATCTTGATTGTGCTGAGATTTTTAAATATGATGGAAAGGCATGAATTTTTTGATTTTGCATACTGTTTCCAGAGAAGTGAAACACTGCATATTCATGCATTTGCATAGTCAAGTGTTACCCGCGATGGGCCACAGAGTAATGCGCAACCACGTGCTGATCTGTTGAGCGATTGCACGAGTGCTGGTCTGTTGAGCGACTGCACTAAGTACTGATCTGTTGAGCGATTGTACTTTGGTATATAGGTGCTGGTCTGTTGAGCGACTGCACTGGTACTGGACTGTTGAGCGTCTGTACCCTAAAATGCGTAGCCACGTGCTGATCTGTTGAGCGATTGCACGAGTGCTGGTCTGTTGAGCGACTGCACTAGGTACTGATCTGTTGAGCGATTCTACCTTGGTATATGTCAAACGTGCTGGTCTGTTGAGCGACTGCACGAGTGCTGGTCTGTTGAGCGACTGCACTAGGTGTTGATCTGTTGAGCGATTGCACCTTGGTCTTGAGGGTGTTAAAGTCAAACATATTGTGTTGGTCTGTTGAGCGACTGCACCTTGGTGATTCCAAGAAAATTGTATACATGATCATATACATATTGCATTGAGGGATTGACCGGTGGGTCACGTTTGATTATATGATGAATGGTTGGAAATTGATGTGTGTGAGTACTGTGCAGAATCTGAATTTTTGATTTAATGATTGTGATTTGCTGAGGTGTTGTTTGTACTTACCACATACTTCATAATAATTGGCTGCTGTTTTTGAAAAGGCATATATGTCATTAAATTTCAAATGACCATTATTATTTTCCTCATCATCATATGTTATACCATGGATATATTTGTTGCTGTGAAATATATGCTATGTGATTATTTGTTAATTTCGGTCGGTTACCCTTGCTATTATATTGTGGAAATTGGGCTTTGCCCTCAGATGCCCCCCAAACCCATGCCACCCGTGGGAACCCGAACGACAGAAATGTCGTTAGACTTCTTTGATCGCTATTCGCGCACTGCTTGGGTATTCGACCCCATCTCAAGCAGGGCGACTTACACGGGGTGGTTGGAGAAGACGAGTAGGACCGACGGCGTAGAGGATTTCGTGGAGCGCACTCATACGAGTATAGATTTTCATGTGTCTTCCCGACTGGTATTGGAGGCGCACGGAATTTTCGATGTTGCTGAGGAGTCAGTTAGAGGGGTTGAGACGGAGGCCACCGTAGGAGTGGTGACTCCCAACCTGGTGATTGGAGGAGATGTACATGAGTCCGAGGCAGAAGGGAAGAATGATGAGCCGAAGCCAGTAGCAGCTGAGATTCCAGGTCCGTCTAGGATCTCCGATGATTGTTATGAGATTCCGGCTCCGCCGAAGCGACCGAGACTATGTATTGATCTGACTTCTGAGGAGACCGACCCCTCTCTGTATGATGAGGAGGAGGAGGAGGTCACGTCGAGGCGAGCGACAGATTCGGAGGAGACTTGCTTGGGATGCGGAGGAAATCCGTGCTACTGTAGCTTTAGCGCATGATCAGTTAGACTTGATGTATAGGATTTGAGCTGGAAATGTATTTTGTTTTTATTTTGAAAAAAATTGTTGTACTACTTATTCCGCACTCTGATATTGTCTTTTGGGAATGCTATGACATTATTATCTTTCAAAAATGTCTTATTGTTTATTATTAAATTTCCATAATTAAGTATTTATTGAGATTACGATGAATTTATTTTGTTATGTTCATCGATTAATCCACGACGTACTATTTTACGAAAAACTTTATTTTAAGTAAATCTGGAAAATCATTTTATTATTGATAAAAAAAAATGCACCCGCGCTGTGTTTTAAACTCGGGGTGTTACAGCGTGACTCTCAAAAGTTATTTTTCACATGAGAAGCGCACAAATCCCTCGAATGATCAAATATTAGAAGCGCTGAAAACCCTTTCGGAGCAAGTTGCGTACTTGGTTAAAAAATATAAGGAAAATCAACTTCAACGTGAAATGCAAATTGAAAGTGAAGATGGAAGTTGCAACATTAGTCGTAAAAGTCTACCGAAGGTAATTAATTACTTAACGAAATAAGAAATTCATTCAACCTAATTGTTTCACATACTTATGTATTAATTGTTGATTTAATTTAGGGGGTTTCACGTTGCTGCCTATACTTGTCTTCCCCTACCCGCATGGTTGGGAAAGGAACATTGTACAATATTTTGGGAGAAGTATTGCACACCAAAGATGTCCCTGCCGGCCATGTTAAAGTTTCACCTGTGGTAGCTTTAGAACCACTTGCACCGTTGCCTATCCCCGACAACGACAGAGATATGAAACTTTTGGGATACGCAATAAGTAAATATGTCGCATGGCCGAAACATCTTGTTGGCACTGATCGGGAGGTATGTTTTAATTGCTATGTATGTTTAGTTGTATGATTATGATTGATTATATGTAATTGCTGATTTTTCCGCTTTTATATTTCACATTTATTTAGATTGTTGCTAAAGGGAATGATGATAAGATCCCTCGCAGCGAGTCTGTCACTTCGCTAGAAAAGGCACCAGAAAAGGTTTGACATATACATCAATTCATGTATACGAAATGATTAGCTTACTATAATAACTAACAAACTGATCAACCTCATTTTTTCAGATTCAAACAAAAAATAAACCCGCTGCACCGTAGGTGCAAGTCCGTGGTAAAAATAAACCTTCCAAAATCCAAAAACTAGATCGAGGAAAATTAGTTGCTCTTCCTAAAATAAGTCAACCACGCCTTGCTCGATTTGGTGAGTGTCTTGACTAAACAACAAAGATGAATATGAAGAGCAACAATGATATACGTGTGCTAAACATGGAAAAAAGTATATTCGGAGAAGAGTATTTAGAACTACTTGGCAAAGAGCAAATATATGAACTTCTCGATCATAAAGAGCCGAGTGCTACTGTAATCAGCATATATATCAGGTAATATAAATACTTTATTTAAGATATAAAATATTACCTTTTAATTGCATCACTGCCACATTAATTTATTGATATTATAATCTAATTTTATATTTTGAAGGTTTTTGTATGAGAAGTTGGTATGCGAGCGGAAATTGTCAAGTAGATTTTCATTCTTATCTCCGCATAAACTATCGATATTTAAACTCGATCTAGATAATGTAAATAAATATGTAGTTGATAGGCTTAAAGAAAATAAAGAGAAGGACAAGATGTTTCTGGCACCATACAACTCAGTGTACGTAATTAGATTCTTTATCTATATATTTTTTAATTTATGATATTATGAGTTGTGTAAACAAATTTGCCAACCAAATTTGTGTTGCTGTAGGCAACATTGGGTGTTGTTTGCCATAAATGCGACTTCTGAAATTGTATATTATTTAGACCCATTGCACGGTCATTTCAACAATCACCCTGATATAAAGAACATATTCGACACGTAAGTAATATTCATTTATTTCTTACATATATAAATAATGTGTTTGGTCATTGAATAATAATCACATTTATTTGATAGTGCTCTGCAAGTTTTCCGCGCTCAAATGGGTGCTTCAGTGTCGAAGAATAAGTCAAACAACATCACATGACTTCCAGTAAAGGTTATAGAACTTAATTATATGCCTTTAAGTTTTCATTTACAATATCAATGCATAAATATTTATTGGTGTACATGTTTTATTTTATTGTGTCCATGTCAAACTAACAACATAGACTGCGGATACTATATAATGAGGTTCATGAAGGAGATTGTTGATCTGAATCAACATATAATTCCAGAAATAGTACGTTATTTTCATTATATTTTGATTTTCATATATAAATTATATATATGTATATATATTTGATTCTAACTTATTTTGCTTCAGTATTTTGACAACTTCAACCCAACTTACTCTGAAAATGATCTCAAAGAACTGAAAGAAGAATGGTGCCAGTTTGTCCTCGAAATGAACATTATATAATTTGTAATTAATTTGTTGATATACTGTCATGATGTAATTTGTTTTGTGAATATGTAATTCATACAGTGAATATATTGCTACTGTCATGATGTAATTTTTTCTGTGAATATGTAATTCATACTGTGAATATGTTGAATGTAATTTGTTCTGATAATATATGTAATTCATACTATAATTTATTGTAATTTGTTGATGTGAAACACTTGTAATTGATATTGTTGAATGTGAATATGAATTTGTTGCTGTGATGTGAATTTTAATATTGAAAAGAAGAATCTTAATGTGATATTTGATGTTCATAATATATAATAAAAAAGACAGCGCTTCTTTAAAAAATGCCATAAAAAATTCATTTACAGAGCTTTTTAAAACGTTTTACAGCGCTTTTTCTGAAAAAGCGCTGTAAATCCAATATAATAAGCGTTTACATATGGACCTATTACAACGCTTGTTTGAAAAAGCGCTGTAAATCCAATATAAGAAGCGCGCTTCTTATATGGACCTATTACAACGCTTGTTTGAAAAAGCGCTGTAAATCCAATATAAGAAGCGCGCTTCTTATATGGACCTACTACATCGCTTTTTTTAAAAAGCACTGTAAATCCAATATAAGAAGCGCGCTTCTTATATTGACCTATTACAGCGCTTTTTTGTATTTTCAATAGCGTTGTTGTATCCTTTTACAGCACTAGATACTAGAGCGCTTAAAAGCGCTATAAAGGGCTTAAAAAAAGCGCTGTAAAAAGCAATTTTTAGCGTAGTGAAAAATTTAAACCAGACTAAACTTAAGACGAAAAATATTATATAAGATTTAAATTCATATTTAAGATGAGTTGTACGGCAGACCATTTTTATCATTGGTCCGTTGTGGATTAACACTTAAAGATTATTAAAAATTCTAATGACGATCGACAATATAAATAATAATTTACGATCCTTTTCATCTTTATGCACAAAATATTGACTTGATTGATGTCGATTCAATCCACGATACATATATATTTTATTTTTATCGAATCATTGAAATTATTATTTCAATCATAAAAATAAAAATCACCACTAATGTCTGCTTCTAAGAAACATGGTATGTGGTTATTGAAGTTTTAATAAAAATGTACATAATAAACCGTACTCTATAATAAAATTGAAATCATAAATCATAATTAAAAGAAATAAAATAAAAATACCATACAACTTAGAGTGATACTCATTGAAAAAAAGTTTGAATAATATAATTTATATTGTTATATATGGCTAGAAATAAAATTAAAAAAGCAAAGAAACAACCATTAAACAAGCTGGTAACTCGATCATGCCATTGAAACAAAAAACCGATTCGTACACACAAGCATTTCCCTTTTCTAAAATATCATCGATCCTTTATACTTTTTAGGTGGTTGGTAGAAGTAATAGGAAACCAGATACCTTGCAATCAGAGAAATTCTACATTCACGCAGTGGTACTAACAATGATCGTTTAATCGAGATCGATAGATTTTAAAAAATATAAATTTTGTTATTTAAAATACTGAACTTCAATTTAAACCGTTTGATTTTGATTAAATCATCAATGATATTTATCTGTGACAATGAAATGACCTCATTTTGTAGGGAACATGTATCTAGATAATAAGGTTTAGGGATAGTTTGAATTTACTACGCATACAAATTAATTGAGTGAAATAGTTATTTTGGTTTTTGAAAATATGTTAGGCATTGTCACAATACTCCTAAAATGTATCAAAATTATATAAAATATCTAAAAATGTCTTTTTTAGTCATTTTTCATATTTTTAGTTAGGTAGTTTAATCTTAAGTGTATATTTTTGTTGATCAATTTTGTCCATAAAATTACTAAAAAAAATTGAAAATGTATTTCCAATTTTAATATATTCACTGATTATATTGTTAGGGATTGAGCTTCTCTAAAGTGAACAATTCACTTTAGAGAATAAAGTGAGTAATGTCAACATTGATCTTCAAATGAAGAGTTGTTATTTTGTGCATATGTATGACTAATCATGAACAGTTATAATATCAACTTACTTCATCAACTTATCACTTTAAATGATACAAATCTATATTAATAATGCCTTAGACTTCATTGATCAAAATTATCGTTATTTTTCGACAACCAATGTTAGTAATCAATATTATTAATATTTTAATGAAGGTGGTATAAAACCAACCAACTTATGACTCTACTCTCTAACTACCCTACCCCAACTATCAAACCAACTTATTCCAAATTAATTACCAAAATATGTAAGCAAGCAATTGAACGTGGTTAATGAATTTTAATTAACAATAAATTATATCGAGGAATTTAAATCCTAATAAAAATAATTATTGATAAAATTTTATTTAATTTACAATTGAACTTTGTTTTGTTGGGGCCCATTTTAAAAGGAAATTATTAAGAAACAAGGGGAAAGCAAACTAAAGGACCCTTAAAGCTCATTGTTTCTTAAACATATTCTCCTCACCTTATCTCAGTTTATAATCTGTCACACCTTTTTCCAAAAGGAGTGCAATAGTGATATTAATTTAACAAAATATGAGAAAAGTACAATGTCGATGATAATTGATTTGTTGTTAAACTTCTTCGTTTATAAGAGACTCACAATCTGGCAAAGTGGGAAAAGTAGAATTAGGAATAAATTTTTTGTTATTTTAAATAGAATTAGGCTTAAAGTTAACTCAACTATTCAATATAGTCGAGAACAGTTTTACCATAGATTGTCATGATTACAGTGGAACTTATTAACTTGGCATGGGGGCACATGAAATCAGTGACATAATTCGTGAGGCTAATAACAAATTAGCAATTAATTACAAATCAATTACAAATACTAAGGAACACATTGCGAAACTGAAAGCTATATATATATATATATATTGACCTATTTGATATATCTTTGTCTATTCACCATACATACAAGTTATTATATATTATTACATTTATTTATTATAATAAGAACCTCACATTGTATACTTTATCCATCCATTAATTGAATCAGCCACAATCATTCCCTCTGCTTTCTTCTATCACAACAATCCCTGTCTGAGGTCCATAACATCAAAATCCAAAGCAAGCCAAATTAAGGCAACCAAGTGCCACACCATCTTCTCTTCATCACACAAATCACAAGCTTTGACTGTGATCTATGGGCCCCACTTTGATCCCTTTCATCCACAAAGATAGTATCCCTAATTCCCTATAATATGCCTCCTATCAAGTAAATAAAAAAATATAAATATACCTTTCTTTCATTCGTTTGTGAGGTAAAAACTAAAAATTAAATTAACTAATGTTAAATCAATCATGTAGCTCAGTGTTTGAATCTTCTAAATTCGATAGCTTAATTGAATATTCTATAATTTGTTTCGCCTATTTTAACGAAGATTTCCCACAGCCGTTGGATCTCCCCAAATACATCATCTGACGGTAAACGAAACCTACAGCAAGGACAAGTGTTCCTCTTCCCAAGCCATGGCAAAATACAGACCCAATGAAACAAGTGCTGACATGGCAACTCACACACGTCTCTCCCCACTCGCATCTCATCTTTACATATCACACACTCTCTCCCACCAACATTCACCTCCACCGCCGGTAAAGCCACCACCGTCGCCGCCGAAGCCGCCACCTCCTTAATTCCCTTCCCCCCTTCACCATGACCGACGTCACAACCCAAAACTCCCACCAATCTCCAACACCGACTCACCGTCTCAACAAACGGAATCAAAACAGATCCCAAACAAGCACCAAGCGGTGGCGCAGAACAAGAAGAAACCGTCAACAATGTAACGGAGAAGATTTTACTTAAATTGACCCTCCAATTACAAAACGGTGCGTTTAGTGCTTCGGGGTTATGTTTGTGTGTTTCGCAGAACATGAGAAGGAGCAAAACTGCGTCGAGTTCACGGTCTGTTAAGGAGGTTGAGATTGGAGGTGGAAGCGGTTTAGGTGACGTGGCGTTGTTTGATTGGATGTGGCGAGTGAGGAGGTGGAGAGAGGAAAGAAGATGGCGGGAAATGAGGAGAGTCTTTTGGGAGAGAGAAAGTGTGTGGAGGTGATGAAGGGTTAGTGAAAAGAGGGTTGGGGAAGAGAGGAGGAAATTGAGACGGCGGTGGTGGCGGCGGTTTGATGAGAGAATTGAGTTAGTGAGATGTGTGAGTTGAGATGGAGTGAGGGTTGAAAGTGAAGCCATGATGGTTGCTGTTGTTTCTTCCATAACCAAATTAATATTGCTTTGGAAGTTTGAGGGAATGTTGTGTGATCATGAAAGAGGCTTTTTAATGATTTATATATGAAGGTTTAATACATGTGTGTTGCTCATTAATTACTGTCATCATCATATATACTCTGCTATTTCCTTTTTGTAGAGATCCAATGTGTCCTTGATCTCTGTTCCTTTTATTTTCTACTCAAAGTTCATCTCACGTCGGTTACTATATTTTCTCATATTTTAGGATCCATACTGCACTACTTTGCTTTTTTTACTTAAATATTTCCTTTTTATTTTTTTTTTATTTTGACTCAACTCTACCTTTCCTTTTATACTACTTTGGTTAAATTATTTTTGTACAGAAAAATGAGTCCTTTATAATATAAGTCTATATTGAATAATTAGCTGTATTTTTTTATTAAAAAAAAAATACATGTTTATGTTTATATAATTTTATTAAATATGTTGAGAAACACATATATACATCATTTACTTTTATCCATCAAGATTTGTTCAATTGATAAGAAGTGATATGTAACTATATTTATTAGCATCTATGATGTATTTTTGTGCACTTTTTTATTAGTCATCATAATTCAATTCATTTAAACTTTTTTAATAAATATAAACTACTGTTCCAAATTCTCTATATATCTATACTTCTTTTTATAAATGCTCAAAATGCCGATGGAGAATTCTTTTAGCCTAATTTTTTATTCTAAGTTTACGATCACTTAAAATGATTTTATTTATAATTTTATCTTTATTTATCAATTAAATAATTGAATTTTATACAATCTCTATTGTGCACTAATTATAATAATATTAAATAATATATTTCATAATAAAATATAATTTGATCCAACATAGTAAACATATAAAAAATTTATAAAAAATTATGGTAGAAGAAATTGTTATCAAGAGTGACAATAATGACTATTTTATGGTAGTCATAGTTGAGGTTTGAATCACATCTCTTTTAACTTATAAAGTACAACTCTTATCACTAAGTTATACCTCGTTTACCACGATTGATTATTTCACTTTTTGTTGGTGAACTAATTATTCCACTTTTTATATATAGTTTATAATATTTATAAATAAAATTTTAATTGATAGTTAAGAAGAATATTAATTTAGTTTTTTTAATTTGAAATCAAAATGTTTGCACAAACTTAAAATCTCAAATGATTTCCTCATCAAAAAACCAATGATAATCATAATTATTAAATATTTGTAAATATTTATATTTATTCAATATAAAATAAAATCACTTGAACAATAAGGTACTAATTAGTCGTTTATAATTTAATCACAACTCAAATCAAATTTCTTGAAAAAATATTAAAGTAATTTTCTAATTTACCAAATATAATTTCTATGAATTGTTTTATAAGAATTAATTTAAATAAAATATAGACAAATTAGTGTAACACACGAGTAATACATGTAACTATAACAAATAATAGACTCTAATTAGTTTAATATATTATTTATAATAAATGTATTTAATGAGAGAAAAATGTTGAAAACTAATTTCATGATTACAAATAAGTTCTAAAACCAATTATATTATGTTGTACAAAAAAATTATTTTATATAAGATCTAAAAAAATATATTTTTTTCTTCATAAAGTATAAGTTTTTAAATTGACCAAAACTAAAACGTAATCAAAATAGTAAAATAAATAGGATTGTAGATTGCTAAGAGGACTATATAAAATTAACAATGATACATGCAATATCATAAATTGTCCGACATCAATTTAACAACTTATTTTCTTTTATCTCTTTCTTCTTATCACATCTATATTACATAATTTTTTTTTCTCTTTTTCTTTCAAAGATATATACCTTATATGTTGTGTCCACCAAACATTTTTCATAGAAATTATTGAAGATTTTGCGGAAGAACTAAAGATGGTGTGATAATTGTGGAGATGAAATGATGAACAGTGAAGTTAATTGTCCATATGTTAATGTCCAGTTCAAGCAGGTTTGTCGCTCTTAAGCTTTTCATTATCTTCTTAACCTTGTTTTAGTTAATGTCAACAAAAACAAGCAGAAGAGAAAATTCCGTTTCCAACCATGGCCCATGTTCGTGGCTTGTTGCTCTTGTCGCTTATAAAATACTCCAACCAAAACAATAATGCCATTAGACATTTTCATGCATTCTACTCATCATGGATTTTCTCACCCTTTTTTATTTACACGCACACATGCTATTTCATAATGCATCCACATCTAGTGTTTTCTTACCATTATTGCAAATTACTTCATTGGCGTGCGTGAGTGTGGAAAGGAAAATGTAGTTCTATAAGATGATGGGCATTCTAGACCAAAACATTATAATATAAGGCCAAGTAGTCATTCCTATTGTGGGGAAGAACGACATTCGGTGGCAAACCAAGTTATGATAAAAGGATAATATACTCAACTGATATCAGATGCTTTACTAGCAAGAAAATGTTATCGAGACAGGAATGGATTATAGAAGTAAAAAAGAAAGATTTAAAATTATTGCTATCAAAAAAACATCAATATGTAATATGAATATAGAAACTAAGTATATAAATTTAATATGAAATATGTGTAAAGATATATTCTCAAAAGAAATAGACAGACACAATAGATACCCCACCAATAAAATACCAAGGGTTTGTTTGGCAAAACAAATAAATTAGTTTATAGCTTATTAGAAGACCTTTTGGTAACACTCATTTTCCCGCGAGCTTATAGCATTTTTTGACTCTTCAACTACAACTAGCTGTATCAAAATCAATGCACAATTTATTCCCACGTCTCATCTCACTAATTTGGTGATTTCTAGAAAAATATCCTATACGTGGAACCATTCTCAACATAAATTGTCCCTATTTGTTCCAGCTTTTCACAAAATATTAGTCACCATCTCATCATTCCACACTGCATCAATCTCTATACCATAAAGTTGAAGGGGAAAAAAGAAAGAAAAAAAAGTCATCCTGAAATGCGGGGAAACTGGTTAACCACATCTATTACTATTAGATCAAATGTTACTCAATAGTCCAAAAAGTTATTAGTGCTAACCATGTGCAACTTTTTTCTGCTGAACTGCAAAGTTGAGACAACCATGACCCAACACTAACTGATTTATCAATAATAAATCTTGACTGAACCAACAGTCCAATTTTGATGCTCAGAGACTCAACACCATCGCAGTTGAGGCCACATCGTAGTTCTAAATTGCGGTCTGCAATCATAGTTGCAGCCGCAATATAAAAGTTTTAGAGATCTCCACAACAACATCGCAATCGTAATTGCAATCACATTAGCCACATTTGCCTGTATTTTTTCGTAATATTAAGGTTTGTACCATAACCACAATTTAGAGCTATAGGTCGCAACCATGACTTTAAACCTTTGATAGTTGCTACTTAATTTCTGCACCTCAGAAGTTGAGCGCCCTTCTCTGTTCTGGCCGTATACAAAGTATAGGAGATTTACTTCAATGAAAATGATCACATCTCATAATCCAACTCTTCCTGCAAGACATACCCTTCTTCCCTCATTAAACCAAGCAACCCTTCCAGCAATGCATAAATCTCATCGGACATTTACATATCTTTGGCAATGAAGCCTTGTAATCTTCCAGTCGTTTCAATCCAACTACTTCCCCGGATCTTCTGCAACCCAATTCCTTTCATCCTTTCCCTAATCTTAAGAGCTTCTTCCCATCTCCCAGCACGCGAATACAAATTTGCCATAATTATATAACTTCCAGTATTTTCAGGCTCAATCTCAAACAAATGATCACAAACAAACTTCCCCATTTCAACGTCGCCATAAACAGAAGCTCCATGCAGCAGAGCACCCCAAACTTTAGCAGTTGGCTCAATTGGCATCTCAGAAATCAACTTTGCTGCTTCCGAGAGCTTTCCAGCTCGACTAAGAACACCAATCATGCAAGCATAGTGCTCAACCACAGGTCGAATGCCACATATCGAAGGCATTGCATTAAAAATATCCCAAGCTTCACGTACCAGCCCGGAATGAGCACAAGCTGTCAACACAGAAGTTAATGTCACCGGATCAGGCCGAATTCCTCTATCTAACATCTGATAATAAAGCCCAAGTGCCAAACTAGCATCTCCATGAGCAGCATACGCAGATATCATTGCAGTCCAAATTATCAAACTCCTACTCTGCAATCGATCAAAAACCCGCCTTGCCATATGAATAAACCCCAACTTTGCATACATATCAATAACCGCAGTCACCACATATATATTTTGGTCATAACTTCTTCTAACTGCATAACCATGCACCTCTTTCCCCCCTCGAAGGATTGAAAAATACGAAAACAAAGGAAGAATGCTGGCAAGTGTAACAGCATTCGGCTTCAATTTAAAACCAAACTCCTGCATTTCTCTAACCAAATCAAACACTCCTTCAAACTGGTCATTCTGAACCATACCAGAAATCACAGCATTCCATGTACTCAATCCAGGGTTTTCCGTTCCCTTTAAAACATCCAAAGCCTTATCTACAAACCCATTAACCATATACCCAGAAATAATTGACCCATAACTAACTTCATCCTTCTCACTCATTTCATCAAACAACGCACGAGCGTAATCCAAACTCCCACATTTTGCATACATAGCAATCACAGCATTACAAAGCGACACATCAATCTCAATCCCTTTCTCCTTCACGAAATAATGAACTTCCAATCCCAATAAAAGATCCTTACTTTGCCCACACGCCTGCATCACACTAACAATCGTAACCGCATTTGGTACAATCCCTTCCACACCTAACATCTCCAAGTATAATCTCTTGCATTCTTCGTAGAATCCACTCTGAGAATAACCACCAATCATCGAGTTCCACGTCACAATATCTCTCTCCGTCATTTTATCAAACACCTTCCTCGCCATTTCAATCCTACCGCACCTGCAATAACATGTGATCAACGCGTTGAGAGCAAAAACGTCTGAGTTGAAACCACGTTGAAGAACGTAACAGTGAATTGCCTTTGCTGATTCGAAGCAAGAAGAAGAAGAAGAAGAAGCGAGTGCCTTCAAAATGCAGGTTACGGTGAAGTTATCGGGAGATACTCCTGTATCAGTGGAGGAAACGAACGACGAGAAGAGGTTAAGCGCGTCATGATAGAGGCTCTTGGAGGAGTAGGCGATGAGCATGGCGTTGAATGAGAAGGTGCTTTTGTGGGGAATTTTGTCGAACACGCTGCGTGCTTCCCGTGTGAGGTTGGATTTTGCGTAGAAGGTGATGAGCTTTGAGGCGAGGAAATTATCGGGTGTGATGGAGAATAGGAAGAGGCGCGCGTGGAGCTGTTTGCCCTGACGAACGAGGCGGTGCTTGGTGCAGTGTTGAATGGTGGAGCCATAGGCGGAGATGTCGAGACCCCCGCCGTGGGTTTTAAGGAGGTTTCCGTTGGCGGTGAATTGTGTTCGAAATTGAACGTTAAGCGCCAACGCATTACGGATCCTCATTCCATCATTGTGTGCGTTTCGTAACCCTTTTTGGGTTTTCTTTGTTGCACTTTAGTAGTATTCAACACGAGGTTTCTACTCCAACCTCTCATGAGAAGGGATTTTCGATGTTATATCTCTTATTTAGTCAACAATTCAAATTAATAATAAAATCGTCAAAATAAACTTTAAAATATACATTTTAGTGTTGGAGATTGCACTATAAGCTCACAGTTTTATACTCAAGAACTATTATGAACAATGAATAAGAGATGAAAATATTGAAAGAATTAATAGAATTAAGATGTTGAATTTGTATATGTATCAAATGAATGAATTGTTCTACATCTACAATTTATAGATGAGCTAACTAACTATCTAACTGACTTGTAGTACAAATTAACTCAATTGTTTGAATGAAAACATAAAACTAACACTAACTAACACCAAAATTGGCTTATTCAACCATATTATAATACTAGTTTGAATTATTACACTTCAACGTGCCTCCTTAATTCAAACTGTCGAAAGTTACTATGCCAAGTTCTCTTCTCAGCTTCATAAACTAATTCCTCTTCACTACTTTGGTGAAGATACTATTCACATGCTCATTTGTAAGACAATAATCCACTACTAGCTTGCCCTTGCGTTGAAGTGTGTATGGAGCTGTGACTTCATGTATGATACCATGAGCTACACAAAAAGCTTCAAACTCCTTGAAGGTGTACTCTCATTCTCCATCTGTCCATAAGAATTCTATCACTCTATCACTTTGTTTTTCCACCATCATCTTAAACCTCTTGAACATATCTAAGGCATCATTCTTTGCCCTTATTATCACCAACCACGTCATTCTTGAAAATTCATTTACAAAGGTAATGAAGTATTTGTTACCACCTAAAGTAAGTATATCATGCGGTCCACAATGTCAGAATAAACCAAATTTAATATTTTAGTAGCTCTCATGGGAACTTGGAATTAAAGGCTAATCTAGACTATTTCCCAATCAAACATATAGCACAAGATTTTTCTAGCACCATTACTTTTGGCATACCTACCACCATTTGTTTAGACTTTAATTGACTTAAAATTTTAAAGTTTGAGGGACCATACCTTTTGTGTCCTAGTAAGATGTCATTATCAAACATTTTTTGTGCCAAACACTTTGCTTCTACAACCTTGATACTTGTCTTGAAGGCTATATTTTTTGCCAAAGTGGACTTCAAGATTAATCTTTTGGTTTTATCAAACAGCTTCACTGTGTCATTTTCCATCACCACTAAAGAACTTTTTTCAACCAGTTGACCAGCACTCGTCAAATTACACTTCATGCTTGGTACAAACAATACCTTATCAATCATACCTTTCTTGACATCTTTTCTTTGAATTTCTACATTTCTCATGTCTTCTACAACTAGAGAATTATTATCAACCAACCTTACTTTGATTCTTTTACTTGTTATTTCCAGTCATATGGTTGGAACAACCAGTATCAAGATACCACACCTCAGTGCTTGATCCTTCATCAGACGTAGTACCCGTGAGTATAACATGATTTGATTCTAAATCCTCATGTGCCTCATTAGCTTTTTTTTCGCCAGTCATCACCTTCTTTGCCTTTCTAGACCAACACTCATCAACATAGTGTTCATACTTCTCACAATTGAACCCCTACACTTTCTTTTTGTCATATGGTTTCTTCTTTGTTTGATTCTTCACTCCCTCATCCCTTTCTTGAAAAGAATTTGGGTTTACCATCATTCATGGCCTTTTCTTTATTATGATTCTTGTCTTCCTTCTTCCTCCATTGCTTCTTGTCAACCTCATTCTTCTTGAATTGAGCTAACAAAGCTCGATCTCCTTCTTTGTCATTTCCTCTTTCAACCACCTTCAATTCATTAGCCTCCAAGGTTCCATGAAAATCTTCAATTCTGACTTCACCCAACACTTTTGTTTCCTCAATTATCACCACTATGGGATAAAATTGAGAACTTAGAGTTCTTAGCATCTTTTCAACCACAACTTGTTTGGTCATTGTTTCACCACAATTCTTCATTTGATTGGTGAGTATCACCACTCTTATGAAGTAATCAACTATGTTTTCATCACTCTTCATTTGCATAAGTTCATATTGTTTTCTCAAAGCTTACCTTTTTACCTTTGCATCACCACCATAGCTTTTCACCAGAAAATCTTAAGCACTCTTTGAGGATGTGGCTTCAACAATCTTTTCAAAGATTTTTGCACAGTGATGAACGAAAAAGAGTGCTTTATTGTCCTTCTTCTTTGCCTCTTGGTGTGCATTCATCTGAGCCTCGATTGGATTTACAAGGGGAGCCTTCACATTTGTGGTCACTTGTTCATACACTTCTTGAACACCAAAAATCACTTTCATTTGGACAATCCATCTATCCCGATTCTTCCCATCAAGAACCGGCATATTAGCTTGGAAATTTCCATTACCCGCCGCAATGGTTAATTCTTCACTTGAATTCCCATATCGAATAAAGCTCTAGGATACCAATTTTTTGGAGATTGCACTGAAAGCTCGTAGTTTTACACCCAAGAACTAATATGAACAATGAATATGAGATGCATATATTGAGATAATTAAGATGTTGAATTTGTGTGTGTATAATGAAAAAATATTTCTACATTTACAATTGATTGTGTTCTATTTATAGATGAGTCAAATACCTACCTAACTAACTTGTAGTACAAACTAACTCAACTGTTTTAATGAAAACAGAAAACTAACATCCAAACTGACTTATTCAACCATATTATAATACTATATTAAATTATTACCCTTCAACATGCCTCCTTAATTCAACTATCAAAAGTTACTACACCAAATTCCCTTCTCAGCTTCACAAATTGATCCCTCTTCATTGCTTTGGTGATGATATCACCAGTTGCTCATTTGTAGGACAATAATATACTACTATACATAGTAGGAAATGATACCTTCTTGTTGTTACGTTTGGTTGAAATTGAAGATTTGAAAAAAAGTCTCACATTGCTTGGAATTGTAAAGGAAGAATGAGTTCAAGGCTATATATATGACTCTAACTTTTCATTACAATTAGCACCAATTAAAAACACTTTAGGCTTGTATTTAAATCTTTTATTTTATACTCTTGTGTTAGAGTGTTTTGAGATGTAGTTCAAATATTTGCTTTGGAGAGTGTAAGTGTACTAGGGGCCAAGGTGAGTAGGAGAGAAGTTTGTGCGTTGTAACAATTTTTACATAGTGTTGTACTTTGGTTTTCATTAGACAATGGTTGTGTTTTTTGCTCCTGATTTAGAGTTTCCACGTTATTTTCTTGTGTTTTTATTGTTGTTTAAATTTCTTTGCTTTTTTATTTTCCCAACGTTTGGCATCAAAGCTTTTGGTTCGGTCTAAGGAAATAGAGTTCTTAATATGCTATGTTGTTGTAGTTTTGTCTGATCTTCCACATCAGAAGAAAAAAAATGTTATATTGTTGAAGTATTTTTTAGGCAAGGTTCTAGCTAAGGAAAAACTTGGTTATTAAGTGGTTTTTTGTGACTCACTCCTCTTTCTTGGGAACCTACCTGGTGCACGATTACAGTATGTCAAGTTCTGCTGAAAAGTTTGGGATACATAAATTTGATGGATGAATAAATTAATTTTAGCTTATGTGAAATTCAAGTCAAGGATATGTTGATACAATCATGATTACATAAGGTGTTGACTAGCACACGAGCATTGGTTGACATTGATGCACGGTATGTTGTGAGATTATGTTGATTGCTGAAGAACTTCTTATTAAGCCAATATGGAAGTTGCACCATAAAGTTTCAGTTGAGTTTTTGACATGTAGAATAAATTATTGGAGTAGTTTAGCTTCAAGTTGAAATTCTTAAAGTGGTTTAGCTTCAAGTAACACTAATTGAAGTGTTTTAACTTCAAGTGGAGTATACTTTTTATGGTAGAATATGATAGTTCTTTTGAACTATGATTGTCGGTGTAGACAACGAAAGTTGACTATGCATCAATTTCAATAAAGTTGGAGATTGTTAGGTTTGGTTGAAATTAAGGATTTGAAAAAGTCTCACATTTCTTTGAATTGTAAAGGAAGAAAGAGTTCAAGGCTATATATAGAGCTCTAGTTTTTCATTACAATTCGTACTAGTCAGAAACACTTTAAGTTTATTTGATTTTTTTCTTTTCTCTTATACTCTCGTGTTAGAGTGTTGTGATATATAGTTCAAATTTTTCTTCAAAGAGTGTCAATAATGTATGTGAGACCAAGGGCGGCATGAGAGAAGTCAACGTGTTGTAACAATTTTTACATATTGTTGTTCTCTAGTTGTCATTAGATAATAGTCATGATTTTTTCTCTGGTATTGGAGTTTCAACGTTATTTTCTTGTGTTTTGATTGTTATTTAAATTTCTCTGTTTGTTTATTTTCCCAACACTTATCAACCTCATTGTAGGAAATAAAGTTTACAATGTTTAAACTATTTTTAGTGATCTGATAACATTTGCTTTGAAAAAAAAAATATTAAATAGCTTCTAGTGCAGCAAATCATACGCTATAAAACCCAGATACTTCAAAATTGGTGATGTATTTGTGTTAGATACGTATTAGATACGGATACTCGCGGATGCGTATCCCAGAAGTATTCAAAATTTTATTTTTATAAAATTATTTTATCAGATATTTTTGAGATACTTAACGGATACGTATCTTAAGAAAGACGAAGAGAATAAAAAAAGAGGAATAAGTTTGTGAGACATCATTGTACATGAGGAGTTGAATTTTTTAATCGTCAAAATTGTCTCTTGATAAATTAAACTTAGAAATAGTATTTCTCTTTTATGGATGATGGTAATAACAGAGAAAAGACAATTAAAAATATTTTTGAATTGTTAATTATTAGATATAGCAAATACTTATTTTGAATTCTTTTAATGATGCTTTTGCTGAAATCCTATCATATACATTCAAATATAGGTTAAATAGCACCCGTGGTCCCTTAACTTAATTTCAGTTAACGTTTTAGTCATTTATCTTTTTTTTTTTCCGATTTGATCTTTTATTTTAATTTTAAGTGACAATTTGATCTTTTATTTTTAAAATGTCAACAATATTTTTATTTTTTTTACAAAAATTCAAAAAATTCATCAAAATTTTCAACTAAAACCCATAAAATTAATTATATTCTTTAATGTAATACAGATTTCATCAAATTCAAAACTCAGATTTTCATTCTTTATCCAAATTGTTTATGCACGCTAATAGTGGGATGGAGGAATTAACCAAATTTTCTTGACCTAAGTGTGGACAACCGAGTTGACATTTTTAAATTCACGAGTAATCAGATTAGTGGGGTTTGAGGACATCAACTAAGTTTGGACGACATTGGTACGTGGGAATAGTGGAAAGAAAATTGGGGTTAACATATGATATTAGTTATGTAAAAATGTGGGGTTAAAATCTAGGGAAAAGCCGTTCACAAAGAAAGAGAAGAGAAAAAAATTGTATTAGTCATGTCTGTGTAAGATTATTTCAATATTTTTTACATAAAAGAATCATATTTTATGTATTAGTCATGTTTGTGTAAAGATTATTTCAATATTTATTTTGTTAAAAAAATGACAATTTTGCTTAAAATGATATATTTTTAATTAGCTTTTGAAGAAAATTATTTTCAATAAAAGAGAGAAATGCAAAACCACTTTTTATTATTTTAAACAAATAAAATAGCTACTATTTTTCTTAAAACTATATAAAAGATCATCTCTAAATTATTTATATCAAATTCCCTTTTACTTAAATCTATAGCAAATGAGTCATTAATCTTTGAATTATTGTCTCGGTCAGCTAGTTGAAGTAAAATTTATAATTTTTATTTATATATATATATATAGGAGAGATAAAATTACATTTAAAAAGAGTTACACCAAGAGTTATAATTATTCAATAACATCTTGTTAAATAAATATTTTTTAAAATGATTCACCGATAAATTAAAAGTTTATGTCATATCTATAAATTTTGACATTAATCAACGTTAATAGTATAATTGTTTATAATATTAATTATCGCACATCTTAATAATATAGTAAATGATTATAAATTAATATCAAAATTTTTAAACATGATCTCTATTTTAATAAATTTCAATCGAACTACGAATTTTGAAAAATATTTATCTAACTCGATACTATTAAATAAGTATAAGGGTTAATATAATCTTTTGAATGTGTAAACGCACCTCTCGCCTCAAATCCGCTACTATTCTAAAGTCCGCGGTTATTGTTCCTTATATTGAAAATATTATTGTTAAAAATCTGACAAAAGTACATAAGTTTGTTTCTTTTAAATAAATAGAATATGTAATATGAGTATGTAGGAATCATGAATTCGGAATGTATCAAAATTAATTCCTCCAATTTTTATTTCATAAACAAAGGTGAAAAACAAAATTGAATAACATTTTAACTATAGATAGACAACTGGCATGTGGATACCCAAAAACCACGCTATCTTTCTAGAATGCAGATGGAGTTAGGTGTGTGAATTACGAAATTACACACCGAACTAATCCTATTAATATACATCGATAAAGTTAAAAATAGAAACATGAAGTGCAATATAGTAAAAATGCAAAAACAACAAAACAAAAGATTTGTTAGATTTGTAGTTTTCAAAGAATAATTAACTAAAACAAATATAAAAACCCACAAAGACAACCTTTTTCTGCACTTAATTCTAACCGGGGCTCTCGGAGAACAAGAGTCCCCAATATTCAAAAACATGCACCTAACGATGCATACCTTCCTTTTCTTCATCGTTCTTGTAATATTCCTCACAACCTCCACGATTGTCACCTCTACAGATGAACAACCACCATTGACGTCACCGGCTCCATCCCCCAAGGGAGGCCACCATGGTCGCCGCCGTCGAAACGCAGCGAAATTCTTCGGTTACATTCGAAGAAACAACACAGCGTATTTGAATAACCAAACTGAATTAGCAAACGAGTTCATACACGCGCACAATTGGGTGAGAAACGAATACAAATTACCAGCATTGACGTGGGATGAGAGTCTGGCAAGTATCGCGCGAAAATATCTTATGGAACGGTACGAGGATTGTAAGTTGGTTCATTCTACCGAAAATTACGGTGAGAACATGTTTTGGGGAAAGAACTTGCATTGGACACCTTCTGATGCGGTTTATTATTGGTACATGGAAAAAAAATATTATGATTTCAATACCCTTAAGTGTGAGCCTCCACCAAAGTTTTGTGAACACTTTACGCAAATTGTGTGGAGGGACTCAACGCACGTTGGATGCGCTTTGCAACATTGCCTCATACCTGATACTGGCATGCTCATCGCGTGCGAGTATGACCCACCTGGTAATTATGTCAATGAGAATCCTCTCCTTCATTCAACCTAATTAACCAACCCAAAATTATTCATTACCCACAATTGCCTTTATGCTATGGTAGGATATGCAGCATTAAACTCATCTCTAGACGATCAATGTCTGCACTTAGATATTCTGATATATTACCCTTTATAATTTTATCTACTATTTTCAATATACTATATCACATGTATGTATGTGCTCCTTTGTTATTTTTTTTTTTTTTTGTATTTCGGAGTGTCTTTTAACTCGTTAATTTGGTTGTACTCAGTTATGGTGGAAAATTGTACATAATTTGTATAATTGGTTTAGTGTTTTTGAGCAATACAAGTTAATTAGTGAACCATGTAAAGGATTAAATATTTTCTTCTTTTACATTTTTTTGTATTGTTCGAAATCAAAAGTTCAATACACTATCTTGATTTATATATATACAAGAACATATCAAATGAGAAGATATAAAAATGTTTATGTGGGTAGATTTGTGAAAATGATTATACGATTTTAAATTGCAAAGTGTATTCTTGTTGGGAAACTATCAGATTAACTTATAGTCTAATGAAAAAGGTTAGTGATCATGCATTTTTATAAATCAACATATCAGATTACATGTTTTTTCAGGAACAGTTTATATATATTATACCTATCAAAGTTTGGATATAATTAAATATAAAAAAATAAAAATAAAATAAAAAATTTAAATGTAGTTCCTTAACTATCAATCACAGCAACTAAAAACACAAGTGTTTTTTTGATGATTTGGTGTGAACTTTGGTAGAAGACTTTGGATTGGGTTTTTGGAGTGCTTTCATGCTTACCCATTATTTCTTATGGGTTAAGGAATAAATATATCCATTTATACATCTCTTTCGATCGTTGCCCATTGCCATCGCCTACCTATAAGTATGGATCCACCTATGTGTCCATCCTGCCGGGTTCGCGCGTGATTCCAGAATTCTAGTGCGGCGGACGGACCCGCGTTCTGTTTTTTTAATTTTTTTATTTCATTAAGGGTATTTGGGTCTTTTGCACCCACCGAAGCCCTATTTTTCTATTAATATAAACCTCTGTTTCTTTCTCTTCCTCAAATAAGAAACTGTTTCTTCTTCTTCCTCTGTTTCTTCATTTTCCCTCAATCGATTTCGTTCTCTGTTAGAGTGTCGGTTTCTTCCTCTTATATGTTTCTTTCTTCTACTTTGGTTTTTTAAGAAGAATGACATCTTCATATGCAACATCAACAACCAACAACAAAAGTTTGTTTAAACCTACTGGTGAAAACTTTGACATGGCTTGGCAGTGGAATTCATTGGAGGATATTGATGACAAGAAAGTCATTACAGGTGATTTATGTGGGAAGGTTTCGAAATGACGTATTCCGAGAGCAAAATTGCATCAGTTGGGGATAAGGGGAGAAATAGCTCCTTGTAGGAAAGCATGGCTGATGTAATACTCAAACTCAAGAAGGCTCGGGAGAAAAAGAAAATATCTAATGATTCCTATATGGATGAGATTAATATTGATGAGGAGGACAATGATGTTGTGCAACAAATTACAAATGTTCGGACAGGAAAAACGCATGCATCAGGTATTTCCAAGACGAATGTTAAAGGTCCTATGAATGTGCTTAGGTTTAAAAATCTGGAAGTATCTCAAAAGACGACAATAGCAACTTCAAACATCAATAAAAAATGCTTGTGTGAAAGAGGCAAGGAAATTAACTAATCAATACATTAGTCATGTCTTCTATAGGAATGGTATTCATTTTAATGTTGTGAAGTCTAAAAGCTTCAAGTTGATTTTTGAAGCAATTGAAAATTATGGAGCATGCTTAAAGCCTCCAAGTTACCATGAAATTAGAGTTACATTGCTAAAAAAGGAATTAGAGCTCACAAAGAAAATGTTACATGACTTGTAATGGAGCGAACTTAATAGGGATGCTCTATCATGTTAGAAGTATTGATGGTTAGGACAAATCGAAGGGCTTCGGACATTGACCAATTTCTTAGTCAGCATTTCAGGTGGGACTATGTTCGTAAGGAGTATTGATGATTTTAACTATATGAAGACCGAATTGAAGATATTTGAACTTTTGGACATATTTGTTCAACAAAATTGGAGTGGAAAATGTTGTGCAAGTTGTTACCAACAATGGTAGCAACTATGTCTCGGCGGGTAAAATTTTTATAATTGTCATTATCCAATTTGAAATGTTAATTATATGCTGCCATATAATGTGATTCATTTATTTTTGTGTTAGGAAAATATTTAGAAGACAAGTATCTCTTTTGAACTTCATGTGCTGCCCAATCGTGGATTAATGCTAGAAGATATTGGAAAGTTGTTTATTGTTGAAAGGGCCATCAGAAGAGGACAATTTATCGTTGAGTTCATCTACAACCATACAATCACCCTTAACATAATGAGAAGGTTCACCCAAAAAGCTAAATTGGTTAGAAGTGAAGTGACAAGGTTTGCAACTACATTCCTCACTCTTTAAAGGTCGTATCAACAAAAGAATAACATGAGAAAAATGTTTGTATCAGAAACAAAAATGCATCAAAAGATCTTAAGGGAAGAAGGGCATATAGTATTGTTATTAATGTATCATTTTGGAAGGATTTTCTATTCTCTCTCAAAGTGATGTGGTCGTTGGTGCATGTTTTAAGACTGGTTGATAACGAGAAAAAGCCGACAATTGATAGGGTGAATGAGTCTATTGCAACAATGTTCAATGAAAATGATACTCTAAAATTTATACAGTTATAGATAATAGATGGGAGTGTCAACTTCATCGTCCATTGCATGCAATAAGACATTTCCTTAACCCTCATCACTTCTACAGTGACCAAAATGTTGGCAAAGATCCGGAAGTGACAGATGGACTTTATGCTTGCATTCTGAAGCTTTCTAAAGATTCATATGATAATGGTGAAGCTCTAAAGGAGATCGTTCAATATAGGAAAGCGCATGGCATGTTTGGTATACCTTATGCAATTAGAATAAGGTCTACTGTGTCCCCTAGTAAGTTAAAGTACAATGTTTTGTTAATTTAAAATTACATATGTGATACTTGTATGTAAATAGTGGGATTAATTATTTATTGCATTACAACTGAGTGGTGGACCATATATGGAAACCATGTTCCACATTTGCAAGTTGTTGCAATCAGAGTATTATGTCTGACATGCAGCTCGTTAGGATGTGAGCACAATTGGAGTACATTTGAGCAAGTAAGTAAATGTCAATTGGCTTTCTTATATAATTGGATGTAGTGAATTTTGAATTAATTATTTTCTTTTAAAATTTTAATATAGGTTCATTCTAAGAAGAAAAGCAAACTTGAGCACCAAATGCTACAGGATTTGGTTTTTGTGAAATACAACCAAACTCTTAAATACCGCTTTGATAACAAGGATTTAACTGATTTCATTCTCCTAAACAATATTGATGAGTGTTGTGATTGATTTGAAAAATAATTGGATGAAAATAGTGTATTTGTAGATGATTTGGTCTTGGGAGATGATGACTTGACTTGGGAATTTGTTGGTGATGCAACTGAGGTTAATGAACCAGCAAGACTTACTAGGCACCAATCAAGACTCGCTGAAACTATGGCTAATGGAGACGAGGAGGTGGAAGAAGAAGAGTTTGAATCAAGTGATGAACAAAATAATATTGATGTGGTTGAAATTACAAGTGAAGATGAGGAAGATAATTTGCATGATTTAATTACTATTAGAACTTGATTACTATTAGAACTTAATTTTGATTACTATTAAATTTTGATGTTACATTTTGGTTATGAAGTATGATTACCCCTTTATTTTTGTGTATTTTATGTTTAGCTTATATATTTTGTTTTTTGGTCTTCGCAATAACGGTTATCCCACTATCCGCGATCCCGCTATCCCATTTCTGGGGTTGGGCGCTTTGCGCCGCTATCCAAGACTGACAACATGGATATCCAATATCCACTTCATTGCGTTTTGCTCCTTTTAAAAATGAGAAACTTTTATTTGTTCACCGAATTTTGGACATAATATTTTGACACATTCACAACAATAATAGAAAAGTAGAAAGATAAAAGAATTAAATAATATACATTTTTCAAATAATTAAATTATATATATTTTTATGCGTGTGACTAAATTGTGTTTAAAATTTTGTGACTACTCAAGTATTTTTCTTTGAAAATCTATTCACAGAGTAATCAAATTTATACAAGTGAACAAGGAATTAGTAATCAAATTTATAAAAAAATCACCATAAGGTAATATTATTAGTAATTACTAACACATAGCAAAATTACAGACATTATTATTTTTTTAAAATGATGGAAATCATTGTCGGCCTCTGATGAAAATTATGAAATGCATTTTTTTAATATTAAACATTTCCACGAACATGTTATATGTGCACATTACACAAGGCGTTAAATTGAACATCTTTCTCTCCCTCACATTAAGTCACCAACTCTTTATAGTTGATGACTTAATGTTTGCATATTGAAAATGGAGGAGCAAGTGCATAGAGAAACGTTCATACACAATGTTTATAGAGATAATGGAGTGATGGAGTCCATGTTGTTAGTGTAATTCAATGTAATTAGTTATATGTAGTCATTGTTAGTTTGGTTTGTGTAAGTGGGCCTACGAAACAATTGGGTCAGTCATGTAAGCTTTGGTCTCAAGCTCATAAGCTCATTGTGCAGTAACTTATGATCTTATAGTCAGCTGATGGCTTGTAAGCTTGACTTATATATGTTCAATTGTAATGACGGTTAGTTGAATAATAACAATAATCATCAAAGCATCAAATCATCATTCTCTCACTCACTCTCTCTCTCTCTCTCTGCATGTGAGTGTGTGCGCACCAAAAGTTTAATCATTTTTCCCCAACAAAGTGGCATCCCAAGCAATGTTCTTTCTTTAGGCTAGGAAACACGAGTTGACTGTGAAATTTAGTGAGGAATTTCAATAAGGAATCACATTGATTTTTGTGGATTTGGGAAACACGAGTGTAAAATGCAGAGACTGAATCGTGACAGACTCGAATAGCTTACTTGGTGAAAATTTACCAACTCTTTATGGCAAGAACTATGATCAATGGTGTGTCAAGATGGATGTTATCTTTGGTTTTCAAGATGTTGCAGAAAATATTGTAAAGGGTATTCAAGATCCAGATGATGGGGCAATAGAAGCGCAACACAATGCATACAATGGATTGAAGAAAAAAGATTACAAGGTCCTCTTCCTGAATCATTAGTGTGTGGATCAAACAATCTTTGACAAGATTTCTTCAGCTACTTCAGCAAAGGAACCCTGAGATACAATCAAGGTGTATGGAGCAGCATGCAAAGTGAAGAAAGTGAAACTTCAAACCCTTAGACAACAATATAAGTTACTTGCAATGAAAGATAAAGAATATGTGGGAGATTACTTTAATAGAATTCAAACCATCAAGAATTCCATTAAGACCTGTGGTGAGATGATTTCTAATGAGAAGACCGTGGAGAAAATTCTTAGGACTTTAACCCCTCAATTTGATCATATTGTGGTGGAAATTGAAGAGTCAAAAGACACTAGTACAATGAAGGTTGAAGAACTTCAGAGTTCTCTTGAAGCTCATGAACAAAGAGTTAATGAAAGAAAATATGGCAAGGCTCAATAACAAGCCCTACAAGCTCAAGTAGAACAGAAGAAAGGAGCCCGTGGGGGTTAGGACATAAAGGGAAAGAGGACATGGAAGAAGAAGGATAATTGAGGCAAGACTGAGAACGAGACTTATCAAGAAAAGAGAAAATCTTTAAACATAAGAAAATAGGATTACAACAAAGGAAAAAGGTGAGAAAAATAAGTTTGAAAAGAAGAAAACCCAGTGCTATAAATGTGATAAATGGGGCCATTTTAATGATGACTATAGAAGCAACATTTGGTAAGAAGAAAGGAGGAGAAGAAGCTTATCAAGCTTATCAAGCATATGAGACAGACTTTGAGTCCAAAGAGATATTGTTAACGTTGACCACAAACTCTGAGTTGAAAAACGGTGATGCCTTATATTTGGATACAAGTTGTTCAAATCATATGACTAATAATAAGGAATGGCTAGTTGATTTGAACAACTATGTAAATCCAAAATTAGATTAATTGATAATAGTATAATATCAGCTAAAGGTATGTGAAAGGTGATGATCTACAAGGAGAAGGGTAAACGTGATGTGAGCCATGATGTTTTGCATGTACCTTCCATGAAGAATAATCTCCTTAGTCTTGGTCAACTCATAGAAAAGGAGTTTTCAATGCAAATGAAAGATAAATCAATGCAGATTCTTGACTCAAGACAACAAGTAGTGTTGGAAGCTTCATTATCCAAAAATAGAACCTTCAAGTTGAACATGAAAACATCTTAAGTCAATTGTTTCTCCATTACGAGTGTAATGTTAGAAAAGTGGCTATGGCATTTATAGGTTTGGACATCTCATTTTCAAAAGTCTAAATCTATTGAATGTAAGGAACATGGTGACAGTTTTGCCTTCTATTTGAATACCTTAGAAAGTGTGTGATGGTTTCATGGTGAGAAAGTAACCTAGGAGAAAATTCAAGACTTATACTCCTCCCAGAGCAAAGCAAGCCCTCGAAGTCGTTCATTCAGATGTGTGTAGACCTTTTGAGACATCTTTACTTGGTGGAAGCATGTACATTATGACTTGTGTAGATGAATTTACAAATAAATCTTGGATGTACTTAATTAAAGAAAAAATTGAAGTGTTTAAAACCTTTGTCAATTTATGTGTTTTGACTAAAAGACAAAGTGGAAAAAAGCTAAAAGTTCTTAGAAATTATGACGGTGGGGAAAATAATTCAAATGAGCTTAAAGCATTTAGTAATTAAAGTGGAATTGAGATTGTGAAGGGTTTTCCAAAGTGTTTTTCGGGTGAGACTGTGAATACTGCAACATATGTGTTGAATAGGTGTCCCATAAGAAGACCGAATAAAGTGACTTCAAAGGAGGCTTGGTCCAATAAGAAGCCATGTGTCAAACACTTGAGAATTTTTGGTTCCTTGTGTTACAAGCATATTCCAAATGAGAAGAGAAAGAAGCTAGATGAGAAGTGAGTCATCAATCCTAGTAGGGTATCATCCTACAGGTGCTTACAAGCTATAAAACCCAAATTTGAAGAAAGTTTTCATAACTAGAGATGTGGTGGTGGATGAGTCTTCAAGTTGGGACTAGAATATGAAGGAGATAACTGGTCCAAAACTGCATGTTGGTGAAGACAATGCAAAAACTAATCAAATCCTATTAACTCATGAAAATGATAATACAACTAGTCAGAATGATGAATAGATGATAAGAAGATAATTAAGACAATGATTTCCTTAAGTAAGACTAAATGACTATGAAGTACTAGATGATCTAGTCATTGCAAATGATGGTCAATTGGTTCGTTTAGCTTTCATGGTAGATAATAAACCAATAGATTGGAAGCATGCACTAAAAGTTCAATGGAGGAATGATATGGAATAGGAATTAAGTGCAATTGAGATGAACAAGACCTGGAAGCTGGTTGATCTTCTTAACTGTTGATCTTCTTGACTTGAAGAAACCTATCAGTGTCAAATAGGTCTTCAAGCTTAAACTCCAACCTGATGGGCAAATAGAAAAGTACAAATCAAGTTTAGTTGCTAGAGGTATTCTTCAGAAAGCTGGGTTTGACTATACAGAGGTATATGCTCATGTGGCAAGAATGGAGACCTTAAGACTAGTTGTGGCATTGGCTAGTTCCTAAGGATGGTCCTTGTTCCATATGGATGTCAAGTTTGTTTTTCTTAGTGGACCACTAGAATATGAGGTGTATGTGTTATAGCCTCCTATTTTTGAGGTACAATTCAACTAGCGAGGTCTATAGGCTTGAAAAGGGCCTTGTATGGGCTTAAGCAAACACCTCATGCTTGGAACAAGCTCACTGACAGTTTTTACTGAAAGATGGATTTGTAAAATGCATAGTAGAGTTTGGAGTGTATATGATGGGGATTAATACTACAGATGCCATCTTTTTGTGCTTCTATGTTGATGATTTGTTGATCACTGAAGATGATATTGCTGCAATAGAGAAATTCAAGAAAATATTAAATATTGAATTTTAAATAAGTGACTTAGGTACACTCAATAACTTTTTTGGTTTGGAATTTCTCTATTCTCATAGAGGGATTTTGTTGCACCAAAGGAAGTATATCATTGATGTCTTGAAGAGATTCAACATGGACAATTGTAATTCAACAGAAACTCCAATGGAAACAAAACCTAAGCTGACAAAAGAAGAGAATGGGAAAGTTGATGGCACATTGTATAAGTAGGTAGTAGGATGTTTGAGGATCATTTGCGATACCGGGCCTGACATCAATCATGCAATAGAAGTGGTGAGTAGGTTCATGAGTGAACCAAAGACTTCTCATTTAATTGCATCCAAGAGAATTATGAGATACTTGAAAGGGACAAGTGATTTTGGTGTGTTATTTCCAAAGTATAGAAATAGTGATGAAGCTGAGTTAGAAGATTTTTTACACTCAGATTGGTGAGGTGGCAAATTGGACAAATGGAGTACTTCAGGCTATTGGTTTAGATTCAGGAATGCACCTGTTTCATGGTCATCAAAAAAGAAAAATGTAGCGGCTTTGTCCAGTTGTGAGGCTGAATATGTGGTTGCTGCTCAAGTAGATTTTCAAGCAACATGGTTGGGGTTTTTTGCTAGATGAGTTGAAGGTGGCTTACAAGAAACCATGACAGATGAATGTTGACAATAAGTTCTCCATAAGCCTGGCCAAGGATCTTGTGGCTCATGGTATGAGCAAACATATAAAGACCAAATTCCACTTCTTAAGGGATCAAGTGAATAAAGGCAAATTGGAGCTAAAGTATTGTAGAACAAACTTGCAGATAGTTGACATCTTTACAAAATTTCTAAGAGCTGATGGGTTTAACGAGCTAAGAGGAATGCTAGGCATTGAAGACTTGAAGACATTGAATTAATGGGGAGGGTTGTTAGTATAATTCAATATAATTAGTTAAGTATAGTCATTGTTAGTTTGGATTGTGTTAGTGAGCCTATGAAACAATTGGGTCAGTTGTGTATGCTTTGGGCTCAACTCCAAAGCTCATAGTGTAAGTGTGTGTGTGCACTAAAAGCGTAATCATTTTTTCCCAACAATCCCTGTATTATCTTGAACTGTATCTTTAAATTGAGAAATTTGGATAGTATGAATGAGATTTTGATTAGCTTGAGAGAATTATAGAAGAGGGAAAGAGAAGAAAGATAGAGAATTTCTGTTAGAGAAGTTAAGTAAAGAAAATAAAATAAAAATGAGAAGAAAGATATAAGAGATAACTTTAATTTTTCATATTTTCTCGATTGGACTTTTGAATACATGAGAGTACTTCGATATTAAAAAAATTCAGGTAAGTGATAGATTCCATATTCATATCTGTTTGACTGAGTATTAATGTATATGATGAAGTCAGTGGCAGGGTTTGGCGGCTAAATGACATGTCAACTTATTAAATCAGCAAACAAGTGGGTAATGCACACGTCGCGTAGACCACACTCCGCACCGTACCAACCAATCGCGGGCACGGCACTGCCACCGCGACCCGGTCAAGCCAAGTCTCCTAAGAACTTACACATTCTAATCCTTTCACCTCCACGTCATTGTTTTCATCATTTTCAACTTCAATAATCAATTAAATCACACATCGAGTAACTTATTCAACCAATTCGAGCATCTCCCACACTCCCACGATGTCTAGAATTTCTCTGCCACTTTGCGTATTTTTTGCCTACTTTCCAGGTATCTAACTAACTAACCGATTCTCGCAACACAAAAAGTACTAGTAATACTTTAATATAATATATCTATGTGGAAAGTTTTTAACTTATTAATGTGTAGATTTGTGTGAACTGCGTTTGCATTTTGCACAGGGTTGATGTTATGTGCAGTTGTGTCGCTGAATTCAATTGAGATCTTCCAAAAGCACAAGTGGCTAAAAACGACTTCAACTGTGTATTTCCTTTGCAAAGGGGAGAACATGGCGGTTTTTGAAGATGTCAAGAGACCTCATGTCTCTTATGCTTTCAATGGTCAACAATCTTGGCAGGTTCTCAACTAAATGTTTTTATCTATGTATAGGACCTCATTGATCTAATAGAATTAAAAAAAAAATTATAGTAATACTAATTTGTTAATAATTAATATGGTTTTTACAAGTTTATCTTTCAATACAGAAAATTGGTTAATGTTTTTGTCCTAGTATTTATTGTTGGTTTAGAAAAATGATATAAATTAATTAGAGGTATGTTAGTAAAGAATAATTAATATAGTTAAAAATTAAAAAATATCTTATAAAAAGAGATATAAATAGAAATAAATCAATTAAGTAATACACATGTTGTAGTTGTAGTGTTTACACTTTAAAATTTGGTTAACCAAGACCATAAGAGTTGCGTAAAAGTAATGTGTATATTTACGTAATAAATGTGTATATTTACATAATGGTCATGAAACATTGACACCGACTCTTAGACACACACTAATACGTTGTCATCAATAATAATTAAAAAAATAGAAGTGATCGAATATAATTACATGTATCTTGTGTTTGTCTTCAATGTGAAGTATATGTGTAACATAATTAACCACTATCTTTCATGCTAAACTTTGAGTAGTTTGCTTAGGAATCTGACATTGAATTCCAAGTGTCTTCATTCAATCTTCGTGTTTTGGTTGCATATTGCATGTTTTTACTGTATGAAGGAACTAGTGAGATTTTGGTTTATGCTTCCAGCTTTTAAGCAACTTTTTGAGTACAAAATGCAAGTGGTGTGGACTGTATGAGGAAAACAGCATCACTTCAGATGATGTTTTGGACGAGTGGGAGTTTTGTCCTTCTGATTTTACTGCACCCCATGGTGAATATACTAAGTTCAAGGAAAATAAATTCAATGCTACTTTTTTGTGCCCGGATTGCTTATCTCTCGTTGGGGGTGAGTATCTTGCAACTTTTGCTTTGGAGATTCTTTATAAACATAAATCCACAATCATACTAGTTGATGCCATTGAATACTATTTATTAGCTAATTCATGCTATTTGATCAATGAATCCATCAACTAGTTGTTTCGAAAAAGAAAAAGAAAAAAATGTATTTTTTACCTAGTTGATGCCATTGCAAAAGTTGCATAGTTATTCAAAAGTATGTAATTTCAATTTTGATGAATGTTTCTCTCAATCCCTAGTCCTATTACATTTATGTCGAAATGAGCAAGCAACTTCAATCCGCTTTTGTATTGGAGTTGCTCACCATGAATAACATGGCTATTAAAATTAAAAGAGCAGATGGGTTGCTTAAAATTCAATAGACTTTTGAGGTTCTAAAGAAAGAAAGAAAATGTTAAAGCAAATTACTGTCATCTTTGTGTTTTCTCTGTAACCATCCCCTGTATTATGAAAAGATAAACAAAATGCTACAACTGAGTCATGACAAATTTGTTGTTAGGCCATTAGCTCATACATTTTTAGGCCAAAAGTCATTTCTACCATGTTCAGTACCATACCTTGAAAAAAAAATACATCAATGCATTCATTTGGTTTATAGCTGATTTGAAAGTTCATCTTGGTACCCAACCATTTGAATTGAAGGTTTAGTTACACACTAGATTAATGCATTTTCCCTTGTGCTTCACATATAATTTGGTATGAGACTAAACAACTACAAGAGTTGGTATCATTTGACTACATTACATCCATGATCTAACTATTGACTACTGGGATTTAGCTCCTTTAGCTGATAAACAGTACACTTCAAAGGATAAAATATGAAATTTATAATCGTTGGTTGGAAAAATAGTGTATTGAACTATGATGTTATTAAAATCTACCTTGCTGAACCAACGTATATATCTTTGTACTTTACAGTTAAACTGCATTCCTCACTTTAGAGGAGTCAATTCCTATCTACTTATAACTTATCTAACGGTATTTTATATTAACAAAACTAACTTTATTCCTGCTTTGCAGTTTCTAGCTCTTCTGGTGAGCGCAGAAAGCACATAGCAGTTGTAGTTTTTCTTGGTGCTTTGGCCCCAATCATACTAATTCTTGGAGTGGTGGCTGCATATAAGTTCTGGTTGAAGAAAAGAAAGGAAGAGGACCAGGTTCGGTTTTTGAAGTTACTGGAAGAAGGAGATGACAATGATGATGAGCTGGGCCTTGGTAGTGATATCATAATATGATCATAGTAAACAAAATACCTCTTGTACAGTGTAAGGTTAAGCACAATTTTGTTTAGGCAAAAGGATGAAAATAAATTTTCTGTTTGACATGTAACTATCCCTCTGTCCATAAGAAACATTTATAAAAACAGAAATATAGGTGCCTTTTGTTCATTTGTAAATTGTAAATACAAAATAGGGGGCTATGCTGTACTTTTAAGATTTTTGCTCAAAATCTAATAGAAACAAATAAGCAAGATATATGTATAAAAGTCAGAGATGGTATCAACTTTATTGGCATTATGATTTAGAGCATATTATAGTCAGTGTTCCCCCAATTCGTGTTCAGACCTTGTTTCATGTTGGTATTCAAAAGAAAACACCAACATTCAAAAGAAAACACCAACACATACTGCAAAATGCAAACCGTAGCACATAATAACAATAATAACAACAACAACATAGATATTAACATGAGTATTTCATTTAAATGCATAAGTACAAACTGTTAAAATATAGCATTCAAGATATATCAAACCTAGAGGGGGTTTATTCAATAATAATTAGTAGAATAATGGAATAAGCTCATACAGATTAGTTCACAATTATTTTTTGAACTGTCCATCTAAACTCATACTCTATCTAGTTTCAACTATAACCAAAAGAAAACAAAAACTCATAAGAGTGTTTGCTTTGTCGATCAATTATATACAGCATTCAAGGAGAAAATGAGATAGTAATATCTAATTTTTGAATGGAAGTGACTGTTTTCTATCTAAGATTACCACCAGAGGTTGCTGTGTTTCAATAATGGTAGAAGTTATATAACACAGTATGAAATTGCGCAGATAATCCATTCCATTAAATATCTAACCCCAATACAATCCAGATATTGGTACCTAAAAGAATTTCAGAGAATAACTTCTGTTAGTATAGTCAACAAGTTCTGTAGATATAAGTTGTTTCCATGGATCCAGATTTTTTTAAAGTGTAGATATCACTTTGTAAAGTAAGGTTAAGCATAGGGATACAAAGAGATCAATTTGTTATAAACCACTCAAGGAACTCATAATTTTCTCACTAGTGTTCTCCACTTTCACTCAACTATGTAAAGTACTTTCAAAGACCCAAATCCTTGTGATCTACAAGCCTTCACTTATTAAGTGGTTTTTTGGGGTACAGTAGTCCCTAATACTCCTGAAGAAGAATAAAGATCTACATTTTTTATGAAGACAAAAAGTTTATTGATCAAAAAGCAAAAAGATATTAATTCAACTCATCCTTCAAATTCATATTAGGTAACTTAGGACTTAAGGTATTTGATACTAATTCAAAAAACAAATTCAAATACAATATTATAAGAACCCTCTTGTTAGCATATGCATTGAAATGTTTTTTAAATATTTAAATACATAAATATATGTTTGAAAATAAAGTTTTTTACAAAAACTGAAAATCTGTATTCGAATACGAAGTGTCGTAGCCGAATACAGATTGCAAGTCAGTAGCTAAAACTGAAGATCTGTATTCGAATACGAAGTATCGTAGCCGAATACAGATGTCAAGTCAGTAACTAAAATTGAACTTTTGTATTCGACTACAGCTTTGCGTATTCGAATACAACTCAAGTCAGTGGCAAAAAGCTCATACTTGTATTCGACTACGAGGTATCGTATTCGAACGAAGTTCAAATTTTGAATAAAAAATGAACGTTATAGAAGTGTATTCGAATACACTAAGGCTGTATTCGAATACAACTTCGAAACAATGCAATTTTTCAATTCTAGATCATTGCATAAGTTCATCAAAACTTATGGGAACAATTGCCATTGATCTGAAGTGTTACCTATGGAGTATAAATACCTCATAGCTTCAGTTCTTACTTACAACTTTTGACTTACTAATCTTAGAATTAATTTCTGAAATATCAAACACTTTCAAAGCTTAAGTTTCATATTTTCAAGTACATGCTTTTCATTTTCATATCATTAAGAAAGGTTCTCAGTTGTACTTGGAAGTGTGCTTGATTAAGTATCATAATACTTAGTGCTATAATCTTGTTCTTAGTTAAGAACATCATTACAAAATCAATTAAAGTTATTGTATCACTTGAAGAACTTAGTGTAGATTCTTCAAGTATTGTTAACTGAGATAGTGGTGTACTATCATCGGCTAAATGTTAAAGAATTTGTAACTGAAGTCTTAGGGTTAGACTTGTAACTTATTCAAACAATTAGTGGAAAATCTCTTGTGGTGTGCAAGAGGATTGGATGTACCCTTGGTTATAAGGGGAACCAGGATAAGTTTCTGTGTGATTTATTTTCAGTATTTTACAAAAGCTTTCATAAACTCAAAACAGTCAATTGAACAATCTCACAAAACTCTAAAAACAGAAAAATCGTCTAACACCTAATTCACCCCCCCTCTTAGGTGCACCTCTTATCTTACAACTCCCTCCGTTCCTATTTATAAGTAAAAGTGAGTCAACAAAAGTCGATGTATATGGTCTAAATACATCGACTTTTGTTGACTCACTTTTGCTTATAAATAGAAATGGAGAGAGTAGTTGGTTTTACTAATAGCGATCCTTCATTTAGCCCCAAATAAGGCATACAAAAACTAACTAGTTATATTTCCAATAATCAATTAATCCAAAAAGAAGAACATGCAATGATAAATTGCTAATTCATTATTATAGTCTATTACCTATCGGCTATAACTATTTTTTTCAAGTGTTGTTGAGTTCTACTTTCTAGATTCATGAACCAGTTATGTCAGTAAGAAATCACACACACGCACACAAAAATATATATATATATATATATATATTCAGAAAATATAAACAAGAAAACTCTAACCAACATAATGATTAACAAAGGTAAAGACAAGAAAACAACCTTGAGCAATTAAGAATCCAAAACTCTAACTAGAAGAGCAGCTCCTGATTGACTTGTCAAAATTATAAAGCTCTTTTGAACTGGAACCATAAATTGCCTTAATTGTGTCCCTGCAAAAACTACACAGAAAAAAAAAATGGATTGAATAAGAAACAAACATTTTGGGTGTCTTAGTTTCAAGGATAATGTTTTGCAATAAATATGATACTTTTTGTGGATAAACAGATTAAAAGACAATATGAAAAGTTGGAGAATAGTAACAAAATTCAAAACATGACTTCTGGTTTAGCAAAATTCATAACGAAAGTGGGCAAGGTTTGGAACTTGACAGTAGTAGTATGAGCAATTCTTCTGTGTTGTAAGGTAAGGAGTCATGGTTGATATCTCAAAGGCTCAAACACGTCAGGGACATTCCAATGAAGATGTGGCCTTTTCTTAAGAAAACTGGTGGAAGATATAATGATTAATGAACACCATACAGCCATGCCATGTCATAATGATCCCAATAGTTAACAACTGTTTACTCTATTAAATCTTTCATATCGATGACTTTGCATCCTAACATACAGATAACTACCCTCAAAACAAACTACAAAGTAAGCTTATTAGAAAATCTTGACACAAAGCTGCACCTAATGCAGCTTGAGTTAAAGAGATACAATCTCAAAATTGCCAACCCCTTACCATGGCTTTAAATGCAGGTTCAGATAGAAAGTCAAAAATTGTTCCAATTTCATTAAAAACATAAAAGATTGCTAACCTCCATTATACTGCCATTGGTCACTATATTATTAGCATTACCACCAAACAAATCAATTTTCTTTCATTTAAAATAAATACAAAATATATATACATTTTCACTTCTATCATGTGATTCCCAAGAAAGAAAAGGAAAAATAAAACATAAATTAAAAAGTGAGTGAAAAAGGTGCACCTGCATGCCTCCTTGTTGAAATTCTTCTCTTTAACTCCAAACAAAGATTTAAACACTTCCGGCTCTGCACGGCAAAAATATGGACGCTCTGAAAAGAAAAAGAAAAAACAGAAAAAGCACAAGTTAAACTCCAAATCTAACATTCCAACAAAGAAATTAAAAAATCATAAAATTAACAAATGAAAGTAATAGTGTAGCCATTTACCAGAGTAAATGGAACATTTTCTAGTACTCTTTTCATAATGAATACACCATCCATCTTGTCCTATTAAGCTATTGTAAAGCTGAAATTCAATTCATAACCACATATCCAAAACGAAGAAAACAACATTAAATACAAATGTCAAACACAAACTAATCATCATTATAATACACACTAAATGAAATCTTCAATTCTCCATAGCTCATTTACAAGCAAAACTTGAAGGCGTTTTTTTGGCGTGGGATAGTTTTGAAAGCAAAATGTGGATGTAAGAAAACGGACCTCAACATCAGATGCGTTTGTAAAAATTTCTTCGGGAGATGGATAAGAAGGACCCTTTTGGAGCTTACAACAAGCCCCACAACCTTCAACACAATGCCATGATAGTTCCTTATTTTTGCCGAAACTGATTTTGTTTTGCTGCTGGGTTGTGTCAGTTGTCAAGGTAGCTGTCCGCCGCGAACGACGTGCCGCCGAGCACGTAAATGGCGGTTGTGACACGAGATTGGCGGCGGGAATCATGATAAGGCACCTGATGAAAATGGAAGAAGTTAAAATGATATTTGAAGAGGTGAGAAAGAGAGGTTTTGGGGAATGTAGAAGTTAAAATTCAATTGTATAATGACTCTGTAAGTTTTACAAAGTAGGAAGAATTTGTCTGAATTATGGCAGTTGATTATGAGAACTCCTGAGATGCACTGATTAATTATTTTTTATAAAAAAAATTAAGATGTCAAGATAGTGTCTTAATCCAAGTATTAGGAGTCCATATAGTATATACAATATAAAATTGATTACAAATATTTAATAAAAAAATTTACATTTCAAACAAATTAGAAGATTGTCACCCGTAACTATCTAATAAAAACAACTTGATAAAATTATATTTTTTATTAAAATAAAATTATATAATATATATTAAACATCGACATTATTGACCAAAATAATATAACATCCATAATTGTAAAAGTTAGTGAAATATGAATAAGCAATATTAAAATGAAAGCATAAATTAAATTTCACAAAACTATACAAATTTAAAGTTGACGGCTTTATTTCTAGTAAGAGTAGGGCATTTAGGAATGTATGCGATTGGATTGGATTGGATTATATTTATATTTGATTATATTTGGGTTGGATTGTTTTTTAAATCCGTATTTTTCCATTTAATTTGAATTAATCCGATTAAGAACGGATTAGATTGGATTGATGGATTATATATAAATAGTAACATGTTTTTTATTTTAAGAGAGAAACATAAGTAACAATAATAACAATTTAATTGAATGAAAATATATTTAATACTTGAATGTCTCAAAAACTATATAATTTCAATCACATCATTCAATTCTTTAAAAAATCAACAATCTCTCACACACAAAAATAAATACAACAATCTTCAAATACATAAATAAATTTAACAAGCTTCGAATACATAGATAAAGTCGATAGTAAATTTAGCAACCCTCAAATACATTACTTTCATCATTACACACAATCCACCAACCATTTTAGTTTAGTAAGCTCAGGGATCTTGAACTAAAACATTTGAGTGACCAAATTTTTAAAATTTTATTAGATAAATAAAAAGTATAATATTGTATTGTATATAAAAAATTTAAGTCGTAAATTTACAAAAATATATTGAAGATGTGTAATAAATCAAAATTTGGTTGACATTTTTAATAATTAAAAATTATTTGGAATTTAGGTTGAAAAATTTATTTTATTTTATAAGTATAATAGTTGTTTTTGTAATTTTTTTTATAAACTATTCTCTTCGATTTTTTAATAACAAACATCTGTATTATAATTTGGTTTACAAAAATTGATATATTTAGTTAAAGGTCGTCTTAAAGATTTTGGAGTCTCTATTCTAATCTTAAAATTTGAGGTTAATAAAAAATGTACAATTTTAATAATTAAAATTCATATACAAGAAAATATGCTCAAATAGCATGTCACATTCACATATTATTCTGAAACATACATTTCGCTAATAATAATTCAACAATCACAATTCAACTCATAAAATACACCGATTATAGAACCCAAAATTACAAAAACATACACCACAATATTTATATTAATTAGCATATGTCATGTCAGGTTTAATCAAAATTTATCACAATCCGATTAGTATATCAAATTACACAAAACCACGATTATCTTATAGACTTATATAATTTGGTTTTCACAACCTTATCACATTTAATAATTATTCATTTTAAATGTAAAAAATTCAAACTAAATTTATCATAAACATATAAGTTTTTGAATAAGCATCATTTTTGCTTATAAATAGTATTTAACTCAAAAAAAATTATATTTAATAAATGTAAATTTTTTTAACTAAATTTATCATAAGCATAAACTTTTACTTTATACATTCATTATGCAAAACTATAACAAAATATAACATTTAAATAATTAATATTTAAATCAAAAATTAGATTACTCTTTTGAGAGAGACAATTTAAAGATCATATATGAATTTTATGAGTAGACATATACGAGATTACAAGATCAACACAAATAAAACGCTACACTGTCTCTTTTAGAGAGTGGACTACGGCCAAAAATATGAAAAAGAATAATGAAACTCTATTGGTATGTATTGGACTGCTGGACTGTCAAATAAAATTTAAAAAAAAATATATATAACTAATTGTGGAATTGGCCTACATATCGACTGAGTTCAAATTTGTCGACTGAGTTCAAATTGTTGAACTCATTACTCTAAACCAAATATAAACCGTTGCACAACACTGCCTTTGAGGATTAATAAGAAACGTTGAAGGTCATTTTGTGGGGTTTATACCATGCACCCCCACCCCTAAACCTCCCACCCCCACAAAATTTCAGTCATCTAAAAAACCAGATTCGAAACTTTTAGTATCTTCTCTTTCTCTGATACCTTCTGGGCTTTTACTCTTTCTTTGATACCTTTAAAGCTTTACTCTTTCTCTGATACCTTCAGAAGTTTTACTCTATCTCTATCCATCTTCAGAAACCCAGAAAAGTAATTATTTTTGAAACTATTTAAAATTTTCGGAACTTTACAAAATTTCGAATCACTTATTTCTAGATTTTAAAGCTTCGAAACTTTGGGATTCATCCAAAGTTTCGAATGTTTTCTGTATTTCCTGATTTTAAAGCTTCGAAACTTTGGGATTCATCCAAAGTTTCGAATGGTTTCTGTATTTCCAGATTTTAAAGCTTCGAACATTTCGGATTCAGCGAAAGTTTCGAAAGTTTTCTGATTTTCCAGATTTAAACCTCGAAAGTTTGGCATTCAACCAAACTTTCGAGTCCTCAAAACTTTTGTATTCATAGAAAGATTCGAAAATTTTTGAATTTGTATGTGGGTTTCCAGATTCTGAACCTCGAAGGTTTGATGTTCATCCAAACATTCGAAAATTTTCCAGAATTTAAACTTTGAAGGTTTGGTTTTCATCCAAACTCTCAAAACTTTTCCATAAATTGCACTTCGAAGGTTTGGTGTTCATCCAAACTATCGAAAATTTTCCAGAATTTGCACTTCAAAGGTTTGGTGTTCATCCAAACTTTCGAAACTTTTCCAGATTTTGCACTTCGAAGGTTTGGTGTTCATCCAAAATTTCGAAAATTTTCCAGATTTTTCATATTTTCCAGATTTTCCAGATATTTTTTGCCCATCTGATTTTTCAGATTTTGCAGATGTTCCAAATTTTCCAGATTTTGCAAATGTTTCAGATTTTCCATATTTTTTCAATTATCGATATATTGATATAACATTAACAAAATTTTGAAGTGCCTAGAACCAGAGGTGCGTTTGGACAGATTATTCGCACTATTGCGAGAGGTGTTATGAGAGGCGATGGCGGGGATAGAGCGGATATAATTCCGCCTATAGCATCACACAGACGACGGAATGAAGCCAACCGCCGTAGTAGACGCGAGGATGTTCAGCAGGATGTCCCTGAGCCTGAGCATGTTCAGGAAAATGAGCATGCACATATGGAGTATGAGCTTGCTGAACATGAGGTTGGTGCTGATGAGGATCAGCACTCCGGTTTCCCTGGAGGACCAGTGGATATATCTGTGTTGACACAGTACGAACACCACGTGACGCGTAAGATATGGAAAAGAGAGGTAAATGTTTATTAATTAATTAATTTTTTAACTAAGTATAATTATTTTTTATACTCGGTACATTATTTCATTAATTATGAATAAATATTTATTGATATGTTCTTTATTTAATTACTTGTAGGATCGTGGCTCGTTGAAAGTGATTACCCATGGTTTGAAACTGAAAAGGTTTGCGGAAGTTCATATACCAGAAGCTGTACAACATTGGATTGGAGAATCTGGGCTGTTACATTTGTCTTCCGCTTACTTGATGATGGCTGATGCTGGTCTGATATCCGCCTTTGTGGAAAGGTGGCATAGGGAGACCAGCTCATTTCATTTGCCATTCGGAGAGATGACCATCACGTTAGACGACGTCGCCACTCTCCTTCATATCAAACCACGTGGTAATTTTTTTGATGCACCACTGAACATGAATACTAATAATGTTATGATGGCTGCACATGAGTTACTACGAGCCACTTGGGAGGAAGCTGCTGCTGAGATCAGCTACAACAAGTGTGCACAGTATAGGTTGCAGTGGTTGTGCGATTTATATCAGCGTTTAATTCAAGCTAACATGTATGAGTGTGCTGCCATAACTTATTTATTGCATTTAGTTGGTAGCACCATTTTTGCTGACAAAACACACACTCGTGTGGAAGCAAAATATGTTAGTTTGTTTGCTGATTTAGATCGTTGCCAGGATTTTGCATGGGTTGCTGCTGCATTGGTTGTGCTATACGACAACCTGGGAGATGGAGCCGTTCATCACACTAGACAACTGGGGGGTTACATGACCATATTACAGGTATTTGAATTTATTTACTTATTTAGTTGTGTTATTTATTTATTTAATTATTTAGTTGTGTTATGTATATATTTATTTGATTATTTAGTTGTTTTGTTTTTTGTGTTATTTGGTGCAGTGCTGGATTTACGAGCACTTTCCTAGGATCTGTAAACGCGGTGATAGTGGAACGGTTCCTGCACATCTTCCAAGAGCATGTAGGTGGACTGCAAAACACGCAGTTGAAGGTGGACTGATGACATATAGGCGGAGACTTGACTCTATGTTGCTCGATGATGTATTGTTTACACCATATGATGATGATCGAGCTAATCATCCTTTTGTCTCGTCTTCGATGTTCTCTGGATACCTTCGATGGGCAGGAGTTTCAATTCCATATTTGCCAGAGCGATGTCTTCGACAGTTTGGTCGTATTCAGTGCATTCCGTGTGATGTTCCTCGGATGCCTAGGAGTATAGATTGGGAGTGGCAGAATAATGTTAGATCATGTATAGCTACATTCCGGAGTCTATCTCCTCTGGCGACGTTTCCGGGAGAAGTCACTGCAGACTACTTTGCGTGGTACCTTAATATTTCACATCCTCTGATCCTCCCTCCACCTATTGATGCTCCTTCCAGTACACCTTTTGCTGCTCCACTTTCCAGGTCACCTACTGTTGCACACAATCCCCAGATTCCATCATCATCTGCACGTGCTGGTCCATCATCGGAACGAGATCGGCTAGCATCTGAGTTATACGTAGGGGATTACAGTGTGTAACTCCATTTGGTGAAGCTCATAATATATTCACTAAGTTAAGCAGACTCTTCCCAGGAGACGATTAGTTATTGTGTGTTGCCATTAAGTTGTATAAATATATTTTTATATTAATATCTATTTTTTTTATATCTATTTCGTATAAGGAAATGATTAAAGTTCAACTTGTTACCACATAACCAAAAGTAAATTATAATGTCTAAAAGTTCAAACATAAATCTTTATAATAACTAAATGTCTAAAAGTTTAAACATATAATCTAATCTTGACTTAATGAAATACAAGATGATTTGTCAAATGATGGATCAATGTGTTCCCAATGCTTAATACGTTCTACATAAACTATTTTCCATGTCTTTGCACAATCACTACAAAAGTCTTTCCATTTTTGTGAGGTAGGTGGAAACGGGCAATCATACTTCAATTTGATCTGAAAAATAAAATAGTAAACATTAATTTATCTAAACAAGCAAATATTATTATTAAACATTACTATAGATCATAAAACTTACCTGTACCCAATGACTTTCATTGATGAATCCAATTGCTATTAAATGATTAAGAGAATAATCTTTCGATCAGATAAAGAAACGGGAAAGAGAGGCAGAAAAGACAAATTAATTTTGGGATGCGAAAGAGGCAGAAGATATAAATCAAAATCAAAATCAACAATAACTTGTTCTCACAAGGAAAACTGTCCATTTAAACTTAGATGTATATGATCGAGTTTGGATGAAGGATGGAAAATTAGTGTTTGTTGTGGAACACACAATCACGATTTAGCCAATACTTTAGACGGTCATTCATATTTGGGGCGTCTAAATGAAGAGGAGAAAAAATTTGTCAATGACATGACAAAGTATAAGCTTGCACCAAAGTTCATTTTGAATGCTTTGAAAGAGAAAAATAAAGATAATGTCACAATTTCCACTCAAATATATAAAGCAAGAAGTACTTATCGATCATCTTTGAGAGGTTCGTACACAGAAGTGCAACATCTGTTGAAGTTAATACAAAATGAAAATTATGTGCACTGGACAAGAAGACGGGATAATTCAGATGTTCTAAGAGATATATTTTGGACGCATCCTGATTGTATAAAGCTGTTGAACACGTTTCATTTTGTTTTGATATGTGATAGCACATACAAAACAAATAGATATCGGTTACCGTTGCTTGAAGTTGTCGGTGTGACATCTACTGGTTTGACATTTTCGGTTGTGTTTGCCTATTTAGAACAAGAGCGACAAGATAACTTCATATGGGCATTTCAAAAGGTAAGACAACTGTTCGTATCTGAAAAGTTAATTTCTAAAGTTATTGTGACGGATAGAGATCTTGCCATGATGAATGCTATTGGTGTTGTATTTCCTACTTCAATTCATTTGATGTGTCGTTTTCATATTGAAAAAAAATGTTGGGGCAAGATGCAAACAATATGTGTGTAAGGATAGACAAGATGAAGTAATGAATTTATGGAAAAAAATTGTATTTTCGGCTAGTGTGGAGGAGTATGATCATCACTTTGAGCTAGTGTGTGCGGATATTATTCTTTTTGTTGATTATGTTAAAGATTCATGGTTGACACCTTACAAAGAAAGATTTGTCATGGCTTGGATGAACAGAGTGATGCATTTAGGGAACACAACGACCAACAGGTATTTTTAAATAATGATTTGTATTGTTTTAGAAAAATGATTTAGTGATTTATGTGATTTGTTTTAATTTGTGTTATTTAATTTATTTGTAGAGCGGAGTCTGCTCATTGGAGATTGAAAAACATGTTGCAGACTAGTAAGGGAGACTTGTGTTAAAATGTTGGGATGCTGTGAATATGATGTTGAAGAACCAATTGTGTAGCCTCAAATCAACTTTTCATAAATCTATTCTCGATGTGGAGCATGGGTATAAATCACCATTCTATCAGAGATTACATCATTGTGTGGCAAGGAAATGTTTTGAAATTGTTGACAAACAATTGAAGAGGGTGAAGACTGTAGGTACTGACAAAACAAAATGTGGTTGCTCAATCAGAACAACTCATGGATTACCATGTGCTTGTGAGTTGGCAAAATTGCAGATGTCTGGTAATGTTATTCCCTTAGATAGCATTCATATTTTTTGGGGGAAATTAAGCATTGAGCAAGAATTGGAGGATGAAGAATCTTTATCAGATTATGATTTTTCAGAAGAGTTGGAAGCAATGAAGGCATACATGAAGAAATAAGATATTGTTGGTCAAAGGATATTCAGAGCAAAGGTCAAAGGAACGTCACACGGAATGCACTGAATACGACCAAACTGTCGAAGACATCGCTCTGGCAAATATGGAACTGAAACTCCTGCCCATCGAAGGTATCCGGAGAACATCGAAGACGAGACAAAAGGATGATTAGCTCGATCATCATCATATGGTGTAAACAATACATCATCGAGCAACATAGAGTCAAGTCTACGCCTATATGTCATCAGTCCACCTTCAACTGCGTGTTTTGCAGTCCACCTACATGCTCTTGGAAGATGTGCAGGAACCGTTCCACTATCACCGCGTTTACAGATCCTAGGAAAGTGCTCGTAAATCCAGCACTGCACCAAATAACACAAAAAACAAAACAACTAAATAATCAAATAAATATATACATAACACAACTAAATAATTAAATAAATAAATAACACAACTAAATAAATAAATAAATTCAAATACCTGTAATATGGTCATGTAACCCCCCAGTTGTCTAGTGTGATGAACGGCTCCATCTCCCAGGTTGTCGTATAGCACAACCAATGCAGCAGCACCCCCAACAAAATCCCGGCAACGATCTAAATCAGCAAACAAACTAACATATTTTGCTTCCACACGAGTGTGTGTTTTGTCAGCAAAAATGGTGCTACCAACTAAATGCAATAGATAAGTTATGGCAGCACACTGATACATGTTAGCTTGAATTAAACGCTGATATAAATCGCGCAACCACTGCAACCACACAAAAATTTCAACTTTTTTCAAATAATTTTTTTTTGATTTATTTCTGAGAAAAATAGATATAAAAAATTTTTCGATAAAATTTTTTTTTTGAGATAAATAGTTTCAATAATTTTTTGATTTTTTCCAGAATAAAATTTTCAAGAAAAACATATGTAAAAAGTTTCATGATAAAAAAATTTTCAAAATAAAGTATCAATTATTTTTCAAAAAAAAAATCAAAATTTAAAAAAAAATGATTTAATCTTTTTTTTAAAAAAAGTTTCGATATCTTTTAAAAAAATAAATTTCAAAAATTCGGACATACATCATATGTCAATTAAAAAAGCATTTAAAAACAATATAAGAAAATATTAAATAACATTTAGTTACTTTTATAGTTAAATAAGTCCTTATAAATCAAAATAGGAATTAAAAATATATAAAAAAATTGTAAAAACTCAACTTCAACTTTTATAATTTTGTAATGACTAACAACATATATTCCATATTCCATTTTCATTAATTTTACTAATATTTTTTATAAAATAACTACATTAAAATGATAACGTTTTATAAA
>JBBPBO010000001.1:22577020-22669653 GCA_037974295.1 Cicer cuneatum | reverse complement strand
ACTAACATTATAAAAATATGAACCTTTTATGTTATTTTAAAAGATAAAAATATTTTATATGTATGATATTACATGTTTTATAATTAGATCAATATTATAAATTTGTTTTTTTATAAGTATTATTTTGTTGCTAACAATATTACAATTTCTTAAAAAAAAATTTACTAACATAATAAACCATAGTAAAAAATGACTACAATAAAAAAAAATAACATTTTATTAACATTTCAATTTGAGTAAAAAAAATACATTTTAAATTTTATAATATAAATATCTTACTAACATAATTTTTGATAAATCTTACCCACATTAAAATTTAAAAATAATATTATAACCAACTTTAAAAATAATATAGTTGACATTTTAAAATAAAATATTAATGTTTTAAAATTATTTTATAAACATTTAACTTTTATTTAATACTAAATAAATAAAATACTAATTTATATTTAAATACATTATATGCTAAAGGAAAGAAGCGTCTGGATCTATTTGTGGCGACTTTTGATGTTAGAAACCTGCAATGGAAATAATTTTGTGATAGTAAATATTGTCACATATGTTTATTGAAATTTCAAAATTGTTAAAACGTTTTTGAGGGTAAATACCGCCACAGTTTCAAAAAAGATTTCCTTCAACAAATTTATCACAGTTTTTGGTCGGCACAGAAAAAATCGACCACAAATTATATATTCAATTTGTGAAGATTTTTTCGACCATTAATAATTGATTATGATTTTTTTCGACTACAAATCTTTTTCAAGTTTGACACAAATATATGTTATTTTTGTAGCGAATTACATACTTCATTCTCAATTCATTTTCCTGCATTTTACATTAATGGTAATATTAAATTCACCAATACATGACACGATTAATTTGATAAATGTATTAATACTTTCTTTCACTTATACATTTATCATAATCTTAATTAAATGATTAAATGATTTCCTTATTATAAGATAGAAATAATATTATTTTCGTAGATTTTGATAAGTTTGCATATTAAACTCCATCCATATCCGATTCCATCTATTACAAATCTTACGTATTTTTTGATTATGTCGTTTACATTAGATTCAAATGAATATTAATTGTCTTTCCATCTACTCCCTCTAAAATCAAATATATACCTTAATAATATTTAAAAAATTGATATATTTTATTTATATTTTAGATTATATATATCAATTTTGTAATTTTTATTTTTATTTTTATTTTTATTTGAATAAAATAGTAATTTTATTTAACTTTCCTCAATGACATAAATGTTGCCATTAATGCTTTCATAAATTCATTGAAAGTTTACACATGACATCATTTTGAATAAGTTTTTTCAACTTTCCACAATAACATGAATGTTGACATTAATTATGCTTTCATAAATTCATGGAAGGGATGAATTTGTATTTGGTGCTTGCACGCGTTTATCTACGAGTGATTGTGGACTTGTTTAATTTCGATCAGAATATCATAATCTCAAACAGTTTTTGATATTTTTTAAAATAAAAATTACCGAATTGGAGATTTGAATCATCCGATCTCGATCAGACAGTCACACAATCACTAACTACGTAAATATATATAGTCGGTGATTGCAGAGAATCCAATTCCAACCGAGATATTTGTGATCTTCTTAGGAAATATGAATCACACATGTACTTCTTGGAAGTTTGTATCATGACTACTCTATATATCATCGATGTGTTCGTGTCTTTGTGATTTTGAATCTTGTGTTGCAAATACTTGATGGGAATTGAATATCACCTTATGAGATTTACTCTGTATAACTCACATATAAATAAAAATACGTTAAAAAAAGTTGATTTTCAAATACATCAAATATTTAGAATATTAACAATACTAAATTTAATCCTCCTAATTTTAATTTTTCAATTTCAGTCTTCTTTATTTTAAATTACGCAATTTTAATATTTTCTATCAAATTGTCATCTAATTTTTAATGGTGAAGATAACATTCTTATCAATTAACTTGACTTATTAATTATTTTTATTACTGAAGTGCAGAAGAGCACTAACAAGTCTGTTTGTAAATAAAATAGTTGAAAAGATGCTCGGTATCCTTTTAGAAGGCTTGTAGAATGATCAACAAATAATAATTATTTTAAAAATAGTTTTATAAAATTTTGTAAAATAAAAAAGGTGATATGCACTAACAGGTGAAAGTAAATGCCGACAAACAAGTGAAGTAAAATAAAGAACCAAAAGAGAAGAAGAAAAACAAAACACGATTATTTCACACAATCTTATGCATTTGTTTGGCCATCTATACATAAGTAGCACAAGGCCACAAAACCCATTTTTAGTATGCAGATTAAGCTAGCATTTCCTTTAAGTCATCAAATTTTAGCGTAACACCACAAACTCACACATTCACTTAATGAGATTTACAAAAAAAAAAAAAAATAAAAACACAGTCATTGCAAATCATCACACATGATTACATAACCCCAAAAAAAGTCACTAAAAATAAATCTAATTATCCCTTCTCTTCCTTTCCAGCCACTTTTCTTGTAAACCAAGCCTTTTCTTTTCATCATTATTATTAATATTATTATTTATTTTCTTCGAAATTATTGTTATTTGTTAATGAATTTCCCCTTTTAATTTATAACCTAAGTCCCAAGCCCATATAAAGCTAAACCCAGAAGTGAGAAAGAAAGAAACAGAAAAACAGAGGATGAACTCTGTTTGCATATCAAACTGCGTCAACGACGCACGTGACCCACGCATGCCGGTTCGCGCCTCGTACGTGAATCTATACAAGTGGCCGGAATCCGATGCAGAGTTTGTGAAATCGGTGAGCTTAAACGGAAGAAGAGGATCGTCACACGTGTACGGTCATCCAAGGGTGGTGGACAGTATTTCCTGCAGACAGATGTATCTTAGGAGCTATACATTTTCGAGAAAAGAAACGGTTCCGGAGAAAACACAGAAATGTTTTGGGAGGGTGAAAGACAAAGTCAAGAAACGAAATGAAGGTAGTAGTAGGAGGAGAAGAAAGTGTTTGGTTTTGAGGAAAATGAAGGAAATTTCTTGCAATGCTTTGTTTCGGATTTTTCATAGGTTCTTGTCTTGCGGCGCCAGTGTTGATGTTATTGTTGATCAAAAACAACCACATTGACCCCACTTTTTTATTTTTATTTTTTTATATAAATTTATGGTTTGAGACTTTGAGCTGAGATTTTTTTTTATAAAAAAATATATATTTCTTTGGGTGTTATTATATTTTTTTGGAGTTGGGTTTAAGTTTATGGCTATGTCTCTATCTATTTGTATATTACTTTTCTTATATTCAATAAAGAGATTTGGCTAATTTTGTTTTTGGCTCTTTGTATTTGTCTTTGTTTTCACACTTGAATATTCCGTGCCGTTGAAAAAGCAAAGGTATCTCGTTTGGCATGTTACAGCTTTTAGTTTATGTTGTTCCATTTTGATTGTATATCTGGTTAAACTAAAGCAGCATTCTCCAGATAGTAAAAAAAAAACCGTGAGTAATTTGTTCTTTTATTTATTTATTTGAATAATTTGTTATTTTCTTTTTCCTAAGTAACTAGCAATAAATTAATATGTGTGACGCGAGTGGTTGATATTCTAGAATGTTTCATTTAATTTTAAATAACAAATTCATTTTATATTGAATATTTATCCGAATTTCATATATTTATTGGTACATATTTGTCTCGTGTTTTTGTATATGTTAAAAAAAAAATTTATTCTATTGTTTTTTAATATTTATCAATATCAAATATTTATTCCGTATTTTTTTTATATATCACTAAAAAAATATTTATTATGTGATTTGTTATATATTTCACCTACAAATATTTTCTTGCGTTTTTTATGCATTATTTATGAATATTTATCACGTGTTTTTGTAATTTTGTGAATAATAAATATTTGTCATATGTTTTTTTATGTATCAATTATAAATATTTCTCTTGTTATTTTCTAACAAATATTTGTCTCTTATTTTTTATGCATCAATTTTAAATATGTATACAGTTTTATTTTAATATTTGTCTTGTATTTTTTTTATGTATTAACGACAAATATTTATTTCATGATTTTTTATATTTATTTTTCTGAAAAATATTTATCCCCTATTTTTTTATTCAATAATTATAAATATCTATCTCGTATTTTTTTTACAAATATGTCTTTTACATTTTTTTTAAAGAAATAGTTGTTTCTCGATTCTTAACTTCTACAATCTAATTTATTTTCTTGATTCTCAACTTCTAAAATTCACCCCCTCTTTTCTTAAAAAAAAAACCACCCATAACAAAAAAATGATTTTTTAATGAATAAAATTGTCAATTTTATGCTCATACTAATCCAATGGTTAAAATAGAGAAGAATAATATTAACTTTTTTGTAGTATTTTATTTTCTTTATTAATTGTTGATTGATTTATTTTTCTTTTAATCATAAAGTACGGAAAATATGTTTTTGTTTTTGAAGGACGAACCATGTAATTATTAAGTAAATAAATTAGGATTTAATTTATATTTAAGTGGAAATGTTTTTTATACTATAAATCAATCATAATCGTAAAATTATTAAATCTTCAAATGTGATTTTTTTTTATCAAATTGAAAACCTATAACTTATATCTTAAAATATTTGTTTGATTCTCTTCTCAAAAACTCTATTTTAGTTTTTTAAAATTTAAAAACTAAAAAACTTGTTTGGATTACTTGTTTTTAAAAAATGTTTTGTAAAACTATTTTTAATATTATACTTTTTAAATTCTATAGTCAAAAACTATTTTAAAAATTTAGAGTACCAAATAGATTTTTTCTTTTTCTCATCTCTAAAACTGTTTTTAAAACAAATATCTAGCTCAAACAAATTTTTTCTGTAATTATATTCTTTAAGACAATTTTTAAAATCAAATTTATAAAACAATTTTTAAAAACTAAAATGCAAAAGTGTTTCAAACAGGCCTTTAAGTTATTGGTTCTCTCTTTTTTTCAACACATACATGAACTCTCAAAAAACCTAGAAACCCATTACTCAACCCAAATAATAATAATAATAATAATAATAATAATAATAATAATAATAATAATAATAATAATAATAATAATAATAATAATAATAATAACAATTTTATCAAAATCGAAAAAAATAATAATTTAGAGATTTGATTTGTTGATTGAAAGAAAGAAGAAGATATTATTTTGGTGATTTGGAGATCAAATCTTAATATGTGAGTTCTTTTATTTGATGAATTTGATGTTGTTGGAAATTAAAATATGAGTTTATTTGAAGATTTGAGTTATGGATTTGATGAAATATATGGATTTCGTTGAAGATGATAATGAATTTTCTGAGTTTTGTTTAAATGTGATGATGAATTTTTCGGATTTATGTAAAAAATAATAATATTGTTAACATTTTAACACATAAATAATTAAAAATAAACTTTCGATAAAAAAAAATGAAAAACTAAACTGTTATATAAAATTAAATTAAAGGACCAGAATTATTTTGGCTTGAAATTCATATTTATAAGTCATGATGATGGGATGTGCTTTGTCCACAATGTAATTTTTTTTACTAACAATGTATAATGATTAATCTCAATAAAATGATGACATTATAAGTGTTGCAATAGTGTATCTCGTATATATTTTAAATATTAATTTTTATATTGGAAAATTTAAAGACTAGGTTTGAATATAAATATCAAAATATATTGAAGGTTGTTTTTGACAGAAATGTATTGAAGTTATATAACTGCTAGATTGTCATGTTAAAAACCATTGTGGTTCACATAGATGATTGAGAGTGTCTACTTATTATATTTGTTGTGATTCTGGTTCAAGTTTAAAATTTCACAATTGATAGATTATATTTGAAAAATCTCAATGAGATCGATAGTTGAGAGTATATCTTCACTAATCTAAATTTTAAGTATTATTGTATGAACATTTTAAATAAAAAATTATTTGTTAATTCCTATTTTTTTTCTTGAGTAGCTTTAACAGCATATGGATTACCAAGGTCCTATTAATATAACAGCGAAATGATCATCCTCTAGATTGCAAGTTCAATGCTCTGAATTGGCAGCTAAAAGAGAATGAACATCCATGATTCCATTGCCATAAAGAATAGGCATGAAGAAATAGTTGACAAAAATATAATCATAACTATCACCATACCAAACCATATATATATTGGCTTTAATGAAACTTGAGTTTTACTCATAGTTATGGTGCAGGTCTAATCACTATGCTTCCTTATGCTCACTGTTCACTTAATTATGAAGCTAATGTATAACACTGTATATAACATGATGACCAGGGAAATTTATTTGGATTAATTTTATATTGTCAAATAATTCATTGTGTTTATCAAGTTTTTAGCATTTTTTTGTTAAACGCACTTTTGATCCCAACAAACATAATAATATTGAATTCAGTTTAATAATTAGTTAAATTAATTGGTTAATTATTTTATATTAGTTAGTTAAATTGATTATATAAAATAACTAACTAAAATAACTAGCTAATATAAAATAATTAACTAGTTAACTTAACTAATCAATTAATTTAATTAACTAAATAATTAACATATCTAATAATTTCAGTAGCTAGCTACGTATTGATTGCTATTAATTAGCAATCAGCAGAACAGTAATATGGTTTGTTAAGTAGTGTTAGATCGACCTTAACCATACGCTAAATTTGATTTTTCTTCTCCTTCTATTCTATTGTTGCTTGCATATACAATATAAGTGATACAAATGAAAGGGAACATAAAGACTAACACAACATTTTTTTATGTTTAAAACGAACTTTAAGAAAATATCTTAATAAAAAAACTAAAAGTCTTTTTAATACTAATAATATTAATTTTATTTAAATTTTACTTTTATTTTTATTTTGTGAGATGCAAAATATTATAATTAAATGTCAATTGAAGTATTTTTTTTTTATATTTACAAGGACTTTTACTTGTTGTACATAATTTTTAATTTTTTTGTCTAACTATACTTATTGGGAATCTAAAGTTCTTGCTTTATCCTTTTGGGTCTTAAGCCAACTCAACCTGAACAATTTTTACCACGCATTCACACATTCGGCACATTGGTGTCCGACAAATCTTAATCAAACAATTCAAAAATTATCAATTTTAATTATATAATTTAAAATATTAAATTTAAATCTGAACTGATCTTAACTCAACAACTATTGATATTTATAATGCATGTTTGTCGAAAAGCCGAATCCACCTTATAAGTCATAATTCATAGGCCATTTTGGCTTGGTCAATAAAAACTGAATGTGAGTAGACTTGCCTAGTCGGTGGTAGCATTTTTTAAAATTGTATTTCTTTTAAATCCTTTAGTTATAATATAGGTTAAATTTCAAGATACAGAGCCACCAAAAAATTTGTCGATTAAAATTCAGGATATCAGTCCGTATGAGATTATGTAGTTGATGCCACAAATATTAGAGATGTAGTTAGTTTTTAGCTAGTTATTCACTTTCTCTTTATATACAATGTCATTTTATAGTTTGCATATATTTTCTCTTTTCTACGACCTCTATCAAATTTTGTAACAAGTCCAATGTGTGTTGAAAGTCCACTAGAGTCACACAAAAGCCTTGCATACTAATTGAAAGACTACTACTACTGCTGCTGCTCTTTCTCCTCAACTAGCATTGCACATCCAATTGGAAAATTGTTTCATATGCCAATGTTTCGTCTTTTACAGAGTGTTTTCCTAGTTATTTGCAAATATACACATGAACTCTCCTCCAAGCCAACAAGTAATAGCATTAGAATGAAACCATCCAAGCTCAACTAAGAGGCCTTCAAGCCCACAAGACACGAATTTCAGTGGACCTATCAACTAGAGTGATAAAAGAAGGCAAATGAAAGTATAGAGATAACGCACAATTCAACGCTGTAAGGGATGTGGATAGGTCAATTTATTAGTTTAGTTACTCTTTGCGTCATTTAATTATAGGTGTATATAGGTTGAGTCAACACACTCGACTCAACCCAACCTCAAATATTGGGTTCGGTTGGGTTGGATAACTAAGTAATACTAGTTTTTTTTTTAAGGGTCGTGCTAACATGTGTCCTTTAAGGTATATGTTAAGGATATTAAAAGTAAAAATATTTTATTAAAATAATAATGACGTTTGGACTTTAAAAAGTTAAAAACACAAATTTCAAAGTAATTTTAATTTATTTATATCATTAACAATTTAACACGTGCATTTAGGACACATGTTAATATTTCGCTTGTTTTAATTATTCTGTCTCCTTTAAATTAGATATTGAGTTAGGTGATTTGAAATCCAATCAATTCAATTTGAGCAAGACATAATAAAAATTTGTATATCCTAATTTTATTCACTATTCTTGCTTCTCAATTTTGCTTCTTATCTCTTGTATATGGTGGTGCATATGGTGTTGACAAAAGAAAAAAAGATTGTGCATATGGCTAGATGAAGGTTTATGGAATTGAAAATATTGCGAAGTTACTGTAGCACCTCAATTTTGTCCATTCCAATTAACAATAATAATCCAAAAATTCATAATAAAGTAACCAGAATCAAAATACAAAATTCAATTTCAATCAATTCAAATTAACAAAGAAAAATAAACCCAATGTAGCATTCTCCGGAAACAACTCAGCACACATGTAACTCAGTATTTTGAGAACCACAGGCAACTCAATTAAGACAACTCAGTTAAGATGGCTACTTTACCAACAGATAAGATGGCTACTTTACCAACAGATAAGATGGCTACTTTACCAACAGATAAGATGGCTACTTACCAACAGATAATAGAGAGGTTCTACAAGGCTAGATTTGGAAATTTGATAGAGCTGCATTGCCACCTATCTTTTTTGTATGAAGCAACCAGCAGTGAAGTGAAGATTTGGAATCAGCATTCTCTTTACTGGCCCTGGCCCAGAAAGCTTTTTTGAACTATTTCAATCTTGTTTTGCTCACTGTTTCTTGTTTCTACTCAACACCTATGCAATTAATTAATAAGTTAATACTATCATTTCTTGTTTACTCATTGATTCAAACATAATGGCTAATTAGTAACAAACAAAGACATGTTCTTATCAGCAAAATTAATCAATTGAATAAACAAATAATATTATAAAAAAAGGTATAAATGTAATAAAATAAAGAATTGTGTTTTACAGTTTTATAGCCTATTCCCTTAGATCAGTTTCTATCTTTTGCCTTAAAAGTTTATTATCTTCACTACTTCTATACTCAATCAAAAAGATGACATACATATTTCTTTACCTAGCAAAGGTTGATTGTCTTTGTTGCAAAAACAATGTAAAAACTGAGACTGATTATTATCTCATGGACCCAAAGATTCATCACTTTACTCTATAAATTGAGAAAAAATGCATCAACAGAAAAAAAACTGATAGTAACAAAAACACTTAGAAATAAGAAGAAGAAAACAAGCAGAGTACTAAAAAAGGCAAACAGAAGAAGAATTAAGGTATTTCGTTCATCTTTACTCTACATGACTGTATTTCTTATCCAAATGTAATATGTATAAAATGAGTTATGACTGAAAAATGAAACTGTTTGTTGTTATACAAAAATTATGTTTTGTTTTGTGAAAATACAAAGATAAGACTGAGAACTCAAACCTCCGACATCGGCGCCGGAATGTCAACCGTACTTTCCGATCCCTCCATTTTCGACCTCTTGTACTCTCCTCTCCTTCCAGCCTTCCTCTCCCTTTCGATCTCCTTCCAGCCTCCTTCTCCCTTTTGGTCTCTTTCCAGCCTTCCTATCCCTTTTGATCTCTTTCCAGCCTTCCTCTCCTTCTCGGTCTCTTTCTCCTTCTTGATTTTTTTTTTCTTTTTTTCCTTCTTCTTTTGTCGCGCTGCGCTTTCTTTTGCCCTAGCCCTAGCCTGCCAGTTTATATATATATATATATATATATATATATATATAGATTTAATATCATTTTTGTTTCTGTTTTTTTTTATCATTATATATAAATATTAGTTTTGGATTTTACGATTATTTGTTCTTTATATCTTTATATTTTTTAGCATCCACTTTTTTACTTTTTTAAATAAATCTCATTTTTTTATATTAAATTTAATTAATTTTATAATAAATATTAAACCTTCTAACAATCACGATTGGTTGACCATGGAGTCTGATTGTTTTAATTATGTAAAGAAGTGTCATAAATGTCAAATCTATGCCGATAAAATACATATACCGTCAACCTCTTTGAATGTCTTAACATCACCTTGGCCATTTTCAATGTGGGGGATGGATGTTATTGGGCTCATCGAACCTAAGGCTTGAAATGGGCACCGGTTTTGTTGGAACCAAGTTGGTTCTAAGTACTTAGGATTTTGATGTTTACAAAAGCACTCCATGTAATCTTATTTTGAACCTTGAATTATTACATTAAATGCCACCAGAAAATGAAGTTTCCAGAGGCAGAAGATGAAGACACCAGAAAATGCATCCAGAAGGTACCAGAGGATGCATTCTGGAATTACCAGAGGATATCTTTGCTGGGCCAGAACAGAAGGAAGCAAAGTCAGAAGGAGACCTGGACCAGACCAGAAGGAAGCCTGCTAGAGGGAGACTTGATCCAGACCAGAAGGAATCATAATTCAGACTTAGTCCAGAAGTTATTCTGACCAGAAGATGGCCTGACAGTGAAATGATAAACAATCCAAACTTGATCCAGACTTAATCAGAGGATAAGTTAATGGATCCAAAACAAGAGAATCAATCCAGATTTGACCCAGACCTGAAGATAACACGGTTCAGGGTATGAAACTAAGTCCATACCAGAAGAAACGATCTCCAGAGTTGATCTAGAACTGATCCAAAGTAGAAGGTAAAATGTTCAGACTGAAATATTATTTATCCAGACTTAATTTCAGCTCAATCCAGACCCAGTTCAGAATTGGTCCAGATCAGAGGGAAGATATCAAGATCAATGGTTCAGATTTAAGTTTATGGCCCAGTGTTGGCCGAGATCAGAAGATCAGACTATGGCCCAGTGTTGGCCGAAATCAGAAGGTCAGAATGTTGGTCCAGCATTGGCCGAGATCAGAGGATCACAGTAGATCAGTTTGCTAGACTAGGTTGGCTGAGATCAAAAGATCTAAAAGTGTGGTCCAGGGTTGGCTGAAATCAGAGGATCACAGCAGATCACTTAGTATCGTCCAGATGTGGACTAGCACAAAAGATCAAACGGTCCAGATTTAATCATGAGGATTAATGGTGGAGATTTAATTAAATTTGATCAAAGTATTAAAAGGATTTGTTACAAAAATAAAGTGAAGTCGTATGGGAGTTCAAAAGCTGTTGGTGGGAAGAAACTAAAGACATGATTGACCAGTTATTTTTGAAAGCAAATCTGAAGCTTAAAAAGATATGTTTTTTTATTTAAGTGAAGCCCGATTGGTCAAGATATTTTTGCAAGAGAATCCAGCAAGATACAGCTCGAAATTAAGCTGGGAAGAGACCCTAATTCGCATATATAAAAGGAGGCTCAAGGCAGAATACTTAGCATCGAAAATCACAAAAGAGTCATACACTTCCAAAGCAAACACTCAAGTTTTCAGTGAGGTTAATTGTGAGTTCCAGCTTTCCAGAAGCAAGCACTCGTGTTATTTTCTTTCCTTTGTGTTAGATCTAAGTTGTTGAAGTAGAGTCTACAATCTGAGGGAGTCAGAAGGGGTAGCAGATTACTTGGCAATTAGATTCAAGGCGTTGTAGTTCCTTTTACAATCTGGGGTTGTCAGATTGGTAGGAGAAGACTTGACTTAGGAAATCAAGGTGTTGTATTCTGCAAGAGTCTAGGATTGTTAGACTGTTTGAGAAGACTAACTGGGAGGGTCAGTGGAACTGTTGTAATTCAAGGTTTTGAATTAGTGAAATCCTTCAAGGTGAAGGGACTGAACGTAGCCTCGTTAACGGTGAACTAGTATAAAATTCTGTGTTTTTATTTTTACTTTATATTTGCTGCTAACTCTGTTTTATTCATACATCAAGTTTTGTTTTAAAACTGCAAAAACAGAAAAAGTATTCAAGTTAGTCAAACACAATTCAACCCCCCTTCTCGTGTTTGCACCTTCAATTAGCATCAGAGCTCGGTCTCAAGGTTGAGCACTTAACAGTGTTTGAGGAAAGGTCCAAGGGGTTCAACATGGCAGAATCCAAAGATGATTGGGGAGGCAACATCAACAGACCACCATTGTTTGATGGAGAAAGGTTTGAGTATTGGAAGGATAGAATGAGAAGTTTCTTCATATCTCAAGATCCTGAATTATGGAAGATGGTAGTCAAAGGATACACTGCACCTACTGTTCCAGATGATCCAACTAAAGAACTAGACATGGATGATATGAAGCCAGACCAGAGCAGATTATATAAACTTCATCACAAGTCCAGAAACATCATGATCAGTGCCATCACATTCAAGGAATTTGACAGATGCACATATAAAGAAACAACAAAGAACATATTCGGCAGTCTGGTTTTAACCTATGAAGGAAGCCAGCAGGTTCAAGAAGCAAGGGCTAACATACTGGTCAAACAATATGAGATGTTCAAGATGGAAGATGATGAAAACATTGATGGAATGTTCTGCAGATTCCAGACTCTGATATCTGGACTGAAGGTCTTGAAGAAAAGCTACACAACAGCAGATCATGTCAAGAAGAATCTAAGAAGTTTACCAACCAAGTGGAGACCAATGGTTACTGCAGTTCAGCAAACCAAAGATCTGAACAACTTAAAACTTGAAGATCGAATCAGCTCACTCAGGTCTCATGAAATAGAACTAGAAGCAGATAAACCAAAGAAGAAGAAGAATCTGGCCCTGAAGTCGAAACAGAAGAAAGCTGCAAGGGTAGCATCAGAATCAAAGAATAGCGACAGTGACTGTGATGATATGGCTTACTTAACCAAACAGATGGTTAAGATCTAGGAAAACAGGAAGAGGAGAAGCTTCAAGAAGAAACATAACAACAAAGGAAAGGAAGAATCTGACAAGAAGAGTATTGTTTGTTATGGATGCAATGAACCTGGACATATCAAGTCAGAATGTCCAAATATGGAAAAAGGCAAACAACACAAGAAGAGTTCCAGATTCAGAAAGAATGGTCTGATGGCAGCCTGAGATGCATCAGAATCAGAGGAAGAATCGTCTGATGAAGAAGAGGCAGAAACAGCAAAGATGGCACACATCAGGTCTGCCTCTGGACTTCATAAAGGCAAGAATTCAGGAAGGAAAGCAGGCAGAAAGAAGAATGATCAAAGCAGTCATTCAAGCAAGTCTGGGAACACATCAGAGGGAGCAATTCTGTCTCTGATGGCTCATACAAACTCAAGTTCTGAATACAGCTCAGGCTCTAGAACAGATTCAGAGGATGAAGACGATGAGGTATTTTCTGATCTCTCTAAATCTGAGTTAATCGATGCTTTAAAAGATTTTTTAAATGCAAACAATAAGATGGCTTTAAAACTGAAAAATCTTAGGGAAGATAAGAAAAATCTGACCAAAGAAGTCCAAGTTTTAAAGAATCAAAATTCTGAGTATGCAACTGAAAACAAGGATTTTAAAACTGAAGTTGCAAGACTCAAATCTGAAAACCAAACTCTTAAAAGTAATGTTTGTTCCACTTCCAGAACTGTTTGTGAATCTGATATGCATGAGCAATTTTTTCAAAACTTTATTTCTAATGGAATGGGAAGAAGTAAATATGCATCTATGATTTATGGAAACAGTAACACTGGAAAGAGAGGTCTTGGTTTTACAGAAACGATTACTGAAAGTAAAGCTGTTCATTCTGATGTTTTATGCATTGTTTATGCTAAGAAAGGTCACTCTGAACTATCTTGTCCAATGGTAAAATCTGAACAAGATCAGAGAGCTGTTAAGACTAACAAACCTAGACCCAATCAGTTTTGGGTACCAAAAGATCAAATTGTCTATGTTGCAGATGTTCTGAGCAACCAGAAGGAGACACCATCAATGGTGCCTGGACAATGGATGTTGGCAATGCATAAGCAGAAGAAGGTTTATGTTCCTGCTAAAACCAGGAAAAGGCAATCTGAGTCTGATGGAAGAAGGTCTGGTCAACGCAACCGGAATCAGAATAGAAACTGGAACCAGAACCGAACCAGTATCAGAAGTACAAAAACTGGAACCAGAACTGGAACCAGTATCAGAAGCACAGAAACTGGAACCAGAAGCAATACTCGAACCATAATCAGAATCAGTATTAGAACCAGAATCACCAGAATTACCAGATTCATCAGAACTACTAGATTCACCCAAATCACTAGAATCATCAAGCATATCAGAATCACAGGATTCACCAAAATTACAAGAACCAAAACATGTTCTAGAATCATCAGAGGAATATGGTTTATCGACCAAAGCAGAATCAAGGAAACTGCTCAAACAGGCCAGAAGCAGAACTGGCTCTGATGGCTCGAACAGAAGCTAACTCTGACTATGACTCTGAAGCAAGGTCTGATCAGCAACACAAAACTTGGTATCTTGACAGTGGATGCTCCAAACATATGACATGAGACAAATCCATGTTTCTGAATCTGACTATGAAGAATGGAGGCAAAGTTTCCTTTGGAGGAAACCAGAAAGGTCAGATTATTGGTACAGGAACTGTTGGTAACACTTCTTCTTCCCTTTCTATTAAAAATGTTCTGTTAGTTAAAGGGCTAAAACACAATCTTCTGAGCATAAGTCAATTAAGTGATTGCAATTATGATGTTATCTTTAATCAAAAAACTTGCAAAGCTATTAGTCAACTTGATGGGTCGGTTTTATTTACTGGCTCTAGGAAGGATAATGTTTATAAAATTGATATGTTCAGTCTTGCTAAGCAACAAGTTAAATGCTTATTGTCTGTGAGTGAGCAGAATCTGATTTGGCACAAGAGGTTAGGGCATGCAAACCCTAGGCTTATATCCGAATTGAGCAAACTCCAATTGGTAAGAGGGCTTCCCAAGGTAAGTTCCAAAACTGAGATTCTGTGTGAAGCATGTCAAAGAGGTAAACAAACTAAAAGCTATTTTAAAACTAAAAAATGTGTTTCTACCTCTCAACCACTTGAACTGCTTCACTTAGATTTGTTTGGTCCTGTTCAAACAGCTTCTCTCGGTGGTAAGAAATATGGTTTTGTAATTGTTGATGATTACTCAAGGTGGACTTGGGTAAAAAATTTAAAGAACAAAGATGAATCTCACAGAGTATTTATTTCTTTCTGTAAGCAAGTTATGAATGAACAGGGTATTAAGATCATAACCATCAGAAGTGATCATGGAGGTGAATTCGAGAACAAGTATTTTGAAGAATTCTGTGATGAGAATGGCATCTCTCACAACTTCTTATCCCCCAGAACACCTCAACAGAATGGAGTGGTAGAAAGGAAGAACAGATCACTGCAGGAGATGGCCACAACCATGCTGAATGATATGAAGGTTGCCACCTACCTTTGGGCAGAAGCTGTCAACCCAGCCTGCTACATTCAGAATAAAGTTTACATCAGGTCCATCTTAAATAAAACTCCCTATGAACTGTGGAAAGGTAAGAAACCCCAATATTTCCTACTTTAAGCAATTTGGCTGCATCTATTTTATGTTGAACACTAAAGATAGCCTAGCAAAGTTTGATTCTAGATCTCAAAAGTGTATCTTTATTGGCTACTCTGAGAGATCAAAAGCTTATAGCGTGTTTAACAAAGAAACTAACACTGTGGAAGAATTAATCCACATTAAGTTTGGTGATAAACAGCTTGACTCTGAAAAGTCAAAGCAAGATGAGGAAATTGCAGGTGAACCAGAGGCACAAGAACCAGAAGCTGGACCAACAACAGAATATGAGAAAGATCAAGATGAAGAACATGCTGACTCTGAAGACAAGTCAGAGGGAAAGAATGGATGGCAGTACAAGTCTTCACATCCAGAATCTCTCATTATTGGCAATACAGCAGAACCTTTAAAGACCAGATCATCAAGTAGAGAAACCAGTCTGTTTGGTTTACTCTCAACAATTCAACCAAGCAATGTTGATGAGGCTTTGGCAGAGGAAGGTTGGATACTTGCAATGGAAGAAGAGCTGAATGAATTCCAAAGGAATGATGTTTGGGATCTGGTACCCAGACCAACCAAAAACATTATTGGAACCAAGTGGGTGTTCAGGAATAAACTCAATGAAAAAGGTGAAGTGGTAAGGAACAAAGCCAGACTTGTAGCTCAAGGATACAGTCAACAGGAAGGTATAGACTACATTGAGACTTTTGCTCCAGTGGCCTGAAGGTGCAAACACGAGAAGGGGGGTTGAATTGTGTTTGACTTAACTTGAATACTTTTTTGGTTTTTATACTTTCAAAACAAAACTTAATGTATAATTGAAAACAGAGTTAGCAGCGGATAAAAGTAAAAATAAAACTCACAGATTTTATACTGGTTCACTGTTAACGAGGCTACGTCCAGTCCCTTCGCCTTGAAGGATTTCACTAATTCAAACCTTGAATTACAACCTTTATACTGACCCTCCAAGTCAGTCTTCTCAATAGTCTAACAATCCTAGACTTCTTGAGGAAAAAAACTCCTGTCTTCAGCCAATCTGACAACCCCAGATTGTAGAAGAAATCACAATCTAATTGCCAAGTAATCTGCTACCCCTTCTGACTCCCTCAGATTGTAAACTCTACTTCAACAACTTAGATTTGACACACAACACTATGAATCTAATTGCCAAGTAACCTGCTACCTCTACTGACTCCCTCAGTTTGTAGACTCTACTTCAACAACTTAGATTTGACACAATGGAAGGAAAATAACAAGAGTACTTGCTTCTTGAAAGCTAAAACTCACAACTGACTTCTATGAAAATTTGGGTGTTTGTTGCTTTGGAAGTGTATGACTCTTTTGTGATTTTCGATTCTTGAGTATTCTGCCTTGAGCCTCCTTTTATAGATGCAGATTTGGGCCTCTTCCAATGCTTAAATTCGAGCTGAATCTTGCTGGATTCTCTGTAAAAATAACTTGACCAATTGGGCTTCATATAAATAAAAAACATATCTTCAGATTTCCTTTCAAAATAACTGGCCAATTAAATCTGTTGGTTCCTTCCCGCCACAGCTCCTGAATTCCACAACACCTCACTTTATTTTTGTAATAAATCTTTTTAATCCTTTGATCAAAATAAATTAAATTCTCCACCGTATAAATTTCTTGATTAAATTTGGACCATTGGATCTTCATGCGCTAGTCCACATCTGGACCATACTGATTGTTATGCTGTGATCCTCTGATTTCGACCATTCCTGGACCACACTTCCTAACCCTCTGATCTTCTGATTTCGGCCAGCCTGGATGCGCGCCTGAGATGTTGAAATCTTCTGGACTCGGCCATTTCTGGACTTGCACATCCTGTCCCTCTGATTTCGGCCAACACTGGGCCATGGTCTGATTTTTCTAATCTGGACCATTACTAGACCAAATAATTATTTCTGAACCACTGTTTTGAAAATCGTCCCTCTGATCTGGACTTTGGTCTGAATGAAATTGAAATTAAATCTGGACAATAAATATTTCTGTCTGGGCATTTTACCTTTGATTTTAGATCAGGTCTGGATCATTCTGGAAATCATTTCTTCTTGTCTTGACTTAGTTTCATGCCCTGAATCATGCTTTCTTATTGTCTGGGTCATATCTGGATTGATTCTCTTGTTCTGGACTCATAAACATACCTTCTGGTCAAGTCTGGACTGTGTAATTTTTCACTGCCAGGCCATCTTCTGGTAAGAATAACTTCTGGAATAAAATTGATATTTGATTCTTGTTTGTTTGGAACAACTCTCCTTCTGCCAGGCTTTCCATTGATATGATCCATGTTTCCTTTTGATTTTTCTTCATTCTGATATGGGCCAGCAAAGATATCTTCTGGTGATATTTTTGACATTCCTGGATATCTTCTGGTCAATCCAGAATTCATTTTTCTGGAATCCTTTGATCTCTGCTTCTGTTTCCTTCAGTTTTTGGGGCATTTAACTTAATAATTCAAAGTACAAAATAAGTTTACATTGAGTACATTTGTAAGCATCAAAATCCTAAGTACTTAGAACCAACTTGGTTCCAACAATCTCCCCCTTTTTGATGATGACAAAACCTTAACTTATTTTGCTAACCTATGACTCGAAGACTTTGAATTACTCCCCCTCAGACCAATCTCTCCCCCTAAGTCTGATACTCTCCTTTTCAACTCCTTCTTTGTTCTCTCTTTCTTTTCTTCTCTTCTCATCTCCTTTTCAACTCCTTCTTTTTGCTCTCTTTCTTTTTCTCTCTTCACATTTCCTCTCCTTTTCAACTCCTTCTGTTTTCACTCTTTCTTTTTCTTTCTTTGTTTTTCTCTCTCCCTGTTTCCTCTCCTTTTCAACTCCTTCTGTTTTCTCTCTTTCTTTTTCTCTCCTTCTTTCTTTTTATCTCTCCTTTTCTACTTATTTCTCCTTTCTTTCTCTCTCTCTTTCTCCCCTTTTTTGTCATCAGCCAAAAAGTGGTCCTACTATTTTTGTATTTTTTTTTTCTCTGTACAATTTGCAGCAAGTAAAGACATAAATTAAAAGACAGAAAATAAAATAACAAGAAATTTAAAAACTCCTAAGATGACTACTTGAGCTAGTCAGATATGGAGGTCATGCTGAGATGCTTCTTAATGAACTCGAACCTATCTTTTGGTAATGCTTTGGTGAAGATATCAGCCCATTGATGATCAGTGTCCACAAACTGGATGCTTAAAGTTCCTTTCTGAACATGGTCCCTAATGAAATGGTGTTTTATTTTAATGTGTTTGGCTCTAGAGTGTAAGATAGGGTTCTTGGTTAGGTTTATGGCTGAAGTGTTATCACAGAACAAAGTGCAGTTGCCACTTATACTTTTCCTTTCCAACTTGTCTCCAGCATAGTCGGAATTACAGAAACCTTTGAGTTTGTAGGTGGGGGTTTTCTTGTATAACAAGGTAAGGTTGGTGGTTCCTTTAAGGTATCTCAGAATTCGTTTGACAGCAATTAAATGGGATTCCCTAGGGTCAGCTCGAAAACGGGCACAGACACAAACACTAAACATAATGTCAGGTCTAGAAGCAGTTAAATATAGAAGGGATCCAATCATACCTCTGTATGTTTTCTGGTCTACCTTTTGACTGGTTTCATCTTTCTCAAGTGAGCAGGTTGGGTGCATGGGGGTGGCCATAGGCTTACAGTCACTCATCTTGAACTTTTTAAGAAGTTCTTTGGTGTATTTAGATTGGTGAATGAGTATACCTATTTTACCTTGATGAATCTGAATTCCCAGGAAGAACTTAAGTTCTCCCATCATGCTCATTTGGAACTCCTTCTGCATTAGGTCAGAAAACTCTTTGCACAAGGTGCCATTAGTTGATCCAAATATGATATCATCAACATAGACTTGAATAATCAGAATATCATGTTTAATGGATTTCCTAAATAGTGTATTATCAATCTGGTCTCTATTAAATTCATTCTTAAGCAGAAAGTTACTAAGTCTGTCATACTATGCCCTTGGTGCTTGTTTTAAACCATATAAAGACTTTTTAAGTTTGAAAACATGGTCTGGAAAATCAGAATTTTCAAAACCAGGGGGCTGTTTGACATAAACTTCTTCACTTATGTAGCCATTTAAGAATGCACTTTTGACATCCATTTTATACAGCATTATATCATGATTAGCAGCAAATGATAAGAGAATTCTAAATGCTTCTAACCTGGCCACTGGAACAAAAGTCTCAGTGTAATCCATACCTTTCTGTTGACTGTATCCTTGAGCTACAACTTCACCCTTTTCATTGAATTTGTTTCTGAATACCTACTTGGTTCCGATAATGCTTCTGTTTGGTCTGGATATCAGATCCCAAACATCATTCCTTTGAATTTCATTCAGCTCTTCTTGCATTGCAAGTATCCAACCTTCCTCTGCCAAAACTTCATCAACAATGCTTGGTTCGCATCAGCTTCTGGTTCTGTAACATTTTTTTTTACTTTTTTAAATAAATCTCATTTTTTTATATTAAATTTAATTAATTTTATAATAAATATTAAACCTTCTAAAAACATGTAATTTTTTTTAAAGGCTAATTAGATGTGTCATCCTTTAATCTATTAATTGTTAGGACACAAATTGTGCAATTTGATAGTCTAGAACTCATTTTTATAAATAAATTAATTAAAAATCAATTTTTCAAATCCAATTAATTAGATGTAGCATCTTTTTAATTTATGAGTTGTCAGGACGCAGATTGTATAATTTGATAATTCTAAAACTCATTTTTATAAATAAGTTAATTTAATATCATTTTTAAAAAAAATTTAATTAATTAGATGTGGCATTTTTGTAATATTTGAGTTATTAAGACACAAATTGTACTACTTGGTGACTTTGAGACTCAATTTTAAAACCGAAAATAATAAAAATACTTTTAAATGTATTAACTAGATGAGACATCCTTTTATTCCTTGAGTTTTGAGATACGAGTTGTACAACTTGATCGTCTTAAATTTCATATTTTTTAATAATTCAAATCAAACAAACTCGTTTTATTTTCGTCAAAAATTAACCTTTTAATAACTAAACACGATTTATTTAAAAACAATCTAACACGTCCGCATTTTCTAACCAAGAACTACGTAGCTTTGATTTCTCCATCGCACCGGGAGATACGTAGGAGCAAGATCACACTCTTGTCAAGCACATTAATAAAAAAAATCTTTTTTTGTTCCTCTTTTCTTTAAACACGTATTTATTTCATCACATTAAAAATAAATAATTGATATTCATATTTAATAATAAAAAGATATAAATATATTTAAGTTAATACTAATTTTGCACAATTAATTATAGGTAACTGTATTTTAATGTCGTAGGATGCTAATATCTTCCCTACGCATAATCGACTCTCAAACTCAACATTTGGTTTCAAAAACCATTTTTTTCTTTTTTAAGGGTTTCCCAATGTTTTCCCTATTTTAAATAAACTTTGGTGGCAACTCCATTGAATTCGAGAAACACTCGAAATTTAGGTCGAGACAGTTACCAATTAAGTGAAAGAGAATAATCAGCATGTAGTGTTTGGTGTCTTGTGTTGTTGGGAAGAGTGAGTTGTTATGGCTTTCAAGCCTTAAACAAGTAGCACTCTTGGATTTTTTAGAAAATAAATTTATAAGTGAAACTTTGGTGGGCTAACCAAATTGAAAACTCTCAATCTTAAGAGTAACTATTTAAACGGACAAATCATATCTTCCATATTTTTGGTGAACATAATCAATTTATAAGTGAAACTCCCTTTTATGTTTGGTGGACAGAATCAAGTGTCACTGTCATTGCATTTTTCAACCCACCTCCCATATTTGTTCATCACTGTACTCTTCAAACAATGTTGGATACTGTGGAATAATATGCTTAATCTAGACCTCAAATCATGCAGTCTGATTGTAAAGATGTTAAAGATTTGGAGCATATTGAACCTTCATTATGTAAGCAGAGTAAATTTTTATTGATATGCGATACCAGATTTGACTTATGAACCTGGATTTACATACTGCAGGATTTACATGAGTTTCAAGAAGCTCTCCATCCACTTCTCCAAGAACTTGTTTCTGTGCATAACACTGTTTAACTATTTGATAATTACCTAAAAAGAAAATGAAAGTGGATAAAGGAAAGTATGAAATTGAGTTATAGTTTGAGAGTTTTTTGCCTCTGGTAATAGAAACACATGTGTTCCACAGTCAGAAATAAGAACATTGTAAGGTATATTGTTGTTTTGTATGGAGATATTATACAAGCATCTTAAACAATTTTTGATAAATCTTCCAGCGTGTCGCCACATTCAAAGAGTCAACAATTCATTTCTCTTCACTCCACCATTCATATAAATTATCGAACACGAACCCTATTTTTATTAGATTTGTTTAAATATTACTAGCAACTATTACTGGCTACTTAGCAACCATATTTTGTATACAATATTCATTAACAACTAAATTTTTAATTCTATCAATACGATTAACGAATATTTACTAATACATAAAAAAATATACTAAACAAATATATGTCAACGTATTGAAGGACAATCTCGATTAACACTACAGACACAATATGTAATTATCATACATGTTAATGTGTATTGGGAAACAAACATTGTCCTTATTCCCAACACTTCAAGTCACGTCGATCATTTAAACTTATTGCATATATACCAATTCTTTTTTTCAATAGACAATATTCACGCAACTTAGTACCTCTTTAGCAATTTTTTTTTTATTTCTCATTTTTTGAATATCGCTGCTGCCATAAAATTAAGAATAATTATAATATATTAACGATACTTTTTTCACACATTATTTTCTGAAGACAAGTAACTAAAAAAATGGATGAAGCATATACCTCGTCTCATACACACTGAACAAATATTTATACTAACTAATTAAATTTAATATTATTTTGTATCTTCTAAATAATTATAGTATAAATTATACATGAGACAAATATTTGTCAATAAAAATATAATTAAAATAAATATTTTTTAATGTTGTCGACATAAAAATAGAAACAATTATAATACATTAACGATAATTTTTCTACCCTTCATTTTTTCACGTTATTTTATTTTAAAAATGAGTCATTAAAGAAGTCATTAGAGCAAACAATTCATACACGAGACATATATTTGACATTAATAAGTTGTGTAAATTAAATTGTTTTTATATCTTTTAAACAAAAATAAGAATAATTATAATATATTAATTTGAGTTTCTTATCAAAGTCATACACCCAGATAATTAAATTAAAAAAATGTTTGAATATAATTGTAATATATTAATTTGTCCTTAAATGTTTGAAATAAATTATTATACAAATCATAAATGAGACAAATTAATGTTTGTCACTAAATATTTATTTTTAAGTGATATAAAAAATTTTCTAAATTTGAACGTAATTTATGTTGAAGAATTAAATCCCTCTCTAACATTATATTTTTTCATAAAATTTCCTAATCCAAACGCAATCTTAATTTTAAGTGATGCAACAAAGGATAATCTTAATTTTAAGAGATCCAACGAGTAATTTGTGTTGAAAATCCATTAATATCACACAAAAGCCTTGCATACTTGAGAGACTACTACTACTACTCTTTCAACCAGCATTTCATAATAGAAATTTAATTAAAAAAATTACTTTTTCCATCTACAAATTATATTTTTTAGTCATTCGTATACCCTAATTTTATTCACTCTTCTCGTTTCTCAAACTTGTTTCTTGTCTCTTGTGCAATTGTGTTTTAAGTTTTCCCCTGTCGTACAAGAAGCTGTCATCCAATTTTTTTCATCTTAATACTACCATGAATTGGTTTCGTTTGTTTATCTTCAGTTGTTTGGGTCCCAAAGGTTATAAATCCACAATCTGCCTCTAAAGTTCAACAGAATCTTCGTCCCTCCTCCTCACATGCTCAAATGTGTTGTTTGAAACAATTGTGTATTTGGAGAAAATGTAATTCCAGTGTAATATTGAGAAGGGTTTGAAAGTATATCTCTTTTTGCATCTCTGTCATGTTAGTTTGTTTTTTATGTATTCGATGAAATTTCACAAGAAACATTCGTTGTTTTTTTTGCTGCTATTTGGTCTATACAAATGCTGAAATTTCATATTTATTTATTCATACAAGTTAATACCAACTTTTTGCGGTGGCAATGCAAATTTTGTTTACTCATATACACTACTATTTTTAGAATTTAGGACTTTCAAAACCATGTTTGAGGCAAAAATAAATAAAATAACCTTAGACATGAGTGGATTTCCCCACCCAAATTTGACCAGATTTCTTCAATCAAGTTTTTTTAACCCAACTCATGTATTACCTTACATTCCACCATTTCAGAATTTCTAAATATATTCATAAACTACACAAATTTTTGTAATTGAATCCATTAATTAATTGATTAATAATTGGATCTATGAATTTTAATAAAAAAACTGAACTTTTAAATAATTTGTAATTAGATCCCAATTTTTAAAAATAATTTATACCTATGTCCTAGAACTTGTCAATAAGCATAGACCCATTTATTAAAACATTCAACAATTCAGAGACCTCATTACAAATTAATTAAAAATCCATAGATATGTATTAAATTCAAATTTCCACTGAAAACTTTTTTGGTACTAAACCCTTCTTTGAAATTCTCAAATGGAATGAGTGAGAGACGGGATAGCAAGTTGGCAGCACCAGGTGAAGCATGGCTTACCAACAATCGGTGCATACCCAATAAGGAATAACCATTGGATGAATTCCCAAATGCTTGGAAGAGAGTTTTCACGAGAACAACACAAATTGAAATATTTACACAAGAATGATTGTAATAAAACCCCAATATTAGAGATTGGTCGAGATTACAATCAAATTAGTCAAGCTGTCATGTAGTAGTAACATCACATTCATAAGACGGACAGGCTAAAAGTTCTAATCTAACTATTCTACACATAGTAAGCTTTCAGTTTCCATTTATCTCACACACACTTCTATTTAGAACTACTTACTTTGAAACCATGGAAAGAGGAAGCATCTTCATAAAACCCAAGACAACCTACTGCCAATCTACCAATAAACTCCTTTAAGGAGAAGTTATTGTTCAACTTCAAGGATATAACAAAACCTTCATTTCTTTTTTGTCTAATCAGTCCAAAATTTAAGATCTTCACCAACTATCCGTATAGTTTTAGGTAAGAGCAGTGTAATTTGCAAATTAGCAATCAGATGTCTTCTACACTACTGAGGCATGCATCATCTAATGTCGTGTTTGTTTTCACAGTAGTAGGACATCCAAAGCTACAATTTGTAGCTTCTAAAAAACCATGGTGATATGTACTGGGAAGGGGCGTGAAAGTGTTTCCAAACATATGCTAAATATAATTGGACCCACTTGCAACATAGTTTTACAAGAATTAGCATGTGTTTGGAATTCAATATTTCCACGTTCAAAATTCACGTTTAGAGAGAAGCTACCTATTGGAGTGGAGGAGTGGACATTCGTCTAGCCCAGCTCACCGTGTTTCCAAAGGAGCTATTAGATGTTTTACACGTGCCAACTAAGTGTGCAAGAATTATTTCCCACAGGTAAAATGTTAGCAGGCCTAAACAGAAGTTACACCAGCAGTTAGACACATACTTATTATCAACCAGAAGTAATTAACTGAGAAGTTCACTAGGAATAATCTTAACATGATGGAAGACACAAATTAGAATGATTTCAGCTCAAACTAGCCCTAGCACAGTTAATAAGTCCCATAAGCAAGTCGATAATTGCAAAAAACTGTAACCGACAAAACTAACTAAATGATATCATCATGGCAATCAAATGGCGCAACAATATATGTTGACTTCAAACCAAAAGCATACGGATGTATGAGCTCAAGTTCAATGGAAGTTCACACAGGTTTTCAAATTGTGTCATTTCCATCAGGTAAAACATGTATTGCATTCTTTCAAAATCCATATACTCCTGAGTTGCATAAACTAACTACTAGAACTTCACTCTATTTCTTCCTGAATATTTGCTTACCTATGATTAAGATTACACACTTTCATACAGAACTAAAATCTCTAAAATTACTCCATGGTCATGCAATTCATACTGTTGAAGATAAAAGTTAAATGCCATATTAAGTGCTGAGAAACCAACCTAGCTCACTGCAACAAATTCTAGTCCAGCTTCTTTTCCACACAAGGTCAAGTTGATGACTTTGTGCTCAATTTAAATTTCAAGTATTAAAAACAATGGTATTTCTTCTAGCAGATCTTTCATTAAAATAGCCAGGTACAAACCAGGAATAAGTACAGACACAACACACAATTAATAAGTGAATAGTTAGGGTTAAGCCTTGCTATGCATCAAGTTGCTGTTATTGTAACTAGTGGGGCTTGAGCAAAGCCTTTGGTGAGCTATTAATTGGTAATATGTCCAGTTGCACACTTAACTTGCTCTAAATAAATTTTCACAAGTTATCAACAAATGAAACCATATTACACTTCTAAGAAAACATCAAAGACCTTGGAAATGAAAACTAAGAATCAATCAGCATTATAAATCGTGACAGGGAAGCCTCTTGTTATAGAAAAGAGCAAGACGTGATTGCACACTTCCGTTAAACTATCAAGGTAAACAAAAATTAAAAGAGTATGAAAGGTCTGAAATGTGGATTCCCAAAGAATGTATGTCCAATTGAGTATGATATACATTCCTCGTTTTAACCCTACAATCGAGAAGAATGTGAATATGGAAAATTCAAAGAAGAACTGTAAGTTACAAAATAACTCGGTAGCAACTGAGCAATCATTTCCTTGAGTGAAAGTACCATTTGATTATGGGTACAAACATGAACAAACTTTTTCTATTCCGCACAATACAAGATGAGCATTGCAAACAAAAAACAAAATAAAATCTAAAAACATACAGGCAGTATTCCAATATCTCTAACTGTAAAATAGAATGTTAAGGGGAGAAAAAATAAAGAAAGGTCAAGGAGGAAAAGCAATGCAGTAACAGCACAGTAGACTTGAACCACAAATGTAGTTGTAGCAGTTATAGGCAAATTGCACGAACCTGATATCCGTGATGATTGAGCTAAAAGCATTACTATTTTTTTCAAAGCTCAAACTCTTCTTCCCTGAGAGCAATCTCTGCAGCCTCTTCTTCCTCCTCATCAAGCACAAAATACTCATTCTTCTCCACAGGCATAAACATGTAAAACATGACAATGTAAAAGGCAAGACTAGCACCTTCCTCGGCAAGATTACTAACCCACCTATACTTATAAGCAGTAATGGTTTTAAGAGCAAAAACAACAATCCTTGTGAAGTAAAGGTAACCAATAACAACAATATAAAACTGCCTAAAAAGGGTTAATTTCGCGAGATTCCTAGCAGCTTTTCCATCAGTTTTCGAGGTTTCCCTTAGCGATTTAATCGACCACACAATAGGAAAAATGATTGCACAACAGCAAATGATATCAACAAGTAAGAAAACCTGGTTCCAGGTAACCCAATCTTTGATAAAAGGACCCGTTTCGCCGATCACAACAGAAGCTAAATTAGCCAAAACCTGAAGGGGAATAACAACCATGAGAACCTTCTTTTCCCTTTCTTGTAGAAATGGCTTGAGAAACGACCATCCGGTACCGATCAATACAATGACCGTGAAAAGCAACACGACACGAATGAACTGGAAAATGTAGAAGAGAACATCCCAACCGTGTGGAGTTCCCGTGACTTTGACGTAGTGTTTATCCTCGGCAGCGCAGATTAGGTTAAGAGCTTTCATGAGGAGGAGAGTCGCCATGAGAAGATGGATCCGGTGAACGGAGCGTTTGTTAGTGTAACAAACGTGGAACCAGATCACGAGGAAAACGAAGTAAACGATTGAGAAGAGGAAGAACAATGTAGGAAGTTGAGTTTGACCGGCGGAGAGATAATCACGTGAACTATCGGCGTCGAGGTTGAAAAGCTCCGTGCGAACGGCCATGGAAACGGAGGTTTCCGGCGCGCAATTCGCGAAAAAGAGACTGAACTCATTCGGCGATGGGACGGGATAAGAACGGTTAAGCGACGCCGTTGGAGGTGGCGAAAGTTCACGGAAGGTGAATAAACTCGTGATGTAGTGTGAATCGAGAACGCAGAAGCTAGGGTTTTGTTGGATCTCAATTAGGACTTGAAGAAGTGATTCTTCGCTTAGGAGGAAGAATCCGAGACGGGATGGGTCGGGTTGTGAAGCGGCCGTGGCGACGGAGACTTTTGATACGGCGATCCGGATGTGACCTTTCTGTGTGAACCCAAATTTTTCAAATAGGATCATGGGTCGGGTATCGGAGGTTATGGTGAGAGATTTGATCTCAGCCGTTGATTGGGGTATCATTACCATGAATAAAATTGTGATGATTGAAACGACGGTGGTGAAGGTCGTTTTCTTCATTTTTTGGATGAAGGGTGAGACTCAGAAGAATTTTGATTTGAGTGAAACTGTTTTCTTCTTTGTTCAGTTTTAATCTATAGATGTAAGCGTATTGTTGAAGGCAATGTACAGTGTTGATGATTTGAGAATTGAGATGTGGAGATGAATTTTATTTTTCCAAAACGGCGTCGTTTGATGTGATGCTGTGTTGCTTCGTGGAAAGAATTTGAGAGCGCTTTCTGGCCCAATTGTTGATTGTGGTCTTGTGGCCCAATGTTTGCTAGGAAGTTGGAAATTTTATCATGTATTCCTCAAATTTTACTTCTATCTCCCACAAATGTAATCAAAGATATATTTGTCATCGAATAAATATTAAAACTTCTTATTTTTCATTCTTGTATCATTTTAGTTTTATGATATACAAGTGAGTATTAAGTAATGTTTTCCAGTACCGAGAAGTTACATTCTAGAAAACTTTTTGGTACTGGAAAACTTTTTTCAATATTTTTGAAATACAACTCATTACTAGAATACTTTTTTAAAGTTTTTGGGTAGTTACCAGAAATCACAAGTTTTTTGAATTTTTTTATTTATTCCTTTGTTATTTATTTAATTTTTTTTAACTCATTTTTTTTTCTAATGGGTGTTGGTGCTAGAGCAAGAGACGACAAGATAGTACAAACAACACATGACATTAATATTTCATCATCTATGATGGATGTTCTGGAAAAGATTCGATCGACAGTATCCCGGAGGAGATGAGGAATTACAATGGAAGATGATGGCAAGGGAGAGCAGTGTCATATATCTATCCCAAAGGTTGATATTGCTATACATGAGGAACACGAGTCGGCTATAGTACATGAGGAGGAGAAGCAAATTGTAGTACATGAGGAGCATATGTGGAGGGACTTGTACAACAGAAGGGTGAGCCTACACGGTATTCTGGAGCACTATATGATATGTATGTCCTTACACGATACTGACATCATGTTTATGCAAGCCTGTGGTTTAGTCAAATATATTAAATTAATTTTTATTTATGGTGCATTAAAAATATTTAAATTAATTTTTATTTTTGTTTTATATTTAATTTTAATGTCATATATTTTATTTGTATACGAGAGCAACCAATGCTGAAAATAGTTGTTCATGGAAAGAAACTACAACAATTTACTCCATAGTACTCCCGCGAATTATAGAGACGTGAGTGAGTTTGTCTGGATTAACCCTACTACAAAGGGGCAGTATGAAGCTGATTGACAACAACTTGATTTTTGCATTTGTGGAAAGATGGTACTCTGAGACCTCGTCATTTCACGTGTCATTTGGTGAAATGATGATTACTTTGGTTGATGTTGTCAATCTATTATGCATTCATATTAGGGGTAAGTTATACATTCCACCACCCGACCTAGATAAAGTAATGGCATGTAATCTTGTCATAACTTTGTTAGGGGTGTATGCTGAAGAGATATGGGAGGAAACTCGAAAGACAAAGGGTGCGCACTATAGATTGGATTGGTTGAAAGAGGTCTTCATAAGACAAAGTGCATCAGAGAGATTTGATTGTGCTACTAAGGCGTATTTGTTGGTTGAAAGATGGAGCTATAAACAAGGCAAACACAAAATCCACGAGTACACACAGATGATAGATGCACTGACACTTGGTGACGTCATATGGAAACCATGGGAGAATCATAGGGATGTCATTCCCTTCGATGATATCATGTTATACACTGACCACCTCTGATTATGCAACACAATAGTGACATATTTTCCAGAGAGGTGTTTGAGACAATTTGGATATATTCAACATATTCCACCACCTCCAGTTATTTCTAGATTATCTGATGTAGATGTGGAATGGATAAGATATTTGACTCCTGTCCCCGAACTACATCATAGGATACATCCAACTACATATTCATCTGAGTGTGAGGTTGAATATTTGGAGTGGTTCTACAGGGTACCTCGTCCACTTTTGGTGTGACCAGATGGTGTATCCCATGTTCCAAATTTTAATGTCCCCACCGCTGCACAAACTTCTAGTGAACAACCGTCTATTCTATAGCAGGTGGGTGATCTTATACAGCGAAGTTTGGATGCACATCATTACATGTAAATTGTTACCATGGAGCAATCCAACAATATATAATAAATTAAAAATTCGATGTTTTGTAGTGACATGACATACCTGTTAGTCGTTGCGTTCCCCAAATGCATCACTCAATTTGTCCATGCTTCAACAAACCTTTGCTTATGAGGAGTCAACCAAATTTTTTCACATAATCAACAAACATTTTATTATCGACACATGATTGCTCAAACATGTGCAAGCGCGTGATATACTATTTTTCATCACTGCAATACATAATGTCTTTCCACATATTCAATACTAACTTTTGTCTATCTTTTAAGACATATTGCTTGCATTTTGCTCCAACATTTTATCAATATGAAATCGACAAAGCAAATTAACAGCATGTGGAAATACAATACCTATTGCTTTCATTTAAGCAAGATCTATGTATGTCACATTACATAAGAAAATTTGTTTTATGTAACAAACAGTAACACCCCGAGTTTAAAACACAGCGTTAGTGTATTTTTTTTTAAATAATAAAAGGGATTTTTTTTTCAAATTTATTAATTCAAAATAATTAAAATAAAATTTTCATTAATTCATTTCGTAAAATAGTACGTCGTAATTTAATTGATGAACGTAATTAAATAATTTTATCACAATATCAATAAGTACTTAACTTTGGGAATTAATAATAAACATTAATACATTTCAAAAAGACAAAGTCATATTATCTCAAAAAGAACACCCGGCCTGTGGCCCACTAAACAGTATCAGAGTGCGGAAGAGATCAGCGGAAAAGTTATACAGTAATTCCCAAAATTAAACAATTACATCCACCGAAACCAAGACCCTATACAAAAGTCTAAACTGATCATGCACTAAAGCTACAGTAGCAAGGATTCCCTCCGCAGCCCATGCAAGTCTCGTCTGACTTCGCAGCGCGCCTCGACGTAACATCCTCCTCTTCATCATATAAGGAAGGATCAGTCTCCTTCGAAGTCAGATCAATATACAATCGGGGTCGCTTCGGCGGTGTCAGAATCTCAAAGCAATCATCGAACGTCCTAGATTGACCCGGAACATCATCTGCTACTAGCGTCGGTCTTTGATTCTCTTCTTCCACCTCGGTTTCATGTACAGCTCTTCCAGTCACCGGGTTGGGAGTCACCACACCTATAGTGGCCTCCGTCTCAACCCCTCTCGTCGGCTCCTCCGCGTCCTCAAAAACTCTGTGCGCCTCCAATACCAATTTGGAAGGCACCGAAAGTCAATCCTCGTATGAGTGTGCTCCACATAGTCCACTACCCCGTTAGTCCTGCAGGTCCTCGCCAGTCTCCCCGTGTACGTCGCCTTGCTTGAGATGAGGTCGTATACCCAAGCAGAAGGCAGGAGACGATCAATGAAATCGAGCGATGTTTCCGTCGTCTGGGAACCCACTGGTGATATGGGTTTGGGGGGCATCTGAGGGTAAAGCCTAATTTCCACAATAATAGTAAAGGGTCACCAACCGAAATTAACAAATAACACATAGCATTTATATCAAAATAACAAATATATCCATGACATATCATATAACAATGATGATAAATAAGGATGCTCATTTTGAAATTTCATGACATGTATGCTTTTTCAAACAGCAACCAATTAATATGGAAAACATGTTGTAAGTACAACCATCAACTCAGCAAACACAACCATTCTTTAGAAATTCAGATTTTATAAGATACTTACACACATCAATTTCCAATCATCAACATATATCCAAATCATGACCCACCAGTCAACCACCCCGATGCAATATGTATATGCTCATGTACTCAACTTCTTGGAATTACCAAGGTGCAGTCGCTCACAGACCAGCACGATTTTCATATGTCAGACTTTAATGGCCAACATGACCATGGTGCAATCGCTCGCAGATCAGCACTAGTGCAGTCGCTCACAGACCAGCACTCGTGCAGTCGCTCAACAGACCAGCACGTTTCACGTATACCAAGGTACAGTCGCTCACAGACCAGTACCAATGCAGTCGCTCTCAGACCAGCACTCGTGCAGTCGCTCAACAGACCAGCACGTTTTGCGCATATCAAGGTACAGTTGCTCACAGACCAGTACCAGTGTAGTCGCTCAACAGACCAGCACGTTTACGCATTACTGTGTGGCCCATCGCGGTCACCACCTGACTATGCAATGCATGAACATGCAATGTTTTCTCTTCACTGAAAATAGTATGCAAACATCAGTAAAAATTCAGCTTTTCCATCATTTCCCAAAACCATCTCAACCCAAATAATTTCATTATCATCACATCAATGAAAACATTCAAGCACCTCATCATTACCACTTCACACTATCTCAAAAACTCCATTTTTATTTATCACAAGTCTTCCCAATGTTTCCCCAACTCTTAAAGTTTATAAAACAGTGTTTAAAACTGAGATTTCTGGAAAAACGAATCTGTATTCGAATACAGCTTCCTTGTATTCGAATACAAAAGCTTAAACAATGCAAAATCAACACTCTGTATTCGAATACAGCTTCCTTGTATTCGAATACAGAAGCTACAACAATGTAAACTCAGCATTTTTCACAGCATCAATAAAGAACTTCAGAACCTCATCATCACCACCTCAAACCATCTCAAAAACACCATTTTAATTCATCACAAACCTTCCCAATGTTTCCCCAACTCTTAAAGTTCATATGACAGTGTCTAAAACTTGAATTTCTGGAAAACACGAATCTGTATTCGAATATAGCTCCCTTGTATTCGAATACAGATGCGAATAGAGTGGCAAAATTTCAATCCTGTATTTGAATACGACAGGGTCTTAGCCGAATACAGATGTTAAGTCAGAAGCAAAAATCCCGTATCTGTATTCGAATTTAGAGGCCTGTATTCGAATACAAGTTCAAAAATTTGAATAAAATAGAAGCTTTGCATGCTGTATTCGAATACACTCATGTTGTATTCGAATACACCTTCGAATTCAGTGAAATTTTCCTGAAACTTCAACACATTTTCAAATTCTTTTCTTTGAAAAACCAACACAACACCAGAACAAAATCACCATTCTTTTGAAACCACATAACTCAAAATATTTTTCATCATCAACAAATTTTTTCAGAAACACCTTCACCCATTTAAATCATTCTCCCTTAAAAATCACCATCAACACAATCAACAACAGATTTTTCAGAAAATTACTTCCACCATTTTAAATCCTTTTCTTTTGAAATCATCATAAACACCATATTTTTATCAACATGGCAACAAACAGAATCACCAACACCAGATTACCCTCACCGTTTTGCTTAAACCACCCAAAACAGAATGTCAACCACAACAAAACAGACATTTTTCAACGTTTACATTTTGATCATTTCTCAAAACAACATGCAAAGTATTTTCCAGTATTCTTACACAACCAAAACAACATGCAAAGTATTTTCCAGTATTCCTACACAACCAAAACAGCAATGTTATATCAGCCAAAACAGCAACATCACAGAATCATCAAACATCAACAGGATGCATTTTTCGCATTTTATAACAACATGCACAATGGTTTCGTTTTTTTTCAAACCAGAAACTAAAATATGATCACACATCAAACATGCATTTACAGCCCTAAAATGCAACTAGAAAGTGGAAGGTGCCCCTTACCTCTGTTACGTTTCTGCTCTCGTTCACGTTTCCGCGTCAAAAATCGGCGAAGTTTCCGTTTGCGTTTGCCGCTTCCAAAGTTAGTTCTCTAGCTCCGTAATGAGGAGAGGAACAACTTTTGTTCTTGGTACTTGGTGGTTTGGTGCTTGGATTTCCAAGTAATCTCACTTTTGAACAACTTTTTTTTTCTGCTAACAGAAAACTGAATGGGAAGAGGAAGGAGAAGGATATTGTTTCATTTAGTAAGGGAGGAGGGAAGATTTCTGTCTTTGCTCTTCCTTCTCACTCATATATATAGGCATATGTATGTGTCACCTCATCCAACAATAATATTATAATATTGCTTGATCATCATGTATTTAACCACTCTCGTCGTAATTAATAGATACATATTAATTAACTGCTCGATAGTTAATTACTCGTAATTAAATTCAATTTATCCTTCATCCAATAATTTTAATTCAACCTCCAAAATAAATATTTATATATATATATATATTTATACAAAATATACATTTATTCAATATTTTACAATTATTCCCCAAAATACACTTAATATTAAATCCATTAATTTAATTTTAAATTTAAGGGTCTTACACAAACAGTTCTCTCAATCTCTCTAATGCCTAACAACCGTTTCTTCACACTCAAATTCCAAATAAGCAAATCCGACTACAAATGTCATCTATGTTGATGTGATACCAACAATTTTAAGTAATGACATTCTGTATTTATTGGTTTTGTAGGTGTTGTCCATAATCAACACGATAGGAAATAAATTCAAAAACTTTACTGAATCTAGATGGGCCCAAAAAATATGTCTCATAACATCTAAATCTTTCTGCTTTCTATTCTAACGCACATATTTTGTATCTTCAATTAACTTAAAAAAATATTGTATCTCTGTCCCATGACCTCTCACGTGCAATCAAAGCATACTCCTCGATTTATATATTTGTCATATCTGAGTAACATTGTTCTTATCTCGGTCTTGCAATGAGAGTAATATGTGCCTCGGTGCAACATTATATTTTGTAAGTCATGAACATATTTTTTCTCTTTTTCATCTAAATGTCCAACAAATGAATGTCCTTCCAAAATATCAAGTAGTTTATGGTTGTGAACTCCACAAATTACTTTAATTATTCATCATAAACCATCTTTTAATGGTTTTTTTTATCTAAGCTTGAAAGGACAACCACACTTTTTTGTTGAACTTCTAATTAAACTATCAACACGTTTGTATTTTCCTCATTTGTCACGACTTAATATTAATTTATTTTTTTTTCTCTCTCTTTGTCCTATCTCTTTATCTGATCTAGTAATGATAACAATCACTTTGTTTTTTATACCAATTTTCTAGCTCAATTCACAACAACTTCCCGGTTTCAAATATTTGAAATAAAATATAAAATAAATTACAATAATTCATTACAATAATAGATTTTTACAATATTAATATTAATTATAATGATTCATATGTGATATGTGTTAAAAACGTTGGTAGTATCAATGCATGTTTTATCACATAATAATAGCGGTTTTATCTATATCTGTTAAAATTTATATAAATAAAATAATTTTTTTAAAAAAAATGTGTGTACCGGAAAACTTTTTCACAAGTTTTTCGGTAGTATACATTTTCAACCTTTTGTACCGAAAATATTTTTTTAAAGATTTTCGGTACACACCTTTTTAACCTTTTGTACCAGAACTTTTTTTTTAAGTTTTTCGATAAAAATCTTCTGTACCAGAAAACTTTTAAAAAAAATTTTCTGATTAATTTTTTGTACTAGAAGATTAATTTTCTATACCAAAAATCTTATAAAAAGTTTTTCATAATTTGTTGACGTATCGAAAAATTTAAATTGTTTAGTCTGAAAATCTTTAAATGGTAAAAAAATAAAATAAATTTGAGTTGGTAAAATAATAAAAAAGTTTAATAACAAATTTGACATTTTTAAAATATTATAGGAGTATAGATATAACAACAACCCAAAAACACGCTTATTTACTGGAACTTTTTATGTAGATATAAAAATTTCACTTAAATATACTATTGAAAATTTGTTTTTGATTTTTGGTGTTTTTGGTAGTGTTTTTACTTTTCATGTTTGTTAGAAAGTTTTATATCTTTTTGTTACTTTTAAACTTCCATTCATTTTTACAGAAGACACCAACATAATTTTTTATATTTATTGTTCCTAAAATATATACTTTTGTGCGAAATTGCATAGATACACATATGTATAAGATATGAGTGTAGAGACAAGTAAGGATGAGAATAGGTTATGTCGATCGATAGGGTCTACGATTTAGCGTACATCATGTCTAGGCTAGATTAGACTTATTTTTTAAACATATAAGGCCAATATTTCTAAAAAAAGTCTATTAGTTAAAAATGTCAAACTACATGCCACATAATAATAAGTCTTTTAGGTCAGCCTATTTAAATAAATATAAATAATATTTTTTACTACTATAATTATTATATTAAGTTTTGATCTTTTTGTTATATATTCAACTTTTACTAATTTACGCATGTTAACCTCATTTAGTTTTTGACATATTTAAATGTATTATTATAAAATATAATTTAAGTAGGATGTATATAATGTGATGTTAAATATCAAAATAGAACTTAATTTCACTAACATATTAATTCGTTAATCTATTCAAAAATATGTTTGATTATTTATTCAAAAATATTAAAATGAAATAAACTAAGTAGACTAACAGACCATACCAGACTTCTATCAAGGTCAGACTTATGCCTAAAAAGTAAGCATATGACATGCCATATGCCAAACTTAGACCTTGAATTTTTGACAGGTCAGACTAAGACCTATCAAAGCCTAGCCCGACCCATCCTATTTCCACCCATAGGTACAAGATACAATATTTTAAGAAAAATCAAGATATGAGTTTGTCAATAAAAATCATGAATGTTTTATATAATTTAATTTTATAAATAGAGTTAAATTGTTCAATTCACAATACAAATCACAATAAAAATTTTAAAAATAAAATATTGTATTTGTTTACAACAACAAAAAAATTTTAAATATACGAATAATATTATATTAATATATAAAAAAATAATCAATTTCACTTACAATAAAATAATAAAGAAATAAAAAAAGAAAATACCCACAAATACATTATGTGTACCAGTACCAAATAAATGATGAATAATTCACTATTTTAAAAGTGCTCATGCTTTAGAGTTGCGCAACATGACTCCATTGAATCAGTGCCTCTAATGAAGTTAGCTGCCTCCAATGAGTTTGAAGATGAAATCATCTATAAAAAAAGCTTAACTTCATTCCTTTTCTGTTATAGGAATAATCTCATGTATGAATTTTACATAAATGGTTTTTGACACCAATTTAGGTGTTCAAACCGTATTGGAATTTAAATGTCATACAATTTGAATTTATTTTAGTGATTGTTTTTCTCTCTTCGATTTGAGTTTAAAGTTTAAACAGTAAGGTCATGTACACTCATTTGATTTTGTATTTTAATATAGTTTTTATTACGGTGTCCAAATAACACTACTTTAGATTTTAATAGCACAAACATTTATTGAATAAACAATTACTTAAATTTTCCTATCTAAATACCTCTATAGAGTAAGTGAGATAATTGGGGTTAAATTCAAATCATGAATAATCACTATTTTGAAATTAACGTCAGAAGTTAGTATTTTGAATTATTGACACTACTAAATTGCTAGACTTAATTAACATAGTAGAGATTCTTTCAATTACTCAGAAGAAATGGAAACTCAATTTCTGTTTTCTTTTTTGAAATTTAAAAAAATCAAAACCAATTTTAAATTTTACTTCTGAAATAAGTTTAAGTTTTTATTTTTGAGTTAAGTACCCATTTACCTTACCTCACTATACATTCACCAAAATATAATACATATATATATATATAGATTAAAAATGACAATAATAATTATAATAATTATAATAATAATGTTCATATAAATAGCAAAAACATACGGGTTTTAAACATTCCAAAATGTCATATTATTTTGAGTACTGTAATAATCTTTTTGTTACGTTCATAATCGTTGAACCAATTGATCTGAAAAATTAGCCATTCGAAGAGTATTTGCTGCACACACTAGTGGGTGACACAAGTTGCTCCGTAGGATTATTCTCATTCAAATCTTCAACTACTAATTCAAGTTCAACATTTTCTTCGGCATATTGTCTAAATGGAGGATCATTTTGCATCTCCATTTCAATAAAATTATACAACGTGCAAGTGGTATATATTTGTCTTCTTAAGGTATATGGCAACAATGCTTTGAGAATAGGAAAGCATGCATTTAAGACTCCAAAGCACCTTTTAATTTCATTGCATAACTAAGAATGCACGTAATTGAATAACTCTTTTGGATTTTGTGGTGCTTGTTGGCCTCTATAATCACGTAAGTGATATCGTTCTCCACGATATGGTGAAAGAAAGTCAGGTATATTGGTGTATCCAAAGTCCACTAAATAATATTTACCTTTAAAGAAAATAGGAAAATGATTATCTAGTTTTTGAATAGTTTCAAAAAAAATTCTTAAGTCGTTGGTTGTACTATCTCAACTGGTTATCATAAAATGTAAACTTCATATTAAAAGAGCAACAACACATCATATTGATAGTTTATTCATTTTGATCATCTTTTGAAATGCATTTTGAAATATTGGTACCATTAATAGCTCCTGCGCAATTCTTGATCAAAGCTCCTTCTTTTTTCTTTTAATAACTCTCAAGTAAATTGTTGGAACATAATGTATGAATTTAAAAAATGGTTGAAGTCCCACATTGGTGGGTCTATAATCTAATTTTTTGACGTGACCATGGGGGGAGATAGCATTCTTGGAGCAGCACTTCTGTGCAGGTGTCTGCCGAGAATACTCCAGGGTATGAGCGATGTCTGTTAGGTCTCATAGCCCGATGTATTTTCTATTTGTATATTTTGAATATTAATTCCGAAAACTATTTTAATTTATTTGTATTTATGATGAAATTAATTATTTCTCTTGTCGTCTTATGACACGACGTATCATTTTAATAAGTGGTTTTATTTTATTTATTTTATTTATAAAAAAATACACTCGCGCTGTTAAAAACCGAGGTGTTACAGTTTTCATCACTATATAAAGATTTTTTTTAACTTTTGTTGAAGTCCCACATTAGATAGAAAACATATGTTGATTTACTTTCATCACTATATAAAGAGTGTTATTCTATTGTGAAAAATACACCAAAGTTAGATGCATTTCTCAACTTTCTCTTTTCTCCCTCTTATATTCTACTCGATTATTTTCGAGCCACTTCTCTCCTTTCTTTCTGTCCCTTCGAATTATAGTGGTTCTAATAGCACTTTATTTTAGAGCGGTTTTTATGCCGCAATCCCTTCGATTTTTGAGTGGTCATAATATCACTGTCATTTAAGAGCGGTTTTTATGCCGTAGTCCATTCGGTTTTGAGTGGTCCTCATACCACAATTCTTTTTAAGCGATTTTGTGTGCCGTAGTCCTTTTGAGTTATTCGATTATGAGTGGTCAGAGTACCATATTGTGAGTGACTTTAACCGCCATATTGAGAGTGAATTTAACCGTCATATTGAGAGTGGCTTTAACCGCCATATTGATGGTGTAATTCTATAACGGTTTTCTACAGTGCAGTAGAACTCCGATTCAGTGAATCTAGGTTGTTTTATCCTGGGGACGTCATGGTTGATAGTTTGTCTAGCACAATTTGGGTAGTGCCGCGAAACGTCTTAAAGAGAGCGACCTAGTTCGCGACTCAACCCAGTAATATCTTCGGTGACATAAATTGATTTTCAAATAGTTTTCGAAATTAAAAAAAAAAAAAATTTTAAGACGTTTCTTTCTATCATGTAAACCGAAGAGATTACTGGATTTGGTTATGTTGCCTCTGTTTTCAATAAATTTGTTTCAGTTTGGGGCAAACAGAAAAGGATAAGAAAGCCGGAGAATTAATCCATGGGAGAATAATCATAAGAATTATATTCTTAATGGACTTGCTGATGATCTGTATGACTACTACAGTTCCAACAATACTGCTAGAGATGTTTGGAATGCTTTGGGAAAAAAATATGATACCGAGAAAGCTGGAGCTAAAAAGTGTTCAGTAGCCGCTACCTAGATCCGTGGAGGTTCACTCTCGTGAAATTCAAAAGACAGTTCATGAGATCATTTCTTAAGGTATGACTTTATATGAATTTTAAATTGATTGTTATTATCGACAAACTGCCCCTATTTGAGAGGATTTCAAAAAAAAAATATTTCAAGCATAAAACAAAAGAATTTTCTCTAGAGAGTATGATAATGTGTCTCTAGAGATAAAAAAAATCTTGTTTATGATTTTTTTTTCAGAATATGGCTAGTTTACTTACTCTATAGGGGGCAAATTTGTACACAAATTTCAAATATGATATTTTTGTTGGCAAATGGTACACCTGATGCATGTTTAAATTAAATGTTGAAATTAAGAATGCATCGTATTGTTTACATGTTATTTGATTTTAATATTTGACATGCTAGACTCTGTCATGGTGAACAAACATGTAATTTCAAACTTAAGTAACTTAGGTTTAATACCAATGTTATCTTTAAACGATTTTGAAAAAAATGTGATTTTTGTAGTCAAGCTAAAATAACAAAGAGTTTACATAAATCTGTAGTTAGAGAATCTGAGTCTTTAGATTTATTACACTCTAATATATATGTGAACTTGATGGGACGATAACAAGAAATGAAAAACGTTATTTTATCACTTTTATTGACGATCGTTGTGACTATACTTTTGTATATCTAACGAAAAATAAAAGTGAAGTGCTTAACATGTTTAGGATCTTTGTAACTAAAATTGGAAATCAATTATGTAAAAAAATTAAGAGGTTTCGTAGTGATAGAGGAACATAGTATGATTCTAGTTTATTTAATGAGTTTTATAAAAACAGAAGGAATTATACATGAAACCACAACACCTTATTCACCTGAAATGAATGGTAAAGTTGAACGAATGAATAAAACTCTTACTAAACTAGTTATTGCTATTATGTTTAACTCTGGTGCTGCATGTCATTGGTGGGGGGAAATTATTTTGACTGTTTGCTATGTTTTGAATAGAGTTCTTAAATCTAAAAACAAAACATCTCCTTATGAGATAGTGAAGAAAAGACAACCAAACTTGTCTTATTTTTGAACTTCGGGTTGGCCTGGCTTATGTCAGAATCCCTGATCCCAAGCGAATTAAACTCGCTAGTAGAGTCTATGAATGTGTATTTGTTGGGTATGTAGTAAACAATAAAGCGTATATGTTTTATGACTTAAATGCGATAGTGATCATAGAGTCAAATGATGTTGACTTCTACGAAAATAAATTCCCTTTCAAATCGAGAAATAGTGGGGGCAGCGAACCAAGTCATGCTTGTTGAAGAAAAAATTCTTTTTTATATATGTTTTAATGACAACAAACCTTATGAAATAAATGATTAAGTTTTATGAATAATGGTCTACTAATGATTTCACTTAAGTTTTGTTTAAGGAACATGAATTGCATAAGTGAACAAGCAAGAATCCATTCACTTCCTCAAAGTGCACAAGTATCCACTCAATAATGAAATAATCTCAAAATGAATGTATCATATATCAATCATTGAATAGAATGATTATTACATCTTCAAGATAACATCTTCATGAAGAAAGATGATCAAATACATTCATACAACAAATCAATGATCAAACTATGCTATAAATCAAAAGCAAGATCATTTGAAAGAAGCAAAATTACAAAAACAGAACGGAGAACGTTCTTGACAGAAGTCTGGAAAACGGAGAACGTTTTCCACAGTTCTGAAATTTCAAGAACAAATTATCTCCTCTATTGAAGAAGAAATTACTCCTGGATTTCACAATCATTGCTCCTAGATTTCACAATCATGAGATCTATACTATACAAGGAATATAAAGGATTCGTATCAGCAAAAAATCAATTCAAAATACAAAGTAGAAAAGCTATGGAATATGATGGATCAAGCAAATTTAAGAAAGACTGATTAGTCTCCTAAATTTCCAAAATGATCAGATCAATCTCTAGAATGTCCAGAATGATTAGATCAGTCTCTAGAATGTCCAGAATGATCAAATCAGTCTCCAAAATGTCCAGAATGATCATCAATCTCTAGAATGATCTGCAATCCAGAGTGATCTTCTGTCTAGAATGATCATCATTCTCCAGCATGTTAACATCAATCACCAGCATGTTAACAATCAATCTCCAGCATGTTAACATTAATCTCCAGCATGTTTAACATCATTCTCCAACCTGTTTTGCGCAAATCAAAACACTTAGGTTATTAGTACTTGACAAGGATCAGATAAGATCCATTTTAGTCAAAGAAACCATTCGAATCACAAAGGGAAAATGTTATGAATCAAGCAAATCCAAACAAGTCTGAACCTTTTCCAGCTTGATTGCCAAGAATGTTGAACGATCTTGAAATATACATGACATCCAGATTGATCAGGAAAACATATAAATTGATAAAGACTAAACCTCCAGATTGATTCTCAATCTCTAGAATGTTCAAAACTAAAACCTCCAGATTGATTATCAATCTCTAGAATTTTCAGTAAACATTCTGCAACAATTCATCATCATTCTCCAAGTTATTTTGACAAGAATCAAAACTCCAGATCGAATCAAAGGGATCAAAAAATATATCTGAAGTATAAAGGATCATTAAACTCAAGAGAAATCTGATCAAGAATGAAAAAAACAGTCCAGTCAAACAGATTTCAAATTGTTTAAAGGCTTGAATATTTTTAATCATATAATTTGGTCTTAGGTCAAGACTGACAGAGCATTACCAACAGCTCTATTTGACCATCATTAAATGTCCTAAATCCTATAAAAGGAAGATCAAGCTTAAGGAAAAATAAGAGCTTCAAGTACAAAGCAATACATCACTTACATACACTTACATACTTGAAAGCTTCTCTATCACAAACGAAAGATTCAGTTATGTTTTTCTTCTTCTTCATATCAGAATCATTCTACTGAATTCTTTCTTCAAGAATCTAATCTCAAACACGAGTTGAGCATACTCAGATTCTTTCCAAAACCAGAGCTTCAAGGACTAAGCAATTCATTACTCACTTCAATCATACTTGAATTTCTCTCACTCACATACTTTGAATCAGTTCTGATTTTTCCTATTCGATTCCTAGAATCATTCTCGTGTATTTCTCTATCAAAGAATAAGAACTCAAACAAGTGTTGAGCCTTCTCAGATTATGACAAAACGCTTTAAATTATATAATTGTAAACTCAAGGCTATAGTGTGAAGTATAGTTTTAAGTAAGCTTGTAGGAAATCCTTTTATGATTAAAAGGTGAAATGTAAAATCCTTTCTAAAGATTGATAGGTGATTTGATTGAACTCTTTTCTGGGTGGAAAATATTTGTTTTTGTAACAAATCAATGTTGATCTGAAACTAGGTGCTGCAAAACCAATAGGGTTCTTTGTTTTAAACACTTAGTGGAAAATATGACCGTTGTGAGGACTGGACGTAGCCTAGATTTGGTGAACCAGGATATATCTTTGTGTGATATCTCTTCCCTTTGAAGTAGCAATTTATAAGAAAGTGGATTTGAATTGTAAATTAACCCTTTAAAAATTCCTGAAAAAAAATAACTCAAGATTGATCTTGGTTGTAAATCAGAAAAAAGGAGAACGTTCTTGGTTCTGATCCAGAAACGGAGAACGTTCTTGGTTAGTTGAAAATGACAGTTTTAGTTAATCTATTAAACTTGATATTTAAAGACTTGAAAGTAAATACATAAAGGAAGGAATATAACACATAGATATATCCTGGTTCACCCAACTTGGGCTACCTCCAGTCCTCACAATTGTGAGATTTTCAAATAAGTGCTCCAAGGAAAGAACTCTCTTGACTTTTACACAAACTTTCTACAGATCTATCTTTATATGTTACAACCAATACCTTTCAATTCAAAAAGGAGTTTTTCACTGATCTATCCTTCAATCTTTACAAAGGAGTAATCACACTACCTTCTCTATAACATAGAAGGATTTTTACAACTTTTCAAGACTAGTTTTTACTCACTTTATCTTGAGATTACAATGGAATGACAAAGTGTTTGATAGAATCTAAATATCCTCAACTCGTGTTTGATTCTGATCTTTGGAACTCAGAGTGATCTTAGAGCACAATAGTAATTAGATGATGTAGTTTTTAAGTACTTAACAGAACTTGAGAAAATGTGTGTTAAAAGGTGGAAGCTGTTGAAACTGATTATCAATGATGAGATAATTGCTTTCGTGAGTTCTGATAATTACCTTCATCTTGAGTTCTCTTTTATAGACTCAAAAAGTGCTTATGACAGCTGATTTGCACGTTGGGAACAGACTGGTTGTCCTTTGTCAGTGATTAGGTGAAAGCAGGCCAAAAAACAAGAATGTTCTTTATTCTGCTTCTGATGTTCAAGAGCAGACTTGTTCTTCCTTTGTGTGGCAAATCAGTCTTGATCTTAGTGATGCGTATTCTTGGCTTTTAAATTTGTAGAGGGATCTTCCAATACTAATTTGCTCTTAGCATAATTGAGAGAGCATGATTGAAAGAGCATGATTGAATTGGAACTGCACAAAAACTGAATCTGGAACTGCATTTGTGTTTTCACATTTTTGGAGCACCTCAAGAATATTCTTTGTTTTCTTCAAAATTGACCAGAACATTCTTGGTTTTGCTGACTTAGCTTGTTTCTTCTTTGATATGATCTGTTTAAGTTTCTTGGTACATATCTTAATTAATACACTCAAGCACACTTATTAGATACAAAAACATGCTTTAGAATCATAATTATAATTCTTAATTAATCTTTGTTTATCATCAAAATTATTTAAGTTGGGGTTTTGTCTCAACACCCTTATCTCTATTTACTTTCAGTCTTTTAATTATCAAGTTAAATAGATAAATTGAACTGTTGATTTTAACTAACCAAGAACGTTTTTTGTTTTCTGGTTAAAACCAAGAACGTTCTCCGTTTTCTGTTTTCACAACCAAGATCAACCTTGAGTTATTTTCTTAAGTTTTTAGCAGGAATTTTAAAAGGGCGAATTTACAATTCAAACCCCCCTTTCTTGTAAATCGACAATGCAACTTCAATGAAAAGTTTGACAATTTGATTATATCAAATGAGTTTAAAGTGAATGAAAGTGACACATGTATTTATTACAAATTTGAAAATGGAATTTACACTATCATATGTCTCTATGTAGATGACTTACTCATATTTGGTTCAAAGATTCATGCTGTAAATACTGTGAAAACATTGTTGAGTAACAACTTTGATATGAAAGACCTCGGAGAAGCGGGTGTAATATTAGGAATCAAGATTACTAGGTCAGAAAAGGGAATTTCTTTGGATCAGTCTCATTATAGAAATATAAATACTTTGAGTGTAAACTTGCTTACCCACCACATGATCTAAGTATGAAACTTTTTAAGAACATTGGTGAAGGTGTTAGACAAACTGAATATGCGAGTATCATTGGCAGCCTCTTGTATGCCACTGATTGTACTAGACCCAACATTTCCTATGTCGTGGGATTATTTTGCAGGTTTACCAGTAGACCTAGTATGGAGCATTGGCACATTATTGAAAGAGTCATGAGATACCTAAAAATGACCATCAGTCTAGGATTACATTATCAAAGATTTCTTGCCTTCCTTGAAGGATACATTGATGCTGATTGGAACACCTTATTAGATGACCCCAAAGCAACCAGTGGCTATATTTTTAATATAGCTGATGAGGCTGTATCTTGGAAATCGATGTAATAGACGATACTAGCTGAATCCACTATGGAGTCTGAAATGATAGCACTAGCTACTACTAGTGAAGAAGCAAGCTGATTGAGATGTTTGCTAGCTGAGATCCTTTTATGGGAAAAACCTATGCTAGTTGTATTGATACACTGCGATAGTTCCGCGGCTATTGCAAAGATTGAGAATCGTTATTACAACGGTAAGAGACGACAAATACGTCGTAAGCACAACATTGTTTACTTTCTAAAGGAGTTGTTATAGTGGATCATGTACGCACTGATAAAATTTTAGCAGATCCTTTAACAAAAGAGTTAACTAGAGAGAAAGTCCTAAATACATCCAAAATGATGGGACTAATGCATATAGATTCACTTATGGTGGTAACCTGACCTAAAAGACTGGAGTTCCCAAGAACTAGGTTCAATGGGTAATAATAACAAGTCGTGAAGTGATATGAGATGAACATGCTATTATATATCAGAGAAGCATGATTCCTGAAGCGATGATAGGATGAGATAATAGAAACTCTTAATGACATCTATACTCCATGTGAAGTGGAGTACTTAGCTACAAGAGTACTCTTGATAGACTCACCTATGTGAATGTGGAAATGGGACTGCTTCTTATGGAATTTTGAGGCAGAATTCCTAGAGCGTTCACTATACTAGGATAAACATGAGGGGCTATTCCCACACAGGCTTTTGAGAATACACTCTATGAAAAGGTTGTGTGTGGGTTTGATGTCAGAGATAGAGTTCAAGACTATGATCACTCTTGTTGAATCTGAATCTCACTTACTAAGCAAAGGTTCAACTCAAGAGATACATTTGCTTATGCATAATCTTATAGAAGTGTTTGACGCTACTTCAGAAACATTTTTTTTAATTCAAGTTGGGGATTATTGGAACATAATGTGTGAATTTAAAAAATGGTTGAAGTCCCACATTGGAAAAATCTTATATGTTGAGTAGTTTTTGTAAGACCCTTAATTTTAAATTATTTTATGAATTAAGTATCAAATATATTTTGAGATATTTGTAATACATTTAATATATAAATAATATATATATATATATATATATATTCTGAGACCCAACTAAAATTATTTGTCGAAGAATAATTTAATTATATTACGAGGAATTTAATACCAGACAGTTATTAAATTTTATCTGTCAATAGAGTTGCGACGAGAGTAGATATTTTATCGAAATAATTTGAGATGTGAGTGAAGTGATGTGTGTAAGAGTATTTAGTTAATTGTGGGATAGTTTTAATTATAATATATATATATATATATATTTATACAGTTGGCGGAAGTATAATATATATATATATATATATATATATATTATACTTAACAAGTAAGTAATATATATATATATATATGTGTGTCAGAGGGAAGTAAAACAAAGAGGGAAGTAAAACAAAGATTAGAAAGAGAAAAAAACATTTTCTTCGTCACCTGCCCGCAAACCATTTTTCTTTCTTTCCCTATTTGCAAACTTGGAGTGTTGGTAGAGAAAAACCACAAACTTAAATCCTAGGTTACTTCGAGATCTAAGCTTCCATTTGAAGAGTGTCAAGAGGGAAAGTTACTCCTCTCCTCACTACGGTGCTTGTGAGCTAACTTTGGTAGCGTCGACGCGAGCGAGAGTTTCGCCGTATTTGATTGCGGTAACGAAAACGGTTAAGAAAGCGTTAACGAAGGTAAGGGGCTCCTTCCAACTTTTTAGTTTGCATGTAGGAACTTTATACGTTTGTTTGATGGATGATTAATGTGTTATCTTTGTTGAAAACGTTATTGTTGTGTTGTTGATGATAAAGACTCATTGTTGTTGTGATATTGTTGTTAATGATGTTGTTGTTGTGTTGTTGTGTTAAAGGTGTTATTGTTGTTGTTGTTGAAGAGGTTGTTGTTGTGTTGTTGTGTTGAGAGATTGATTGTTGTGGTGTTTGTAGTTATTTTCAAATAAAAGAGTTTGAACTGAAGTTGAAATTTACTTGAAAAATTATACTGTTTTTCGAAGATGTATTTGAATACGGCACTAGTTATTCGAATACACTCTTGCAACGCTCAATTTTTATTTAAATTTTGAACTTCGTATTCGAATATAGAACTAGAAATTTTGCTACTGACTTGTCATATGTATTCGGCTACGACTCTTCGTATTCGAATACGGAACTGGAAATTTTGCTATTGACTTAGCATATGTATTCGACTACGATTCTTCGTATTCGAATACAGAACTGCAGATTTTGTTTCTTACTTAACATATATATTCGACTACGACTCTTCGTATTCGAATACAGAACTGCAGATTTTGCTACTAACTTAGCATCTGTATTCGGCTACAAGAAGTCATATTCGAATACAAATTGAATTTTTGTAAAAAATTCTATTTTTAAATATTTGTTTATGCACCTAATTACTTGGGAAACATTTTTAAGGCATATGCTAAATTATATGAGGTTCTCATACTATTGTTCTTTAACGGTTATGAAGTATTCGAGTTTCATAGTTGCATTTACGTACTGGTTACAGTGAAAAGAGTCAGAGTACACTCATGCATTTCATAGTTAAGTGATGACCGCGATGGGCCACAGAGTTAAGTGGTGACCGTGATGGGCCGTAAAGTTAAATAGTGACCGTGATGGGCTACGGGGTGGTTCCATGTGATAAATTGGTCCATCTTATTCTGATGGGGATTTAACTAATGTGTAAAGCATGTGAGAGGCTACACTCTATGTAATTCGTGCTAGTCTGTGAGAGACTGCATCCATAAAGTTAAGTAGTGATCGTGATGGGCTACGGGGTGGTTCTATGTGATAAGTTGGTCCATCTTATCCTTACGAGGATTTAACTATTGTGTAAAGCCTGTGAGAGGCTACACTCTAAGTAATTCGTGCTAGTCTGTGAGAGACTGCACCCATAAAGTTAAGTAGTGACCGTGATGGGGTAGGGGTGGTTCCATGTGATAAGTTGCTCCATCTTATCCTTATGAGGATTTAACTTATGTGTAAAGCCTGTGAGAGGCTACAGTCTAAGTAAATCGTGCTAGTCCTTGAGAGACTGCACCATGGTAATTAGTACTAAGGCTTGTGATAGACGGTACAATTATGATTTACGCCATTCGAGGAGGTTTTGGTTTTGTCTTGGAAATTACAGAATAATGTGCACTGGCATATACGCATTGCATTAGGGTGTTTGACATGTAAGGCATGATTGTTATGATCCGATATGTGAAAATGATATGTGCAAGTACCTTAAATCCTAAATTCCTAATAAGTTGTTGTGATTGTTGATTGTACTTTGGGGCTTGCAACATGATCTGTATTCTAAATCTTTTATCTCATCAAAAACTTCGATATTATACATTTTCAATAAATGGGTATACTTATTTTATCAATGTTGTTATCTTGTTGGAACTGCTATGTATGTATTGTTGTCTTTTGACATAATTGTTAACTGTTAACTGTTATTTTCGGTTGGTGACCCTTTACATTATTGTGGAAAATTGAGTTTTGCCCTCATATGATACCCGAGTTCGTACCACCGACGATTACCCTGACGACGGAGACGTCGTTAGACTTCCTTGATCGACATTCGCCGACTGCTTGGGTATACAACCCCAACTCAAGAAGGGCTACTTACATGGGGAGGGTGGTGAGAACATGTAGGAGTGCCGGGGCAGTGTCGTATGTGGAGTACACTCACGGACATATAGACTTTCCTGTATCTTCAAGATTAGTACTCGAGGTGAATGAGGTATTTATAGATGTAGAGGGTCCTGTAGTTGGGGGTGAAATGGATGTTGGAACCAAGTTAGTTCTTGCAATTAAAGTTTTGATGTTAACAAATGTATTTTATGAAAATCGTATTTTGACTTAGAAGGAAAAATCAGAGGATGACACCACCAGAGGATGACATCACCAAAAGATAAAAAATGCCACCAGAAAGTTCGGCCAGAGGATACATCCAGAAGATGCCAGAGGATACTAGAGGATACATCCAGAGGATACCAGAGGAAACATCCAGAGGATACTAGAGGGTGGATCTAGAGGATACCAGAATATGTCATCATAGGGTACCTGAAGATACCTCCAGAGGATGTCATCAAAGGCAAACATCAGAGAATAGCATCAATAAGAGGATATCATCAAAGGGAAGGAAAAATAACATCATCAGAGGATATATTTTTTGGCCCCGATCAAAAGGAAGCAGAGTCCAGAAGGAGACCTGGTTCATACCAGAAGGAAGCTTATTAGAGGGAGACTTGGTCCAGACCAGAAGGAAGCATAAGTCAGACTTGGTCCAGACTTAATCCTGACCAGAAGATAGCATGGTCGTGAATATAAGACTCAGTCCAGACTTGGTCCAGAGCAGAAGATAACTGGTCCCGATCAAATGACTTGGTCCAGACCTGGTCCAGACTAGAAGATAAATGGTCAAGTTGAAAAGATCAATGGTTCAGTTTAAAATATCAATGGTCCAGATTAGAAGATCAATGGTCCAGATCACTGAAAGGTACAAATCAGATCACATGGTCCAGAATTGGTCGAGATCAAAGTATCACAGAATTGGTACATATCAGATTAGATGGTCCAGAGTTGGCCGAGATCAGAGGATCATACGGTCCAGAATTTAAATTATGATGCAAATCAGTGATGACTTGATTAAAATTCGAAGAAGACTTGATTAAATTTTGATAGAAATTTGATCAAAGTATGAAGGGGATTTGATTCAAAAAATCACTAAAGACTTGAAGAAATTTGAATGCAATCTGAAGCTTAAAAAGATATGGTTTGAAATTAAAAGAAACAAGATTGGTCAACTGAATTTTCAAGTGCAATCTGAAGCTAAAAAGATACGATTTTAATGTAAGTGAAACAGGATTGGCCAACAGTATTTTCGAAGGAAATCTGAGCAAGATTTATTTCGAATATAAGCTTGGACAAAGCCCTATTTGCAGCTATAAAAGGAGGCTTCAGGCAGCAGCATCAAGCAACGAAAAACACAAGAACTCAAACTTCATATTCAACACAATCCGAGAGTTCAAAAGAGAGAATCACATGAGTGCAAAAGCAAAATTTTCTAAGTGTTTTCGAGAAAGAAATTCAGTGCAACAATCAACTTTCCAGAAGCAACTTTGCAGGGTTCCAAACCTTTGTAATCAAACCCGATAGTGGTGTAGATTCCTTCATCAATCTGGGGTTGTCAATTTGGTAGGAGAAGACTTGACTTGTAGAGTCACTGTGTTGTTTTCGTTCCTCAAAAGTCTGGGGTTGTCAGTCTATTTGAGAAGACTGGCTTGGAGGGTCAGGTGCTCTAATTCAAAGATTTGAATTAGTGGATTAAAGCCTTCAGGATGAAGGGACTGAATGTAGCCAAGTTAATGGCGAACTAAGATAAATTGTTGTGTTCTTATGTTGTTATTTTCCGTTGCTAAGTCTGATCGGTTATTCATCAAGTAAATCACATCAACACTCAACAAAACAGCAAAAAGATTCAAAGTTTGGCAAACACAATTCAACCCCCTTCTCGTGTTTGCACCATCAATTGGCATCAGAGCTCGGTCTCAAGACTAAGCACTTTACAGTGTTTGAGGAAAGATCCACGGGTTCAACATGTCTGGAATCAATGAAAAAGCTATTGGAGGAAACATCAACAGAACAGCTATGTACTGGAAGGACAGTCTGAAGAGTTTCTTTTTCTCACAAGATCCCAAACTTTGGAACATGGTGGAAAACGGCTATACTGCTCCAAGAGATGCTGATGGTGTTAAAATTCCTAGGAAATATTTTGATGATGTTTAGAAGAAGATGTTTAAGTTACATCACAAATTCAGAACGTTCATGATCAATGCAATCACATTCAAGGAGTTTGACAAGTGCACTAACAAAAAAACAGTAAAGAGCATCTATGATAGTCTGATTCTGACTTACAAAGGCAGCAAGCAAGTTCAAGAAGCAAAGGCTAACATTCTAGTCAAGAAGTACGAGCTGTTCAAGATGGAAGAAGATGAAGACATTGAAGCAATGTTTTCCAGATTTCAGACTCTGGTTTCAGGATTAAGAGTACTCAAGAAGAGCTATACCACTGCTGACCACGTGAAGAAAATTCTTAGAAGTCTCCCAAACAAGTGGAGACCAAAGGTCACTGCCATTCAGGAAGCAAAGGACTTGAACACTCTAAAGCTAAAAGAATTAATCAGCTCCCTCAAGTCACATGAAATAGAGCTTGAAGAACATGAACCCAAGAAGAAGAATAAAACCGTAGCCTTAAAGTCCAAACGGAAGAAATTTGTACAAGCAAAAGCAGAAACAGAAGATAGTGATTCTGAGGACCAGAATCAGAAACCAGAAGAAGAAGACATTGCCTTCATAACAAAAAAGGTTCTGAAGATATGGCAAAACAAAAGGAAGAAGTTTCCCCAAAGGTATTCCAAGCATTCTAACAGAGGAAAGGATGAACAAGACAAGAAGAGTATCATCTACTATGGATGCAATGAACCTGGACACATCAAGTCAGAATGTAAAAATCTGGAGAAAGTGAAAAATCATAAGAAAGACTCCAGACCCAAGAAGAAGAATTTGATGGCAACATGGGATGATTCTGATGAATCTTCTGAAGATGAAGAAGCAGAATTAGCAATGATGGCTCACATAAATTCTGCCTCTGGATCCAACATAAAATCTGACTCTAGAAGTGAATAAGAAGAAGTCGTATTGGCTCTGATAGCTCGCACTCATTCTACCTCTGGATCCAACTCTGGAAGTGAATCAGAAGAAGCAGAATTGGCACTGATGGCTCATATTCATTACGTCTCTGGATACGACACTAATGTTGACTTTGGAAGAGAATCAAAAGATGAAGAAGGAGAACTGGCACTGATGGGTTACCCCAGCCCTGCCTCTGGATCCAACCTAGACTCTGATTTTGGAAGTGAACTGGCTCTGATGGCTCACACAAGCGCTGCCGCTAGATCCGATACAGAATCTGATTCTGGAAGTGAATCATCAGAAGATGAAAAAGAGGTATTTTCTGAACTCACTCAATCTGATTTAATTACTGCAATAAATGATATTTTAACTATCAATAACAAACTGTCTTTAAATTTGAAAAAACTTAGGGAAGAAAATAAGACTCTAACCAAAGAAATTGATGTTTTAAAGAATCAAAATGCAGAATGTAAAACAGAAAATGCAACTCTTAAAACTGATATTGCTGAGCTTAAATCTGAAAACCTAACTCTAAAAAGAAATATTTGTTCAACATCAAATATTGTATGTAATTCTGATATGCATGAACAAGTTTTACAAGATTTTATTGTAAATGGTATGGAAATAAGCAAATATGCTTCTATGATATATGGAGTTAGTAACAACGGCAAAAGAGGCATATGATTTGATGAAACTGTAATTGTAACTAAACCTATTTCCTCTTATGTTTTGTGTGTTGTTTGTGCTAAGAAAGGTCACTCCAAATTTTCTTGTCCCATGATAAAATCAAGGAAAGACAAGAAACCTTTCAAAACTAACAAACCTAGACCCAACTAGATTTGGGTACCTAAAAACAAAATTATCTTTGTTGTAGATGTCCTCAGCAATCAAGTTGAAACACCAGTCGTGGTACCTGGACAGTGGATGCTCGCGACATATGACAGGAGAAAAGTCTATGTTCCAAGAACTAACCTTGAGCAAAGGAGGGACAATGGCTTTTGGAGGAAAGCAAAAAGGCCAAATCATTGGTCGAGGCACGGTTGGTAATGGTACTTCCTCCTCTATTAAAGATGTACTACTAGTTAAAGGACTTAGGCATAATTTATTAAGTATTAGTCAATTAAGTGATAGTAATTATGATATTATATTTAATCAAAAAACATGCAAAGCTATTTGTCAGAAGGATGGATCAATACTTTTCACAGGTTATAGGCAAAACAATATTTATAAGATAAATCTGTTTAGTCTAGAGAAACAAAAAGTTAAATGTCTAGTGTCAGTAAATGAAGAGAAATTAATTTGGCATAAAAGATTAGGCCACACTAACCTTAGATTAGTTTCAAAACTAAATATACTTCAACTGGTGAAAGGTTTACCTAAGCTAAGCTACAAAACTGAAATTATGTGTGAAGCTTGTCAAAAGGGAAAACAAACAAAAAATTATTACAATCCTAAAAACTCAATATCTACCTCAAAGCCCCTTGAGCTATTACACATAGATCTATTTAGGCCAGTAAAAACAACATCTCTAAGTGGTGAGAAATATGAGTTTGTCATTGTAGATGATTACACTAGGTGGACATGGATAAAATTTTTAAGAAGTAAGGATGAATCCCACAAAGTGTTTATCACTTTTTGCAAACAAATAATAAATGAAAAAGGTCTTAAAATTATAACAATTAGAATTGATCATGGAGGAGAATTTGAGAACAAATTCTTTGAAATTTTTTGTGATGAGAATGGAATCTCTCACAACTTTTCTTCTCTTAGAACACCCCAACAATATGGAGTTGTAGAAAGAAAAAATAGATCACTCCAAGAAATGGCTAGAACAATGCTAAATGATATGAATGTTGCAAAATACTTTTGGGCAGAAGCAATTAATACCGCATGTTATATACAAAATAGAGTCTATATGAGATCCATATTGAATAAAACACCATATGAACTGTGGAAAGGTAAAAAGCCTAACATCTCTTACTTTAAACAATTTGGTTGTACTTGTTATATGTTGAGCACTAAAGATAATCTTGGAAAATTTGATTCTCGATCTCAAAAGTGTACCTTTATTGGTTACTCTGAAAGATCCAAAGCATATAGAGTGTTTAACATGGAAACAAATATTGTGGAGGAATCCATACATGTTAAATTTGATGATAAACAGCTTGACCTTGAAAAGTCAAAGCAAGATGATGATAGTGTAGGTTTACCAGAACCAAAGGAAGCTGATGCAGACAAACCAAAAGAGCTTAAAAAGGTGGAGGATGAAAGTAAAACAGAAGAACCCAAAAAATCTTCAATGGATGAATCTGAAGATAAGTAAGAAGGAAGATATGGATGGAAGTACAAATCTTCACATCCCGAAACGCTAATCATTGGGAGTGCAAGTGATCCCTTAAGGACCAGATCATCACTTAAAGAAATTGGTTTGTTTGGCTTACTCTCATTTATTGAGCCTACTTCTGTTGATGAAGCATTGAGGGACGATGGATGGATTCTTGCTATGCAAGATGAGTTAGATGAATTTGAAAGGAATGATGTTTGGGATCTAGTTCCAAGACCAGAAAAGAACATTATTGGAACCAAGTGGGTTTTCAGAAACAAGCTGAATGAAAAAGGAGAAGTTGTCAGAAACAAGGCACGACTTGTTGCACAAGGCTACAGTCAGCAAGAAGGTATTGACTACACTGAGACTTTTGCTCCAGTGGCAAGGTTAGAAGCTATTTGTATCCTACTTTCTTTTGCTGCTAATAATAACATGTCATTATTTCAAATGGATGTTAAAAGCGCATTTTTAAATGGTTATATAAGTGAAGAAGTCTATGTTAAACAACCCTCAGTTTTTGAAAGTTCTGAATTTCCAAACTATGTTTTTAAACTTAAAAAATCTTTGTATGGTTTAAAACAAGCACCTAGGGCATGGTATGATAGACTTAGTAACTTCTTACTTAAAAATGACTTTGAAAAAGGATAAGTAGACAATACTCTTTTTAGAAAATCAATAAAAGATGATATTCTGATTATTCAAGTTTATGTTGATGATATTATCTTTGGATCTACTAATGGCACTCTCTGCCAAGAATTTTCTAAATTGATGCAACAGGAATTTCAAATGAGCATGATGGGAAAACTTAAGTTCTTCCTACGAATACAAATTCAGCAAAGTCAAAAAGGTATATACATTCATCAATCAAAATATACAAAAGAGCTTCTCAAGAAGTTTAAGATGAGTGACTGCAAACCTATGGCTACCCCAATGCACCCTACCTGCTCACTTGAAAAGGATGACTCAGGCCAAAAAGTTGATCAAAAATCCTATAGAGGTATGATAGGGTCTCTCTTTTACCTCACTGCTTCTAGACCTGACATTATGTTTAGTGTTTGTGCATGTGCACGATTTCAGTCTGACCCTAGGGAATCCCATTTAACTGCCGTTAAGAGAATCCTTAGATACCTAAAAGGCACTGCCAACCTCACCTTGTTCTACAAGAAAACTCCTACATACAAACTAAGTGGATATTGTGACTCTGATTATGCCGGAGACATACTTTAGAGAAAGAGCGCAAGTGGAAATTGCACGTTCTTGGGAGATAATTTAATATCCTGGTCAAACAAGAGACAAAGCACCATTGCAATGTCAACAACAGAAGCTGAATATATCTCAGGAGCCGGATGCAACTCTCAACTCATTTGGATGAAACATTAGCTGGAAGACTACAACATTATGGAAACCAACATCCCTTTACATTGTGACAACACTTTAGCCATCAACCTAACCAAAAACTATATCCTTCATTCTAGAGCCAAGCACATAGAAATCAAACATCACTTCATCATATATTATGTTCAAAAAGGGACTCTCAACATCAAGTTTGTAGACATAGACCATCAATAGGCTGACATATTCACTATACCACTACCTGAAGATAGGTTTGACTTCATCAAGAAAAACCTTAACCTTACCGTCCTCCCTGACAAATAGCTTAGTTTAATTTTTTTGTTTTTTGTTATTTTATTTTCGTGTATTGTTTTTCAAAAAAAACATGTCAGAAGATGAAAAAAAAAATCAAAGGATCTCCTTTCTTCCTTCAATCCTTTTTGTCTGATGACAAAGAGGGAGAAGATGTATTTGATAAAGAATCTGGGGCATTAGACTTAGGGGGAGAAAACTTCAAAGTAAACCTAAGTCTTAGGAGGAGTAAAAGTCAAAAGAAAGAAAAATAGTTATCAAAAATACAAAATTTTGTCATCATAAAAAAGGGGGAGATTATTGGAACCAAGTTGGTTCTTGCAATTAAAGTTTTGATGTTAACAATTTTATTTTATGAAAATCGTATTTTGACTTAGAAGGAAAAATCAAAGGATGACACCACCAAAGGATACACCAGAGGATGACGTCACCAAAAGATAAAAAATGCCACCAGAAAGTTCGGCCAGAGGATACATCCAGAGGATGCCAGAGGATACCAGAGGTTGTCATCAGAGGGTACCAGAAGATACCTCCAGAGGATGTCATCAAAGGCAAACATCAGAGGATAGCATCAATCAGAGGATATCATCAAAGGGAAGGAAAACAACATCATCAGAGGATATCTTTCTTGGCCCAAATCAGAAGGAAGCAGAGTCTAGAAGGAGACCTGGTCCAGACCAGAAGGAAGCTTATTATAGGGAGACTTGGTCCAGACCAGAAGGAAGCATAAGTCAGACTTGGTCCAGACTTAATCCAGACTTGGTCCAGAGCAGAAGATAACTGGTCCAGAACAATTGACTTGGTCCAGACCTGGTCCAAACTAGAAGATAAATGGTCCAGTTGAAAAGATCAATGATTCAGATTAAAATATCAATGGTCCAGATTAGAAGATCAATGGTCCAGATCACAGAATGGTACAAATCAGATCACATGGTCCAAAATTGGCTGAGATCAGATGATCACAGAATGGTACAGATCAGATCACATGGTCCAAAATTGGTCGAGATCATAGGATCACAGAATTGGTACATATCAGATTACATGGTCTAGAGTTGGCCGAGATCAGAGGATCATACGGTCCATAATTTAAATCATGATGCAAATCAGTGAAGACTTGATTAAAATTCGAAGAAGACTTGATTAAATTTTGATAGAAATTTGATCAAGGTATTAAGGGGATTTGATTCAAAAAAACCACTGAAGACTTGAAGAAATTCGAATGCAATCTGAAGCTTAAAAAGATATGGTTTGAAATTAAAAGAAACAAGATTGGTCAACTGAATTTTCAAGTGCAATCTGAAGCTAAAAAGATACGATTTTAATGTAAGTGAAACAGGATTGGCCAACAGTATTTTCGAAGGAAATCTGAGCAAGATTTATTTCAAATTTAAGCTTGGACTAAGCCATATTTGCAGCTATAAAAGGAGGCTTCAGGTAGCTGCATCAAGCATCGAAAAACACAAGAACTCAAGCTTCATATTCAACACAATCCGAGAGTTCAAAAGAGAGAATCACCTGAGTGCAAAAGAAAAATTTTCTAAGTTTTTTGAGAGAGAAATTCAGTGCAACAATCAGCTTTCCAGAAGCAACTTTGCAGAGTTCCAAACCTTTGTAATCAAACCCGATAGTGGTGTAGATTCCTTCTTCAATCTGGGGTTGTCAGATTGGTAGGAGAAGACTTGACTTGTAGAGTCAAGGTGTTGTTTTCGTTCCTCAAAAGTCTGGGGTTGTCAGGCTATTTGAGAAGACTGGCTTGGAGGGTCAAGTGCTGTAATTCAAAGATTTGAATTAGTGGATTAAAGCCTTTAGGATGAAAGGATTGGATGTAGCCAAGTTAATGGTGAACCAGGATAAATTGCTCTGTTCTTATACTGCCATTTTCTACTGCTAAGTCTGATTAGTTATTCATCAAGTAAATCACATCAACACTCAACAAAACAGCAAAAAGATTCAAAGTTTGGCAAACACAATTCAACCCCCTTCTCATGTTTGCATCATCAATGGAGGCTACCATAAGGTGTGGTGACTCCTACTGTTGTAGCAGGGGATGTGGTGCATGAACCAGGAACGGGTGAGAAGGGTAAGGGGCCGATGCCAGTGGGGGTTGACAACCTAGGTCCGTCTAGGCTGATAGAGGACTATTTTGAGGTTCCAGGGCCGCCGAAGCAACTTATACTGTGGGTGGATCTAACTTTGGAGGAGACTGATCCTTCTATGGCTGACGAGGATGTCACTTTGAGGCGAGATACTGTGTCGGACGAGACTTGTGGAGAGTGTGGTGGTCACCCTTGTTACTGTAGTTGTTAGTGGATGATCAGATTAGTTTTTGGTTGTATAGGGCTTTAGTGTTTTGGTGGTTGTACTTATTTCATTTTGGGATGACTGTACTTATGACATACCTTGACAGTGATTATTGTTGGTGGGTCCACGATCTAATTTTTTGACGTGACCATGAGGGGAGATAGCATTCTTGGAGCAGCACTTCTGTGCAGGTGTCTGCCGAGAATACCCCAGGGGTATGAGCGATGTCTGTTAGGTCTCATAGCCCGGTGTATTTTCTATTTGTATATTTTGAATATTAATTCCAAAAACTATTTTAATTTATTTGTATTTATGATGAAATTAATTATTTCTCTTGTTGTCTTATGACATGACGTATCATTTTAATAAGTGGTTTTATTTTATTTCTTTTATTTTAAAAAAATACACTCGCGCTGTTAAAAATCGGGGTGTTACAGTTTTCATCACTATATAAAGATTTTTTAAAGTTTTGTTAAAGTCCCACATTGGATAGAAAACATATGTTGATTTACTTCCATCACTATATAAAGAGTGTCATTCTATTTTGAAAAGTACACCAAAGTTGGATGCATTTCCCAACTCTCTCTTTTCTCCCTCTTATATTCTGCTCGATTATTTCCGAGCCACTTCTCCCCTTTCTTTCTGTCCCTTTGAATTTTAGTGGTTCGAATATCACTTTATTTTATAGCGGTTTTTATTCCGCAGTCTCTTCGATTTTTGAGTGGTCATAATATCAATGTCATTTAAGAGCGGTTTTTATGTCGTAGTCCCTTCGGTTTTGAGTGTTCCTCATACCACAATCCTTTTTTCAGCGGTTTTGTGTGCCGTAGTCCTTTTGAGTTATTCGATTATGAGTGGTTAGAGTACCATATTGCGAGTGGCTTTAACCGTCGTATTGAGAGTAACGTCTCACCGCCATATTGAGAGTGACTTTAACCGTCATATTGAGAGTGCCTTTAACCGCCATATTGATGGTGTAATTCTAGAATGGTTTTCTACAGTGCAATAGAACTTCGATACAGTGAATATGAGCTGTTTTATCATGTAGACGTCGTGGTTGATAGTCTGTCTAACACAATTTGGGCAGTACCACGAAACATCTTAAAGAGAACGACCTAGTCCGCGACTCAACCCAGTAATATCTTCGGTGACATAAACTGATTTTCTAATAGTTTTCGAAATTCAAAAAAACAACATAAAATCTAGATAATGCCAAAATAGACATCAAATCTGAGTTCACAAGAGAGCACACAATTTTGAGAATTTAATGAAGAAAAGAAACGAGAGATTCAATTATCGTCACTAGTGTTCACATGTCTGTTTATCTACTTTTCCATTGCATGAACAATAATTTTTCTTTAATTTTTATTTGACTTTAAATAAAATAAATGAAATTGTCTAAAACAATGATCATTTGAATGTCCGACAAATGAATTACTTATGAAAATAGTTAATAGAAAACAATGGATATATAGTTAAAATGTAAATAACAAATGATTCTTTAAAATGAAACTTAAGTGAAACAATTATTGAGAAACTAAATTATACTTCATCCGTATCACAGTGAGTGATATTTAGTAAATACAAATTTACCTCAAAATGAATGTTGTTATATAACTTTAATTATTTTTTTCTATACTATCATTCAATGATTATTATATACACAACTTCCAAACTATTATTATACTTTACATTAATAATAATAAAATTTTTACCAATGATTCAAAATGATATTCTTTTAATATGTGTGAAAAAGTTAAACAGAATCAAGAGTAAAATTTAGTATTATAAGAAAATTAGACTACTTGGATATTGTTTTTGTTATTAGTATAGTTTAGTGGTGGCCCTGTTGGATAACAAAATTGTCCAATCAGTTTTCTTATCTTCATCTGCTGCTTTTTCTTTCACCTCGTAAGAACACAACAACACTTCCATCCATCACGTGATCAACGCGTGCATTTTTTATAATAAAAATTGTCAAATGACAAATTCCCAAACACCCAATAAAGATACAAATAATATTCGGAACGAAAAAGAGAATAAACCTTCCTAACAAAATCAGGACAAAAACAATATTTGTTGAATGAATTAGGCATTACAGGACATTTTTGTCATTTCATTAAATTTTAATTATTTTTATATTATAAGAAAAAACACTTTATTGTATTATCTAACTACAAGATTATAATTATCATATTATAAAATAATTATACAATCAACAATTTATATTAATAATCAATAAGCTTAAAAAAATTTCTTAAATTAAACTGAAACATTATCTTTTCCACCCAAATTTTTTATTTAAAAAAGGCAATTTTTAATTTTATTATAAAAAAAGACAAGAGACATACGAATTGGTCGGTGCCACCATTCAGACCAAAAAAACAAGCAAAAATGACGAAAAAGCCCTACGTTATCCACAAAATTCCCGTAAAAATAGTTTCAAAAAACGGAGTAATCGAAGGTTATAGGAATGAATAACTAAAACTATTTAATATTTAATGCGTGAGAGTGAGAAGGGGTTGTGGGGGTTTTTTCTGGTATCCAAATTCTCCCAAACTTCAAACTTTGAAGGAAGCCTCCATGATAATATATAATAATTCATAATCACCAAGGAACAAGATGTGGATGATTCAAATCATCAAAGGGTAAGCACAATATATTTTAATTACAAACAGAAAACGTGGAAGAAAAAAAAATCGAAATCGCCATCAATTTTTTTTGGGACCCCACCCCAGATTGTTTTCTGAATCTGTAAGTGTAATTCTATTATCTTTTTATACTGATTTTTTTTCTTCATTTTTCAATTTTGTATCGTTAATTTCTTAAAAAATAAACCATGTTTGTCATGCAGTGCTGTTATTGATCAGAAACAGTAATCATTGGAAAGATACAAATGTTGGAGGAATAATTTATGTTTGTTGTTTGGTTTGTTTTGGTTGGAAGCAAGGTTTGAACTTTGAGTTTGAGGTCTTGATTTTTTTTATTTTTAAAAAGAAAAATCTAGTGTAAGAAAAAATGAATGTGGTAGGGAAAGTTGGAAGTTTTATAAGCCAAGGTGTGTACTCAGTTGCTACACCTTTTCACCCTTTTGGTGGTGCTGTTGATGTGATTGTTGTTCAGCAGCAAGATGGTACATTTAGAAGCACACCTTGGTATGTTAGGTTTGGTAAATTTCAAGGTGTTCTTAAAGGTGCTGAAAAAGTTGTTAGAATAAGTGTTAATGGCGATGAGTCTAATTTCCATATGTATCTCGACAATTCCGGCGAGGCATATTTTGTGAAGGAGGTTGATGAGGATAAAGGGGTTGATCATGATTCTAGTAACAAAAGTGATAGTTTTTTGAGTAATGGTCATAGACTTGATCACAGTATATCAGATTCTGGGGTGCTTCGGTTGAAAGATGAAGTTGATTCGCCGGTTGGGCCTCGGATTCAAAGAACGGAATCTGATGGGAGATATTATGAATTTCAAGATTCTTTTGATGATTCAGTTGATTTCTCAGAATTTGGGTCGAATTCGTATGAGAATCTAGAGGGAGAGAATTTTGTGGACTCTCAGGGTTCACATCCTGAGATGGTGTTGGTGAGTGTTGATGGTCATATATTGACGGCTCCTATCTCAGAATCAGAGCAGAATGCGGAAAATGTGCAGTTAAGGAATCCTCAATTTCATCTCGGCCCGGCTGAAGAGACTGACTTATGTGAAGGCAATGGAGAGTTTAGTTCTGGTGAAAATGCTTGGGCTGCTGATTATATTAGCCAGCTCGATGTTTCAACCGGTGATGTCCAACCCAAACGACGCGACAGTAATGTTTATGATAATACTAATACCTCTGTGGCACCACTTGAAGTTTGTCAAGGAGAGGAGGTAAATATCTGTCAATCACAAGAAACCCTTGAGGTCGAAATTCAAGAAGATCTTCATGTGAAAATTGATTCAGAAAGAGTTGCACCTGGTATCAAGAAGGAGAAAGTTTTCAAAAGCTGTTTGGAGCTACAAGAACTTGCACAGCAGGCTGGAAATGCCGACTTACGTGATGCTGGTTCACCATCGGAGGTTCAAAATTCAGGAGACGAATCTAATGCAAGTAGTCCTGTAGTTAACGGAAACGAACAAGAGAGCATTGTACAATCTGAGAACATTGACGAGTTATCCTCTCCAAGTAGTCTTACTTCTTCTGGTGGCCATAAATCTCCAAAGTCGGAATTTGGACTTCAAGATCAAGAGGTTGAGAAAGATACATCAAGAGAAGTTGAATCTGGTTCCAGCTCTCCTTCTATTACTGTTGATACTGAACAGAATAACGAACAAGATCACATGTCAGTATCAAATGGCCGCGTAGATGATAATCATCAAACCACTTCACTTGAAGATAGTAATAATATTAATGCTAGTGAGGTGGTGGAACCTAAAGCCAAAACTTCAAGTAAAGGTGACCAAATCCATTCTGGTTTGGGTAAGCATTGTGCTGCAAAGTTGTTGCTCTTTTTAATTACTTGTTTGATATAGGTTGGTATTTATTTACTTTTCATTCATCTTATAATTTGCAGGATTTGAGGTCTCTCTTTGTGGTCACGAACTTAAAGCGGGTATGGGTTTGGTAGCTGCCGCTGGAATTTTTGAAGCACATCGTATATCGGCAGAGGGTTTTAAAAATTCTGCACCATCAATAATTAAGAATCAAAATCTTGTTATCAAGTATAAAGATATGTACTTGACGTGGGAAAAGGCTGCTCCTCTTGTTCTTGGAATGGCTGCATTTGGCTCCGATTTACCTGTCGAGCCTAAAGATGCAATTCCAATTGAACAGGATTACACATTGAAGTCCAGGGATGAGGATCAAGGATCATCCTCATCTGGAAGAAGATGGAGACTTTGGCCAATTCCTTTTCGAAGGGTCAAGACAATTGAGCATACTTATAGCAACATATCAACTGAGGAGATATTTCTAGATTCTGAGTCGGGTACTCTTGTAGAACCAACTGAAACATCTAGCACTCAGGGATCTCCACAAAAGCAATTTGTAAGGACGAATGTTCCCACCAATGAACAGATAGCATCCTTGAACCTTAAAGATGGTCAAAATACAGTAACCTTCAGTTTCTCCACAAGGGTTCTAGGAACACAACAGGTTTTGACATTCATTGAATGTTTGAAGTTCTCATTTGAAGTTATATACAGTTATTGAGTTTGGTTTATTAAGAGAGATATTTCAATTACGCAACAGGTTGATGCTCATATATACTTATGGAAATGGAATGCAAGAATCGTAATTTCAGACGTTGATGGAACCATTACAAAGTAAGACTACTAATAATGCTTCTTAGGCTACAAATGTCATTATCATTATTTTTTTAAACAAGTTGTTTCGTTAAAAAATGATCTTTTTCTGTTTTATAGAGGCATAAACCCGTATCAATTTTGTCTGTGTTATTTGTAGATGCATAAGTAAAAGATGTGGAACATGATTGCATTTTATTTATGCCTAGGAAAATATGTCTGAATGAAAATTGTACTTCAAAAAAGCCCCAGATAGAATAGCAGGCAGCGTTGCCTTGTGGTTTGAGAATAATAATCAAATTCTTATTTTCCCTTCTTTTAGGTCTGATGTTTTGGGACAGTTCATGCCTTTAGTTGGCAAGGATTGGACACAATCTGGGGTGGCAAGGCTTTTCTCTGCCATTAAGGTATTTATTTATTTATTATGCAGATCTAACTTATTTAGTAAAATTGGAGTAGGATTTTAAGGACAAAATATGATTAGGTAAATCTTCCAAACCGATCTTTATAGGATATTTCCTTATGAAGCATCTCGTTCTTTGAATGTGTAATTAAATTTGTGCTTTCTTCTTGCTATTTGTTCATTATGTTTCTGTACATTTGTTTCAACATGAATGAAAATGTAAAAAGTTAAATGGTTATCAGCAAAACACTATTATGTATTTAATCACATCGTTTAATCCATATAGGCGATCCTACTTAGTGGGATAAGGTTTGGTTGTTGTTGTTGGTTATTCTTTCAAAATGAAAATATAGCTATGGATGATGTATGTTATCACAATATTGTCTCAAGAAGATTAATATTTAATTTGGATTTAATGTCAGGAAAACGGATACCAGCTACTGTTTCTGAGTGCACGTGCAATTGTCCAGGCATATCTAACCAGGAACTTCTTACTTAACCTGAAACAGGTATTGAAACAACCACGTCTTTTGTGGTAATTGATAACTTATTTCCAATATTAGAATTATTCTGTGCGTCTGAAGGTTGCTGGCCCCACACTTGGAATTTTCGGGCTTTTCAGATATTTTAAATTGATTAACATAATACTAATGGCACCTTGCTTCAAATAGCCTTACACTTCGACAATGAGGTGATCACTGTAATAATATTTCTTTAACTAATAAAACCTCTTTATGTTTGCAGGATGGAAAAACCTTACCTAATGGACCTGTTGTTATTTCTCCTGATGGATTATTTCCTTCACTTTTCCGAGAAGGTGAGGCACTTTGAGATTAATTGAAGTTGTGTTGGATAGATACTAGTATGTACTTCATGTACTGATGTAATTATTTGTTAACTATATGATGATAGAATTGCATACTACTGTCGATATAATGTAAATTTATATTTAGTCACTTCATTATTATGCACTCTGATCTAATGTGGTGACTGCTTAATTATAAAGCTTGTGCTATCTATTGATGTTTGACACAATTCATAATCTTAACAAAATTTCTTTGGCAACCCATTATTCATTTTTGTTAACTCATGAAGTTCAAAACTTTTATGTGCACAATTCGTGATTATGTGGTGTCAGTTCAATAGTAAGAGTTTGACCTTGTAACATTAAGAAACGGAGTTCAAATTCCCTAACGGAAAGTTGCAAAAAAATGTTCGTTAGTGCCACTTTAATTAATAATAATTTCCATCTTCCTCAATTTTTTCTCATAAATATTATAACCATGCATTACGTTTGTATTGTCATGTTCTTATCATCTGCTCTTTTACGCCCTGGATATTTTAAGTCTCTGACTTGTTATTTTGTGTTTGGTCCCTATTTGGATTGAAGTGATAAGACGAGCACCTCATGAGTTCAAGATTGCTTGTCTAGAGGTAAATGCTGAAACACGGAACTATGTCACCGTATAGCTCGGAAATGCTCTTAGAAGGCATCTTCTTACTGACATTATATTTATAAAAAATACACATAATTTGCAGGATATCAAAAGACTTTTCCCTTCTGATTATAATCCATTCTATGCGGGGTTTGGCAATAGAGACACAGATGAACTTAGTTACAGGAAGATTGGAATCCCAAAGGGAAAGATATTCATTATTAACCCTAAGGTGTGCTTTCATTATTAATAATTTCGAATGATTAGTATTTTCTTTAGTTCTTCCCTGACCATGAACTAAATGTTGCAAAAACAAACAGGGTGAGGTGGCTATTAGTCAACGTATTGGTGCAAAGTCGTATACATCGTTACATACCCTCGTCAATGACATGTTTCCACCTACTTCATTGGTTGAGCAGGTGATAAATCATCTCCGTAACCACCCATTTAAATGGAAAGTTTGAACTTAACATCGATGAATTTTGACTTTCAATTTCTGAACATTGCAGGAGGACTTCAACTCATGGAATTATTGGAGAATGCCATTGCCAGATGTTGACTAAATTATCGGTTAACTTATTTACTTCCCTTTGACAATAATACGTTCGTATGGAACCATCCAACATGTCAAGCGAAAAACCAGACAATCCACCAATGTGACCCACTTACGTGTGGAGAGTACCTTCTATCTGGGAAGTTGTAGATGGGCATGTAAGTTCTCCAAGGACATAATTCATTATGATGGCCATGCCCTTGTTTTCCCTCTTTTTTTTTATCTACATTAAATCATTCATTTCTACCATTCTACTCATCAACAGAGTTGTATAACATTTGGCTTACATAACTTCCACATCTTGTATATTTTTCATTGAGTTATTATTATCAGGAAATAATGGCATACATCAATACATGATTATCAAAGTAACTGTCCAAGTATTAGAGAATGTATTTCATTTTCCATGCCATGACATGCAATGCAACTATCCAGTCTTAGTCTTCACCTGGTGTTTATGTTTATTTTAGGTGTGCTTAATTTAAGATAACATTTTCTGTTCTCGTTCACAAGAATATATAAGTGTGTGTGAGACATTATTTTGACCTTGTTTTTTGTTTTGAAGAATTTATATTGTTTTTGTTGTCTCTTGTACAAATATTTGAAATCAAGAAACAAAGTGAAAACAGAAAATTGCATTGTGGCCCTTAGTTTGTTCAATGCATAATAAAAAGAAAAGAAAGCCAAATTGGAATCTCATGGAGTAAAGAACTAGAACAACATGCTACAATAAAGCCAAGGAAACAAAACTTGTTTTGCTTACTCATTATACAATGGCTTGAATTGTAGACTCTGAAATATATCTAAATGGATTACTCAATTAGCTTAATGGTTTGTTTAACTTCTATTTTACATTTACTGGTGATTTTCCCGACTGAAATTGAGTTGCTCATTCATTTTTTTGGATCAATAAGAAATTTAATGACTTAGGTTTATTCCTTATTTTTTTTCTGTTTATGATAAGCAACTAAAAGAACCGAATGTTTAAATTGAAAACTAAACAATGACATGTATAGCTAGTTATATCAGTTACACATATTTAAATCAGGAGAATTTCATATCATTGGACAGCCTCTCTAATAGAGAGAAATTTTTTCTATCCCAAAAGCATTTCAGAAGTACACATCAGGAAAAAACACAGTTTTTTGTGCTGTCTCGACATGTATTTACTGACAAAAACAATTTTTTTCATTCAATGAGTATTGTTGGAATCACGTGTGGTTTTTTGGGTGAATGTTGGCTTTCCAAGTAAATGGGGTAATCTTGTCAATAAAAGAGTAAATGGGGTAATGGGCGATTAATCAATAACTCTATATTGGATTCTAGTATTAAAATATATGAACCAATTTTAATATACTTGATGCACTTATGAAAACTTGGGTTTGGTGTAATTTGAATGGATTTAGTTGTAATGCACTCACATTATAAATATATTTTTTAATTATATCTATCATAATCGATGGATTGCTTAGGGAAGCAGTCTCAAAGCAACTTCTCTTTGCTAAAAAAACTTTCAACTGTGTAGCGTTTCTGGCACAACAATTGCTTCTCCTAGCAAAGCAGAAATTTTCCCAGCAAGAATCCCTCGATTTAACGCTCTCTCATTAAAGTGTGTTTTTCAAGAGTTTGTATAAGATTTTCAAAAGATTTTGCTACTAAAATCTATTATCTAGTTATCTAGAAATAATAGATAGCATTTAGAAAAAACTTGATGTTTTGTGCTATCACTTATATTTTGGATTAGACTCATTTAAAGTGGGCAATTAACTTTAAAAAATAAAGTGAGTAATATTAATTATTAACGATTAAATTAACTGTTGGTATTATGTGTACACGCATGATTAATTATAAGTAGTTATAATGTCAACTATTGATTTATTCACTTTACTAACTTCTTACTTTAGATGATCTAAATTATGATATTTTTAATTTTATACAAATCATACTGAACAAATGTTTAGCTCTATCTGTCCATAATATTTTTTTTTAAAACGGCTATTTTTTACATAAGATTTAAGTTGTTTTAAGAAATAAAAAAACAAACATCAGAATAACACAAGTGGTTGACGGATAGTGTATAAAAGTGTTGTAATTGTAAATTTTGTACTGAGCTCAAATATATAGTTTTGCACATTTTTTTTTATTTATATAAGTAAAAAATACACATTAAATGAATTTTATTTTTCAAAATGAATTAAGAATAAATAAATCATTGGTTGGAATGTGACTCATCCATCTTCTATGGTGGTCTCAAACTCTCAGCCTTCTCATCTCCCCATATTGTCCCTTAGTATCCCTGGAAAAGATGGAAAATCGTCTTCTCACTACTGTCTGTCATTTGCTGTAAGGTTTTTCATATTTCTACATAAAAAAATCATTAGGTTGATAAACTTGCTAATATTTTATTGTCTCTAAATTAGGCCCAGCGACAAGTGACTTTAGGTTGTTGATGTGTTTAAATGTAACTATGTTACTTTGCTCGTCTTTTGCTTTTTAAAAAAAGATGGAAGATCCATTCTAACCCTCGTAAAAAGTTTGAGACCAAATTTGGTCCTCATAATAAAAGATACAACTTTTAGCCATTTACCAAAAATAAATAAGGATAATTTAGTCTTCAATTGAACTTTCATTTAAAAATTTGATTTTTTTTTACTTATATGTAATGTTTTCCGTCACATTTAGGAACCGACGTAATTATATGTTATGCAATTGAATTAAAGGACAATATTTTCTCAAATTGCATATTCTTTCTCCAAAAATACACAAACATTAGTTGCAATACTTTTATTACATCTTGCTCTATGACTTCTATAGCTCACTCAAATTTATTATTTTTGCCAAACCATAGTAGATGATACGATTGACCATCTTAGACTAATGTATAAAAGTTATTTGAAATTTTAACGATGACAAAGACATTTGTCTTTACAATTGAAACAATGATTCGATTGATGTCAGTTCAACAAAAATAACAGAAAACAAATGTGTTTCTCAAACCTCATCTTGTCAAATCAATACTAATCAAATCGCTGCAAAAATGATGATGATAGTTAACTTATACTTCTAAAAGATATTGTAAGTCATAATTAAAATTTAAGTGACTTATTTTAAATATCGATACTCCGCGCACCACATTTTCTTTTATTAATCCGAGCACCACGTTGAACTTAGAATTTACTTTAAAATCAAACAAAAAATAACAGAAAAATAAAAATTTAAACATATTTTAATATAAATTTAAAAATTTAAATTTATTATTAAATCTTAGTTTAACTAATAAAATATCGGTATTGTTAAATTAAATTTTTGTTTTGAACTTTAGATATCACAATTTTTAGTAGTATTTATGGATAAATAAAAAAATAAAATTTAAATGAAGAAAGGCAAATAGGTTAAAAAAATAAAATAAGAATTTGAATAAACATAAAGCGGAAGTGAAGGCAGAGGAATATAAATTGATGCAATGAACATGTCCCCGATGGATCCTCTAATTGCTTGACTTCTTCTTCCTAATCCTTTCTTTCTCCATTTTTGTTCTCTATCTCCTATCACAAACTCCATTGCATGCATTCCCACCACCTTCACATTCCATTATTATTCTTTTCTTCCATTTTCCTGAGACACACATACACATGCTTGTACATCTACAAATAACATATAGAAACACAAACAGGGTAACAGTGTTGTATACATATAATTAATTAATTAATTAATTAATTAATTAATATATACATATAAAGAGAATTTGAAATTAGAACAATGTCGTGGGTAAGATCCGCTGTGAACAAAGCGGTTGAAGCAGGTGGTCAGACCAATCTCACCCGCACAGTTCGCAACTATGCAGACTCTGTCGTTCTCCATGCAAGCAACGCCGTCGCCGGCGGCGCAAAAATCATCCAAGAACGCATTGTATGTAACAACAACACCCTATTCCTTTTGCTAAATATTCCTTTTTCAATTTTTAATTACTGGTTACACAATCTCTCTAACACACTTTATCCTATTCATTGAAATTCAAATGAGTCACATTATTTAGAAATAGTTCTCACTCAATTATGTGGGTCTCACATTGGTAAAACGAAATTGTTAGCTTTACAATGGATAACTTATATTGGATAAGTTCTTATGATCAAAATAAAGTTGTTTAATAATCTACGATCTCTTCTTCTGAATTGATAGTGTTTTTTCACGAGTTTATAGCAGTTTTTGAGATATTTTCAAGTAGTGTTTTAGATTATAACTTAAAAGTGAATCATATTTTCCCTCATTTTATGTCATTTTGTATATAGCAGTTAGTTCAACCACTAATTTTACCAATACTTCAAATTCAATCTGCTATCGGTTATTAGTTAACCTTTTCATCATTCGCTGCTTTGTACCAAACAATGCTTGATTTTCAACTGATAGAAATTAAGCGTGTTTGGCAGAAATTTTTACTTTGCTTTGTACCTTGTAGTGTAAGAAATCTCTATGTTAGTGAACCTTCAAGTTCAAGGGGTCATGAAGTGTTATTTATGTCTTAAATGGATTTATTATTGATCAAATGAACAGGTGGCTCGGAATATGCAAAGTTTTAAGCATACTGTAAAACGGCTAGAAGAAGTTTCAGTTTCATGTAGAGGGATAGAGAGAGTTCAGTTGCTTAGAAGGTGGTTGGTTGCCCTCAAAGAAGTTGAGAGATTTGCTGCTACATGCAGGGACACCAATGCAAAAGATCCAGATGACCACTTTAATGATTTTATGGATTCACCTACTTTGGTTTGTTAAACCAATTATTATTCTTGTTGTTTGTGTTATTTTATTGAGATTATAGGGCATGCACTGTCAGTGTAAAGTTATTTTACACTTACATCTAGTTACAACTTGTCAACACATCAAACAATTGCATACTTGCCATTTTCAGTTTTTTGTTTAACAAATGTATAGTATGATGTGGTAAATTGAAGAGTTGTGATTGGTTATCAATGTAAAATGACTTTACACATACAACGTATAGTCTTTAATCTCTATTTTATTTATTCTTGGCCTCAATTATATCACTATATGTTAAGTTAGCTCACTTCTTTGAAGTAATCTGTCTTTTTCATCAGTAAACTTCTTTTATAACTTTGTTTTATTTATTTGCTACTAATTTATTTATTCTCATAGTATATAACCATGGACAGATTTACTATGTAGACCCTGGTGTAGCTGGTGAACCAAAGAACTTTCGTGATGTCTTTCTTCACAGTCAAGCTCTCGAGGGCATAACATTGTCAATGGTGAGTTGATGCAATATTGCCACCTATAATTGCCGCGGTGCCCAATGTTTATATTAGTATTCTTCAATTGAATGAATGTGAAGCCAATTTCCCATATGTAGTTTCTGAAGGGAAGAGAACTTTCATGCCACAATGAGTTAATTTCAATAGTGTTTGGTTCATAAATTTGCATTTAGAATGGCAGCTTTATATTTGCTGATTTATGGAACTTAACCGCTGGTTAACTCTTTTGTGTGACTCAGATTCTTGAAGCACCAAATGAGGAAGAAGTTTCACTACTTTCAGAGATATATGGGTAAATTTGTCTCGATTTTTTTTTTTGTGAATTGATATTCTGAAGCCAAATTAGTGGTTTTCATATCAGGATTAAGTTCCTTAAAAATATGCTTCTGGTTCGGTATGGTTTTACAGGCTCTGCGTTAAAGGAGGGAAAGAAGAACAAACTGCCTTGTTATCTAGTGTACAAGATTTAGCAAAAGCATTTTCTAGATATGAAGATGAAGTACTAGTAAGGATTTTAATATATATTTTTATAGAATTTGTAAAAGTATTGAACAATTACACATTTTAGAAGAATGCTATAGGAGCTATATGCACTTATTTGGTGCCAACATATCTTTATCTTTCAGCCTTAATTTTTCAACAGGCGAAACGAGAAGAATTACTTCAATATGTCCAAGCTACAGTTTCAGGGCTGAAAGTAAATGCGGATCTCGTGAGGTTGTTGCAAAGCCTATCTTTATTGATGCTGATCTCATAAAGGAGTGACTATTACATGAGTCTACTAAAATATTGAAAATTCTGAAACTTTTTCAAGCCAAAGCATGATGTGTACTGTATTATCATGTTAAAAGATCTTCCCTCCTTCCACATGCTTTTAGTTAAATCTTCTTGAACAACAATGCTTCGAAGTTCGAACCATTGTTAAGATTCATGAGTAGATTTATTATTCTTTTCTTCTCTTGTAATGTGATACACTCTCCTATCTCAGAATAGAAGTTGAAGCCTGCAATCTGAAAGAAAAGATTGACAAGATGAAGGCATCAAATTCAGCTGCAAGAAAATCATCTAAGGAGACAACTTCCGTTGCAATAGAGGTAACTATCTCAGGCCTTAAAATATGTTAGGCTTGGGCCGACCCTACAATGCTAACTACTTGTGTTGTTTTTATTAGTACTTATGGATTTTTTTTTTTAATAATTTGCTTGAGCTTCTTATATGGCTTAAGAGGATATTTTCGGAAATTCTTAATGGATTAAGATCATGAAATCATGTATCTATATGTAAATTTGTACCTTAATTGCAATTGAGCATTTTGGTTTATTTTCAGGCTTTTGATGAAGCTATGAAAAATATTCAGATGTGTTCTAAGTTGGAAGAGCTCTTACTGAAAAAGAAATACTTTAGTTGTGGCGATTCTCCAGAACTTCATGCTGAAAAGGTCATTCTTCTTAATATCTTTGTTGATTATGAGATCAAAATCATATTATGATGTTGTACAGTTATTAGTATGTATTAATTAGGATTTCTGTTTTAATTTTATTTCCTAATTAGTGATAGAATTTATCGAGAAAATCAGTTTCCTGATTTTCAGCTCTATTTGATTGTACATAATTAATTTCCTGCCCTATTTATATCTCTTCATGTAATCAGTTTTAAGTATCAAGTGAAAGTACAATCACTTTTCCGCATAGTATCAGAGCTCAATCTGAACCATTCCTAGTCTCTATCACTGACCCAGCCATGGAGGGAGAGCAAACAGAAGGTACACCCAAGGAGGCTGGCATAACTCTTGCGAGTTCAACTGAAGGGACTGCACTTCTTATCACTGGCCACAAGTTAAATGGCCAAAACTACCTTCAATGGGAGAGGTTTGTCCGAATCTTTCTCCAAGGGAAAGGGAAAAAGGGCTACGTCACAGGAGACTGCAAAGAGCCCAAGAAAGGAGAACCCAACCTCCAAAAATGGCAAATGGAGAACAGTTTAGTCATGTCATGGCTTCTCAATACCATGACAAATGAAATTGGAGAAAATTTCATGTACTATGATACTGCCAAAGATATGGGATGCAGTAAAAGAGACATACTCCAATGTGGACAATACATCTGCCATCTTTGAAATTAAAAGCCTTCTCCATGATCTGAAACAGGATGATTCCTCTTTCACGGAATACTTCAACACCCTTAGTCGATATTGGCAGCAACTAGATACATATGAAGAGGCAATGCAGCACATAACCCAGAAGAAACAGAGGATAAACTTGATCCATCTCTCTTCAGCAAAGAACAATTGGAAGCTCCAAAAGAAAATGCTCCAACAGACTATGCTTACTACAATGAAAAATGGTACAGCTGCAGTAGCTCAAAAAGGTAATTTTTTGCATGCTTTACACACTAGCACAAGAAAATCAAAATCATGGATCATTGATTCAGGAGCCTCATATCAAATGACTGGAGATATAACTGTATTTGACACTTATTCTCCTTGTCATAATAAGTCCACCATTCGGATTGCTGATGGTACACTGTCAAAAGTTATTGGTACAGGTTCAGTTGTGATTTCAAAAAATATTATTCTAGATTATGTACTGTATGTGCCCAAACTTGATTTCAATTTGCTGTCTATTAGCAAACTTACCAAAGATTTGAAATGTGTCACTAAATTTTCCTTTGATCTGTGCGAATTTCAGATTTTGGAGTCAGGGAAGACAATTGGCAATGCTAAAGAATGGGCTGGAGTCTACTACCTGCAAGTTGAAATTTTTCTAAAGAACTTAAAGGAAATTCTTGTGTAGTAGCTTCTCCTAATAATGAGAAATCTATAATGTTGTGGCACTATCAATTAGGTCACCCAAATTTCATGTACTTAGCGAAAATGTTCCCCTCATTATTCAATAAAAATCTAAGGAATTTTCAATGTGTTTGTCAATTATCCAAACATACTTGAACCACATACTTACCTCAACCATATAAACCCTCTCAACCTTTCTCCTTAATTCACAGTGATGTATGGGGACCATCTCGAGTCAACAACATTACTGGTGCTAAATGGTTTGTTACATTCATCGATGACCACACAAGAGTCATATGGGTATTTCTTATGAAAGAGAAATCAGAAGTTGGAAAATTATTTGAGTTTTTTCACAATATGGTGCAAACACAATTCTAAACAAAAATTAAAGTGCTCAGAATTGACAATAGCCGCAAATACTTTAATCCAGCACTAGAGTCCTACCTAAGAACCCATGGAATTATACTCCAGAGTTCATGTGTAGATACCCCCAACAAAATGGGGTCGCAGAAAGGAAAAATAGGCACCTTTTGGAAGTAACAAGATTTCTCATGCTAGCCACCAATGTACCAAAACATTTTTGAGGAGAAGCTGTTTCAGCCACCTATCTCATAAATAGGATGCCTTCACATATCCTTAACTTTGACACCCCTTATTCCACTCTCCTAACTCTCTTTCCATCCAGCAAAATTCTCACCTCAATTCCCTTGAAAATATTTGGATGTTTAGCCTTTGTTCACAACCTAAACCCTTACTGCAGAAAACTTGACCAAAAATCAATAAAATGTGTTTTTCTTGGCTATTCACCTCCCCAAAAAGGGTATAGGTGCCACTCCTCCACAACTAGAAGATTTTACCACACTCTGGATTGCACCTGTAGAAATTTCTGCACAAGAAGCTGATTGGAAAGTTTACACTAGGAGGAGGAAAAGCAAACAGGTGGTAGAGTTAAACACAGCTCCAATGCAAAGCCATGAATCCAACCAGGCTCTAGAAAATGGAATCTCATCAGGTAATACTATTTCCAACTCAGAACTTGTCAATATGAGTTTAACTGGCAGTGATATTCCTATTGCACTAAGAAAAGGGACGAGAACTTGTACTCAACACCCCATTGAAAGATAGATGTCATATGGGAAATTATCACAAGGATACAACACATTTGTAGCAGCAGTTCACAACACCTATATTCCAAGGAATATTCAAGAAGCCCTCCAACAACCTGAGTGGGCAGCAGCTATAACAGAAGAACGTCATGTGTAGATTAAAAATAACACTTGGGAAATTACTGCTCTACCAGAGGGGAAGAAGCAGGTTGGCCGTAAATGGATATTCTCTATCAAATACAATGTTGATGGGAGCATAAATCGGTACAAGGCGCAATTAGTGGCAAAGGGATTCACCCAATCATATGGCATAAACTATGAAGAGACATTTGCTCCAGTGGCCAAACTTTACTCAGTACGAGTCATATTATCTTTGGCTGCAAACTTGGATTGACCACTACACCAACTAGACATTAAAAATGTCTTCCTAAATGGTTAGTTAGAAGAGGAAGTATACATGCAAATTCCCCCAGGACTTGAATCATCCAGCACTTTGGACAAGGTGTGCAAGCTACGAAATTTTTTGCATGGCCTCAAGCAATCCCCTAGAGCATGGTTTGATAGATTGACTAGAGTTGTCAAAGATGATGGATTCATACAAGGCCAATCTGATCACACTATGTTTGTCAAACACTCATTGGAAGGAAATGTAACTTTAGTCATTGTGTATGTTGATGATATCATTATCAAAGGAGATGATCATAATCAAATCAAACACTTGAAAGAACTCTTGACTAGGGAGTTTGAAGTCAAAAACTTATGACAACTTAAGTATTTCTTAGGGATGAAAGTAGCTCGAACAAAAGAGGGAATATATGTCTGTCAAAGGAAATACACCCCAGACTTACTTCAAGAAATTGGAATGCTCAGGTGTAAGACTGCTAATACCCCTATGGAATCAATACGCAGAAGCATCCCCAAAGATGGCCCACTAGTTGACAAAGAGAGGTACCAAAGTCTAGTTGGGAAATTGATCTACCTAACTCATACTTAACTTGATATTGGATTTGTCGTAAGCATGGAAAGTTGCTACTGAAGGTGCGAATACGAGAAGTGAGGTTGAATTGTGTTTGCCAAAGTTGAAGGGGGGTTGAATTGGTGACTTACTTGGAGTAGAAGCAATCGGATTCAGAGGCAACAAGTAATGAAAGGCAACAAGCAATGAAAGCATAATTAATTTGACACATAGATTTATTTTGGTTCACCGCTAACTTGGCTACATGTAGTCCTCTCATTCAGAAGACTTTAATCCACTAATTCAAATATCTTGAATTACAAAACACCTGACCTTCCAAGTCAGTCTTCCCAAACAGCTCGACAATTCTAGACTTTTCAGGAACAACACCACCTTGACCCTACAAGCCAAGTCTTCTCCTAACAACCTGACAACCCCAGATTGAAGAAGGAACTGAACCACTATCGGGTTGGATACAAAAGATTGGAACTTGAGTAGTTGCTTCTAAAAAAGTTGATAATAATAATAATAACTCTCACACTTTAAGAAAAGAACACTAAAAAAATATTTCTAATTTGAACAAGTGTTTCTCTCTTTAAACTCCAAGATGAATTTGAAATTTTGAGCTTATGAGTTCTTCTACTCTTTTCTGATTTTCGATATTTTTCTTCTTCAGCATTGAGTATCTATTTATAGTTAAAATTTGGGCGTCAATTTAGTCCTTGTTTAATTCTGAATTGTATTTTGTTCAGAATGTGTTTGTAAATTCTTCAAATTGATTATGTTCCTTTTTTGTTTAGATTGAGATTGTAAATTTGTTGTAGATAAATCTTGTTCAAATCTTCTACAAATCTTGACCACATCTTCTTTCATACTCTTTGAAGTCAAATATATTGTTCTCGTAAAATACTTTTATTAATATCAAAACTCTAATTGTAAAACCAACTTGGTTCCAACAATCTCCCCATTTTTTATGATGACAAAACTTGTATTTTTTATAACAACCTTTCTTTGTATTTCTTTGACTCCCCCTAACTTGGGGCTTCCCCAAAGTCTAAGTATTTTCTCCCACTTTATCAGATATTTTTCTCTCGTTTTTGTCATCAGACAAAAAGACATGAAAGTGAGTTTTTTTTTTCTTTTTTTTTTTTATGAATAACATGAATATAACATATTACAAGAAAATATAAAAGTTAATTTAAAATTAAACTACTTTGAAGTGATTACAATATCAGTCAGATATGAAGGTAAGGTTTAGGTTTTTCTTGATGAAGTCAAATTTATCTTCAGGTAGTGGTTTGGTGAATATGTCAGCCTATTGGTGTACAGTGTCTACAAACTGAATGTTTAGTACCCTTTTTGAACAAAGTCCCTAATGAAGTGGTGTTTGATCTCTATGTGTTTAGCTCTAAAATGTAGTATATGGTTTTTGGTTAGACAAATAGCAGAAGTGTTATCACAATATATGGGAATGTTGGTTTTTAGGATTTTGTATTCTTCTAGTTGATGTTTCATCAAAAGTAGTTGAGAACTGCAGCCAGCTGCTGAAATGTACTCAGCCTTTGCTGTTGATATTGCAATAGTGTTTTGTCTCTTACTTGACCACGATATTAAGTTGTCACCTAAAAAGGTGTAGTTTATATTAGTGCTCTTTCTCTCAAGTTTATCTCTAGCATAATCAGAATCACAATATCCACTAAATTTGTACTTGGAAGATTTCTTGTAGAACAAGGTAAGGTTGGTAGTGCCTTTTAGGTATTTAAGGATTTTCATAACAGCAGTTAAATGTGATTCCCTAGGGTCAGCTTGAAATCTTGCACATACACATACACTAAACATGATGTCAGGTCTAGAAGCGGTAAGGTAAAGTATGGATCTCATCATTCCTCTATAGGTTTTTTGGTCAACTTTTTGGCATGAATCATCTTTTTCAAGTGAATAAGTAGGGTGCATTGGCGTAACCATAGGTTTGCAATCACTCATCTTAAACTTCTTGAGAAGCTTTTTTGCATATTTAGTTTGATGAATGTATATATCTTTTTGATTTTGCTGAATTTGTATCCTTAAGAAGAACTTAAGGTCTCCCATCATACTCATTTGAAATTCATGCTGCATTAATTTAGAAAATTCTTGGCAAAGAGTGCCATTAGTAGATCCAAAAATAATGTCATCAACATAAATTTGAATAATAAGAATGTTATCTTCTATTGATTTTTTAAAAAGTGTATTGTCTATTTGTCCTTTTTCAAAGTTATTTTTAAGCAAGAAATTACTAAGTCTATCATATCACACACTAGGTGCTTGTTTTAGACCATACAAAGATTTTCTAAGTTTAAAAAAAAAATGATTTGAAAATTCAGAACTTTCAAAACCTGGGGGTTGTTTAACATAGACTTCTTCACTTATATGGTGTTAGGCTTTTTACCTGGGGGTTTTTTAACAACCTCTCTAAAAGATGTTAGGCTTTTTACCTTTCCACAATTCATATGGTGTTTTATTCAATATAGATCTAATATAGACTCTATTTTGAATATAACATGCAGTATTAATTGCTTCAGCTCAAAAGTGTTTTGCAATATTCATATCATTTAACATGGTTCTGGTCATTTCTTGGAGTTATCTATTATTTCTTTCTACAACTCCATTTTGCTGGGGTGTTCTAAGAGAGGAGAAGTTGTGAGAGATTCCATTCTCATCACAAAAACTTTCAAAGAACTTGTTTTCAAATTCTCCTCTATGATCACTTCTAATTGTTACAATCTTAAGACCCTTTTTATTCATGATTTGTTTGCGAAATGTGATAAACACTTTGTGAGATTCATCCTTACTTCTTAAAATTTTTACCTATGTCCACCTAGTGTAATCATCTACTATAACAAAGTCATATTTCTTTCCACTGAGAAAGGCTGTTTTCACTGACCCAAAGAGATTTATATGTAAGAGCTTAAGGGGCTTTGAGGTAGAGACTGAGTTCTTAAGGGTAAATGAGTTTTTTGTTTGTTTTTCTTTTTGACAAGCTTCACACATAATTTCAGTTTTGTAACTAAGCTTAGGTAGACCTCTTACTAGTTGAAGTTTATTCAGTTTTGAAATTAATCTAAGGTTTACATGACCTAATCTTTTGTGCCAAATTAATTTCTCTTCATTTACTGACATAAGACACTTAACCTCTTGTTTTTCTAAACTAAACAGATTTATCTTATAAATGTTGTTTTGCCTTGCATGTTTGTTGATTGAATATAATATCATAATTATTATCACTTAAATGACTAATACTTAATAAGTTATGCTTAAAACCTTTAACAAACAAGACATTTTTAATAGAAGGGGAAGTACCATTACCAACTATACCTTGACCAATGATCTGACCTTTTTACTTTTCTCCAAAAGTCACTGTGCCTCATTTGCTCAAAGTTAGTTCTTGGAACATAGACTTTTATCCCGTCATATGTCGCAAGCATCCACTGTCCAGGTACCATGATTGGTGTTTTAACTTGATTGTTGAGGACATCTGCAACAAAAATAAATTTGTTCTTAGGTACCCAAATTTGGTTGGGTCCTGGTTTGTTAGTCTCGAAAGGTTTCTTATCTTTCCTTGTATTTAACATGAGACAAGATAATTTAGAGTGACCTTTCTTAGAGAAAACAGTACACAAGATATCAGAGGGAATAGGTTGGTTCAGTTACAGTTTCTTCAAATCCTATACCTCTTTTACCATTTCTACTAACTCCAAAAATCATAGAAGCATATTTGCTTCTTGCCATACCATTAGCAAGAAAATCTTGAAATACTTGTTCATGCATATCAGAGTTACATGTGGTATTTTCAATTGATGTGAACTATGATTACTTTTTAGAGTTAGATTTTCAGCCTTAAGTTCAGCAATATTATTTTTCAAATTTGCATTCTCCGTTTTAAGTTCAATAATATCAGTTTTTAGAGTTGCATTATCTGTCTTAAGTTCAGTAATATCAGTTTTAAGAGTTGTATTTTCTGTTTTAAGTTCAGTAATATCATTTTTCAGAGTTGCATTTTCTGTTTTAAATTCTGCATTTTGATTCTTTAAAACATTAACTTTTCTGTTAGATTTGTATTTTCTTTCCTAAGTGTTTTCAGTTTTAAAGACAATTTGTGATTATTATTTAAAAAATCATTTATAGTAGTAATTAAATCAGATCGAGTAAATTCAGAAAATACCTCAATTTCTTCATCCGCTGATTCACTTCCAGAGTCAGAATCTGTGTTGGATCCAGATGCAGAGTTGGTATGAGCTTTCATAGCCAAATTTGCCTGTTCATCGTCAAAAGATTCATCAAAATTATCCTATGTAGTCATCAAACTCTTCTTCGTGGGTATGGAATCTTTCCTCTCGTGTTTCCCTTTCTCCATATTTGAACATTCTGACTTGATATGTACAGGTTCATTGCATCCATAGCAGATGATGTTTTTCTTGTCATATTTATCATCAATTCCTCTGTTGGATTGCTTGGAATATCTTTTGGGAAATTTCTTCTTTCTGTTGTGTCACATCTTTCGAATTTTTCTGGATATGAAAGCAATCTTCTCTTCCTCTGAGTTCAGATTCTGATAATCTGAATCACTATCTTCTGATTCTGATGTTGCTTTTAGAACCTTCTTTTGCTTAGATTTCAAGGCTAGAGTCTTGTTCTTCTTCTTGGGCTCATCTTTTTCAAGTTCGATTTCATGTAATCTGAGAGAGCTGATTAATTCTTCCAGCTTTAGAGTATTCAGATCCTTTGCTTCCAGAATGGCAGTAATCTTAGGTCTCCACTTGCTTGTCAGACTCCTAAGGATTTTTTTCACATGATCAGCAGTAGTATAACTCTTCTCAAGTACCTTTAAACTTGAGACCAAGGTCTGGAATCTGGAAAACATTATTTCAATATCTTCATCTTCTTCCGATCAGCACTCATCTCCTTTCTTGGAATTTCAACACCATCAGTATCTTCGGAGCAATATAACCATCTTCCACCAAGTCCCAAAGTTCAGGATCTTGTGAAATATAGAAACTTCTCAATCTGTCTATCCAATACTCAAAACGTTCTCCATCAAACAGAGGTGGTCTATTGATGTTTCCTCCGACAACTTCTTCACTGAATCTAAACATATTGAATCCTTGGATCTTTTCTCAAACATTGTAAAGTGCTTAACCTTGAGACCGAGCTTTAATGCCCATTGAAGGTGCAAACACGAGAAGAGGGGTTGAATTGTGTTTGTCAAAGTTGATAACTTTTTGATAATTTATAAATAAATTAAAAACTATTTTGGTTTTTGGTGACTTACTTGGAGTAGAAGCAATCAGATTCAGAGGCAGCAAGAAATGAAAGCATAATTAGTTTGACACATAGATTTATCTTGGTTCCCCACTAACTTGGCTACATCCAGTCCCCTCATTCAGAAGACTTTAATCCACTAATTCAAATATCTTGAATTACAAAGCACCCGACCCTCCAATCCAGTCTTCCCAAACAGCCTGACAACCCTAGACTTTTGAGGAACAACACCACTTTGACCCTACAAGCCAAGTCTTCTCCTAACAACCTGATAACCCTAGATTGAAGAAGGAACTAAACCACTATCGGGTTGGATACAAAAGATTGGAACTTGAGTAGTTGCTTCTAACAAAGCTGATAATAATAATAACTTTCACACTTTAAAAAAATAACACTCAGAAAATATTTCTAATTTCAACCAGTGTTTTTCTCTTTAAACTCCAAGATGAATTTGAAATTTTGAGCTTATGAGTTCTTCTACTCTTTTCTGATTTTCGATACTTTTCTTCTTCAGCCTTGAGTATCTATTTATAGTTAAAATTTGGAATTCAATTTGGTAATTGTTTAGTTCTGAATTGTATTTTGTTCAGACTGCATTTGTAAATTGTTCAAATTGATTTTGTTCATTTTTTGTTTAGATTGAGATTGTAAATTGTTGTAGATAAATCTTGATCAAATCTTCTACAAATCTTAACCATATCTTTTTTCATACTCTTCGAAGTCAAATATATTATTCTCATAAAATACTTTTGTAAACATCAAAACTCTAATTGTAAAACCAACTTGAAGGTGTGTCTGGAAGCCATTTAAGACACGACATCTTTCATTAAACTCACCTTGGCCTCCTGGTTATGAATCTGCCCTCGTATTCTTGTTTTGGGCTACGGTTACACCTACTGCCTCCAAGATCTGTTGTCTGCTGGTGCTTGTTGTCGCTGTTGAGAAAGTTTTAGAGCAAGTTTTCCGACACAACCACTTCCATGGTAAAACTTTGCATTTGTGAGTTGTTTAACGGTTTAAGGTTTTATTTTGGGTTAAGGGTAGTGATCAGGTTTTAGTTAGTGAAAAACGGCGTCATCAATTTGAGTTTTTGAAAGAGAAAAAATAATGTTGTTTGAATTGGGTAAGAGGTCAGTGATTGGTGGTAACGAGGGTTCATTTGGTGATGAATTTGAGAAGGAAATAGGTATGTTGCTTCATGATCAAAGAAGACATGAGGTTGATGATCATGAACCTGAACTTAATTTGTATAGAAGTGGTTCAGCTCCTCCAATTGTTGAGGGTTCTCTGAGTGCAGTTGGTGGGTTCTTTGGTGGCGGTTCTACGGCGTCGGTTGCTGTTTCAGAGTTTTTGGGTAATGGTTTTGCTTTTGAGGAAGAGCTTAGGTTTGTTCCAACTTATCTTTCATATTATTATAGCCATGTGAATTTAAATCCTAGACTTCTACCTCCTTTGTTATCAAAGGAGGATTGGAGGTTTACACAAAGACTAAAAGGTGGAGCTTCCGTAATTGGTGGAATTGGTGATAGGAGGAAACCGAATGGAGCTGCTGATGATAATGGGGGTAGATCAATCTTTGTTACACCTCCTGGTTTTAACATGACGAAAAGAGAGAGTGAGGTGGTGGTTGATGAAAAAGTTAGAGGATTTGCTGAGTGGAGTGGTGATGGACTCATTGGTTTGCCCAGACCTAGTCTTGGGACCATACAAAAAACCTTGCAGAAATTTTCTAGGATGACTTGGGACGTGCCACACCTGTCACGGTATTTCCCTATCGTCCAGCCAATCGTAATGCATTTGATGAAAATGTTGAGATCACATCTTCCGCTGAAGCAGAGCTGGCTCATTTGCGCCATGATTCCTCAACCACTGATGCTTTAAAATCTGGATCAAATGTTCAGGGGTCACCTGCAACCAAAATGTTGGGCCCCAAGCTTCATATTCTTAGGTTGTTGTACTTGATGCTTCCCTATCACGAAGCACTACTGATCCACATATTGTTGCTTTTAACGACCCATTCGTGGACAGCAATTACTTGGGCAACTTGTACATGAATTTACTTGAGCTTAAGAAAGCTTATCTGATCTCTGCTTTCACCTCAAAAGTCACCATACAATGTTCCAATGGGTGGTAAATCCGACAGTTCCAATTATCATGGTTATTATGGAAATCCTACATATGACGTTGGTTTGTCTTATCTAAGAAGTCTAATGGCAAACTCGTTATCTAGTTCTCCGGTTGGATCTGGCAGTCCTTTTAGGCACAATGACCTTATCCAGAAAGTCACTATACATTTTGTCACTCCGTTGATCAATCATGGCTTCGTTTCGTTAGAGTCGCGCTGCTTCTTTTTCGGTGTTTGTCTTGCAATTTAGTTATAACTAATAGATTATAATAGTGGCTTATATTCCACTGACGATCATTCTGGTGGTGTCCCTTTTCTCACATATGAATCATATCAGTGATGACTTCTTCCATTGATGGTTATTCTGCCGGTGTCTTTTATTTTCATGACTCACTTTATCTTGGCAATTTGTCCCAGATGCACTGGCCTTGTCTTTCTCTCCTTGAAGCATGTCTCTCTCTCCTTGAAGCAGATTCAAGTTTAAATATTTTGAGTTTCCGATATTATTGGTTTGGAGCTTCCAAATGCAATTTCTTAGAAGAAAAGACCTTGCTGTGTTCAATTGTATGCCGTGAATTTCTCTCATGCTGATGATTATTCCAACTATTTGGCTAGGCTATATTCATAGAAATTCTCTCCGACTTCACTTGCATCCATGAGTTGTCTTTCCATCCATTTTTTATTATTTTGTGAAGCAAAACATTATTTTCTTGTAACAAGCTAAAGCTCTTTAGCTTGAGGGGGAGTGTTAGAATATTAGAAAATATCTTATAATATATTTTATATTATATTAGAGTATCTTGAGTTATTTCCGAGGATTAACTAATAATCATAGAGATATCTTAGAATATCTCTCATTATTATTATGATTTGTTCCTGATTTAGGGTTGAGTCTATGTTTTTCTATAAATAGATATTAGTATTGAGTCTTTTATAATCAAGTCAGCATTAAGCTATTATTAATAATATTCAAACTCTTATTATTTTTTCTCCTACTTTTCTCTAAAATCCCACAACTCTAACCCAACCTGTGGTAGCTAGAAGCAGTGCAGAAGCTGAATTCAAAGCCATGACACAAGGCATTTGTGAAGGAATCTGGCTAAAGAAATTACTAGATAAAATCAGAATTCAAACCAATTACACCATGATAATCTTTTGTGACAACAAAGCTGTCATCAGCATTGCAAAGAACCCTGTTCACCATGATAGAACAAAAAATTGTGGCAATTGACAGACATTTTATAAAGGAGAAGATTGATCATGGTATTATAAGTATTGATCATGTACCATCGTGCAACCAAACAGGTGACATCCAGACTAAAGCTCTTCCAAGAAATACATATGAGAATATCATATCCAATCTAGACATGATAGACATCTACCACCTAGATTGAGGGGGAGTGTTGATTATGAGATCAAAATCATATTCTGATGTTGTACAGTTATTAGTATGTATTAATTAGAATTTCTGTTTTAATTTTATTTCCTATTTAGTGATAGCATTTATAGGAAAAATTAGTTTCTTGATTTTCAGCTCTATTTGATTATACAGAATTAATTTTCTGTCCTATTTATATTTCCTCGTGTAATCAGTTTGTATCAAGTGAAAATACAATCACTTTTCCGCACTATTTTACTACTAAGCGTCTTATCTCAAAATTGCTATAAAATTATGTGATATTGAAGCATTATTGGTGTGTTTTTGGTTCCCACATCGTAGCTTTTTTACTTGTAAACGTGTTCATATAAATTTGGTAACATTTGATATTTCCTCCTGCTATAGTGCTATAGGATGCTCTAACTTTAATTCTTGAATTGCCATAATACATGTAAGTTTCATTTTTATCAATTATTTACCATAAACTTTTTTAGAGTCCTAAAGTTTGAATACATTTGTGTTCTGCATTCCATATTGTATTATTAATACTTACTCAACTGCTTTTGCAAGAAGGCATAATCTTTTTATTCAAAGTGCAATGATGTTCAATTTCACGCTTTTGGTGTTACACTTTTTTTTGTTGGTCTTAATGTGTGATTGAATCACTTACAGGTTGATAAATTGAAAATTTTATCAGAATCTCTTGCAAATTCTGCCACAAAAGCTGAGAGTCACATTTCAGAGCACAGGTGCCACGTATAGTTATTATGCTTCTGAGTTTCGTAAGATTAGAGAAAATATAGAAAAGCAGTTAATTTTTTGTATGGTCAAGTGACTTTGTATCACACAAAGGTACTGAACATAATTTATGTAAACAACTTTTTGTAGCACGATACATATAACTTTTGTAACGCCGTAAAGTTCTGATACTTGATGCATCTCATTTGATCTTTCGCTAGTTGAAACTTGGAACAAAAAAGATGAAAATGCTGAACTTGACTGAGTTTTTCAATATTTTTCTTCCAACAAATGTTTTCATTGTTGTTTTTATTCTCAAGCAGCTCTCAGAAAGAAGAAGCACTTCATTTTCGGGTAACCAAGTCCAGTGAGGTTAGCCAAATTGAGAAGGTACATTCTCCAGAAAAGCAGATTATTTTTATTGTAGATATAGTGAAGAATGAAGATATATATATGAAATTAAATCAATGAATAGGTCAAGTCACATGCCTAAATATTTTTCAGGAATTGTCAGTGGAGATCGAAGAACTCGAGAAGCAAAAAGACGAGCTCGAAGACAGACTTAAAAAGGTTTTTCATTCTTTGTCTTCTTGAATTCTTGAATTACAATGCTAAAAAACACTTGAATTCAGGAACTGCACCTTTTTATGTTTTGTTGCATCTGCATTGATTATATCAAGTTTATGTGACTATTGACTCAGTATTGTATGTTTGCTTATTATCAATTAGTGCCCTATCCTATTCTCATTTTGCAGTATGTTTCTCAATATCGTACGATACATAGTTGTATCTCGATTCAATACTAAACTGAACACGATCGATACAAATCTTTAGTGTGTATCTATTTGTACATGAATCCCACGATAAATCTCGATTGATTATGACGAGTCTCAGTTCACTATGATTAATCAATCACTATCTAAACTTAGTGTAACCAACCACTCTTCTTTTGTCATTTGATATTACTTTGAGGTTGATACATAATATATCAGCTTATAATTTTATTCTATCACTTGTTTTAATTCAAAAATGACATATTTTTATTGGCAATGTATCTTGCAATTCATAATAAGAATCGATTCACAATTTGGAAAATAGGTCTTCTGATTCGTGATTTTAATCTCGATATGATAATCTTGCTTTGTGGTACATATAATCTTGACATCTTTTTTTGTTACCCTTTGCTGGAGTTACTTACATAAGCCTAAGATATTACTGTAGGTGAACATGTTGTTGACATCTGCCCGTACACGCCTCCGCAATGCAAAAGAAGAAAAAGAACAATTTGACAATGCAAGCAATGAAATCATTGCTCATTTAAAAACAAAGGTACAAAAGTTTATTCCATGTGCATCATTAGTAAGTTCATAATATGATCATGCCATTTTATTATTTGTCAAAATCTGTTATAAAGTTTTCTGATATTAGGAAGATGAGATGTTACGAGCCATTGCTTCTTATACAAGTGAAGCCAATGTTGTTAATACATGGATCCATTTTCTAGAGCACACTTGGGTATTTCAAACCTCTCTTACAAAGAGAAACGAGGAGCAGGTCAAGTATGTCCTGTAATTTAATACCAATATGCAATCAAATATGATTAAATAACATTTGAAATTATGCATTTTTCTAATATGGCATGATAGTTCCTTTATGTGACTTAGGCCTTGTTTGGATAAACAGTTTATGTATAAGCTATCATATAAGTGTTTATGTATAAGCTTTTATATAACCAAAGATAAAATAAAGTCAAAACGTTTTATATAAGCTATAAGCTTGTTTACATAAGCTGTTGTGGAGAGCTTATGGTTTTAAGCTGAAAGCAGCTGATAAACATGTCATACGCTGTTTTCATAAATTCTCCCAAACTATCTCACAAATGATTATTTCAGTAGATAAGCTTAAATAACCTAATCTAAACAGTGTTTATTTTTCGTTTATTAATTATCTATTTTTCTTATTACATCTGAAGTGCTGAACTGGAGAGATATGGAGATCATTTTGTGAATTTGGTTGTCCATCTTTTGTCTTCTTATAAGGTAATAAATCATCCTAACTTGATATTTCTCTTTATGTTTTGTGATTTTACCTTGTTTATTGCATTTTTCTTATCTTCACATCACTGGCTTACTCTTATTATTAGGAAAAGCTGGGCTCATCTGTTACTCAAATAAGAACACTTGTGGAGAATTTAAGTTCAAGTCAAGGGTATGATGTTCTGCATCTCTGAATTATCTAGTGTGTCCAATCCATTCCTTCAACTGTTGATTTATATCAGGTTAAAAATACCAGTAGAAGTAGATAACGAAGGTTTGAGAGTAGTGAATCCAAGGAAAAAGCTTGAAGAAGAATATCTGGACATTGAATCCAAGGTATTATTTATCTTTATAATGTTTTATCTCCTTGTGTGAAGTTATAATCTGTCATGGTTCTCTTGTAAGTAAAGTAATAATACTTGTGAGGTATAACATAAAACATATGATTAATTTTTTTTTTTTTTTACTTGTCAGTTTTTAACCACTTTGAATATAGTGGACACCATGAACAAGCAGTTTCACATTCAAAAGGAAGGCATTTTCAGGTATGTTGTGTCTTGGAATTGGATTCTAGGCAGGCATGTATTGTCGCAGTTGTTGATATCAACCGGTGGATGAAGATCAGACGACCCATATTTTGAATTGTATTTTGAAGTCAAATTTGGTGAAGTAAGAATATGAGTCGTTTCATCTTTATCCAACAACATAGATCTCTTGATTGGATGAAGATCAATCGACTCATATTCTGAGTTGTTTTTTGAAGTCAATTTGGTGAAGTAAGAATATGAGTTGTCTGATCTCTATCCAACAATTGAGATCTCTTGATTGCGTGACTATGTGATTCTTGTGTCTTTAGAGATTCTAGGGTCATTATTTCTAGCTCTCTTTCTTACCTTACCCTTCAATCCTTATCTCTTTTTCTCATGTTATTATCAAGTGTTGTTTCTTTCCTTATACATTTACAATTTCGATACAGAAAAGATAAGGACAAGGTGACAGAACTATTAGATGCCATTAAGAAAACAAAAGAAGAATTTGAATCAATTAAGAGACCAAAGTTGCAAATTGAGACTCCAATTGAAAAGTCAGAAACACCCACAAATCAAATACACTCATCAACAGCACCATCACCTTCCTCCATCACCATGTTGCCAAATAAAAATAAGCAAGATAAAAAGAAAAACTCTCCATCAACTACAATGAAGACGATATCGATAGAAGAACTCGATAAATTAAGCGAGGATGACTCAGCAGAAGAGATAAGTGAATGGGAATTTGATGCTTATGATAAAGATCAATAACCATGGGTTGACCCTTGACCAAAACATGGAAAAAGACAAGCATTACTTGATGTTGTAAAAAGAGTGAAAAAAAAGGTAGCATGGTTTTTGTGTCTTGGGAAGGAGATGTGTAACTCAGATGCTAGACATCATTTATTGAAACTATGTTAACTTGAAGATGTACATGAAGCAGGTTTGGTCCACTGAAAGTAGTTTGTATTTGTACCATTATTAATGTATTCAATAATTGATGATGAAATGTAGATCTCCAACCATGTAACTTTTTGGATAAAGCCTTGTTTACTTTGTGTAGCAATTTTGTCAGTGAGGAAATTCCTTTTCAACTATGAATTATGTGGTAAAGTCTCTAAATGTAGATGGCTAATAGGAAATGCGATGTCTTATTTCTTATTACCCATCCATCCAGACAAAGATAAATCGTTCATATAACTCGAGTTGGAAATGGTTACAACAATATTTAGCCATATTCTATTTACTTTTTGATCGATTTCTGAATTATCAAGGCTCTATTCTTATATGAGAAATAGTGGATTAAGAAAAAAAAAACTCATATATTGAAAAATACCAAACTCACTAATTAAGAATATTAGTTAAAATTGATGCATTATTGATTAAATTTATATTAATTAGATTATTTCAAAATTGATGAGAAAAACATTTTTTACAAATATTTTATTATATATTGATTTTATGCTTGTACTTAAAAAATGTGAAAAATAAGAATATATAAATATAATATGTAATATTTGGTGGACCCAAATATTTTAAATACACCTCAAAATACTATGAAACTATAGTAATTGAGAGAAGAGATAGAGAGAGAAAATGGAAAGGATATGAATTCATGAAAAATTAAACATTATGTTTACTTTGTGAAAATATTTTTTATTTTTATTTTTTAAAATGTATGTTTATTTTAACTTGATAAAAAACTTTTGAAATAAATTGTCATAGATAGAAAATAAAATATTTGTTAATGAAGATATATTTCTAAAAGTAATTAAAATAGTTTATTTAACATTTTCACTATTCCTAAAAATATAGACAATTATTCATTTTAAAAATATTTTATCTAACAAATAAAATTAAAATAAATTTTAAAAATTAAAAATATTATTATAAAATAAACGACTCTTAATTCATTTAAATCACCTAATATTTGAGAGGGAAGTAATATTGATTTTAAGAGCACTAGAAGCAAGTATATATAAATGTGCATTAGTACATACTAGCACTCCTTTTTAGAGGTGAGAATAGGCTAGGCTGAGCTAGACTTGAGTTTGTCAAAAAATTTAAGGTTTAAGTCTGGTTTGTGGCATATCATAGACTTACTTTTTAAGTCTGAGTTTGGTCTTGATAGAAGTCTCTGGTTTGTGGCATATCATGGACTTACTTTTTAAGCCTGAGTTTGGTCTTAATAGAAGTCTGATATGGCATGCTAGCATACTTAAAAGCCTATTTTATTTTAACATTTTTGAATAAATAATCAAACATATCTTTAAATATATTAACGACTTAATATGTCAATTGAATTAAATTCTATTTTGATATTAAATGTCACATTTTGAAGAATATGACTTTATATACATCCTACTTAAATTATATTTTATAATAATACATTTAAATATGTCAAAAACTAAATGAAGTTAATATGCGTAAATTACTAAAAATTGAATATATAACAAAAAAATCAAAATTTAATATAATAATTATAGTAGTAAAAAAATATTATTTATATTTATTTAAATAGCCCTAAAAGGCTTATTATGCGGCATATAGTCTAATCTTTTTAACTAAATAGACTTTTTTAGAAGTATTTGTCTTATCTGTTTAAGAAAAAAGTCTGGTCTGACTTTATCTGTTTAAAAAAAAAGTCTGACCTGACATTGTCGCGGCCTAAATTTCGAGTGTTTCTCGAATTCAATGGAGTCGCCACCAAAGTTTATTTAAAATAGGGAAAACATTGGAAAACCTTAAAAAGAAAAAAAAAATGGTCTTTGAAACCAAATTTTGAGTTCGGGAGTCGATTATGCGTAGCGAAGGTATTAGCACCCTACAACATCCGTTAAAATACGGTTACCTATAATTAATTGTGCAAAATTAGTATTAACTTAAATATATTTATTTCTCTTTATTATTAAATATGAATATCAATTATTTATTTTTAATGTGATGTTGAAATAAATACGTGTTTCAAGAAAAGAGGAACAAAAAAAGAAATTTTTTGTTAATGTGCTTGACAAGAGTGTGATCTTGCTCCTACGTATCTCCCGATGCGATGGAGAAATTAAAGCTACGTAGTTCTTGGATAGAAAATGAGGATGTGTTGATTGTTTTTAAATAAATCGTGTTTAGTTATTAAAAAGGTTAATTTTGACAAAAATAAAAACGAGTTTGCTTGATTTGAATAATTATTTTAAAATGTGAATTTTAAGACAATCAAGTTGTACAACTCGTGTCTCAAAACTCAAGGAGTAAAAAGATGTTTCATCCAGTTAACCTGTTTAAAAATATTTTTATTATTTTCGATTTTAAAATTGAGTCTTAAAGCCACGAAGTAGTACAACTTGTGTCTTAACAACTCAAAGATTAAAAAGATATCACATCTAATTAATCTAATATTTAAAAAAAAGTTAATTTTAGATTCATTTATTTTCTTTTTAAAAATAATTTTTTTTAAAAACTATCGGGTTATATAATTCGTATTCTACTACTCATGGATTAAAGGATGTCATGTCTAGTTAATATTTAATAATGATTTTTATTTAGGCTAAATAGCACCCATGGTCCCTTAACTTAATTTCAGTTAACGTTTTAGTCCTTTATCTTTTTTTTCTTCCCGATTTGGTCATTTATTTTAATTTTAAGTAACAATTTGATCCTTTATGTTTTAAAATGTCAACAATGTTATCCTTTTTTTTTACAAAAATTTAAAAAACTCATCAAAATTTTCAACCAAAACCCATGAAATTATTTGTATTCTTCAATATAATACAAATTTCATCAAATTCGAAACTCAAATCTTCAAATAAACTCATATTTCTATTTATAACAATATCAAATAAAGAATGAAATTTTTGTATGGGTTCATTTGAAGATTTGAGTTACGAATTTGATGAAATTTGTATTATATTAAAGAATATAATTAATTTTATGGGTTTTGGTTGAAAATTTTGATGAATTTTTGTATAAAAAAAAGGATAATATTGTTGACATTTTAAAACATAAAGGATCAAATTGTTACTTAAAATTAAAATAAAGGACCAAATCGGAAAA
>JBBPBO010000001.1:22451335-22576777 GCA_037974295.1 Cicer cuneatum | reverse complement strand
AAAAAAAAAAAAGATAAAGGAATAAGACGTTAACTGAAATTAAGTTAAAGGACCACGGGTACTATTTAGCTTTTTATTTATTAATTCGTTTATAAAATTTTAATTTATTAGTTTATCTGTGAAGATGAGATTTAAAAAATAAAAATAAAAATATTTCAATTAACTAATTTTTAATGCAATACTTATTTGTGTTTTTTTTATAGAATTTGATATTGAACTAATAAATAAATTAAATTCAAATTTTTAGAAATAGTCTAATTGTAGTTTTAAAAAAACAAAAAAAAAGTTTAATTGTTAAAGTTAAATTACAAAAAAAAACTAGAGGATATTATCAAAAGGTACTAGTAGTGGTTACATCAATAGGATGAATAGACATAGCATGCAGAAAATGGAGGAAGCATGGCTGGAACACAGATACAGTAGGAGAATAGCAAACAGAATAAGAGCAAGGCCCAACACATTTCATTTCATGGCAAGCATAATAGCAAGAACATAAAAGATAACCGTAAAAGAAAAAAAAAAGAACAAAATGGGAAGAGAAGATATTTAAATAGAGAAATAGGAGGATTGAAAGGGAGAAAAAGATTGAGAGAAGAAAACAAAACATTGAGAGAAATAAAAAATAGATCGAGAGGGTGAGCAAGGCGGTAAAAAATATTGTTTTTTCGGCGACACCATCGTTAGAGGTTTGAGTTTTTAGTCTTATATTTTCAACTTTTTTCTTCATAACTTATTTATGTTTATACTCCCACAAATCAAAACATAATTTTTGTATAACAACAACAAGTTTCATTTTTCATTCATAATTCACTTTATATATTACATTTGAATAACAAATACATTGATTGTAGAGTAAAGATGAAAGAAATACCTTAATCTCTTTTTTCTCTGTTTGTTTTTTCTTCCTAATGATCTGTTTGTTTTGGTATCAGATTTTTTTTTCTATTTGATTTATTGTTTCTCTTCTACTCCTTACTCTCTCTATTTTCTTGTTTTTTTTAGTCATTAGAAAATCTCCTCCTCTTTAGTGATTTTTTGTTCTCAATTTATAGCACTAAGTGGTTAGTCCAAGTGTTTATGATATAAAACCTGGTCATGGATTAAGTGTTTATGATATCGTTATTAAGATAAAAACAAAATAAAATAAAAAATAAAGAGGAAGCAACTTCAAATAGGTAGCTAGCCTTTTTGATTAAGTGTTTAAATGGTGAAAATAATACCGTTATTAAGATAAAAACAAAAATAAAATAAAAAATAAAGAGGAAGCATGGTTGTAAAGAGAGAGCATGATTGTGACAATAGGAAAGAAGAAAAAATGGAGAAACAAAGTGCAGCAAGAAAATCCTTCTATTTTTTTAATAATTATTTTAATTAATTATTTTATTTTATGTGTTAATTGTAATGTAATGGAAACACATATAAATTCAAAATTGGACCAAATTTAAAAACTTTTTTGTTTACTTAATAATAATAATAATAAGTGCAAAATATTTTTATTATTATTATTTTTTAAATATTTTTAATTAGTTGGACAAAATTGAGGTACCAGCTGCCCCTATTTAATTGTATTTAGAATATGAATATTATTGTTGTAAAAGGTAATTAAATATTTTTGTCTAAATAAATTGTGAAAACAAATTAAATCCGACTGATCGTCTTCGAATTACCAATGCGTAGATGGACCAAAATTAAAGAATTATCTTCTTCGGATTGGTTACCGATACGTAGATCGACAAAAATTAAAGAATGATCGTCTTCGGATTGGTTACCGATGCTCGACAAGAATTAAAGAATGATTGTCTTCAGATTGGTTACCGATGCATAGATCGACAAGAATTAAAGAATGATTGTCTTCTGATTGGTTACCGATGCATAGATCGACAACAATTAAAGAATGACCGTCTTCGAATTGGTTACCGATGCGTAGATCGACAAGAATTAAAGAATGATTGTCTTCAGATTGGTTACCGATGCATAGATCGACAAGAATTAAAGAATGATCGTCTTCTGATTGGTTACCGATGCGTAAATCGACAAGAATTAAAGAATGAGCGTCTTCGGATTTGTTACCGATGCGTAGATCGACAAGAATTAAAGAATGACCGTCTTCGGATTGGTTACCGATGCGTAGATTGACAAAAATTAAAGAATGACCGTCTTTGGATTGGTTACCGATGCGTAGATCGACAAGAATTAAAGAATGACCGTCTTCGGATTGGTTACCGATGCGTAGATTGACAAAAATTAAAGAATGACCGTCTTTGGATTGGTTACCGATGCGTAGATCGACAAGAATTAAAGAATGATCGTCTTCGGATTTGTTACCGATGCGTAGATCGACAATAATTAAAGAATGATCGTAAAAAATGTAAACCACGGACAACACATAGATTTTTTGTTAAGATAATATATTTATGATAATAGTAACAAAAAATGCATAATGTATAATGAGTAATGTAATACAAAGACTGTTGAGTATAAATATTAAATATGCATGATTCACTCATTATACATTGCAAAAGGTTGTTGAGTGAATGAAGATGCATAGGTCATGAATGTAAAATGCATGAATCATGTGTTTTACAATATAGATAAAATCTTTGTTCATTTTTTAACTGCTCGATCCTTATACGATTTTATGCGCCCACAAGATTCAATGGATGAATCAAGATAACAACCATTTTATTATGATGACTCTATACATCTCGTGTGACTTTTTTAGAGGCAAAACAAACTACGTTGTCTAACATGACTGCCTTTTTTTTTTTGTTGACATCCCCATACATATTGAGAATCTATCAAGTTTCTGTGTATATATTTTCAAATATTAAAATATTTTTTGTTTACACCTACTTCAAATTCCAACATTTATTATCATAAAATAACATTTTTTTTAAATGCTAGAACAAACAACCATGAGACTGAATTAGCTTAGGGAATGGACAATAAAAGAAAAAAGAAAAAGGTAATGTACACCATCGAAAGACAACATTGGAAAAAAAAAGTACATTCACTATATTGGGAACAAAAATAATTGAGGTAGGGGGTTACAATGTAGGGATGAGTGTGTTCATGTTTAGTTGAAGGGATAACAAACGCTAAGCATTCTTGTAATTTAGGACTCTTGTTGGTCAGCACCCAGGAATAATGACTGCCCCAGTTTGAACTGTTTGATTCTCTTTATTCCCTTTTTTTTATATATCCCTAACTTTTGCATAGACCGCTCTTTCAAGTTTTCAATCTATCGGGATGCTCTAACTTTTGCCTAGGTCGCCTTTTGAGGTTTTCGACCTAGCGAGCCTATATTTTTTCAAGCATAATATTTTTTGACTGCGTCTGAGTTTACTAGAAATGGAAGTTCTTCTCCATCCATTTCTGCGAGTATAAGAGCTCCCCCAGAGAAAGATTTTTTCACCACATATGGTCCCCTCGTAATTCGGGGTCCATTTTCCACGAGAATCCTTTTTTATGGGCAATATTTTCTTTAACACCAAGTCTCCTTCTTGAAACTCTTGAGGACGAACTTTTTTCTCGTAGGCTTTTTTAAGTCTTTTTTGATACAATTGACCATGACACAGAGCTATCATTCTTTTTTCTTCAATGAGATTCAATTGGTCAAATCGTGATTGAACCCACTTTGCCTCTTCTAGTTTTGTTTCCGTCAAGACCTTGATCGAGGGGATTTCAACTTCAATGGGAAGTACCGCTTCCATTCCATACACCAATGAGAAAGGAGTTGCCCCTGTTGAGGTGCGAACAGACGTTCTATAGCCATGTAATGCAAAGGGAAGCATTTCATGCCAATCCTTGTATGTTTCTACCATCTTTTGTATGATTTTCTTGATATTCTTATTTGCCGCTTCTACAGCTCCATTCATTTTCAGCCGATAAGGCGAAGAATTAGGGTGCTGCATTTTGAAATTATCACACAACTCCTTCATCATTTTGTTGTTCAGATTAGTCGCATTATCCATGATAATCTTATTTGGCAGCCCATATCGACAAATAATTTCTCACTTGATGAATCTGACCACTACGCTCCTCGTCACGTTGGCATAAGAAGCAGCTTCAACCCATTTTGTGAAATAATCAATAGCTACTAAGATAAATCGGTGCCCATTTGAAGCCTTAGGTTCGATGAGCCCAATAACATCCATCCCCCATATTGAAAATGGCCAAGGTGATGTTAAGACATTCGAAGAGGTTGGCGGTACATGTATTTTATCAGCATAGATTTGACATTTATGACATTTCTTTACATAACTAAAACAATCAGACTCCATGGTCAACCAATAGTAGTCAGCCCTTAAGATTTTTCTTGCCATTGTGTGCCCATTTGCATGAGTTCCAAAAGAACCTTCATGGACCTCTTAAATGATTTTCTCTGCTTCCGTTTTATCCACACATCTAAGGAGAACCATGTCATGGTTTCGCTTATAAAGCACGTCACCATTTAAGAAGAAGTTCATTGACAACCTCCTCAAAGCCCTCTTGTCATTTTCCGAAATGCCTAATGGATATTCCCTATTCTTAACTTAAGATTTGATATCGTAAAACTATAGCTTGCCATCGAGCTCTTCTTCTATTGATAAGCAATATGCTGGCTTATCCTTTTGTTGAATTTTTAGGACCGGCACATCCTGATCGATGCTTATTTTGAACATTGATGACAATGTGGCCAAGGCGTCGGCCAATTGGTTTCCTTCTCGAGGAATATGGTGAAAAGTGATCTTCTCGAAGTATTCTGTCAACTCTTTGATGTGCGTGTGATACGGAACCAATTTGGAATCTCGAGTTTCTCATTCTCCTTTTGTTTGATGGATGACCAATGATGAGTCTCCATATACCTCAAGAACCTTTACCTTTGATTCAATGGCTGCTTTAATGCCCATGGCACATGCCTCGTATTCTGCAATATCGTTTGTGCAATCAAAACACAATCTAGCCGTAAATGGAGTGAATTGGTTCTATGGGGAAATCAAAATGGCTCCAATTCCATGCCCTAATGCATTAGAAGCACCGTCAAACATCAGCATCCATTTTTCTTTATCAGATGATTCAGTCTCTTCAAATAAAGTCATTATGCCTTCATCAGGGAATTCAAACTGCATTGATTGATAATCTTCTACAGGTTGTTGGGCTAAGTACTCTGCTAGTGCGCTTCCTTTGATAGCTTTCTGTGTAACATACACTAAATCGTATTCTGATAACAACATCTGCCAGCGGGCGATCCTTCCAGTAAGAGCAGGTTTCTCAAAGATGTACTTAATTGGGTCCATTTTAGACACCCACCAAGTTGTATGACATAACATGTATTGCCTTAGCCGATGAGCAGCCCATGCTAGTGCACAACATGTTCGTTCAAGCAGTGAATATCTTGTTTCGCAACTAGTGAACTTTTTGCTCAAATAATAAATAGCATGCTCTTTCTTACCATATTCATCGTGTTGCCCTAGCACACAACCCATTGACCCATTAAGTACTGTTAAGTACATAATAAGTGGTTTTCCAGGAACTGGAGGTACCAAGATTGGAGGTTTTAACAAGTATTGTTTAATGTTCTCGAAAGCTTTTTGACAATTTTCGTTCCATTCAACCTTTTGGTCTTTGTGCAGCAACTTGAAAATTGGCTCACATGTTGCAGTTAGATTTGATATGAATCTGGCAATGTAATTCAATCTCCCCAAAAAGCCACGAACTTCTTTTTCCGTGCGTGGAGCCGGCATTTCTTGTATTACTCTTACTTTATATGGGTCCACCTCTATCCCTTTTTGACTAACGATAAACCCAAGTAACTTGCTTGATCTCACGCCAAAAGTGCATTTAGCAGGGTTTAAACGGAGTCTAAACTTCCTTAGTCGCACAAATAACTTTTGAAGGTTAACCACATGATCTTCTTCAGTCCTGGATTTTGCAATCATATCATCCACATAAACCTCTATCTCCTTATGCATCATGTCATGAAACAATATCACCATTGCTCTTTGATAGGTTGCCTCAGCATTCTTCAATCCAAATGGCATCACTTTATAACAAAAGGTTCCCAATTGTGTGATGAATGTGGTTTTTTCCATATCCTCGGGAGCCATCTTGATTTGATTGTATCCTGAAAAACCATCCATGAAGGAAAAAAGAGAATATTGAGTAGTGCTATCTACTAAGACATCAATATGAGGCAAAGGAAAATCATCTTTAGGACTTGCTTTATTCAAATCCCGATAATCAACGCACATTCGAACCTTTCCATCCTTTTTTGGAACTAAGACAATATTTGTAACACCCCGAGTTTAAAATACAACGTGAGTGTATTTTTTTTTTTAATAAATAATTAAAATGAGTTTTCCAAAATTAATGTCAATGGAATTAAAATAAAATTTTCATCAGTTCATTTCAAAAGAGAACACCCAACCTGTGGCCACTAAATAGCATCAGAGTGCAGAATAATATAGCGGAAAAGTCATACATTAATTCCCAAAATAAAATTACATTTCCCAACTTAAACTCCTACACATCAAGTCTAACTAATCATGCACTAAGCTACAGTAGCACGGTCTCCACCGTATCCTCTACAAGTCTCATCTTCAGCCAGTTGTCCGCCCTGCGTTGTCCACGAATATGCCGTGCGTGAAAAATAGGGAAGACTAACGACGTTACCGTCGTTAGAGTAACTGTCGGTGGGACGGGTTCGGGTATCATCTGAGGGCAAAGCCCAATTTCCACAATAATAGTAAAGGGTCACCGACCGAAATTAACAAATAATCACATAGCATTTATTTCACAGCAACAAATACACCCATGGCATATCATATAACAATGATGAGAAAAAGATGCTCATTTTGAAATTTCATGACATGTATGCCTTTTCAAAACAGTAATCAATTAACATGGAAAAATATGTCATAAGTACAGCCAATACTTCAGTAATCATAATCATTTATCAAAAATTCATATTTGAAAAAGTACTTATACACACAGCAATTTCCAATCATCAACATATGCCCAAATCGTGACCCACCGGTCAATCACCCCGATGCAATATGTTTATGCTCATGTATACAATTTCTTGGAATCACCAAGGTGCAGTCGCTCAACAGACCATCACATTTTATATGTATGATAGACTTTAACGGTCCTCAAGATCATGGTGCAATCGCTCAACAGATCAACACCAGTGCAGTCGCTCAACAGACCAGCACGTTTCACATATTTGAATGGACCACCACGAACACGCGGCCATTCCGCAGCCCGGATAGAATGGACCACCACGAACACGCGACCACTCTGAAACCGGATAGAATGGACCACCACGAACACGCGACCACTCTACAACCCATCACGGTTACTACATTCACGTGTATTAGCCTCTCAGAGGCCAAATACACAAAAGTTAAATCCTCGCACGGATAGAATGGACTACCACGAACACGCGGCCATTCCGTAGCCCACTATTGTGGTTACTACTTAACTTCGCGGCCCATCACGGTCACCGCATTACTCTGTGGCCCATCGCGGTCACCACCTGACTATGAAATGCATGGACATGCAACGTTTTCTCTTCACTGAAAACAATATGCGAAAAAAATCAGAAACACTCAGCCTTTCCAGCATTTCCCCCAGAACATCTCAACACAATTAACTTCATTATCAACACATCAAAGATTAAACATTTAAGCAATCATTATCACTTTACATTATCTCAAAATTCCATTCTGAATTATCATAAGTCTTTCCTCAATTCTTTAAAATTCATAAAACAGTGTTTAAAACTGAGATTTTTGGAAAATACGAATCTGTATTCGAATACAGAAGCCAAAAACAGTGCAGAATTACACTCTGTATTCGAATACAGCCCTCTGGTATTCGAATACAGAGGTAGTCTCAGTGCACAAATCGACATTTTTCACTACATCAGTAAAGTCTCAAAAACTTCATCACCACCACTTCAAAATATCACCAAAAGTCCCATTTTAATTCACCACAAACATTCCCAATATTCCCCAACACTTAGGGTTTGCAAAACACTGTTGAAAAACTTGGAATTTCTGAAAACTCGAATCTGTATTCAAATACAGATCCCTTGTATTCGAATACAGAAGCTGAAACTATAATTTCAACATTCTGTATTCGAATACAGCATGCCTGTAGTTGAATACATAAGCCAAAAACAGAACCAGAATGATCAACATCAGAACATCAGAAATAGAACCAGAATGATCAACATCAGAGCATCAGAAATAGAACCAGAATCAGAATCATCAACACCAGAACATCAGAAAACAGAACCAGGATCAAAATGATTAACACCAGAATCATCAGAAGCAAAACAGAATGATTCACACCAGAATCATCGGAAGCAAAATAGAATGATTCACACTAGAATCATCAGAAGCAAAACAGAATGATTCACACCAGAATCATCAGAAGCAAAACAAAATGATTCACACTTGAATCATCAGAAGCAAAACAGAATGATTCACACCAGAATCATCAGAAGCAAAAACAGAATGATTCACTCCATAATCATCAGAAGCAAAACAGAATGATTCACACCAGAATCATCAGAAGCAAAACAGAATGATTCACTCCAGAATTATCAGAAGCAAAACAGAATGATTCACACCAGAATCATCGAAAGCAAAACAGAATGATTCACACTAGAATCATCAGAAGCAAAACGGAATGATTCACACCAGAATCATCATAAGCAAAACAGAATGATTCACACCAGAATCATCAAAAGCAAAACAGAATGATTCACACCAGAATCATCAGAAGCAAAACAGAATGATTCACACCAGAATCATCAGAAGCAAAAATCCTTCCTCTGTATTCGAATACAGGGGCTCGTATTCGAATACAAGTTTGAAAACTTAAGTAAAACAGAAGCTTGACAGGTTGTATTCGAATACACTCATGTTGTATTCGAATACACCTTCGAAATCAGTGAAATTTTCCTGAGATTTCAACACATTTCAAATTGTTTCCTTTGAAAAGTCAGCCCAACCCCAAAACAGTTTTATCACTCTTTTAAACCACAAAACTCAGACTTTTACATCATTACAAATTTTCTAGAAGAAAACACTTTCATCAGTTTTAAACCCCTTTTTATTTTGAAATCATCAGCAACACCAGATTTTCATCAACAAAACAGCATGCAAGCATTTCAGCTTTCTCAAACCATCAGAACATCATGCAAGCATTTCAGCTTTTTCAAACATCAGAACAACATGCAAAGCATTCAACTTTTCTCAAACATCAGAACAACATGCAAAGCATTCAGCTTTCTCAAACATCAGAACAACATGCAAATCATTCAGTTTTTCTCAAACATCAGAACAACATGCAAAGCATTCAGTTTTTCTCAAACATCAGAACAACATGCAAAGCATTCAGTTTTTCTCAAACATCAGAACAACATGCAAAGCATTTCAGCTTTCTCAAACATCAGAACAACATTAACACATTCAGTCAAACAGCAAGCATCACAAAGCAGCAAAATACCAACAGAATGCATTTTCGCATTTTATGCAAAACAGTTTTATGAGCATGCATTTTGATCAACTTTAAAATAACATGCAAAACATTTTTCAGCTTTCCCACATAAGCAAAACAGCATGTTATATCAGCAAAAACAACCAACATCACAAAATCATCAACATCAACAGAATGCATTTCTCATTCTTCAAAATGACATGCAAAACAGTTTTTCTTCAAAAACAGAAATGGAACAACGTGCATGTCATAACAATATGCATTTACAGCCCTAATGCAACTAGAAAGTGGAAGGTGCCCTTACCCTTGTTGCGTGTTCTGCTACTTCTCCCGTTTCTGCTGTCGTTCCCATTTTCGCGCCAAAAACCGATGAAACTGCAGTTTGCGTTTGCTGCTACGAAACTGGGTTCTCTAGCTCCGTAATAATGTGGGGAACAACTTTTGTACTGGGGGTTTTCTGAGTTGGGGCCTAGGTTTCCAATTAATGGCACTTTTGACGAACTCCCTCCTTTTCCTTTTGAAATCGTGAACAGAATTCAGAAAACAGAATGGGAGGGAAGGGTGCTGTTACATGCAGCACTGTTACGTGCAGTATGGGCAGTGAGGAAGGAGGGATGGTGTTATGATTTCACCATCCTTCTCACTCCTATTTATAGGCTTGTGTGGTGCCACCTCACCCGACACTTGTCTTATCCTCAGCAATTAACCAATCTTGTCGCAATTAGCCGCTAATCCCTTAATTAATTGTCCGTTAATTTAATTACTCGTAATTAAATTAATTTATTTTTAATCCAATAATTTTAATTCTTCTTCCAAAATACATATTTATATATATATATATATATTCACTCAAACATACATATATTAAATATTTTACAAATATCTCCAAAATACAATTAAAATTAATTCCATAATTTTAATTAAAAATTAAGGGTCTTACAATATTAGCCACCCATTGAGGATATTTTACTACTGCTAAGAAACCAACATCAAATTGCTTTTTGACCTCTTCTCTAATTTTAAGTGACATATCAGGCCTCATCCTCCTCAATTTTTGTTTAATTGGAGCACATTCAGGCTTGAGTGGTAGCTTGTGTTCAACTATGTTAGTATCTAGCCCAGGCATATCTTGATATGACCATGCGAAGACGTCCACATAGTCAAATAAAAGTTTAACCAACTTTTCTCGTTCACTTCCTTTTATAGACATACCAATTTGAATTTCTTTCTTATCACATTCAGTCCCCAAATTGATCACCTCAACAGGTTCTTGATGGGGTTGGATTATCTTAGCTTCCTATTCCATTAACCTTTCTAGTTCTGGGGGAGGCTCAAAATTGTCTTCACAATTCTCATCAGCGTGATTAATTGGGAGTTCAAAATTACAAGAAGGGGTTCTAGCATTGCTATTTTCAACGTATTCATTGTCGACTCTGCATTATTAAAATTAAGAAAAAAGGAAAAAAAGAAAATATGAATAAAGGTTGTAACTTTAACAAGAAAAGAAAAAGAAACGGTTGGAGAATTCCAAAATGCATTTATTGATAATAAGTACGGAACTGAAATATATGTGCCTTAATTAATTATCCTTATAGCCTTAGGCATAGCAAAAGGAGTTGAAATACATAATTACTTTAAGCATGAATTAACAAACATGGGAAACTCGATGATCTTCCAATTGTTGAGGATGGTATCCGGAAGACAAGGGTACACTAATTTGAGGGTATCATTACCAACATGCTCTTCTTCCATCACAACCACTTGGTCAGCATAAATTATTCCGGCACTTTGAAAGGTTTGATGAATGTCACAAATAGGAATCTTCTGTGAATGGTTTTCCAGACGAGCCATCCTACTTTCCTTTTTCTTTCATTGCCTTTTCTTTATCAACTTTGGTAGGTACATATCCCAACCCGTATCGATCATTCTTTTCTGGTATATCTAACAATTTCCCCAACTTAGCAAAAACTCCTCCTTCCAACATGGATTTGGTAGACTTCAATGATGTGGTAGACAACTCTGGTTCTTTTAAGTGAGATCCTTCACCCATGAAGACAACATTGGCAATTTCTAATGCTTGAAAGAAGGTTTCTATGGCTTCCTCTGTATCTTCAATATAGCCTGTAGAAGATAGATGACTCACTATCATATCTTCTTCCCCATATATTATCACCAGCTTATTGTTCACTATAAACTTCAGCTTTTGATGGAGAGTGGATGTCACCGCTCCAGCAACATGAATCTGTTGGAACCAAGTTGGTTCTAAGACTTAGGATTTTGATATTTACAAAAGCACTCAATGTAAACTTATTTTATACCTTGAATTATTAAATTAAATGTCATCAGAAACAGAAGAAATCAGAAGCAAAAGATCAAAGGAAAATGAATTCTGGAATTTCCAGAAGATGTTTCAGGATGACAAAACTGAACCAGAAGATAACCTTGCAGGCATATATCAGAAGGAATAAAATTCAGAATGAAACATGGATCATATCATTGGAAAGCCTGCCAGAAGAAGAGTTGATCAAGACAAACAGGAATCAAATATCAATTTTATTCCAGAAGTTATTCTTACCAGAAGATGGCCTGACAGTAAAAATTACACAGCCCAGACTTGTTCCAGACTTGACCAGAAGGTATGTTTATGAGTCCAGAACATGAAGATCAATCCAGATTTGGCCCAGACCATAAGATAGCATGATTTAGGGCATGGAACTAAGTCCAGAACAAAAGAAATGAGTTCCAGAATCAACCCAGACATGGTCCAAAATTAAAGGTAAAATGTCCATACTGAAATATTTTTTGATCAAGTTTATTTCAGTTTGTTCCAGACCAAATTCCAGAATCTGTCCAGATCAGAGTAAAAATATCTAGATCAATGGTTCATAAATAATTTTTTGAGTCCAGTGATGGTCAAGATCAGAAAATCAGACCATGGCCCAGAAGTGGCCGAAATCAGAGGGACAGGCTGTGCAGTCCAGAAATGGCCGAATCCAGAAGTTCATAGCATATCAGGCGCGCATCCAGGAAGGCTGAAATCAGAAGATCAGAGAGCTATGAAGTGTGGGAGTCAGTAGAGGTAGTAGGTTACTTGGCAATTAGATTTGTAGTGTTGAGAATTCTTCTACAATCTGGTGTGTCAGATTGGCTGAAGAACATGAGCTGTTTTTCCTCAAGAAGTTTAGGATTGTTAGACTATTGAGAAGACTGACTTGGAGGGTCAGTAGCAAGGTTGTAATTCAAGTTTGAATTAGTGAAATCCTTCAAGGCGAAGGGACTGGACGTAGCCTCGTTAACGGTGAACCAGTATAAAATCTGTGAGTTTTTATTTTTATTTTTATCCGCTGCTAACTCTATTTTAATTATACATCAAGTTTTGTTTTGAAAGTATTAAAACAGGAAAAGTTTCAAGTTAAGTCAAACACAATTCAACCCCCCTTCTCATGTTTGCACCTTCAATTGGCATCAGAGCTCGGTCTCAAGGCTGAGCACTTAACCGTGTTTGAGGAAAGGTCCAAGGGGTTCAATATGGCAGAAGAATTGGGAAACAACATCAACAGACCACCACTGTTTGATGGAGAAAGGTTTGAGTATTGGAAGGACAGAATGAGAAGTTGTAATATCTCAAGATCCTGAACTATGGAAGATGATAGTCAGAGGATATACAGCTCCTACTGATCCAGAAGATCCAACTAAGTAACTGGACATGTTTGATATGAAACCAGATCAAGTCAGATTACATAGACTTCATCACAAGTCCAGAACCATGGTGGTCAGTGCACTCACATTCAAGGAATTTGATAGATGCACAAATAAAGAAACAGCAAAGAGTATATTTGATAGTCTGGTTCTGACCTATGAAGGAACCAAGCAGGTTCAACAAACAAAGGCTAACATATTGGTCAGAAAGTATGAGTTGTTCAAGATGGAAGAGGATGAAGACATTGACACAATGTTCTGCAGATTCCAGACTTTGGTATCAGGACTGAAAGTATTAAACAAAAGCTATACCACTGAAGATCATGTCATGAAAATTCTGAGAAGTCTACCAAAAAGGTGGAGACCAAAGGTTACTGCAATTCAGGAAGCTAAGGATCTGAGTACATTGAGGCTGGAAGATCTATCAGCACACTTAGGTCTCATGAAATAGAACTTGAAGAAGATGAACCTAAGAAGAAGAAAAATCTGGCTCTGAAATCGAAACAGAAGAAAGCTGCTAAGGCAGAATCAGAATCAGAGGATAGTCATAGTGATTGTGATGATATGGCATACTTAACCAAAAAGATGGTTAAGATCTGGGAAAGCAGGAAGAAAAGAAACTTAAGAAGGAAACATAACAGCAAGGATAAGGAAGAATCTGACAAGAAGAATATTGTCTGTTATGGATGCAATAAACCTGGACATATCAAGTCAGAATGTCCAAATCTGGAAAAAGGAAAACAGCACAAGAAAAGTTCCAGATACAGGAAGAAAGGTTTGATGGCTGCCTGGGATGTATCAGAATCAGAGGAAGAATCTTCTGATGAAGAAGAAGAAAAAACAGCAAAGATGGCTCACATCAAGTCTGCTTCTGGTCTTCATAAAAGCACGAATTCCAGAGGGAAAACAGGAAGAAGGAAGAGTGATAGAAGCAATCACTCAAGCAAGTCTGGAAGCACATCAGAGGAAACAATTCTGTCTCTGATGGCTCATACAAACTCGGGTTCTGAATACTGTTCTAAAATAGAATCAGAAGATGAAGACAGTGAGGTATTTTCTGATCTTTCTAAACCTGAATTAATTGATACTTTAAAGGACTTGTTAAATGCAAATAATAAGATATCTTTAAAACTGAAAACTCTTAGGGAAGATAAGAAAAATCTAACCAAAGAGGTCCAAGTTTCAAAGAATCGAATTTCTAAGTATGCAACTGAAAACAAAAATTTTAAAACTGATGTTGCAAGACTCAAATCTGAAAACCAAACTTTGAAAAGTAATAATTGTTCCACTTCTGAAACTATTTGTAAATCTAATATGCATGAGCAAGTTTTTCAAAACTTTATTTCCAATGGAATGGAAAGAAGTAAAAATGCATCTATGATTTATGGAAACAGTAATTCTGGAAAAAGAGGTCTTGGTTTTACAGAAACAATTAATGAAAATAAAGCTGTTCATTCTGATGTTTTATGTAGTGTTTGTGCCAAGAAAGGTCACTCTGAATTATCTTGTCCAATGGTAAAATATGAACAAGATCAGAGAGCTGTTACAACTAACAAACCTGGACCCAATCAGTTCTGGGTACCAAAAGATCAAATTTTCTATGTTGCAGATATTCTGAGCAACCAGAAGGAGACACCAACAATGGTGCCTGGACAATGGATGTTGGCAACGCATAAGCAGAAGAAGGTTTATGTTCCAACATCTACCAAACAGAAGCAAAGTGACTCTGGTAAAAGAAGAACTGGTCAACACAATACCTATCAAAACCAGAACCAGAATTATAGGAGGAACAGGAAATATCATGGATATCACTCGTATCAGAACAAGAACTGGAACCAGAATCAAAACTGGAACCAATATCAGAGGAACAGGAACTGGAACCAGAACCAGAACTGGAACCAGTACCAGAAGCACAGAAACTGGAACCAGAACCAAAACTGGAATCAGTATTAGAGGTACAGGAACTGGAACCAGAACCAACACTGGAACCAGAACCAGAACTGGAGGCACAGAAACTGGAACCAGAATCAACACTGGAACCAGAATCAGAATCAGAATCAATACCAGAACCAGAACCTGAACAGGAATCAGTATCAAAGGTTGAGGTATGATCATTAGAACTACTCTAATTATCAGAATTAGTATAATTACCAGAATCACCATAAGTTCCAGAATCACCAGAGGAACATGGTGTATGAGCCAAAGCAGAAATTAAGGAATCAGAATCAGGAGAGTTCTTCAAACACTCCAGTGAGATTCATCAAGACTACAAACCTGGAAGGGAATTCAAATTCCCTCATCCAAACCATGTAATCTCAGAACATATAGATTAGGAATCTGAAAATCAGAAGCAAGAGGATTTTCAGAACTGAGGCTACATCTTGCTGTATATACTATTATTATTTTATATTTATGCTTACTGTGATAACTAGAAGCTTGATCTTAACAAATCAAAGCTAGATAAGTATTCTACAGGATTTCAAAACATCAGAGGAACTAGGTGATTCACACGAATTGAACACTCAGAAGAAACAGCATTCCAGTGGTTTCAAAAACAAACAAAAACCACCAGAAGCAGAATTAATGGTTTGGCTGTACTAAGTTCATTTTTAAATTAATTGATTTATATTATGGTATATGACAAACTGCTTGACAAATCAGAGAAAGATAAAGATAGTACATGTTCATCAGATCCAAAGGGAGCAGAAGCAGAACGAATGGTTTGGCTGTATTGAGTTAAATTTTAACTTATTTGATTTGCATTATGTAAAATGACAAACTGCTTGATCTTAACAAATCAAAGCAAGATAAAAATAGTGCAGGGAGCAGAAGCGCAAGAAACAGAAGTACTTGGAAAGGTAAAGGATACAAGCAAGTCAGCAACACATGACAAATCTTCAAAAGATAAATCTAATCAAGTCAGAAACAGCCAAGATAAGTCATAAGAGAAATCTGGATATTTACCAGAATCTAAAGCTGTTACAGATTCACCAGAACCAGAAGCTGATTCATCAGAATCAGAAGCTGTTACAGAACAAGAAGCTGATGCGAACCAAGCATTGTTGATGAAGTTTTGGCAGAGGAAGGTTGGATACTTGCAATGCAAGAAGAGCTTAATGAAATTCAAAGGAATGATGTTTGGGATCTGGTATCCAGACCAAACAGAAGCATTATTGGAACCAAGTAGGTATTCATAAACAAATTCAATGAAAAGGGTGAAGTTGTAGCTCAAGGATACAATCAACAGAAAGGTATGGATTACACTGAGACTTTTGTTCCAGTGGCCAGGTTAGAAGCATTTAGAATTCTTTTATCATTTTCTGCTAATCATAATATAATGTTGTATCAAATGGATGTCAAAAGTGCATGGCTACATAAGTGAAGAAGTCTATGTCAAACAGCCCCCTGGTTTTGAAAATTCTGATTTTCCAGACCATGTTTTCAAACTTAAAAAATCTTTATATGGTTTAAAACAAGCACCAAGGGCATAGTATGACAGACTTAGTAACTTTCTGCTTAAGAATGAAGTTAATAGAGGCCAGATTGATAATACACTATCTAGGAAATCCATTAAACATGATATTCTGATTATTCAAGTCTATGTTGATGATATCATATTTGGATCAACTAATGGCACTTTGTGCAAAGAGTTTTCTGACCTAATGCAGAAGGAGTTCCAAATGAGCATGATGGGAGAACTTAAGTTCTTCCTGGGAATTCAGATTCATCAAGGCAAATCAGGTATACTCATTCACCAATCAAAATATACTAAAGAACTTCTCAAAAACTTCAAGATGAGTGACTGTAAGCCAATGGCCACCCCCATGCACCCAACCTGCTCACTTGAGAAAGATGAAACCAGCCAAAAGGCATACCAGAAAACATACAGAGCTGGAAAGGAAAAGTATAAGTGGCAACTGCACTTTGTTCTGTGATAACACTTCAGCCATAAACCTAACCAAGAACCCTATCTTACACTCTAGAGCCAAACACATTGAAATAAAACACCATTTCATTAGGGACCATGTTCAGAAAGGAACCTTAAGCATTCAATTTGTGGACACTGATCATCAATGGGCTGATATCTTCCCCAAGGCATTACCAGAAGATAGGTTCGAGTTCATTAAGAAGCATCTCAGCATGACCTCCATATCTGACTAGCTCAAGTAGTCAACTTAGGAGTTTTTATATTTCTTGCAATTTTAATTTCTGTCTTTTATTTTATGTTTTTTACCTTCTGAAATTTGTACAGAGAAAAACAAAAAATACAAAAACAGCAGGACCACTTTTTGGCTGATGACAAAAAGGGGGAGAAAAAGAGAGAGAGAAAAAGAAGAAATAAGTAGAAAAAGAGAGATAAAAAGAAAGAATGAGAGAAAACAGAAGAAGAGGAATCAAAGAGAGAGAGAAAAAGAAAGAGTGAAATCAGAAGGAGTTGAAAAGGAGAGGAATCAGGGAGAGAGAAAAAGAAAGAGTGAAATAAGAAGGAGTTGAAAAGGAGAGGAAATGTGAAGAAAAAGAAAGAAAGCAAAAAGAAGGAGTTGAAAAGGAGGGGAGAAGAGAAGAAAAGAAAGAGTGAAAAAAAGGAGTTGAAAAGGAGAATATCAGACTTAGGGGGAGAGATTGGTCTGAGGGGGAGTAATTCAAGTCATTCGAGTTATAAATTAGCAAAATAAGTTAAGGTTTTGTCATCATCAAAAAGGGGGAGATTGTTGGAACCAAGTTGGTTCTAAGACTTAGGATTTTGATGTTTACAAAAGCACTCAATGTAAACTTATTTTATACCTTGAATTATTAAATTAAATGTCATCAGAAACTGAAGAAATCAGAAGCAAAAGATCAAAGGAAAATGAATTCTGGAATTTCCAGAAGATGTTTCAGGATGACAAAACTGAACCAGAAGATAACTTTGCAGGCATATATCAGAAGGAATAAAATTCAGAATGAAACATGGATCATATCATTGGAAAGCCTGCCAGAAGGAGAGTTGATCAAGACAAACAGGAATCAAATATCAATTTTATTCCAGAAGTTATTCTTACCAGAAGATGGCCTGACAGTAAAAATTACACAGCCCAGACTTGTTCCAGACTTGACCAGAAGGTATGTTTATGAGTCCAGAACATGAAGATCAATCCAGATTTGACCCAGACCATAAGATAGCATGATTTAGGGCATGGAACTAAGTCCAGAACAAAAGAAATGAGTTCCAGAATCAACCCAGACCTGGTCCAAAATTAAAGGTAAAATGTCCATACTGAAATATTTTTTGATCAAGTTTATTTCAGTTTTTTCCAGACCAAATTCCAGAATCTGTCCAGATCAGAGTAAAAATATCCAGATCAATGGTTCAGAAATAATTTTTTGAGTCCAATGATGGTCAAGATCAGAAAATCAGACCATGGCCCAGAAGTGGCCGAAATTAGAGGGACAGGCTGTGCAGTCCAGAAATGGCCGAATCTAGAAGTTCATAGCATATCAGGCGCGCATCCAGGAAGGCTGAAATCAGAAGACCAGAGGGCTATGAAGTGTGGTCCAGGAATGGCCGAAATCAGAGGTTCATAGCATAGCAATTCGGCTGGTCCAGGCTGGACTATCGCATGAAAATGTTGATGATCCAGAATTGATCAATGATGGAGATTGCAAGTTATTTTAATTAAAGTGTGAAAAATATTTGTTTTCAATTAAAGTGAAGGAGCATGGAAGTCAGAAGCTATTGGCGGGAAGCAATGCACATATTTGATTGGCTAGTTAATTTATGAAAGAAATCTAAGGCTTAAAAAAGATATGTTTTGGAATTAATTGAAGCCCGATTGGTCAATTTATTTTTGCCAGAGAATCCAGCAATATTTAGCTCGAATTTAAGGATTGGAAGAGGCCCAAATCAGCATCTATAAAAGGAGGCACAAGGCAGATTACTTAGCATCGAAAATCACAAAAGGGTCATACACTTCAAAAGCAAACACTCTCAAATTTTCATATAAGTCAATTGTTGAGTATTAGTTTTTAAAGCAAGTACTCTTGTTGTTTTCGTTCCACTTTGTCAAATCTATGTTGTTGAAGTAGAGTCTACAAGCTGTGGGAGTCAGTAGAGGTAGCAGGTTACTTGGCAATTAGATTTGTAGTGTTGAGAATTCTTCTACAATCTGGGGTGTCAGATTGGCTGAAGAACAGGAGCTGTTTTTCCTCAAGAAGTCTAGGATTGTTAGACTATTGAGAAGACTGACTTGGAGGGTCAGTAGCAAGGTTGTAATTCAAGTTTGAATTAGTGAAATCCTTCAAGGCGAAGGGACTGGACGTAGCCTCGTTAACGGTGAACCAGTATAAAATCTGTGAGTTTTTATTTTTATTTTTATCCGCTGCTAACTCTGTTTTAATTATACATCAAGTTTTGTTTTGAAAGTATTAAAACAGGAAAAGTTTCAAGTTAAGTCAAACACAATTCAACCCCCCCTTCTCGTGTTTGCACCTTCAGAATCCACGGTTTCCCTAAAAGACAACTGTATGTTGGTTTAATATCCATTACTTGGAAGGTTATCCCAAAGTTATGGGGTCCAATTTGAACCGATAGGTCAATATCGCCAATAACTTGTCTCCTGGACCCATCAAACGCTTTCACTACCATAACACTAGGCTTCATACATGCTCCATCAACAAACAGTTTTGAGAGTGTCGCTTTCGGCATGACATTTAATGATTAACCATTATCAACTAGCACTCGTGCCAGGATATGATCATGACATCTCACAGAGATATGTAGTGCTTTATTATGCCTTGTCCCTTCAGTTGGTAATTCGCCATCGCTAAAACTCAAACAATTATTAGCGGTGATATTACCGACAACTCCATCAAACTAGTCAACCGTGATATTGTGAGTAACATAGGCCTCATTCAAAACTTTCATCAGTGCCCTTCTATGCGCTTCAGAGTTTAATAACAAAGAAAGAACAGATATCTTGGAAGGGGTTTGATTTAGCTGGTCCACCACCTTATATTCACTTTGCTTGATAAACTTCAAAAATTCGTTAGCTTCTTCTTCAAGCACCGTCTTTTTGCTAGTCACTGGCCCTTTTATAGCATGCTTCATAGCTTCTTTACCCTTTTCCTCACGGTCCTCCTTTCTCCTAGGTTGTTCGGGGGCGTATACTCGACCACTCCGAGTCATCCCACCAACTCCTAAAATGTTGGTGACATCAATTTCCTTAGGTTCACAGCTATCACTTAATTGATGATTGGACAAATGAGACGTGACTTCATAATTCCATGGTACCGCCTTGGTATTTCCATAAGGATAAGGGGTTGGTGCTTGAACAATTATTGGATGTGGACCATTTGGAGTTGTCATAAGATTTTCTTTCCTATAGAGGATTTCCAATTGTCTCGGGAAAGATCTATTATTCTCCACGCACAGCTCTATGGTCGACACATGATCATCTTTAGCACAACCTACCTCATTGTCAATTGTCTCAATCAAGTTTAACTCAGCAAAGATCATTTTCATTGGGATTTTCACATGTTCCATACTCTTAATTGCACATTGATCGATCTCATCTTCAATGACGTTGATAGAGGAATTTATGTGGCCTGGCAAGGGATTACTCCACACATTGAGACTGTCTTCCTTGAAGGTAAGCCATTTTGTATTAATCAATTCTTGCACTTTAGATTTTAGTGCTTTAAAATCTTCGACGGAATGTCCTACAGCTCCTGCATGGTACTCACATTTGGCATTTGGATTGTACCATTTTGGAAATGGTGGTTCCATAGGTTTCATGGGTCTCGAGACTACCATTGAGTTCTGGAGTAGGTGAGGCAACAATTGGATGTATGTCATGGGAATCGGGTCAAAACGGGTTATCTTCTTTTCTCGATTAACTAGTGGTTTGTATTGATTCGGGATTGGATTTTGGTTCCATTGGTTTTGTTGGGGAAACGTGAGAGGGGGTGGCTGGACCATGGGTTGTTGATATAAGGTGGCCTTGAAGAGTGATATTGGGGGTATGGAGCTGGTGAAGTCGTAGCCACATATGGATATGGAATGTATGGAATTTGGGGTATCGGTGGCTGAAAATTTGGAGGTCGATAAGAATTCATGGATGGAGAATAAGAGACTTTTGGGTTTGCCATTACAGCGTTAGCATCCCCTTCTTTCTTCTTTGTGAATCCCATCTGGGGCTTCTTTACACCAATCGTTCCACATACAATCTTACCACTCCTCATACCATTTTCTACTCTTTCTCCTATCATGACCATGACAGAAAAGTTTGATGACATACTTCCAATCATCTTTTCATAAAAGGGCGACTGGAGAGTATCCATAAACATACCAACCATTTCTCTTTCAGATAAAGGAGGATCTACTTGTGATGCCACTTCTCTCCACCGTTGTGCATATTCTTTGCAGGTTTCATTGTCCTTTTTCAGCGAATTTTGCAATTGCATCCTGTAAGGGGCCATATCAATGTTGTACCTGTATTGTTTCAACAAGGCATCAGCCAATTCTTTCCACGAACGGATTCGATTTCGCTCAAGATGCATATACCAATTTAGTGATGCCCCACTCAAACTTTCTTGAAAAAAATGAATGAGAAGCTTGTCATCATGAGCATGAGAAACCATTTTTCTACAATACATGGTCAAGTGATTTTTAGGGCATGTGGGACCATTGTACTTTTCAAACTCAGGTACTTTGAATTTTGAAGGGATTGCTACATCAGGAACCAAGCACATATCAAAAGCATCGAGACCATAGGCATTACTACCTTCCATTGCTTTTATTCGCTCTTTTAAAACATGTAATTTTTCTTTCGACTGTGTATCTTCACCAATAAGCTGAGGTTGTTGCCAATTTCTGTTAGCATCTAAATGGGGTGCTTCAGGTGCACGTAATGGAATTTTTTCTGAGGGTAGAGTGTTTTGGGGTGGCACGTAGCCGAGAGGAGATGGGATTTGTGGTTGGTTTAAGCTTTGGGAATTGATGGCTGAGTGATTTGGGTTATTGTCCATGGGGTTGATGACTAAGGGAGAAGTATAACCAGGTGGGATACCATACATAGGAAATTGCACAGCTGCTGCCCGGAATTGATGGGTAGTTGGGGTAAAGCCTGGTGGGTGAGAAGGAGTGGTTTGGTGTTCTTCATTTGCAATTGGAGGATTCCCATCTGTATTCTCCTTTCTTGCCAAAGCCTGTATAGCCTCTAGGATTCGATCAACCTTGTCCTTCAATTGGCTAACATCTGCTCTCATTACTTTTGGGTTTGCTCAAGTTCATCCATGATTTTGGAGTTTGCGCGAGTCCGATAAGGGTGTCGAGGAAACAGCTTTATTGATTTTTTTTCTTAATCTTTAAATAAAAAAAATTATGAGTATGTATGAATGGAATGAAGATGAAATTATTTAGTTAATCACTTATTTTTTACATTATAGTTGTATGTTGGGGAATCATAAGCCTTTCGAATTATAAGTGAAGAAAATATGGGGATCGATAAACAAAACAAGCAGATCCTTCATTGATGGGAAAAAGAGGACATCACATTAAAAACTACAACATCTATTAAACGTTGTATGGTTTTCATTTGATTGCTGATGTCTCTTAAACTTTTCAAATCAGGTTGCTTGAACTTTAAAAGTAAAGTTTTTCTTTTTTCCGATCCCATTATCCACTAAACACGTGACTAAAGTTTATATGATTCCCCAAAAAATCCTGAAAATTTATGCAAAATGCCATTATATTTTTATTTTTAGAAAAGAAGAAAGAAACAAATCATGAGATATGAATGAAACTATGTAGAATAATTATTGTGATATATATATATATATATATATAATTTGGATGTATGAGTTATTTTTGGTTTATATGGATGTTCTTATGATGAAAGGGACTATTGGTTTATGTAGTGAAACTCTCACAAAGGTGGCTCTATGATTCTAAATGTGGTTCCTAGAGCCAATAATCCTATTTTCGAATATTGTCAACAACAATAGGTAAACTATTTGGAGTGACGATACCCTTGACAGGATCAAACTCTATGTGAGATCTTCATGCTAACCAAACAGGATGTACATCCAGAAAGCTATCACTACGCAACCTCGAAACTAAATTTAAGTTTTGTTCAAACCCGGGTATAAGGTTCCACTCATAAGTGTGTGTAGGGTGTAGAATAAACATAATTCAATAACTCTACATTGCTAATAAAACATATATACATGCACAGAAAATAATAATAATAATAATAATAATAATAATAATAATGAACAAATAAAATAATTAAATAAATGACTTACTAGCTTAAAAGAAAATTATAATGACAACTAATATTTATTAAGAAATAATAAGCCCATAAAGTATTAGAAAATGAAAATAAAACAAGTATAGAAAAAGTTAAAAATTATGCACAATTAATTATGTTAGGCTTGACTCTCTAAGGATCCCCAGTGGAGTCGCCAGCTGTCGCGGCCTAAATTTCGAGTGTTTCTCGAATTCAATGGAGTCGCCACCAAAGTTTATTTAAAATAGGGAAAACATTGGGAAACCCTTAAAAAGAAGAAAAAAATGGTCTTTGAAACCAAATTTTGAGTTCGGGAGTCGATTATGCGTAGGGAAGGGAAGGTATTAGCACCATACGACATCCGTTAAAATACGGTTACCTATAATTAATTGTGCAAAATTAGTATTAACTTAAATATATTTATTTCTCTTTATTATTAAATATGAATATCAATTATTTATTTTTAATGTGATGTTGAAATAAATACGTGTTTAAAGAAAAGAGGAACAAAAAAGAAATTTTTTGTTAATGTGCTTGACAAGAGTGTGATCTTGCTCCTACGTATCTCCCGGTGCGATGGAAAAATTAAAGCTACGTAGTTCTTGGATAGAAAATGAGGATGTATTGATTGTTTTTAAATAAATCGTGTTTAGTTATTAAAAAGGTTAATTTTGACAAAAATAAAAACGAGTTTGCTTGATTTGAATAATTATTTTAAAATGTGAATTTTAAGACAATCAAGTTGTACAACTCATGTCTCAAAACTCAAGGAGTAAAAGGATGTTTCATCCAGTTAATCCGTTTAAAAATATTTTTATTATTTTTGATTTTAAAATTGAGTCTTAAAGCCACGAAGTAGTACAACTTGTGTCTTAACAACTCAAAGATTAAAAAGATGTCACATCTAATTAATCTAATATTTAAAAAAAGTTAATTTTAGATTCATTTATTTTCTTTTTAAAAATATTTTTTTTTAAAACTATCAGGTTGTATAATTCGTATTCTACTACTCATGGATTAAAGGATGTCATGTCTAGTTAATATTTAATAATGATTTTTATTTATTAATTCGTTTATAAATTTTTAAGTTATTAGTTTATCTGTGAAGATGAGATTTAAAAAATAAAAATATTCCAATTAACTAATTTTTAATGCAATACTTATTTGTGTTTTTTTTATATAGAATTTGATATTGAACTAATAAATAAATTAAATTCAAATTTTTAAAAAGAGTCTAACTGTAGTTTTAAAAAAACAAAAAACAAAAAGTTTAATTGTTAAAGTTAAATTACAAAAAAACTAGAGAATATTATCAAAAGGTACTAGTAGTGGTTACATCAATAGGATGAATAGATATAGCATGCAGAAAATGGAGGAAGCATGGCTGGAACACAGGTACAGTAGGAGAATAGTAAACAGAATAAGAGCAAGGCCCAACACATTTCATTTCATGGCAAGCATAATAGAAAGAACAGAAAAGATAATCGTAAAAGAAAAAAAAAAGAACAAAAAGGGAAGAGAAGAGATTTAAATAGAGAAATAGGAGGATTGAAAGGGAGAAAGAGATTGAGAGAAAGAAAACAAAACATTGAGAGAGAAAAAATAGATCGAGAGGGTGAGCAAGGCGGCAAAAAATACTGTTTTTTCGGCGACACCATCGTTAGATGTTTGAGTTTTTAGTCTTATATTTTCTACTTTTTTCTTCATAACTTATTTTTGTTTATACTCCCACAAATCAAAACATAATTTTTGTATAACAACAACAAGTTTCATTTTTCAGTCATAATTCACTTTATATATTACATTTGAATAACAAATACATTGATTGTAGAGTAAAAATGAAAGAAATATCTTAATCTCTTTTTTCTCTGTTTGTTTTTCCTTCCTAATGGTCTGTTTGTTTTGGTATCAGATTTTTTTCTCTCTTTGATTTATTGTTTCTCTTCTACTCCTTACTCTCTCTATTTTCTTGTTTTTTTTAGTGATTAGAAAATCTCTTCCTCTTTAGTGATTTTTTTTTCTCAATTTATAGCACTAAGTGGTTAGTCCAAGTAAGTGTTTATGATGTAAAACCGGGTCATGGATTTTTCATTATTTTAGCTCAAAAATTAAGCAACTTCAAACATTTAAGGAAATAGGTGGCTAGCCTTTTTGATTGAGTGTTTAAATGGTGAAAATAAAACCTTTATTAAGATAAAAACAAAAATAAAATAAGAAATAAAGAGGAAGCAACTTCAAACATTTAAGGAAATAGGTGGCTAGCCTTTTGGATTAAGTGTTTAAATGGTGAAAATAATACCGTTATTAAGATAAAAACAAAAATAAAATAAAAAATAAAGAGGAAGCATGGCTTTACTCTGTAAAGAGAGAGCATGATTGTGACAATAGGAAAGAAGAAAAAATGGAGAAAGAAAGTGTAGCAAGAAAACTCTTCTATTTTTTTAATAATTATTTTAATTAATTATTTTATGTGTTAATTACAATGTAACGGAAACACGTATAAATTCAAAATTGGACCAAATTTTAAAACTTTTTTTTTTACTTAATAATAATAATAAGTGCAAAATATTTTTATTATTATTTTATTTAAATTATTTTTAATTAATTGGACAAAATTAGAGTACTACATACATAAACCTGAATCTGACGTAGACTAAGCTATAGACCCTTGTCGAACGTCTGAACTATTCTCATCTATACTCTTTTTGCATGTTTTCCTTTAAAGCAGATATCACTAGTGGTGTAGTGTGGTACCACTAATGTTCAATTACCCCAAAGTCCCCAACCCAAAATGCAGATCTTCCATGCATCATCGCACAAGTATTTTCTACTATCATCGTAACTGCGGCTACAAATTATAATATTTAAAAAATTATAGTATTTTCTATTATTTTTTACTATTATCTCAACAGAAAACATGAATTTATTTATATAATAATTTAGTAGAAGGTTAAATTGTTCGATTTACAATAATATATAATTACAAAAAAAATTAAAAATTATGTTAAGTTATAACAACAAATAAGCTAAAATGCATAAATAATAATATATTAAAAAAATATCAATTTCAATCACAATAAAATAACAAAAAAAAAATCAAAATTTCAAAGAATATCAATATAAAATAAATATCTGATACGATTATTTTACTATTTTAGAATTATCAATGCTTCATATCTATGTGTAAATTATATTTATTTTAATGATTTTGTTTCTATTTTCTTTCACTAATTTATTTTAATCACAAATATTTCACTAAAATATACTAAAGGTACCAAATTTCCCTAAATTAAAGGTTGAGAATTCAATTCCATGCATCATCATAGTTATGAAAAGTAAAAACCTTTTGAATGAAAAAGGTAAAAGAAAATAAAAGATAACGTTGACACCCCCACCCTTTGGGAGGGCTCTATCACCTTGAAAACTAGGAGATAATATGTATAGGAGAAGCCTTTATATCTGCTGTGCAAATGACACTCTCCACTCACTAAACCTGTGCTACACACATTATTATTTTTAATTTTTTAATTATAATGTTTAATACACACAATTTTCTGTAACTCAACATTTTAAAAAAATTTAATAAAAAAATCTCATCAATAATTCTATATTATTATATTTCAACTAATATTCATATATTTAAATACAATTTATTAGTCGGACTTAGAAAAAATGAAGAAAAAAAAAATACTTATAAAAACAATCTCTATAAACACCACTTTTTTACCCCCACAATAAAAATGCTTATAAAATACGGTGCTTATTAAATGAAGGACTCTCGTTGTGGATGAGTTATGCATTCACAATATCCATAAAATATATTTGCAGCCTTTTAATGCAAAGTGCAGTAATGCATTTCTTATGTGACAGCCAATAAGCTTTAAAAGTTCGTACTAGATAAAGTCATCATGTGACTATAGTTTGATTTGATGAGCAACACGTGATGTGGTACTGACCTTTTTTCTTCTATTACTTTAGAAAAGAATCCTTTTTTCTTTTTGACAACTTAGAAAAGAGTAACGTAGAGTGTGATTAGTTGTGAGAAGTTAAAAAAAGAGATAAAGAGTATAAGAAAAACAATTTAAGAAATAAAATAAATTTGATATAATGTTTAGAATAAGAAATTATGAAAAAAAATAGAGAAAAGATAATATGTTATATCTTTGAATGGACACAAATATCATCATCCACAATATCTTTTTTTAATATGTTATAAAAGAAGAAGAAAAAATAAAGAGTTAAATATTTTTTAATTTCTATAAAATTTTCTTTAAACTTTTAATCCCATAATATTTTCTTTCAACGGCAATATTTTCCCATATTTATGTTTTCCTGCTTCTCCTTCTCTTTAGTGGTGTTTTCTTCCTCTTCAATGGTGTTGATTTTGTAACTTTGGTAACATAATACGATGGGTGAGGTTCTCCATTTGCAAAGGCTCAACAAATTAAAGGAACCAGTAGCTATGCTTCTTCATTTTATAGTTGAATTAAAGTATCAATTCTAATTTTTTTAAATGTCACCGTAAGAAAGACTGTTATTCAAACTGAAAAGAATTCTTCACATGTCCTTTGCTTTGCTAAAGGTATATATATTTTAATTTTGTATTTTGCCCATTCTCTATTTTTTCTATTTTTTTGTGTATTTTTATAATTAAACAATTATCACCAAATACTTAATATTATATATTAAAAAAAAGGGATAAAGTAGATAAAAAGTTCAAACTACATCATCATAATTTAGGTCCAAAATACCTCCATTACAACCAAGTATCTAGTAATTCCCAATTACATAATTATCAAAATGTATCTTAAAAGTTCCAAATAGAGGATAAAGTAGACAATAAGTTCAAATTACATCAACACAATTTAGGTCCAAAATACACCCTTACAACCAAAAAACATTTCTTCAATTCTTCTTTCATCAAATCTCCATTTTTTTCAATTAGGATTTTGAGACTGCATCTCTAGATTATGAATAAAGTACACCAAATCTTGTTCATTTGTACTTGCAAATGGTAGGTTATATATACATAAATTCTATAGTAAATCGTCAATGAAGCTTATGATTGTCCCAAACATTGCATCGGAATGTGTCGACTAATATATTCTTATATAATCCATTTATGAAAAATGTTAAGAACACTCACTTTAACATAACATTTATTTTTTTACATTCACTCTCTTCTTAGATATTATTTATCTAAATCTCAACCAATTGTGTGAGATTTGTTTCCAAAATAATAATCATTCATGAATGTCAATTAATAAGAATATTAAATTACGTGTTGCTAACACCACTTCTTCTTCTAATTGTCTTGAAAATTTAATTAAACACAAGGTGGAAAATATTTTCCTTACAAAATAATATTCATACCATCTCATGAATTTATATTGTTTATAGCACCCATGATACAAGATGAATCCCGATATTTTAAATAGTAAAAAGAGAACTCTTGTAGCAGAATGAAGGCAAAATACTTTCTTCATGATATTTTCCATTTAACTCAACATGGATTGGATGGGTAGCTAGAGGTAGAACCAAATCAACTAAAAAATAGTTTAAGAATTGATTCACTAATTAATTTATAAAATTTTGTTCGTAAATTAAATGAGTCAAACTAAAATTGAAAAGTAAATTTATTAAAGGATAAAATGTAGTTTTAGTTCTTTCATATTATCAAATTCTCAATTTTGATCAATTTATTTTTTTCTGTATAGTCTCTCATTTTTAAAATAATTGATATTTGATCTCTTTCTTAATTTTGTATTTCAATTTAACGATATGTCAATCACTTAAGTATATATGACGATGTAGAAAATTAAGATAATGTTAAATTTAAATTTAGTTTTAAATTAAATAATACCACTTCAATAATTTTTTAAAATAAATTTTAAATTTTTTCTTTAAAAATTTCTGAAAATAAAAAAAATTAAAATTACTTTTTTTTTGTTTTAAAAATTTCTGCAAATTAAAGAAAAAAAATTCAATTGTTTATAAAATTATTATTTTTTTAGTTTTAAAATTTTTCTGAAAAGAATCACAAAAAATTCTTTACTTTTCTTTACACTTCTTTGTTTTATGGATGATTTGTGTTAAAGAAAAGTATATAATTTTCTGTGACTTTTTTGATTTTTTTGTCAGAAACTATTTTAAAAAAAAAATTTAAAAATAATTGATTTTTCTTTATTTTTCAGAAATTTTTGAAACACTAAAAAGTATTTTTTTTTCAAAAATTTTAAAGAAAAAAATAATAATCATGATTGGACTATTTTGATTTTTTTTATTATTGTTATTTTAGCTAACACGTTAAAATGAGTTGTTTGCCAACTCGAATCGAGTCAAAATCAAACTAAAACAAAAGTCTCATACTACCCTTCTCCCAATTAAAAAATAATCTAAAATTTTTAGGTCGTAATTGTTAGAAAAACTTATATTTTTAAGATTTATTTATTGATTAAATAATTTTTTTATCTTCATTTAATATTAATATTTTAAATATTAGTGAGTTTATTTAATTTCTCGTACTTTTTTATAAAAATTATATTTATAGAAATATTTAAAAATAATAATAATAAATAAGTTCATTGATATCAATGTTTTTTTGTTTTTTTCTTATAATTGAGATTAGAATGAGTGTTGAACTTGACTTGAATTCTGTGTTGAAGTAATTTTTATAGAGTAAACCAAATTAATAGTTTACTCAACTACTATCTTTTGTCCTTAATTGTAAACATTTTTTTGGAAAAAAAATTGTTATTAAATATATTTATTATTTTTTTAAACACACCTCTATTAATTATTTTATCATGAATTTTTCTAACAAAGTGAAAAAATTAATAAATGCTTATAATAAGGATAGGGAGGAGGTAGTATTTTCATAGTTTGCTCAATTTTGAAAGATCCTAGCAGTAGCAAGGAGAATCTACTAAAGAATGGCAACTTGGAGTCGTAAATTACTGTTCTCGAGCTGTTAAGTTAAGCTGCTCATTATTTATACTAGCTACCATCTTATTCATCACTTCCCAATGCCTAGTTCTTCTATTTGTTTCATCAGGTCAAACCTTAAGTTTGAATTCCAAAATAATACTCTATTTAACTGTTTAATGTTTTTTACATATATTAATAAATATTATAATTAAAAAATCGAGAAAAATTATTTTATTAAATTATTTATTTTAATTATTAAGGTATTTTTTATAATTATTAATATAAAATATAATAATATTTGAAAGTTGTGTATATATATTTATTGAAGAGTAGTATATAAAAAAACAATTATAAATGTATTGAAAATTATGAATGACATTTATTTTAAGATAATTTTTTTGTTAAAATTACACTTATTTTGAGATGAAGGGAGTAATATGTCAATTCTTAAATATTAAAAACAATTGAATTAGTAAAAATTAATATATTTTTTTCAAATTAAAATTGATGTATTTAATTTAAAATTTAGATAAAATATATTAATTTTTATTGATTGTTTTTTATATTTAAATCCAAAGGTTGTAGCAACACAAGGAGAGAGCCAAAGATATGAAAAGGCTAAAAATTGAGTGGATAGATAAATTGTTTTTTAAAATTATAAGCGTCGATCAAATTAGTCTATGAATTTTGTAAATTGACAAATACATAATTGAGATTGTAAAATATCAATCAAAATAGTCATTCAGTAAATTTTTGTTATTAGATATTTTGATATGGCACTGTAAATTGAATATGTAGTTTATCAGCATTGATCTCACATCAATGTTATTTTTTCAAGAACAAATTTGTCAATAAAATTTGATCATCTCAAAGACGATGTGTGAGTAATTGTAATTATGCATGAATTAATTATTAACAAACTAGTCCTTCAAATATTTAAATTTCATAAGAAAATTATTCACACAGATGAGTCACATATTCAATTAATATGTCACATCATAACTTCTAATAATAAAAATTTAAATATAAACTATTTTAATTAATATTTTATAATTTTAAAAATATATATACCAATTTATAAAATTTTAAATAAAATTTAATCTAACCAATTTGACTATCCACGCAGAAAAAATTTCGAATTATATTTTGACCAGGTCAAATGAATACATCAGTGACCGGGACAAAAAATAATTGTCCGCAGGCCTATTGATAGAGAAATAGAGATGGGGCCTTTAAAAGGGTGAATTATGTAGAATTGACCAGTTATAGACTAGGCAAAAAAGGAAAAGGGGAAAAGCAATTATCTATTTACAAATTTTATTGCTTCTTTGGGATTTATGATATTTAGTGATTCTCCACACCAAATATCCAAATTGAAAAATATGTGCCTCCCTATTAAATATATGATGCCTATTGTGGCAGAGAAGCCATTGGGTAAATGACAAAGCATGTTTCACTTACCTTTCATGCTAGTTGTTCTCATACATCGAAACAATGCTCACACTATCATAAATGTGACTTCAGTTTGTAACATTCGCGTATTAGGTAGACTCTAAACTATAAAATGAGTAGGAATGACAATTGGTATAAAAAAAAAAATCTACAATTGGTAGGGTTAAAATCTGCATAATGGATATGAGTATAGGGACGGGTGATTATTCGTAAAATTAGACGGGTATACCTCACCCGCACTTATATATTGTTGTTGTTATTATTATTATTATTATTATTATTATTGGACGTGTTTATTTGAGCTTAAATAAAAATGATTTTGTTTTAAATAATTTAGAGATTATTTTTTCGAGATTTTTGTAAAATGATTTTTAACCTGTTTGTATATAATTTTATAAAAATGATTTTTTTAAAACAACAAAATTATCATAAAGGACATAAAAATGATTTTCAAGAAAACATGTTTATTTGAAAAAATATTTTATAAATACATGATTTTTCTAAATACATATATCTCCCTTTAATTTGTTATGCATCTTTATCTCCCCTCCAATCTCTCTCACTCTCTATTATCTCATGTCTCTATACCTCTTCTAATTATTCCAAACAAATCAATAAATTTAGGTCTTCCATTTCATAATTTTCGGATCCTTCTAAAAAATAAACATAAATAAACTATCATGAAAATATGCTAGTAATAGATTTTGGAGGTCCTGCTCTAATCTTAAAAATTGGGCCTTAATAAAAAAAATACAATTTTAATAATTAAAAAAATTGAATAAATAAATAAATTTTAGTCTCTACACACATATCAAACTACATGATGCTCTGTTAATATCAATTTACATATGCTCTACCCATACCAATTTTTTAAATTTAATCACAACAATAGCGATTATTTATCGATATATTTGTTAAAGTGCGGGTATGGGTACAAACACTTAAATACTCAAAGGGTAAGGGTACGGGTATTAAAGTTGATACCCACAAGGGTACAGACACGGACACGAGTATTTTTTTAAACTACAGGTACGGGTATAGGTACTATACTACCCTACTCAAACCATACCCTTTGTCATTCCTAAAAATGAGAAGCTATTGTTTCAGTATTACTAAAAAAAATTAATATCAGACAATTCGTTGGTCCTCAAATTTTAAGTGTCTCGAACAAATCAATAAAATTATATTTTTATAATTATTTGAATATTTTTTTTAGTATTTTTTGTTGTGAAATTATCGACAATATTTCATAATTAATGTTTTAAAAAAAATTAATTTCAATAGAAATAAAACAAGACTATTTAATCAATTTTGTGATATAGGAAATTGTAAATAAGATTTTAATATTTTAAATTTAGAAAAAATCATTCCAACCGATATAACAATGACATGAATAACTAATATTATTTTATACATTGTGTATGTATTAGAAAAACAATTAATGTATATACTATTAACTATCAAGTAAAATACAAACTTAGCGCCCTTAAATATATACAAAGCTGTCAATTTGTCAAACCCTCTCTATATTGGCCCCAGCCCACATATTGGAGGGGGTCAAAAAATCTTATAATATAAAGGTCCATTAAAAGAAAGCCCCCAATGTAAAAAAACCCCCAAAATTATGTGGGCTTAGAGGACCCATTAAAAAATCAATTATTTTTTTGAAATAAAAAATATTTCAACTTTTTTTTTTATTTTTTTTTCTGAATTTTTTTTTCGATTTTTTTTGTTTTTTTTTATGTTCTGAATAAAATTAACATATTCAATAATTTTTCAATTTCGATTTTTTTTCCAAATTTTGTTCGATTTAGAAATTTTCGATTTATTTTTTGATGTTTTGAATAAAATTAACAAATTCAATAATTTTTCAATTTCGATTTTTTTTTCGAATTTTATTTGATTTAGAAATTGTCGATTTTTTTTATGTTCTGAATAAAATTAACAAATTCAATAATTTTTTAATTTCGATATTTTGTTTCGAATTTTGTTCGATTTAGAAATTGTCGATTTATTTTTTGATGTTATGAATAAAATTAAAAAATTCAATAATTTTTCAATTTTGAATTTTTTTCGAATTTTATTTGATTTAGAAATTGTCGATTTTTTTTTTTATGTTCTGAATAAAAATTAACAAATTCAATAATATTTTAAAAATGAAATAGGCCCTAGGCCCCTCGGCCCAAGCCCCCAAAAATTAAAAAATAGGGGGCTGGGGCCAAAGAAATTTTTTTTATTAAGAGGGGCTTAAAATTTGGGGCCTAATAAGAAATTTATCAAATAGAACTTTGAGATTGAGGGTTTTTTTGACAACTCTAAATATATATATGAATTCAGGACGGTCACCTTTTTCAACCATACTATAAGTCACTTCTCATCAAAACTAAACATAGTTTATAAACAACACATTCTTTAGTTTTTTTACCGGTGACAAAATTGTGAAAAATTACTCAAAATTTAAACATAAACATGACACTATCTCATCATGATTGTAAGAAGTCTACCAGTACATTTTTTAGTGCATGATCCATGTTTCACTTACCTATCATGCTACTCTTAATATTTAATATAGCCACATTAAAGTTCAATGATCTTATTTACGTGCATGATACATGTATCACACTATAATTTCTAACTTTTGTTTTGAGGCTACATAATTTCTAGCTTATCAATAATGGATTTAATTAAGGCTCTCATATCATACATGTGAGATAAGGATATGTAGACTAGACAGGGGTACTGTAGATTCATTTCATTGAGACCACCCAAGTACATATGTATCATGTACCTGCTTCTGCACTAGGTTCAATCTAATCTATAAATCATTATGTTTACTTTTGTTTGTCATCAACGATTTGGAAGGTTCATAACGTTTCATTGAAACTTACGATAAAAAACAAGGTTTGTGTCAACGTCTTGGTTGAGTTGCGAATTCTCAAATTGCACTAATTGATTCATAATAGAACAGGATAATTAGTATACAGGAATGAAAACATTCATCTTTACACACGGTTTGACCCAATCTACTTATTATTAATTAATTAATATAAGAAAATTACATGTTGCTTGAATTATCTTACTGTCATCGTTAGAGCCGTCTTAAAATTTTTAGAAGTTATGTTGGAATCTAAAAAATTGAATCTTTAATAATTAATACAATTTTAAAAATTATAAATTATTTTAATAATATCAAAAACTCAAATTATTTTATTTAAATTCATCAAAATAAGTAAAATATAAATAATATCTAAATATAATTTCATGTAATACTAACATTCTTGCTATTTAAAAAGAGCAAGCGTAGTTCGAACCCGAGACCTCACAATTGTGTGAGTTAGTTATGGTAGAATTTATCATCTCTTCTAAGATAAAAAAACAAACGATCTAATACATTGCAAATATCAATCAGTACTATTGTAAATCACAAAATGAATAATGAATTACTAAAATCTAAAACATTACCATCAAAATAAACCCTAATAAAAAATGAGTTTCTAAAACCAGTAAATCATTCATTTTACACAAATTGAATTCACAAAATCAATAAAACTATAGCTCTGTCGGACGTTTAATCGCCTATAGCCGCTATCGCAGAGAGAAGATAGTATCTGTTAAAACTGATATTTATTTTGGGCATAAGGTATAAATATAAAATTTTAAATTGATCAGTATATAAACATAAAAATATCGATGCAATTTTTAAAAATTCAACATATACTATAAAAAAAAAAGTTGGAGTCCTCTCTCGTTGGAAGTTCTATGTCAATGTTCTGATTTTACGGCACATTTCAATCTTTTTCTTAGTTAAAACATGTTCTAAAAACATTTGTTTTGAGTTCCACTTAACTTTTCTCACTTACTTTTCTTCATTCTTTCCCATCAATTTTTTTAACCGCCTATTCTTCATTCTTTCTCATTGCACTTTTTTCTTCGTCCTTTATTTTTTTTTTACATTCTCATAAACTGACTTGATCTTCATCAACAAAAATCAAAATTTTCTTTACACCAGCAAAAATATAAATAAATTCAAATAAAGCTACACAATACTACATACTCACACAAAAAATAATATAGTTCCTCAAATTTCTTCATCCATCTTAAATAATCGTTTTTTTTTTAAATTCCCACAAGATTTTTTACTACCATTTTGAAAAAGAATAATAAATAAACTGAGAAATCAAAGAAAAAGAAAAAAGAAAATGAATAAACAGTAAACCTTGATCTTCATCCTTGTTAAAAAAAGACTTTACCTTCATCAACAAAAATCAATTTTTTTTTATTAAACTTGCAAAAAATAAATATACCCAACTAGAGGTACACAATACTACATACAAAATTTATAAATAAAACTAAAGGGAAAATGAAGATTCCCATAAATACATACAAATAAGCAAACACAACACAACAAAAACAGAGAAGAAAGAGAGGATGATGGAGAGTGAAGATTTGAAAGAGAGAGATAGAAAGAAAATTTAAAAAGATAATAATAAATTTTTAAAGAAAACAAATTTTATTACATTATTTATTTTTCTGTTTTTTACAAATTAATCACTAAACTTTGTAAAAACTTTGTAAAAAGATAATAATAATAATAATACTTTGTCAATTTCAAAATTTTTATATTTCTTTCTTTTTATGTTTTGTAAATAATAATAAATAATCTGGAAAAAAGCAGAAGAAAGAAGTTCAAATTTTTGTTCTTTATTTGTTATAAAAATAGTTGAATGAAAAAAAACTATGGTTGTGAGGTTTGTTGAGACAAAACCCCAACTTAAATAATTTTGATGATAGACAAAGATTAATTAAGAATTATAATTATGATTCTAAAGCATGTTTTTGTATCTAATAAGCGTGCTTGAGTGTATTAATCAAAATAGGTACCAAGAAACTTAAACAATATCATTTGAGAGAAGCAAGATCAAATCAGAAGATCCAAGAACATTTTGGACAACATTTTGAATGTCTCCAGAGAATAGCAGAAGATATCACCAGAGGATACCAGAAGATACCTCTAGAGGATACCAGAAGATACATCCAGAGGATACCTCTAGAGGATACCAGAAGATATCACCAGAGGATCCCTCTACAAATTTAAAAGCCAATAATACGCATCACTAAGATCAAGACTCATTTGCCACACAGAGGAAGAACCAAGTTTGCTCTTGAACATCAGAAGCAGAATGAAGAACGTTCTTGCTTTTTGGCCTGCTCTCACCTAATCACTAACAAAGGACAACCAGTATGTTCCCAACGGGCAAATGAGATGTCATAAGCACTTTTTGATTCTATAAAAGAGAACTCAAGATAAAGGCAATAATCATAACTTAAGAAAACAATCATTCCATCATTCATAATCAGATTCAAGAGTTTCTACATTTCTCTGAGTTTTGTCCAGTTCTTAGAAACTGCAACATCCGATCACGATTGTGTTCTAAGATCACTCTCAGTTCCAAAGATCAGAATCAAATACTCAAACACGAGTTGAGAATATTTAGATTATATCAAACACTTTATTATTCCATTGTAATCTCAAGATAAAGTGAGTAAAAACTAGTCTTCAGAAGTTGTAAAAATCCTTCTATGTTATAGAGAAGGTAGTGTGATTAATCTTTTGTAAAGATTGAAGGATAGATCAATGAAAAACTCTTTTCAGGATTGAAAGGTATTGGTTGTAACAGATCAAGATAGCTCTGCAGAAAGTTTGTGTAAAAGTCAATAGAGTTCTTGCCTTGGAGCACTTAGTTGAAAATTTCACAGTTGTGAGGACTGGACGTAGCCCAAGTTGGGTGAACCAGGATATATTTGTGTGTTATATTCCTTCCTTTATCTATTTACTTTCAAGTCTTTAAATATCAAGTTTAATAGATTAACTAAAACTGTCATTTTCAACTAGCCAAGAAAGTTCTTCGTTTCTAGATCAGAATCAAGAACGTTCTCCGTTTTTCTGATTTACAACCAAGATCAATCTTGAGTTAATTTTTTCAGGAATTTTTAAAAGGTTAATTTACAATTCAAACCCCATTTCTTGTAAATTGCTACTTCAAGGTTGATCTAGTATATACACATGTTCTCAAAGATTAAAATTTTAAAATTATTATGACGTATAGGACAAATTGCCACTTATGAGATTAAACTATTATACAAGAGATATTTTTTTACCGATAAATATTTCAAAATCACTATCATACACTAGACAAGTTGTCACATATGAGATTGAACTATCATATACGAGATAAGTGAGATAAAATTTTAAAATAACTATCATGCATATGACAGATTATCATTTATAAGATTGAAATATCATACACGTGACAAGTTCTTATTGATAAATTTCAAAATAACTATCATATACAAGACAAACTGTTACTTATGATATTGAATTATTATATACAAGATAAATTGTCACAAATAAAAAATATCAAAAATAATTATCAAACACAAGACAAATTATCACTAAGGAGATTGAACTATCATACACAAGACATGTTTTTACTAATAAAATTTCAAAATACTACTATACACAAGATAAATTGTCACTTATGATATTGAACTATTATACACATGATATATTTTCACTGATAAAACTTTCAAATAATTATCACACATAAAACAAGTTATCACCAATGATATTGAACTATCATACACTAAATAAGTTTTTATTGACAAAATCTAACTATCATACATAGAACAAGTTTGTCACTGATGAGATGAACATTTAACAAATTTTATCTCAACAATTTTGCTATTCATATTTTAAAGAATGAACAAATTTTAACACCAATAAAGACATAATAAATTAAAGTTATTCATATAGTAAAAAACATAGGACATATATTTCTAATTGATACATAAAAATACATAAGATAAATATTTTTCACTAATAAATACACAAGATATATATGAAATATTTATCGTATTATTGATCAAATACACTTTATTTGAAAATGAAAAAAAAAAAGTAATACCAACTCATTATCAATCTGGAACGAAAATAGACAATCCATTATCCATTTCGATTTCAATTTTATTTGGTAATTATTAATTATAATAAAAATAAAAGATTAATTTTTATTTTTAACAAAGTCTTTTATGGGCCAATTCTTTTTATTTATAATACAATAAAAGATTATTTTTCATTGATTTTCTTTAATTATTATTTATAAAAAAATATAATAATGATGTCGTACCGGTGTAGAAACACGAGTATATTACTAATTTATTATATATTTATAAAAAAAATTAGATTAAACGAGATACACCTAACTCGTATTAAAATAGAGAAAATCTTCATCTCCATATGAAATCAAATGAAGTCATCTTTCCAAACTGAGTATAATAGGTTCTTTCGTGTTGATCATTATAATTACATTGGTTTATCTTAAACATTTCCTCAAGGGTGTCAATATGATCACCATTAAAAGATTTGTTAATTAGGAGTCAGAATAGGTGAGAGTAACATATTGAGATTAATAACTTAATTTATGTCAAATTATATATACTTTTTATTAAATAGACAACATTAATTTTTATAAGTCTATTTTACTAAAAAAAATTATGTTATACACCACTAAAAAAATCTTTTAAATTTATTAGGCCAATTTAAGTAAATATAATATTATTATATTAAAATTTATATCTGTTAAATTATAAAATTGCTAACTTTTTGTCTAATTGTCATGTTTGTTTAAGCATTTTTAAAAATGATTTTTAAAATATTTCATCTTTTTGTTATATCTTATTTAAAAGAGGATTTTAAAATAAAAGTTTCAAATGATAAATTGATTTTAATAGTTTCTCATAAAAATTCATTTTAAGTATTTCAAATTTTGTTACAAATTTTTTGTCAAAAAAAAAAATGCTTAAATTGAGAAACTATTTCAAATGTGATTTTTATTATGGTAAAATCTCTAATACTAAATATTTAATTTATTGAATATCAAAATTACTTTTTTAAATTGTAACAAATGATCTAAAATAATGTATACTATTTTTTAGTTGGTTCTCATAAAAATTATTTTTAGAAATATGAAGTTAAAATAAATCACTTTTTATTTAATCCATAACAAATAACAAATAGATTCAATATAAACTCAAAGACATATAAGGGTGATAATAGGTTAAACCAACTCATATGGCCTATATGTCACTTAGTCTACGATAAATTCAAGTTGGACTAAACTGTTTTTTCAATAGGCACAATACTAAGAATTTTTAGAAGCATATTTAACTAAACAACTCAGACTACAAGCGATTGAAAAAATCTTTTATGTCTACTAAACCGACCTACTAAAGTAACTATAAATTAATAATATTTTTTATTACAATTATAATTATATTAAATTATGTGATTTGTGTTTAATCATAAAATTGCTAATCTTACTATATTTTAAACATGTTAACCTATGTCAATTCCTAATATATTTAAATTTGTTATTCTATATAAAATCAAATTTCAATAAAATGTCATATATAAAATTAGAATATAACGTAAATAATAATGTAGATATTAAAATATAATTTAATCTTATTAAACTATAAATGGATTTGATGGAGAGAAAATATTTTAAAGAACGTGTTTGGGTTTAATTTTTATGAGGATAGTGGAGGCGAGTGAAACCTCTCAAATCTATTTTTGTTCTCCTTTATTTTGGAGAGATTTGGAGGGGAGTGGAGCGAGTAAATATAACCTAAAAATATTTAAACTCTCTCCCTTCCCCTTGAACCAACGACAAACCATTTAAATTTCTCCGTCTCCATTCTTTTGAACCAAATATGTATCTATTTCATTCCCCCTATTAAAATATCTCATCTTACCTCCGCTGAACCAAACATGCTAGGTCATGAGGGGAGTCCAAGAGATCATCGGTATTAGACACTACATCTTAATCTAAAACTTTAAGGCATTGTGAAGTAGACTTTTAAATTTCAAGCTATGTAAGACTTTTAAAAAGGTTAGCTAAGAACTTAAAAATAGGCATATGATAGATGATAGATCAGACTCAAGCTTACCGTATTTAAAGTAGATCAGACTTAATTAGACCTTGCAAAGTCTAGTCTAGCCCGACCAATTTCCACCCCTACGAGCATACATAAATTTTTGAAATGTTTAAATGTATTATTTTAAAATAGAATCATATAATATGTTATGTTTTAAAATATAGTGAAATAAGTTTTTAAACAATTATATTTCATGCCTTATATGATTTTCAAAAAGGGAAGATCATATCTTAAATATGGGCATGTGACATATAAAAGGTAGACTCTCAAGCGTAACATTTTCAAAGTAGGTCAATCAGGGCCATACACAAAATCTACTCTAGCTTATTTCCACTCCTATTGACAAGTGTTCTTTAATTGATTGCAATTTGTGAAGCTTCCAAAACTACAAATCATTTGTTGGTATCATAATGTGGTTTAAGTTTCCCTCCACATAACCGCTTTAAGATTAACGTTGATAGATCTCATAATCATTCTTCATAGTGGTTGCTTCCTATAGACTTCACTAACATGTGTGAATTTTGCAATGTGATTTGAAGTGAGATTTGGACAAATCAATATAATATATTAAAATAAACTCCGAAAATATTATGTTAACACATCACATTCTTATATGTCATATAACACTAATTTTGCCACATAATTCAATAGTATGATGTAGCACTTCTAGAATTTATTCATTTTTTATTCATTATTCTACTAATTCTTTGTTTATATCTTTATAATTAAAAAACAACAATAAAAAATATAACTCCCATTACAAACTTGATTTAATTGTTAGTTACTTTTTTAATTCATTGCATATAAATACATCACAATATTTTAATTACATTTTTAATTATTAAAATGTAGCAACCATGAATTACCAAAAAATATATAAAAACATCATAATCACATATTAAAAATAAATAATCAAACTTATGCATAAACAATCCAATGAAGTTTAAATTAAAATAAATAAAAAATATTAAAATACAGGCATTTAAATTAGCAAACCTTTGCACACAAAAAAAACCACCAAATAATATTTTTTATAAAATAAAAATGTTAAATTATACATTAAATATTTCCAAAGTAACATACCATTTGTGTTTATTTTTCTCTTATTAGTGATCGGATACATATTCTATTCCTCTAATATAAAAAATTATTTGTTTATATACATTGTTCATGAAAATAAAAATACTCATATCAAAATATTAAACTTATAAATTGAATGAAGCATAAATCAGAGCATAATTTCAATTAACGGAAAAAATAATCAAAATAAAAAAATAGTGATTCTTTATCATTCACAACATTATTTCATGTTTTTATCGTAAAGAATAGTACTTTGAGTTTGTTCATTATATACACTGTCTAAAAAGGACAATTAAATCAAAATATTTATAAAAAAGAAACACGTGACATAACACCGTTAATTAATAATTAATTATTGAAAATTTAAGTGAAATTGAGACATGAAACATAAAATATAAAAAATAATAGTTCATTCAGTTAGTCAAAAAAAGAATAAAGAAATAATAATACTCAAGATAAAAAGTAAAACAAAAATAAAAATAATGATCATATAAAAATCAATGCTTACAAATATATCTCAAATCAATGCTTGCAAAATATATATTCTATTTTTATAGGAAGAAAGTATTCTATAATGATTGAATGTTTAAAGCAAAACAAAATGTATATAACAATCACTCATCTTTTTTTAATAATATTTTTAGAGTGAAAATCACTAATTTTATTTTAATCTTTTTAATTGTCTATACAAACAATAACTCATCTTTTTTAAATATTTTTTAGAGTGAAAATCACTTTTTTATTACAAAATTTTCAATTGTTTCCATTCTATGTTTTTTTTGTTATACAACCACTATTCTTATAAACTAAGAAAATTACAAATATTGAAACATTTTTTCAATCAGATTAATACATTTATACATCATAAATATCACTATCAAACTTTTTTAAAATTTTACATTAAATTTTTCTTTTACAAATTTTACAAATTACATCATAATCTAGTTTGTATTAAACTAGCTCTCAACCTCTTCCTCAAGTGGGTATTTTTTAGTGTGAATCTAATGTTGTGGTGAATTTGGTCCGAGTGAGATATTTTTTTATTGATTTCATCAAATTTTTTTCTCTAAGGTGATCTGTGAGAGTTGAAGTGATAAGAAGGTCATAGATTCAAGTTTTCCTCCTAACAAAATTAAGAATTAATTAGTGACATGACATTGACTATTTAATAAAAAAAATTAACCTCTTATACTCTCTCAATAAAGAGAGCCTTAGTTTTTGAGTTAGGATATCTATATATATGAGTAGGGATATTCGCTATTTTTCAAAAGAAGTGACCTATTTGGTTTTAAACATTTGATTTCGTAATCAATCTCTCTTATTTAATAAGTTATTTTCTCAAAATCTAACATTTAGGGGTATTCATATCTAAACCAATCCAAAAAAATTGTAAATCATTCTAAAAAATTAAAAAATCACACAAAATCGAACATTATTAGATGCGTTTGAATTTATTTATTTTTTTGTGAAAACTACTTGGTTTGAATTTTGAATTTGTTTTTAAAACAAAACTGAACCAAATAACATTTATAAATTTGAATACTTATTTATTTTTTCATTAGTACGAGATATTGTATTAAACTATTATTTGTTCCCTTAAAAAAATATTATTTGTTAGTTTCAATTAGTTTTTAATAATAGTTATTTGTTTAATTTGATATATTTTTAATATTATTTCATATAAATCAAATATAATTAATCTATGTTATTCCATAATATTAATTTTTAGTGTATTATATATTATATTTTACTTCAATTTGGCACATTAATATAATTTTATAATATTAGTAGTAAAATAATATTTTATAAATTGTAATTTTAATAAATTAAAAATCGATTTAATTTAAACCGCATTAATTTAGATTATGTCAAATTGATTTTTTGAATTGTCATCCAAATTGAATCCAACTACAAATATTTTAATCTTTAACTCACATAAGTTTTTATCTCAAAATCAATTTAAAATCCACCATCATCTCTACTAATTACACATAATTTAAAATAATCATGATAGAGTAAGTTTATAGAAAACATCACCATCTTTACTGATTAACCAATAAACTAAATGACAGAAAATAAGCTCACAAATAGTATAACCACCTCATTGTCGAATAAAACTTTTCACAGAAAAGGTAAGAATTACAGCGTGGATTGAACTTGTAAACAAAGAAATAAAAGGAAAAAGAAAAGGAATAGTGAAAGCAATAAGAAAGATACTTTCAAGGATCATCATTGCTCCCTTTATTGCTTACACTTTGATATAGGTATCCGGTGCGTTGAGTAATTTTTGCATTTGGGAGTACAGCTATTAAATGAAGAAATAGAAAAATGCACAAATACAAGGACTTTAATAATCCAAAGGAGAATGAATAGTTATAATTTATAACTATTAAATTATTATTATTTCTAACAATCAACATTTTCGTATATTTAGATATATTATTTAGATGCATAAAATAAAAAGTTATTTAATTATTATTTTTTCTATGTCTAATTGTGTGTCTATACAAAAATTACCTTTGGTGGCGTTAATGCATCTATATCGATAGGCTATTCGTAATGCCTTGGTGTTATATTCCCAATGGAAATTAAAAATAAAACCTCACTCACTAGCTAACATTATCTTTGCATGTCATAGATAGGACCACAAATTTGAATTCTATCTAAACTTTGTATTTTTATAATTATCTCATTTAAACTTTTCCATTGTTCGGAATTATTCACACTTATGCATGTTTGGGGAGCCAATTATTTTTTCACACTCACAAAAAACAGAATGAATAAACTATTAAAGGAAATGACTGTTTAGTTGGAGGGAAGATTCAACATTACAATAATACATGAATTTCATGCTTGCAAAGCAACATACATAGTTTAAACAATAGATATTTTGTATAAAAAAATCGATACTAGTATTTTTAACATTAACTTTGAGGTAATTCAAATGGTTGAATAGAAGCGTGAAGACAGAGGTGCTAACATTGATATTTTATAAAATATTACGAAAAAATATAATGAACGTGATTCAACCAAAAAAGATTCAACTCATATTTTAGAAAGATTTAGATTAGAATTTTATGGTGGACATGAGAACTACGTTGATGAACATTATATAATTATATTTGTAGGCACTCTTTGAGTCTTGAAGTTTTTTCTAACCCTGATGAGTAATCGAGACTCAATTCGTTCAGACTTTTTTATTATATAAAAATGCATATTTTAATGTGGACGTAGTTCACCGTGAATAATGTTTAAAAGTTATGTGAAATTCTAACGTCTATCAAGAATTTTTTTAGAAGTATAAGTAAATGATGTTTCTCGTCTTTACCGTTGAGACAATGACTTAATGTCAATTCAATGAATTGAATTAGACATCATATCTTTATCCAAAACTTTAAATCAATAAATTTATGTGTTTTCTCACTTATGTAATGTTCAATATCTATTTTTTTAATTAAAAAAAATCTATTTTTTTCATCAATTGAGTGATTTCTTTACTCACACTTGATATTGATATGTTTAAAAGAAAATACAAAAAATAAACTCTTTTATATATTTACAAAGTTTGCTAACATCATACACTTCAAAGATACCTTACTCTCTTTCCACGAAGAATTGAAGCTCAATTTCCAAAAACTCCAACTCCAAAGAACACAAACAGAGAAAGAAACATCATCACAAAAAAAAAAAAAGCCTCACATGAAAATTGAAATGTCCACCAAACAAACTACTAATATGGTTCATGTAGATGAAAACTACATTGAAATGGAACTAAATTCTTCCTCAAACTTCTTCTCTTACTCCATTGATTCACCACCAAAGAGTAGAGAGTTTGAATTCCAAATGACTTGTGTCTCCAATGAAAAAGATTCCAAAACTACCCCTGCCGATGATCTCTTCTACAAAGGAAAACTTCTTCCTCTTCACCTCCCACCTCGTCTTCAAATGGTTCAAAACCTTCTTGAAAATCCCAATTTAGAAGAAGATACCACTTTTCCTTTCAACACTTCCACTTTTGCTGGTTACACCCCTCTTGAATCATGCAACATTTCATCTTCAGAGTCATGCAGGGTAAGTAGTAGCAGTGAAGTGAATCATGATGAGTTTTCATTTGGTTTTGTTAGTGATGTGCCAAAGAAACATTCATGGCATAAGAAACTTAAACAAATGAACCATTTTTTGTTTTGTCAAACACTCAAATCTTCAAAATCTTATCTTAAATCTTTGTTCAACAAATCTGGTTGTTCAGACAAAACATCATGTGCTAGTGATGCAAACAAGGTTGTTTTTGGAAGGAAAAGCAAAAACCCATTTGAGATATTTTATGATAATAAGAAACAGTTGAATATTGAAGATGATTTCATCAATCATAGGAAATCTTTTTCTGGTGTTGTTCAAAGACATTGTGGTGGTGGTAACAAGTCTTCATCTTTATCAACATCTTCATCTGGGTCTAGTTCTACTTCTTCATCTTTTTCTTTTAGTTCAGCTGGTTACTATGATTTACAGTTGTTTAAGAGGAGTATTAGTGCTAATTATGAGTTGGAAGGTTCTGTTGAAGGAGCTATTGCACATTGTAAACAGTCTCAGTCTCAGCAACAATGTTGTTCAAAGAATGGTGAAGATAATGGTGGGATTTGTTCTCAATTTGGTTCAAAAGTTGAAGTTTGTGGAGATAAAGAAACTGAAAAACAGCAGCACTTTCCAGTGAGTGAGTGAGTGAAGAAAATTCTGTAAAAGAAGAAAGAATGAGACATTTTTCCTATGAAATGCTGTTGCATTTTAATGGAGTTTTATGTTTTGGTTTTGAATTAAAAGTGTGGTCTTTTACAGCATTAATTTGTTCAAAATTGATGATATTCTTGCGCTTATTAGTGTTCTTGTACATTTTTGTTAGTAGTAAGTAATATTGAATCCCTTTTAAGTACCAATATTATCATCAATAGCTGAGAGGAATAATTTGTTTGGGAAAAAAGTGGCTTTTTAATTTTAATTTTTCAAAGATTTACACTTCATTATAATATAAGTAATCAATTCAAAAGAATCTTAATAGCAAAGTAACTAGGATAGACACCTAGCTTGTTTTCTTATGTTTAAATTTGAAATAAGTCCAAACCTCTTGATTAATTTTGTGGATCTGACTTAAAACTCCTCAAAATCAGAATAAACTCCAAAATTTAGAAAAATATTTATTTATTATCTACCAACAAGATTCTTAAATCTAGCTTTAATACAATGAACTAAAACCATGACTCACAAACCAACTTTATGGTCAGTTATTTATTTGACCATAAATTTTTTACCTTTTTAATTGACTGTAAAAAGTCAGTCTTTATTCAGTGTCTCATGTGCTAAAACTGATCCTTTTTCCCAATGTAGATTCTCAATGACTGCTTAAGACTTTATTAACTGCCAGTGCAATTATTCTCTCAGTATTCAACAGATAGACAATGCTACTGTAAAAATAAAAATAGAATTGATGAATACCAAATTTTATTCTTTCAACTATGTTACTAGTACTACTACTTTTTAGTATTCTTTGTTAAGAAGAAAAAGGTAGAAAAATCATTGGAAAAAAAAAATCATATAGAGTAAGATAAGCTCAATTAAAGTGAGAGAGAGTATTTTTCATAATCATTTTGAAAATGTTGTTGAAATAATTGTGTATTTGGCACCTGAAAGCTTTTGTTTGACCACTAATATACTTTTTTAAGAACAGACATCATTAGTAATAGTGAATCCCCAGCAAAGCAGCATGGTTGACTGCAGATTAAAGCTATAAAACTGTTGCAATTATGTAACCTTGTTGCAATTACCAAAGTGTTACAGTAACTCAAAATGATTATCATCACAAGTGTTAATTTTAAAAGTACTAAAATAATGGTAGTAGGCCAGGTATATAACTGTATAAAGTACAGACCTAAAAATATTTTGTACTTGTTGATTAATGCCGCTGCGGGGCTGTTTCGGTACAGTCTCTGCAACCATTATTTTTAAAGATGTATTCATTTATTTTATTTGCTTATTTCCTATTATTTCTCTCTTATTTGGTTAAATTTACTTTTTTGACTGTGATATGGTTAACAACTCCACTTCAAAGCCGATTGCTTTTTCAATTTCCAATTAACACTTAACTTTGCATACCATAAACACCAAACTGAATCCTAAATAAAGATTCCATTTAAATCTGGGCCATACAAAAATAAAAGGTGAAAGACTTTAAATATTAAAAAAATATAAATTAATACACGTTAAAAAACATGAGGAAATTTCACAGTGCATCAGCCATATACAAGTGATCTAGTAGGTTTAGGTTAATTTGGCTATAACATAGCTATATGTAGTCTATATACAAGTGATCTTGGAAACAAGAGGGAGGTTATGCAGGTGTGGTGGCAGACAAATGAACCACTAGGCGTGCAATGCTTCCATTCAATGATTTTGACTAAACATTAAACTTCGCGTACATTACTTAGTCCTAGAGACTGAATCACATGTCAAAAAATTGGAATTGCAAGTATATGTGAATGTTGCAGGGAACCTACTAGACAAACACATAGAACAAACAACAATTTCTTTTCCCCACACATGCCTTAATTTTGTCCTTAAAATTTTATTACTCTCAATAAATATTTTATGAGATGTGTTACGTTAGGAGACAAAATTCAAATTCATTTTTTCGGAAGGAATGTTGTAAAATACTCTTCCATTTTATCAATGAGTGATTCAATTGACGTTAAAATATTCATATTAATTAAAGTGGTTAAATGTAGTTAGACATTCTATTTAATAAAATTATGTTATTAAAAAGGTTAATAAATACTATTGTCTTAATCGCCTTCCAAAAATAAAGTGTTGTTGTCTTAATATTATGAAATTTATGAAATGACAAATAATTTGAAACTAAAAAATATTCAAAATAGGACACTTCTAAATAAACCATGAATTTGGGAGTAAAAAATGCAGAATTTGGGAATTAAAAAAAAATATTAGAAAAAAATGAAACTTAGGTTGCTTTTATATTTTATGTTTGTTATATATATTTGAATTAATTAACTAATTGCATCTCAAAAATATGAAACTGATCAATTTTTTTGTAAAAAGATTGTTAATTATAATTTAAAAGAGTTTAATTTCTTAACATTCAAATGTGAAGTTCTTATATACATATATTGAATCAAATCACACTAAAGGTGCACAAATAAATTGATTTTAAGGTAAAATTTATATCCTTATTTATATCAATATTCAAAACCAAATATTTTAATAACAATGGTTCATTTTAAATACTATTGGATTATCTATTTTGTAAGTTTGATTATAAAATTGATCTCCAAAATATAGTTGGACTATTTTGGCACATTTCTCCTTAGTGTATAGGTCTCTCTTGTATGATAACTACTATTTATTATGAACTATTTACACTTAAAAATAAATAATTTGTTAATCAAGAATGATAAAATAATTGCATTTTAGGATAACCAAACTCCCCTTAGCTGAAATAAGATCAGGTGTGCAAGAAACAATCAAATATGAATCATTCGAATCTTTCTCAAGTTTATAGAAGTCCACAAAGGTTGCATAAGCTTAGGAATGAGTCAAAGATCAGTCTAACTTGATAATTTCCGGTTTCGTTCATCTTTTGCATTTTTAGCACCACTAACGGTCAACATGAAGGCCCAATTCCAATAAAAGGTACATGAGGATACTGCCAACAGGACATGCCAAAAAGATAGGAAAAATGATTCGATTAGGGGGCGCCACGAATTCCCTCAAACGAAAGTTATCATGCATTACCCGCATAATTAGCCAAACGAGACTACATTTTTGTAGACCACAACTTATGGCCAATAGGATTAGTTTTGCCTATAAATACCAGTACTTGTAATATTTTTAGACACACTCAATCAATTAAACAAGCTTTTTACGCATGATCTATCTTTTTGTCAATTTTGTTTACTTTATGCATTCTTAGTTCAACAACTTAAACAAAAACACATCGTATTTAACACTATTTGGAGTAGTTAAAGAACCCATTGCTGAAGGACAAAGTTCATTCTTCAGTGTAATTGTTTGAAAAAAAGGGAATTATTGTTGAAAGAATTTAGCCATTTCTTTGGCTAATTCTTAATCCCAAAAACCAATTTGGTTTGCCAAGTAGGACACCATGATAGAGACCATTAAAAAGTTTACTTTTCTTGTTCACAATTACGATTGATGGATGCACTTGCTTTCGAGTAAAAGTCTTAGCAACAGAACAACAATCAACATTAGCATGAAAAAAGTTAGGCTAGCATAGGTTCAATGACCCTCCCCAAATGTTGGGAATGCCTACATCTGTGGAGGTTCCTAATGCTTCTAGAGATGGGGCGGTTGATTTACTTGAGCAACCAATGGTTATGACCTTGCCTTTCATTAGACAACAAATTGGCACATGGATACATGACATCATATGTCATGTCTCCCAACAACTTGCTAACATTGTTAAGCCCATGGTTCACAATGAGGTTCAACAAGCCAAGGAGTTGGAGACAAAGCAAGCCAATTCAAGTGACATTTCTGTCACTTCTGTAATCCAAGGAGTACAAGGAAACCAAGGTCAAGCAGACATTGTAACTCAAAGTCAATTGATAATCACAAAAACATGACCTTCCCAAGTGAAGCTGAATCTTATACAACAATTACCTTTTATTCCTTGCAATTCCCATCCTAGTTCTTTTCGCCACGGCTAACCCATGTACATGTGGTGAGAAAGCCACCTGAAGTAGTAGGAATAATTGGAATGTCGTAAGTGTTGCCTTATGACAATACACAACAGGCGAACAATATGTGATACGCGGAAGGACAAACCTTCAGTCCAACAATGTGAATTGACAGGCTAGCTGTAGAATATATGTCTCAACAACCATGAAGTTAATACCCACCTAGATCAGCTAATCCCACAACATACTTGCTACGACCTGATGTATCTTTACCAACCCTGATGGGTTCAACTTTACCAAGACCAAATGTATGTTATGCTAGTGAATAGACATGGATGGAAAATCCAATTTACCAACACAATACACCTCACCAATTGTCAGGGATTCCTTTAAGGAACTCTATTGAAATAAACCACGAGCAGCAATCGGAGAATCCTCCACCTTAGGCCCAATTTCAACAAGGTCTCCAGAACTTCCTAGACAATATATGGGGCTAGCCAATTGCAATAGAGACTAGGCCTCATTGACATAAATTGTTAGATCTGAACTTCATAAGTGATATTATCAAGATGTATTTTGGGATTCAACTGAAACTCGTGGTTTTAGGCCTATGTATAGGAAGCCCTATTGTTGTGTATTTTAAATGTGTTATGCAAGCGTACACAATCCAAAACAAGTAATAAAGTGAAAGTAAAGTATCGTTCACATGAGGATTGATTTTGTCACCTATTTCAATTATTTTCTAAACAAATAATTTAGTTGTTATAAAAATAAAAGATAACATTATGATTAAAATTGTAAATTTAAGTAAGAGACACCGGTTCTAACTTCAGATGATAAAAGGTAGTTAATGATTTAACTTACTAATAATTTTGTTTGCATGGCTAATACGCTGTAGCATGATGTAGCAATCTTGGGATCCGAGTGAAAGTTTTTTCCAACTCAGTCATAATGATAATCAATGGGTGATTACCATGCTTGGGTTCACACACTACACATCATATCATGCTACACTTTATTTGAGCAAATTAGTTTTCTTATGGACTGAAATGTTATTCCTAATCATTTAACATTAGTATCTTTTCCAATCATATTCACTTAATTCATATTAAATCAAGCACCATCCATCTTTATTCTTTTCCAAGCTCAAAAGACGCGCAATAAAACCTAATCACACTACAACATATTAATTTGCAAACTTCATTAATACCTCATTAATCTTTAACTCCAAAGAGTTTGAACTCATATTAAGCTTAAACATTAAAGAGTTAAAATGGTAAAACTCTAAGGAATTCATTACAACACAAATGAATGTAGATAATGAAGGTTACAAAGAGCAAATAAGAGATACAATATTATTGGCAGCAAGAACAACCAACATCAATAATACAACCTCCCTTAAGCTCCAAATCTTCAAGAATTAATGTGAATGACTCCAAGATGATTTGGTAATGGAAGATGATGATGGATTGTAGTGAGAGACAATGGAATATGAGAATTAGGATTGGTGGAGGTGTTGAAAATCAGGTAACTGTCTCTACCCTTGCTTTTCAAACTTTTGTCCTTATATAGGACAAGTCTAGTACATTATTTTCCCTATTTTTTAGGCCTTTATCCCTTTTTCCAATAAAGATTCTCTTGGCCCAATAACCAAAAAGCAAGGAAACGTCGTTGATGCAATAAATCGGTTCTTATCCTTAGCTAAAAAACCTTCAAATTTAGGAACAAATTTACTCTCAATTATGCTAACAATTCTATGTTCCTTTGATATTCATTAGTAATGAACTAGAGTGTTGTACCAACTTGTAGCATATTCTCATATACCTCTATTAATTTTTCTCTACACAAATTAATATAATTCAACGTCAATTCAACTTAAAATTATCCTAATTTAATAAAAAGACATTGATACTTAATTAATTAGTAAATTACGTCTACTTGTGAAAATAACTTTTTTCATCAACTCAAGAATGTCATAAATTAGAACTAAAAATAGGCACAACAACTGATATTTCTAAGAATTATCACCTATCTTACGTGGGTGGATAGATTGGTGCGTATTTCTAGAGGCTATAAAACTCCTTATCTTGCTACTTTTTTTTTAGGGGAAATGGAAAATCAATAATGGAGTATATTGGAAGGTTTACTTGTGTAGTGTGGTGACGGGAACCAAAATGAATTTTGCAAGTTACAATTGTTCCCTTTATCATTGATAGGAACAACATTTACATGGTATTCCTTTCTCCCATCGAACTCTATTCAGAACTAGGCAGACATGGAAAGGTGTTTCTGTAACATGTTTTATTGATCTCATCCTGAAGTTACGACAACTGATTTGATAAATTTGAAACAAAAAGTGGATAGATTAGTTGTTGATTTCATAAAAAGGTTCAGGAAAAGGCAGGCAAGTGTTCAGTCCAATTCCTTTGTACAAAGTATGCTTCAATGACTATTTGGACATGCTTGCCATGAACTAAACAAATTGGTTCCCCTAGCATATCTCGTTAAACAAACGTAACAATCTTTTGCCTCTAACTCTGTCAAGTTTAACAAGAATTCTTCTGCCTCTGCTTCTAATTTAGTTCTGCTCAAAATTGCCTCTGCTGACTTTTCCTCTAGTAAAGCAATCAAAAAGACCTTGCTAAGTCAGCCTTTGATGAAGCAAATCAGACTCTGCTAAGTCTGCCTCTAATGAAGCAAGTACAACTTTTTTAAGTCTGCCTCTGATGAAGTAAGCAAGACTGTGCTAAGTCTACCTTTGATGAAGCGAGCAAGCTTATGCACAAACTGTCTCTAACCAGTTGCTTATGATAAGTTGCCTCTGGAGATTAAGCAAGCGTCTGACTTCCTCTGCCTTTGATAAGTTGCCTCTGGTGAAAGTCAAGGATTTGGAAAAGTCAACGAACAGAGAAAAGGCAACGCTATGATAAAAGTCAACGCCCATGAAAAGGTCAACAGTATGGTAAAAATCAACGCCCAGAGAATAGTCAACGTTTGAAAAACGTTAACACCTCTAGTGAAAAGTCAGCATTGGAAAAAGTAAATGCATCTGGTAAAAGGCAACACTATGACAAAATTACTGCTTATGGTCATTGGCTCTGGTTAAGAAATCATGCTTATGATGTTTTTGCCTCTAGTCAAGTAAACCTTCTTCTGGTACTCGTGCTTCTGGTCAAGAAAGTATACTTCTGGTATTCATGCTTCTGCTCAAGAAATCATGATTCTAGTTTTCCTGCCTCTGGTTAAGAAATCATGCTTTTGACATTCTTGCCTCTGGTGAAGAATTCATGATTTCGGTGTTCTTGCCTTTAGTCAAGAAATTATGCTTCTGGTTGTTTTGTGCCTTTGATCAAGTACTTCTGCTTCTGATTGTTTTATGCCTCTGATCAAGAACATTTTTCTTAAGCCAAATTGAAATCAAAATACTTAAAAGAAATTATAAGTTTCAGTTTATGCTCAACAGTTATAATTATTCTCAACAAATCTATTGCCGAATTCAAATGAAACACTGTGCTGAAGGACACATGGCCATTCCGTGACGAACACTCAGCCATCCCTTGAAGGACAAAGGGAATGTTGTAACAGCTTCTATAAAAGAACATGCATTCTGAGCTAAAATGTTGGGACAACAACTTGTAGCATTTTAAAAGAGAAACAAACACAACACAACAAGTAAAACAAATCAAAAAGCATGAATGAAAAATTCTCTCAACAAAGAGTTATTAGAATTTATGTAAATCAGTCAACGTGTTTTCATACAATTGAACAAATATAGGATTGAATATATAACATCCTTTCAATGAGAGTTAGAATCCTAGAAATAAACTTTGTGTCAATTTAGACACACACTTGAACTGATGTAAATCAATCCGTTAATGGCAACAACACTCACGAACCTCAACAGTATTTTGCTAGAATGTTGAAGAATTGTTCTGATAACAACAGTCTAGAGAGGCTTGAGAAATAATACTCAAAGCCTGAAGAGGTAGAGTAAATAATACTTGTAAAGCCTGGAGAGACTGGAGAAAGAATACTCAAAGTCTAAAGAGACAGAGTAAATAATACTTCTATGCTATAGTTAAAATAGTGGATTAAGCCATCGACGGTACCGAGGCAAAATATCTTTGTAAGGGGAGGACTAGATGTAACAACTAGTATAAAAATATATGTGTCTTCCTCTATCTTAGTTCTTTATGATTCAATTTTATTTTCACTTGATTTATAAGAGTAAGTTGATTATTTTGATAAAGAAAATATTTGTGCAAAGAAATCGAAATATAATTTAAAAAATAACATAACACAATTCAAACCCCCTCTTTTCTTGTGTTTTCCAGCTCCTTCAAACACTTCATCAGATACCAAAGTCAAATATGAGTTAGATATCACTAACGCTAATTGGATATTTGATTATTTGTTCAAAGATAAGCAGATTCGACTGTTAGATGGTCATATTTAGTTATATTAGTCACACTAGTTGGTTAGATTAGTTAGACAACACAACTCATATCCGCGGGTACCCACATGAACTCGTCTCGATTTAGGCATGGAAAACCATTCTGATTGGGTGCAGGTTTCCCCTAAACTAAAACTCGGGGGCGGCGACGAGTTTGGCGGTGTTGATATCTACCTTGCCCCCGAATCTGCCATGCTAATAATTATTGTCATTTTTAAATTTTATACACAATACATATTCAATATATTAATAATTTTTGAAATATTATAAATTATAATATTCTCTCTCTAGAAAATATGATTTTAATAGTTTTTTTTATTAATTTTATTAATGTATAATAATAATTTTATTATATGAATTATAATAAATATGAATTTTAAATATAATTTTATATATATGAATGGGTGCGGGACGAAGAAACCCGAATTCCGTCAAAGGTGGAGATGATGACTTAAATTTCACACCCGATAAAAAATAAGAACAAAACAAATTTTTTCCGACTAATCGGGTGTGAGGTTAGAGGAGGTAAAATCAGATCGCGAGCCACCCCATTGCCATGTCTATAACTACCATTGTATCCAATAATATCCATGTTCTCCACATCTATATTTTTAAAGAAGTAAATAATTATCTAGATTTTTGTCTTTAAACTTATAGAAAAGTAGTTATATAACCTTTTAACATTGCCAACTATTTATTATAGTCTCTTAGACTATTTCTGAAATATATATTTCTAGTATATATATTTCTTAAGAAAAATATATTAATTAATATGTATGTATTAGTAGTGCAAAATAGAGTTCCATACAAGTCTAATCAATCACATCGTTGTATAATTTGTTTTGGATGATCAAACCAAATATTTTTTGGTGTAAACAAATATCAACCAATCCAAATCATATATAAACCATCGTAAATCATATTATGAGATACTTGGTTATATATGTTAAAAAAATTAGAGAGCATATAAATTAAATTCATTTTTTAATGTATTATTTAAAAAATAAAACTACTTAGACTACTATTTATTTAGAATAGAAGGTGTTAGCGGAGTTTGAGGAGCACTTAGAGCAGCAACGAGTCAAATGTTCTGTAGACCACAAGAGATTTGAACACCACATCTCAACTCAAAACTTAAGGTAATAGGTTTATGAGTCTATCCAACATTTACTTCATTCTTAGTCAATATGAGACTTATTTTAGCCACTCACACTTGAATTTTCAACAGAGAAAATAAATTATTTTAACTCGTTGCCATTTGTAAATTTAAACTTATTTTTGATTTCAAGTAACTTTTATGATATGTTTGCTTCATAGGAAAATATCTTTCTTTGACATGAGCAAGGAAAATATGAAATAACTTTTTAAGTCACTTTCATTTGCATCCATCCAGAAGAAATAAAAGTGCTAGAAAAAGAAATGTTCAAAGAAGTAAAAATGCTAGAAAAAGAAAAAGTCAAAGAAATAAAAGTGGTAGAAAAAGAAAAGTTATCTACCTACTTATTTGATTATTTGGAAAAAATGACAAAAAGTAGTTCAATTTTTCTCTCTTTCTATTAGCTCGGGATGAATAAAGTAACAAAAATCAAACATAAATGAATTTCGGCTTAAATGACAAAAACAAAAGATAGATAAATCAATTAATTATTGGACTAAAAAATAATTAAAAAAATGGATTATATAACTTTTCAAAGTTTATGTTATCTCCTTAATTTCTGTTTTTATTATTGAAATTTTATTTTGCCTGAAAATTAAAAAAAATGAATTATCATATTATTTTTTATCTCTTTAAATACTTGAGGCTAAAATGTATCAAATTATGTCTCTTTTCTCTTTAATTGTATCCCCCAATCAAACAAATAATAATATAAGAAAAGGGATTAAGTTACTCAAGGAGTAACTTTGAGTATTTTTTTAAGTAAAAATCAAGATATCTCAACTATATTTGCACTTCAAAACAATCACCTATCAAAAGTAGCACTTAAAATTATTTTTATATATCCAACAATCGATTACTGTCATACTATATTTATAATCAAGCCACACGAAATTTCGTATAAATTCGAAATTCGTAAATATGTAATCTCATAATTGATATTTACTTATGTGTTTAAAGAGTTTATTATACATTCATTTAAAATTGTTTAAACATTCATTTGAAATTTATAGAGTTAATTTATTCAATGAAATTTTTTTATTTGACAATTGAATGAGTGAATTTTAATATTTTTTATGAGTAATTAAGTAGAGTAATTCATTTCAAAGTACTCATGTAGTAATTTGATCCATCTTCATAATATAATTAAGAGGAGAGATCAAGTTACTCAAGAAGTAACTCATTATAAATATTATATTCCAATAATCTAATAGTTGATTATTGTCATATTATATTTATGATCAAACATACAAAATTTCATATAAATTCAAAACTTATAGCTATGTAATCTCATTATATATATTTCTGATATTTTTTAAAAAGTTTATTATCATACATTATTTCTTTTTATTATTTTTATATTAGACTTGTTTATTTGTTTTTGGATCAAAGTGTCGATGTCTTCCATTTGCATTCTAATTTTTGCTTAAAACAAAGAGGAAAATGTTTGGTGTACACTCAAATACCTCTTAGACATCTTGAGAGAGATAAAAATAGAAAAGATAATGCGATATATATGATATATTGATGATGTGATAAGAAGAGACGTGTAGATAAAAAATAAAGTGGTAAATGAATGTATAAAAATTAAGGGGGTTTGAATATAAAAATTGAACAAAAAAAAAGTGTCAATGTCTTCACCTTTCGGAAGCAAATTAATTTTGTCGTTTTCCCCTCGTTTTCCCCTCCTTTGTCAATGACTTTTTGTTAGGTTGAACGTCTTGTCTCATGGGAGAAAAAAAGTATAATTTTTTTATTGTTTGCTATAAAAGAAATAGAAGAGAGAGAGAAGTATAGAGTTCTCTATGTTGTTTGGTTGAGTAGAAAATGAAAAGAGAGAAATAATGATATTTTATACATTGATAAAAGTACCCCTTTTACAATACAATTATTTATACCTTTGAAGATACCCAGTATTGCGAATGAAGAGAGACTCTCGCAAACCCATATTGGTTGGTGACGCAAAAACAATGGAAACCAGTGATGGTAAAGGGAACTTCCAACCCCTTGGTTCTCTGTTTATCTTCCTTCTTCCATATAGAAACGAATAAGATATTTTGCAGATTCGTAATCAAAGTTAAACGTAGGAAGAAAATGGCGCAAAAAGGATGAGAGGTAGAAGAAGGTGGAAGTTCAACGCAGGAAGGGAGTGGCAAAAGTAAAGGGCAACAAAGGAAATCAGAAAAACATGAGCGTATTTCTTCTCTATTTCTAATGCAAATCAAGCAAGAGAAGTAAGCTATCTCTCTCCCCCTTAATTCTATCAAACCAAACACAGTGTTATAGCTCATTAGTACTACTTTAACTTAAAGAGTTTTGTTTTTAAATAAAATGTAGAGTTTGAATATTATTAAATGATGAGATAAAAAAGTTATATATATATATATATATAAAACAAATCAATTGAGATGAGTTTTAACTCTTAAACATTTTAGAGGTTATTCTAATTTTAAAAATTATGTTCCTAATAAAAGAAAAGTGGAATTTTAATAATTAAAAAAAGTTAAAAATAAATTTTAGTCTTTATAAAAAAATTCTCAATTTTAATCCATAAATTTTTTTATTCAATTTTAATCCCTATTTTGAAAAGTTTTTTTTTTATATCAATTTGATATTTTTAGTAATTAAAAATAGTCCTTATTAAATCGAAATAGAAACTAAAATTAAATATTTTTTTAAGACTAAAAACATATTTAAAAAAAAAAAAATACACCACCATTTTGTTATATTTTATAAAATAAAAATATTAGGCCCGTCACCAAGTGAGGCTATGTACTATTGGGTTGGATGCATAACCAAATATCATGCCCTACTGAGTGGTTATGATTGAAAGTGCCAAATAATGAAAGTTTTACTCAGTACTCCACAATTATACCTATACCCCACAAATTTTTCAAAATACCAAATTTATTCTTCATTTTTTTTTACTATTTTACCAAATTAAAATTCACTTTTTTTTTACATTTCCGGACCACAAAAAAAAAAAGATTTCCAGTACGTAAAAATTTTCCTAGAAAACTTTTTTCCAAGTTTTCCGGTAAAGTAGCGTACATTTAACAGTACTGGAAAACTTCATCACAAGTTTTCCAGTAGTTTGATTTATTTATTTTTTTAATTTTTTTTTCAATTTATTTAAAATTTTTTTTCAAATTTTTTTTCTGTACCGGAAAACTTTTTACAAATTTTCCGGTAGAAGTCTTCTGTACCGGAAAGCTTTTTAAGTTTTCCGGTAACTACCGAAAAAGTTTTACGTACCGAAAATCTTATTTTGTTTGGTTCGAAAATATTTGGAAGGTAAAGAATTTTAATTTGGTAAAATAATAAATAAAAAATGAATAGTATATTTTACATTTTGAAAAATTTGTGGGGTATAAATATAATTGTAGGGGTATGAAGTAAAACTTTCTCGGATAATCATTTAAAAAAATCACACGACTCTTTTTTATAATCTTAACTATTCATAACTTGATCAATGACCAAAATTCATTCTTTTCACAACTCTCATTATAAAAATTCTCTTATGTTTCCTATATATATATATCTATATGAGCTTAGACTCATTTTAATTCTTAAAAATAATTATAAGTAGTCTGTAAGAAAAATAAAAGCAATTTTTATTCCCTAAAAAATATAAAGCGAAACAATTTAATCCCCACATGAATCATTGTCTGAGAAGACAATTAAATCTCTAATAATAATTAAAAAAAGACAATTTGATCTTTGACAATATATCATCCATTTTTGTTTTTTTTTGTTTAGCATTCAAGCAAAAAAATTTAATGACAAATATTATTCAATTAAATATCCACAATAATTGACAATTTTTAAGCATGTTTTTGTGAGAAAAATAGTGATTTAATGCAAAAATCAGTGCTAGGTTTTTAAGAGTTTTCAAAGAAAACAAACATGAATGTAAGAGACTCATCGACGAATGCAAGAAATGCAAAGTGTAGGAATTGTAAATTGCAGGAAAGTAAAGTGTTGAAAATTAAACACAGATACTAAAATGATTGAAAAGTAAAGGTTGAAAAGTAAATAAAGAAAGGAAAAATGACTAAAACTAAAAGGCATACTTAGAAATTTGACAAAAACGTTAATAATTGTTCGTTAGATGTGATTTTTGAAAAGAAATAAATAGTCCTTAAAATGAGGCTATTAATGCTATTTATAGAAAATGTTAGCCTAACGGATAGGGACATCCACCTAACTCACATAACAAACTAATGAAATATACTACTCGACACAACTTAAGGCTGAGTCGAGCCCTTGACTTCAACGCGTTATTTGAGTTATGTCTCTTATGTGATAAATTTGATTTGTTTCATCAAAGGATGATATTTCTTTAAAAAATTTGGCATCTACAAGTCTGGATTTTTGTATTTGTTGACCCATTAACTTTCTTGACCTTTGACAAAAATAAATTTTTTCTTAAACATAGGATAAGAGAAAGTCTTAAGATACTTATGGATGTACTTACATATTATCCATCAACAAAATCTTCACATAAATAGTTGTATTGAAACTCACAAAATTGTGAGATTTGAATGAATTCTTAACAACTTTTAAAAGTTTTCAAAATAAATAATTAAAAATTGCTTTCAATTGGAAATGAAGAAAAGAAAACACATTAAATGGTTGACAATGTTGTAAAATATTATCTTTTCATTTTATATTATTAATATGAAGTAATACAAAATGTATGTATAAATATTCATGTAACTAGCAAACATGAAAAATCATAGTTTTCATTATTGTTTATCTTCTATCTTTGTGTCTTTAGGTAGTGGGGGTCCGCGACAACGAAATATTTTCGCAACCTCTAGTATATGGACTAGCAGGAGGTTTCACACAATATGGACGATATTTTGGACTGCACGGGGGAGTATAGTTTGGTCCAAATACTGGATTTGAGATGAAGTTGGCCTGAACATCTTTGAGTGAGAGTTGAGCAAATCAAGAGAACACTAAGGAACACAATCAAAACTACCTTTGGCAATGTCATCATTGTTTTGGTAATAAAAACTTAACCAATGATATGTGTGTGATGTCATTAATGAATATGCACTAGTGCAATTTAATGTTATTACATCTGCAATTTTAGATCGTTTGTTATACATTCGATGTAATAAATAGGGTGGTGGCAAATTTGTTATTATTTATTTGATGTGTTAAATCGGTTATATTAAACCGTTCTAATAAGCATGTTAAAAAAATTGTTTGATTTGTTATATCTGATATATTAAACCGTTCTAATAAGCATTAAAAAAAATTGTTTGATCTGTTAGATCTGTTATATTAAATCGTTCTAACAAACATTTTTTTTAATGATTGATTTGTTAGATCTGTTATATTAAACCGATCTGAAAAATATTTTAAAAAAAAAATTGTATAATTTATTAAATCTGCTATATTAAACCAATCTAACAAATATATTAAAAAAAATTTAATGATTTATTAAATCTGTTATATTAAACCGATCTAACAAATATTTTAAAAAAAATTCCCTAAATTAACATTAGAAAATAGAAAATAGGTGCAATACGCATTTTCCTTCCTTCACGTCAATCGTATTTCGTTTCTTCTCAGTGGCTAAGCGAAATATACTTTGAGGCGCATTTTTTCTCAGTGGCTAAGCTTCTTCTTCTTCCTATATCAAAAACTAAATAAATCAATATCATCAACTTCTTCTTCCTATATCAATAGCTTCTTCTTCTCTTCTCTCTCCACCTTTTCTTTTCTTTTCAATTTCTCCGCCACCGCCGTCACCGAGTTTCACTTCAATTTCATCAAGTCTCCGATCAGAAACTCTACCAATACTAACAACATCGAAAAAACTAAAAGCTTCGATAATATCAATTTATTTCACCAACGAGAAGTGTTTCCCTCTGTGAGCAAGTGTTTGTTGCTTTCTCTGGTAATTTTCTAATTACTTAGCAATCTCAAATTGTTTCACTGTTAATTGTTCTTATTATTAACCTTTATTGCTTATGGAATATTCATATATTAATTGACGTTATTAGTGAAGTTCATACAATTAATTCCTCTTTTTCATTCTGTTATGCAATTTATGTAGTGGATTTAGGGTTTTGAATGTTACTGTTGTAAGAACAGAGGTGCACCTAAGAGGGGGGTGAATTAAGTGTTAGACAATTTTTCTGTTTTTAGAGTTTTGTAAGATTGTTCAAGTGATTGTTTTGAGTTTATGAATGCTTTGTAAAATACTGAAAATAATCACACATAAATTTTACCTGGTTCCCCTTATAACCAAGGGTATATCGAGTCCTCTTGCACACCACAAGAGATTTTCCACTATTTGTTAGAATAAGTACAAGTCTAACACTAAGACTTCAATTACAAATTCCTAACACTCTGCCTAAGATAGCACACTATTATCTTAGTTTACAACACTTGAAGAAAATACACCACTTTCTTCAAACAATAACTTTAATGATTTTTTTACAACAATGTTCTTAATTAAGAACAACAGGATATAACAGTTTGTACAATGATAACAATCCTATATACTTTTCAAGAACAATAGAGAACCTTTCTCAATGATATGAAAATGTAGAGCATGTACTTGAAGTATGAAAATATAACTTTGAAAAGTTCACAAAATATTTCAGAAAGTTGTTCAAAGTTGGTAGTGGGATTGATTAGTTTAGAACTGAAGCTATGAGATATTTATACTCCATAGACAACACTTCAGATTAGTGGCAATTGTTCCCATAAGTTTTGATGAACTTATGCAATGTTCCAAAACTGAAAAATTGCATTGTTTCGAAGTTGTATTCGAATACAGCCTTAGTGTATTCGAATACATTTCTACAACGTTCAGTTTTTATTTAAAATTTGAACTTCGTATTCGAATACGATACCTCGTAGTCGAATACAAGTATGAGATTTTTGCCACTGACTTGAGTTGTATTCGAATACGCGAAGCTGTAGTCAAATACAAAAGTTCAATTTTAGCTACTAACTTGCAATCTGTATTCGGCTACGACACTTCGTATTTGAATACAGATATTCAGTTTTAGCTACTGACTTGTAATATGTATTCGGCTACGACACTTCGTATTCGAATATAGATTTTCAGTTTTTGTAAAAATTTTATTTTCAAACATATGTTTATGTATTTAAATATTTTTATAAAACATTTTAATGCATATGCTATCAAGAGGGTTCTCATAATATTGTATTTGAAATGTATTTGGATTTTTATCAAGTACCTTAAAATCTAAGTTTCCTAATAGATGACTTGAATGTTGATTTCACTTTAAGCTGGCATCTTGATCTTTATTCATAGTCTTTTGTCTTCATCAAAAACATAGATCTTATATATTTTCAACTGTTTCTGTTTCTGGTTGAAAGTAGTCGCAATGTAGTGGATTTACAGTAGTCGCAAATTTAGTGGATTTACAGTAGTCGCAATGTAGTGGATTTACTGTTTCCCTAATTTAATGATAAATTCTTCTTAGGAATAGACATGTGTTCCATAGGTAGAAGGATAATGCATGCTGAAATTGTAGTTGTAGATGCTAAGGAAAACTGATCCATTCCCATTTTCTGAAATGTTCTGAGGTAGGTTGTTTATCAATGTTTTGTCCTTGTGTTTGCCATCACCACTATCCTTAAATACAGGATTAGCAGATGTAATAGACTTCCATTCCAGACTAAGCAGCTCTTGTTCTGTGTTAGTGTACTTAGCAATTGCATTATCCTAGTTGTGCTGATAAATGATATTCAAGTTGGTGTTTGTCATGACAATTTTCAAGCAGTTAAATGCTTATTGATATAGTGTGTGAATCTGAGCTTAGCTGCACTTATATCATGTTTGACAGACTCAAGACAATGATTTATATATATGTCTTTGAGTTATTATCTAAGATATGATTTATATATATGATAAGATAAGATTTATATATATGTCTTTGAGTTATTATCACTTCATCAAGAACCAGATGCTGCAACCTGTTCTTGATTCTCTCTTGTATTATATGGAAGGAAGACCCATGTTATTATCTTAAGAAGATTATATTCTTTGTATACAACGTGAAATTGAACGGCGTGCCAATTTTGATTAGTCTCTTTCCAAATTAATTATATGGTGAGATATGAGATTGAGAGGAATCTGATCTGGAAAATGTTATGTAGTTAGTCATATAATATTCTTCATTTCTTCTTTTTTAAACCTCCCACAAACATTTTTCACAGATTTGATTGGATGAGGTTTTATTTTAGCCTCTCATGCTAGAATCTTCTTCAAAATTTAAATTATATGCTTTCCGCCTCATGTTAACCAATCGATAACGATAAAGAAGAACATATTAGTTATTGATCAATACCAATTTACATGACTGCTGGTATTCTTTTAGTTTCAATTGGAGCATACATATAAAATGATCTCTTCTACATTTTATATAATTTATCAGCACAACTAGGATAATGCAATTGCTAAGTACACTAACACAGAACAAGAAATTCACATATTCTCTATTGTTAGGTTTGTGTTATTGGACCTTTTGGCAATAACATGAATAAGTGTGCTAGTCTCCATCATGTAGCTAGCTAGCTGACAACCCCTTTGGGTGAATATAATAAGTTGAAAAGATTAAGAAAGACTAAACCCACATGGAGCATTCCTAATGTAAGTTGTTTAGATTATATATATAGAATTTCAATTATAATTTATATGTATTTTTCTATATAATAATTATTCACTATAAGTTTATATATGATATTCAATTTTAGTGTCAAAGACAACCTAAAGATTATGAGTGTGGCTACTACATTATGATACATATGTTGAACATTGTATCTAGTGGTGTTGTTGATTCATGGATGCGGGTATGTGATAGATTTTTTCAAATTTAGTATTAATTAACTATTTATGATTTTTATGGTCACGTGATTCAGATAATATTGTTATTTCGATGTTTATAATTCAGATATTTGGAGACTTAAAACCATTCGAATATGATGAAATGATGAATGTCCGACAACGTTGTGCAAACTTGATTCTTGAACTAATTGAAAATGCTTGAAGCACTTGTATCATTTTAGTATATTTAGACTGTTAATAAAAGATAAAGTATTTATTTTAAATAAGTAGTAATGATAATGTACCTCTAAGTTTGATAACTCTGATTTTGTAAAAATTTTATGACTCATTATCATTGATTTTTAAATGTAAAGCTTCATATGAAGTTGTGTCTTATGGTTGAATGAGAAATTCTAGTTAATTATTTAAATCGATATAATAAATCAATTTTGAATATGACAATTGTTATATTGGTTCAAATTTAACCGATGTAATAAATCAATTTTAGAATTTGACTTGTTAGATTGGTTCAAATTTAACCGATCTAATAAATCAATTTTTGAATTTGACTTGTTAGATTTGTTCAAATTTAACCAATCTAATAAATCAATTTTGAATTTGACTTGTTAGATTGGTTCAAATTTAACTGATCTAATAAATCAATTTGAATTTGACTTGTTAGATTGGTTCATTTTAGCCAATTTAATAGTTAATTATTTATTACAACGCTTGATGTTAGGTCGGACAAGTAACCGATCTAACATGTATATAAGAACCGATGTAACAAGGTTAAATTGCACTAGTGATACCACGTCATGAAAAATGAAAGGGAACCAACTTATTCAATAAGTTGTAAAATAGGGAGACCAAAAACTCAATTTAAAAAATAGAAGGACTAAAAGTTATGATTGTATAAAATAGCGAGATTAACAGTGAATTTAAACCAATAAATAATCAACTCAAAATCCAATATCAATGAACAATGTCACTAAGAAAATGAATTTATTTAATTTAGAAATAGAATTCTGCTAAACTAATTTTATCAATCCTATTGAGATTCAAATCAAACAATCAGAATAACAATATAATCAAATAAAAAGAAATAGAATTAATCTGAGAAATTAACATTATAACATAAGCCTCAAAGTCTTGACGAAATTCTAAAATAGTGGATTAATATGATAAATTAGCCTTCCATCGAAAATGTTTTATTTATCCAAAAATAAGAAAACAAGAAAACTCTGAGTATCTGTATCTCTTTCTCCAAGCAGAGCTGAACCCTTACTCTAAAAACAATTGGGCCGATACTAAAAATTATTACAAAAAGCTCATATCACGTAATCTGCAGTTTAGACCCAGTAAAGTTCGGAATTAGGCATTTTTGCCAACATAAAAGTTGTAACTCTGATTTTTAGCTTTCTAACGTCTTCTAGCATGTGTCAATATGATATGCAGAGCTCAAGTTATGGCTTGCAGAGCGAGCAAAGATCAAAATTCAAATAATAACATTAAAACTCAATTACGACCCAAAGTTTAGAAACATGCTAAAAAACAAATCTAAGTTATAAAGAGCTTTCAAAATGTCACAATACAAAGCTAGAAACATGGGGCAAAATGCATTGATCAAATCCCACATTTGGTTGAGTCTTGATTTGTTAGTCTTGAAAGCTTTCTTGTTTTTCCATGTGGTTAACATAGGACAAGATGTTTTAGAGTGACCTTTCTTCGAGCAGACAGGACATAAATTATTAGAGAGAGTAAACTTAGGTTCAGTTTCTGTTTCATGAAACCTTATTCCTCTTTTACAATTTCTACTAACACCATAAATCATAGATGCAAACTTACTTATTTCTATACCATTAACAAGAAAATCTTGAAATGCTACTTCATATAATTTAGAATTACATGGCACATTTTCAATAAATGTTGAATTATGATTACTTTTCAAAGTTAGGTTTTCAGTCTTAAGTTTCGCAATGTTACTTTCTAAAGTGTCAATTTTATCATTCAGATTTTCATTTATTTTCCTAAGAGCTTTCAGCTTCAAAGTGATGTTATGATTCTTGTTTAAGAAGTCATTTATAACCGTAATTAGTTTAGAACGAGTTAAATCAGAGTACCTCAATTTCTTCATCTACAGATTCACTTCCAAAGTCAGATATAGAGTCAGCATCAGCCATCAAAGCCATATTGGCATTATGACTTGACATGTTCAGGTTCATTGCATTCATAACAGATGATGTTTTTCTTATTGAATTTTTCATCATTTCCTCTGTTGGACTGGTTGGAACCTTTCTAAGGGAAATATTTCCACTAGTTGTGCCACATCCTCTGAATTATTTTAGATATGAAGGCCAGTTCCTCTTCCTTTGTATCTTCATTCTAAATCATTATCCTCTGCTTCTGCTTGCAAGGCTTTCTTCTGCTTCAATTTTAGAGCCAGAGTCATGTTCTTCTTCTTGGGCTCATCTTCTTCAAGCTCAATTTCATACGATCAGAGAGAGTATATTAATTCTTCCATTTTAAGAGAATTTAGATCATTTGTTTCTTTGATAGTTGTGATCTTAGGTCTCCACTTGCTGGGCAGACATCTTAGAATCTTCTTGACATGAACAAGATTGTATAGCTCTTTTCAAGTACTCTTAACCGTAAGACCAAGGTTTGAAATCTGGAAAACACATTCTCTAGGTTTTCGTCTTCCTCCATCTGAAACAACTTATACTTTCTGACCACAAGATTTGTCTTTACCTCTTGAGCCCATTTGCTTCCTTCATAAGTTAGAATCAGATTATCATAAATGCTTTTTGTTGTCTCCTTGTTGGTGCACTTGTCAAATTCCTTGAAAGTGATTGCATTTATCATGAATGTTATGGACTTATGATACATCTTGTACATCTTCTTTTGATCAACATCCATCTTTTTTCTTGGAACTTCTATACCATCTTCTTTTGTTGGAGCTGTATGACAATCTTCCACTCAGTCCCAAAGTTCAGGATCTTGTGAAATAAAGAAACTCATCAGCCTATCCTTCCAGTACTCAAAACGTTCACCATCAAACAGAGGTGGTATGTTGATGTTTCCTTCAGCACCTTCTTCACCGAATCCAGACATGTTAAATCCTTGGATCTTTCCTCAAACATTGTGAAGTGGTCAACCATGTGGCCAAGCTCTATGCCAATTAAAGGTGCGCAAACACAATAAGGAGGGTTGAATTGTGTTTGTCTAACTTTAAAACTCTTCTCTAAATTCTATTTCTGGTTTGGTGACTTAATTGTTTAGACTAATCAAAGCCAACAACATATAGATAGAGCGGAAGTAAAAATTAACATACCAGATTTTATCCTAGTTCACCACCAACTTGGTAGCTACATCAAGTCCCTTCACATAGAAGGATTTCTCCACTTATTCAAAACTTTGAATTACAATAGCACTTGACCCTAAAAGTTAGTCTTATCAAAACAACCTGAACCTACAGACTTTTTGAGGCAACCCACACCTTGACCCTACAGGTTAAGTCTTTTCCACACAACCTGAAACCTATAAATTGTTAGAGGCAAACTAAAGCCACTATTGGATTAGGTTACAATGAGTTGAAACCAGTTTGGTTTTGCTTCTACTATGTAGATTTGATACAATGATTACACACTAATAATGAAGCAATAAGCACAAAATAATATAAAGTTGAACGAGTGCTTTTGCTAGAAACTTAAAACCTTAAGCTCTGAATACTAAGAAAAATTGAGCTCTTGAGGTTTTTCTGGATAACTTTGGTTTTTAGGATTTCTGAGTTTTTTTTGGTTCATGAATTCTTCTTCAGCTTTGATTGCTATTTATAGGAAAATTTAGGGTTGTAATTTTTTTTTGTCAAGAATTATGACTCGTATCTTCTTGTAGGTTGGTCAACAAAGATTTTCACCAAGAATAACCTTGATTGATACGATTTGAGAATGAAACCATTTGTGAAAAAATTACTTCCAAATCTGGTATGGGTAAATCTTCTAGAACGTTTCTGATGAATAATGTGCAAATATGCGTTGAAATTGATTATTCCTGAAACTTCCTTCATATGTTTGATTTGATTTTGGCGGTAACAATATTGGGTTTTTTCTTGGTCCTTTAGAAGAATGGATATGACTAAGTCCAATTCAATATGTTTCTGAATCTATTAGAGCCTTTGACTTTTGTCCATCAGAAACATTGACTTTTATTCTTCATAATCGTTGACTTGATTGTTGAAATCAGATGATGTGATGCTTGAATAACCATAGTCAGAGGCAGATGCAAAGTTGTGTGACTTAGAAAAAGTGGCTTGGGCAAATCACATTTGTTGCATTTTCAGAGTCAACGCAACATCAGAGTGTGTTGCGTATCAGAGGCAACACTCTAGAACATGTTGCAGTCTTCATAGTCATCAGATGCATGGAACAATTACTATTCATCAGAGGCATGTAAACTCCAGAAACATGCTGAGCTGTCAAAAACACACTGAACTACCAGAAGCACGCAATCAGAGGCAGATGCGTGAACTTTCCCAGTGTGTGCATTTTTTTGATTCCGAGAATTTCGTTCACTGATTTGATTTCGTTTCATCTAACCTTTTTACTTCCTTTGTTCACTTCATCTGGTGATATCCTCTAGTCGTATTCTTTGATGGTATCCTCCAATTTTCCTGTTCTAATTTTTGCATACTTAATAAAGTCATAAGTGCAATAAATTGTTCTTACTAAATATCTCTGTGTAACATCAAAATACACAAGAAATTATTCGAGGGACCAACTTGGTTCCAACATTCTATTCATGAGAAATTCAAGTTGAGGCAAAAACTATGTGCATAAAAAATTGAAAAATATTTACTTGTACACAAACATAAATAAATATTCTCACAAAAATAAATTAAAATAAAAGATAAAGAATATAATTATGAGTATTTTAAAATAATATATATTTTTATATGAGTGTATCAAAACACTATTATTTATGTTTGTCTAAGAAAGTAATTCTTAAAAAATCACAAGACTTCAATCAAAGTCCTTTCTTTATTCAAAAAGGTTTTTGCCCTCAGCTTTGTGGCTTGAGATTAACACCAACTCCAAGGAAGAAAAGTTGTTGTCAGTTCCAAAATCTCTAGGTCAGGTCCTGCCACACGTGTTCCTCACTTCTGGTCCCACATCTCTCTCTTTATTATATTATTATTATTATTATTATTATTATTATTATTATTATTATTATTATTATTATTATTATTATTATTATTATTATTATTATTATTATACCTAATCCTAAACTCAAATGAATTTTTATAAAATAAAATAGTAACATAATCAATTTTGGCATAAAACTCACTTATCATTACTTTTTATATTTTATATAAACAAAATAACAAACCAACCTTTATTATTTAGACTTATTTCTTTGAATTTCTACATAAGCATTCTCCATAGTAGGTTCGACTGATGTTAAAGGTTAAATAGTTTATAAAAGGTGATTTTTTTTCTCACCTTTATGCTTGTAAAAGTCTCTAAAATACATTTTTAAATTGATAAATTTAGAGGTATTTTTTTTGTATGTCAAAATACACTATCCGAAGGTGTGCAAACACGAGAAAGGAGATTGAATTGTGTTTGTCTAATTTGAAACTATTTTCTTAATTCTAATTCGGATTTGGTGACTTTCATAGTTTTAATAATTAGAGGCAACAATACAACAGATAATGAAGATGTAAAAACAACACACATAATTTTATTCTGGTTCACCACCATCTTGGTAGCTACGTCAAGTCTATTCACACAGAAAGATTTATCCACTTATTCAAAATCTTGAATTACACAACACCTGACTCTACAAGTCAGTCTTCTCAAAACATCCTGAAACCTACCGATTGTTAGAGGCAAACTACCCACTTGACCCTAAAGGTCAACTCTTCTCAACACAACCTGAGATCCACAGATTTCTTAAGGCACACTAAAGCCACTATCGAGTTGGGTTACAATGAGTTGGAAGCTAGTTTGGTTTTGCTTCTACTAAATAGTATTATTACAATGATTACACACTTACAATTAAGCATTAGCACTGAATAATATAAAGTTGAACAAGTGCCTTTGTTGAAACTGAAACCTTCGATTTTGAGTACTTAGAGAAATTTAAGTTCGTAAGATTTTTTGTATATTGTTGTGCTTGCTTTCTTCTTCAGCCTTGATCATCTATTTATAGATGAAATTAGGGTTTGTGAATTTCTTGCTAAGTTTCTTAATCGTGTCTTAAATTCACCTTGGTCAACAAAGATTTCCTTCAATTTTAATTCTGAAAGATATGTTTTGATAATGTGACTGTTAGACAATCTTTTGTTTCCAAACTTGGATCTTTTCGAATGTTGCTATCGTATCAAATCTAGATTTTTTTTCGAAATTCTTCATGTGAATCATCCTTCATATGCTTGATTGATACGCCTGAGCTTGGACTTCTAGGAATTCTGATTCAGCTAAGTGGAATTTATCTTTTATCAAAATCGTTGACTTTCCATCAGAGGCATTGACTTTTCTTCATCAAAGTATGACTTGTTTGTTGGAGTCATATGTTGTATACTTTGATTTCTTAATAGTAAAAGGCTGACTGTGTGACTTAGAATTAGTGGCTTGGGCAAATGACATTTGTTGCATTATCAGAGTTAGTGCAGCTTCAGAGTATGTTGTGTATCAAAGGCAACACTCTAGAACGAGTTGCAATCTTCAAAGTCAGCGGAATACATGCTTCAGATGGAGACTTGAATTGTGGCTTCACACTTCAGAGGCATGCTGAAAGTAGACTTCATTAGAGGCAAGCAAAAAATTTGTTCATCATAGGCTTGCAGAAATACTGTTCATCAGAGGCATGCAACAATACTACTCATCAGAGGCATGCTAACAAGAAGCACGTTTTAGTCTTCAGAGGCAGACGCGCATAATCATAATAATCAAATCTCCAGGGATAGACGTGTGCACAAAGCAGCACGTGCATTGACTTGGTTTGACTTTGCTTCCTCTAGTTCTTTCGTCAGATCGTTTCCTTTGGTCGTTTCCTTGGGTCGTTTCATATAGTCATTTCCTCTGGTCTCATCTAGTCGTTTCCTCTGGTCTGGCCATCTCCTCTAGTCTCATCTGGCCGTTTCCTCTGGTCGTTTCATTTTGACTTCCTATTTTAATTCTTGATTCCAACAATCTCCCATTTGCTTATGATTTCTTCTTCTGATGTTGTTTCTTTTGATTTTCATGTTCTAGTTCCTACACACTTAATGAAGTCATTAGTGCAATAAATTGTTCTCACAAAATAACTTTGTTAACATCAAAACCACATAGAGGAATTGTTCAAGGGACCGACTTGGTTCCAACAATATCCCCATTTTTTATGATGAGAAAATAGTACTTTTGATAACAATTTATTTAAACAAAAGACAAAGTAAAGCAACAAACAGAAAGGTAGACAGAACAAAGATGCAAATAAACACACAAACAGGGCTCCCCCTAACACATGATTCCTTCTAACTCTGAGCAGTTATACATAACCACTTTCTCCCAACATGCATATTGTTTCTTCCCCAAATATGTATACATTAAACAATTCAAATTATATTCAAACAACAACAGTTCAAATACAAGTTGTTCTGAAAAATCTCTTCGCCCCTTTTTGTAATCAAATAAAAGAATTGAAAGTCGAATTTGTAGTTGACTGGAGAGTCAACACAAATTCAGTAGATCAGATATTTTTAAGGAAATAAACAAGGCGAAAATATAGGAAACACATACTTATTAAATCTAATATATTTTAGGCATAATATATATGAATCAAAACATTATTTAGATATAAAGGTAATGGTTAGATTTTTCTTAATGAAATCAAATTTGTCTTCAACTAGTGGTTTAGTGAATATGTCATCCCATTGATGTTTATTGTCTACAAATAGGATGTTTGGTACACCTTTTTGAACAAAGTTTCTAATAAAGTGATGTTTCATTTCTATGTGTTTAGCCCTAGAATGCAGAATTGGATATTTAGTTAAACAAATAGCATAAGTATTATCGCATAATATGGGAATGTTACTCTCAAATATTTTGTAATCTTCCAATTGATGTTTGATCCACAGTAGTGGAGAGTTGCATCCAACTTCTGAAATGTACTCAATCTCTGTTGTTGACATTACAATTGTGTTGTGTCTCTTGCTTGACCACGAGATTAAGTTTTCACCAGAAAATGTGCAATTTCCATTGGTGCTTTTCGTTTCAAGTTTGTCTCCAACGTAGTCAGCATCACAATAGCCATTAACTTGTACTCATTTGACATTTTATAAAACAAACCAATGTTAGAAGTACCTTTCCGATATCTAAGGATCCTCTTAACAACAGTTAAGTGGGATTCCCTTGGATCATCCAGAAAACTAGCACACTCACACTAAATAGAGTATCAGGTCTGGAAGCCATAAGATATAGAAGTGACCCAATCATTCATCTTAAACTTCTTGAGAAGCTTTTTTGTATACTTGGTTTGATGAATGTATACACCATTCTGACTTTATTGAATTTGTATTCGTTAGCAGAACATCAATTCTCCCATCATGCTCATTTGAAATTAATGCCGGATAATATTATCAAATTCCTGACAAAGAGTGTCATTAGTAGATCAAAAAATATTATCATCAACATAAATCTAAATAACAAGAATGTCATTTTCAATAGTTTTTCTGAACAAGGTAGTGTCATCTTGTCGACCCTATTTCAAAATCATTGCTCGGGAGAAAAGTGCTAAGTCTGTCATACCATGCTCTAGGAGCTTGTTTCAGTCTGTATAAAGACATGATATGGAAACTCAACATTTTCAAAATCGGGAGATTGTTTTACCTACACTTCCTCATTAATGTAACCATTCAAAAAGGCAATTTTTGACTCCATTTGAAATAAAGTAATATTATTATAGGCAGCAAATGAGAGTAGAATACATATTTCCTTTAACTTGGCCACTAGAGAAAATGTCTCAGTGTAATAGATACCTTCTTGCTGATTGTAGCCTTGTGCAATAAATCTGGCCTTGTTTCTGAATACTTCTCGTATTTCATTTAATTTATTTCTAAATACTCACTTGATTCCAATAGGTTTCTTATTTTTTGGTCTGGGTACAAGATCCCAAACATCATTCCTTTTGAATTCATTTAGCTCTTGTTGCATTGAAAGAATCCATCCATCATCTTCCAGTGCTTCATCAACAAAGGTGGGTTTAATTGATTAGAATAGACCAAATAATGTTGTGTCTTTTGGGCATGATCTGGTCTTCAAAGGATCATTTATGTTGGAACTAAGTTGGTTTTACCTTTAGAGTTTTGATGTTAACAAAAGTATTTTATGAGAACAATATATTTGACTTCAAAGAGTATGAAAGAAGATTCATGTTTTTGAAGAAAATCTAAAACAAGATTTGATTCAAATTTATAATTGAAGAAAATCTAAAATAAGATTTGGTTCAAAATTATAATTGATGAAAATCTAAAATAAGATTTGACTCAAATTTATAATTGAAGAAAATCTTTGACCAAGTTGAAAAGAAAATATGGTCAAGATTTGAAGAAGATTTGATCAAGATTCGAAAGAAGATTTAATTAAGATTTGAAGAAGATTTGAGTAAGATTTAAAGAAAATTTGATCAAAATTTGAAGAAGATTTGATCAAGATTTGAAGAAGATTTGTTGAAGATTTGATCAAGATTTATCTACAACAAAATATGAACGGAATCAATCTGAAGAGTTTACAAACTCAATCTGATTAAGATACAATTCAAAATTAAACAAGGACCAAATTGAAGCCCAAATTTTAAATAGAAATAGATACTCAGGGCTGAAGAAGAAGAAGAGCATCGAAAATCATAAAAGAGTAGAAGAACTCAAGCTCAAATTCCAAATTCATCTTAGAGTTCAAAGAGAGAAACACTTGTTCGAAGGAGAAATATTTTCTGAGTGTTCTTTTCTTAGAGTGTGAGAGTTATTATTATAATTATTAGCTTTGTTAGAAGCAACTACTCAAGTTCCAATCTTTTGTATCCAACCTGATAATTGTTTAATTCATTCTTCAATTTGGGGTTGTCAGGTTGTTAGGAGAAGACTTGGCTTGTAGGGTCAAGGTGGTTTGTTCCTCAAAAGTTTGAGGTTGTCAGGCTGTTTGGGTAAACTTGGCTTGTAGGGTCAAGGTGGTTTGTTCCTCAAAAGTCTGGGGTTGCCAGGCTGTTTTGGAAGTTTGTCTTGGAGGGTCAGGTATTTTGTAACTAAAGGTATTTGAATTAGTGGAAGAAAGCTTTCTAAATGAGAGGACTGGATGTAGCCAAGTTAATGGTGAATCAGGATAAATGTATTTGTCCAAATATTTATGCTTTCATTATTTGCTGCCTCTAAATTCGATTGCTTCTTATCTAAGTAATTCATAAAAACCAACTAGCCTTCATCAATGTTCTGGAGAATGTTCTAGAGCCTGGAGAATGATCGACCTTTACTGATTCTATCACTTTGTCTTGATTCAAATATTTTCTTCTTAGATCTCTTAGAGTACTTCCTTTGCTATTATGAAGGTTGTATACTCATTGTATATGTATTGATAATCCATTCAAAATAAGCATGATCTTCTCTTGCATTAAAAGCTGGCTTGAACAATCTTGATGAAGGGAAAAAAACGTGGAAATCGTTCTTGGTTTTTCCAGAAAACGTCCAGAACGCTCTTGGTTTCTGGAAGTTCATTTTTAGCTTATTCTTTAAACTGATTTTGCTTGCTTTTGATTAGTACCTATCTTGGATTATCACACTCAGAAACACATGTTAAATAACACGTAACTTAGAAACATAATTAGAGTCTTTTAATTAATCTTTGTTTGTTTTCATCGAAACAATTAATTAAGATTTTGTCTTAACAACAATGAGTTGGAAATTGGTTTGGTTTTGCTTCCACTAAGCAGTGCTATTACAATGATTACACACTTATAATGAAGCACTAAACATTTAATAATATAAAGTTGAACAAGTGTCTTTGCTGAAACTAAAACCTTGAATTTTGAGTACTTAGAGAAATTTGAGATCGTAAGGTTTTCTGTATATTATTATGCTTGCTTTCTTCTTCAGCCTTGATCCTCTATATATAGATTAAATTAGGGTTTGTGAATTTCTTGTTGAGTTTCTAAATTGAATCTTAAATTCACCTTAGTTATTAAAGATTTCCATCAATTTTTAATTCTAAAAGATATGTTTCGATAATGTGACCGTTAGGCAATCTTTTGTTTCCAAACTTGGATCTTTTCAAATGCTATTGTAACACCCCAATTTTTATAATAAATTATTTTATTAATGAAATAAGATTTTAAATAATTAATTTGATATTAATATTATTTTAGAATATATGTTGATAGATTTTGTGATTAATTTCCGTTATATCAATGTTTTCTATGACTTGTTAGTTTGATATATATTATATTATATTAAATGAGTGATATCAATAATAAATATTTTATTTTATTATTTTATATGTTTTTCTAAAAGTAATTGTATTTTAGTGTAATATTTTAAAGAATAAGATTTCATGCGATTTTATATTTCAATTATTTAGAACTATTTTCTATTTTTAGTTATTTATTTTATAAATAATTATCTTGGGATAGTAGTTATATTGTGTTTGATTTACTTTATTTTTATATACTTGTTATGACGTTGTGATTTTATATATATATTTATTATGATTTAGTAATTAATATAAAATGTAGATGTTATATTTATTTATTTTATAATTTCGGCTATTCACTAATGAGGAGAATATTTTAATTTGAGTATTTGGAAAAATAAGTATTATTATAGTGCTTATTTGGAATATGATAATTTTGGTTATTAATGTATTTTAAAAAATTAATTATTTTATAAAATATTAGTTTTAGAATAAAAGAAGAAGAGGAAATGAACGGAAGAAAGGAAGCAGGGCGCAGATAAGAAACCACAACATTCTCTTCCTCTCAAATTCATCCCATCAATTCCTTGCCATTTGAACCGATCCCAACTTCTATCCCACACAAAATTGGCCACTGAATCCATTTTTGGCATCAATTTTATCAATCGTGGCTCCGTTTCATCATAAATAGCTGCGCTATTTTTCTTGGGCGAGCTGTTTTTAGCCGATTCCGATCACCACGTTTGTCGCATCAAAAAACTGACATCGTTTTTGGATTCCTCTCATCGAAACCTTCAAGAAGCACTACTCATTTGCATTTTTCGGTGAAGTTGATGTCGGACCCTTCTGGCGCTCTGACGAGTTGGTGAGACTTTTTCTGCAGTTTTTTTCTCATCGTTTTGACTCTATTTTTGCTTCAAAAATTATTATTAATTATTTAACATTAATTTTTATGCTCCACATAATTTATCAGTCACGTCTCGACGATTTTGTGAACTCGCCGTTTATTTGGATTCGCTCGCTGTACGTTGTCAATCTACGGTTGCTGTTGAAAACTTCTATTGATTTCTGTGATTACAGAAAGCGTCTAACTAAGGTAAGGGGTGAGAGAGCGTTTGAATTCATGAGTATAATATATTGTGAGATGAACGAGAAAACTGTATTTCCCAACGATTCATCCGGGGCTTGCTACATACGGCAGTAGCCCTTTGAGTGATAAATTGATTAATGTGAAAATATGGAAATTGTGAGATTAAAATTTGGAATAAAAATATTTATAAAGTGTTGATTGATTTAATTTTGTTAAATGTGTGGTATTTGATATTATCGTGATTTTTGATTTATTTTCGTTAAATGTGTGATATTTGATATTATTGTGATATTGGAAGTCAAATGAATTTTATGTATGTTTGATTAGAGGAGTTTTTGTGATGTGATAATAAAATATGGATGCATTGTGATGAGTTTATCTGACGATAATGATGTATGATTAATAATTGTGATGTTATAAATTTGTGATGAGGATATTGAAGTAACCCCATAATTGATGGAATGGTGATGATTCCAATTTGTGTTTGAGATTATGGTCTTAATGGAGTATCATAGGCCAACGAGGGGAGAAAATAAATATTGAGAATTTTTGAAGTGGGATTATTTTGTCACCATATAGGTAGGACCTGACAAGCCTAGTGATTCCGGGGAAGTACAACTGAATGAGCCTGATCGTGGCGGTCTGCTGTTGAGCCTTAGGGCAAGATTGTTAGACCTTGGAGGTATTCGGGTGGGGAATTCCTAGGTGACTTAGAGGTAGCACTCCAAATGTCGGGAGCTACCATGCAACACACGTTTACCTCGACTGTCGCGTATATGTGTCTCGGGTTGAGTTGAGGGGATCTATGAGGACAGGGCCAATTTGAATTGTCCGTCCACCGGGATGGTGGCATAGTATCAAGCCTCCTAACCAAGTACTTCAGAGTTAGAATGGTACCACATTGTGAAGTAGAGTCTAAGCTCATGCATACCATTGTGTCTCCTTGTGATTGTTTTGTTGTGATTAATATTGTATCGCGATAATAACTTCTCTCAAATGATTTGACGTTATAGTGAAATGTACTGATTTCTCTTGAGTGATCTTGAGTTTATAAAGTGATGTTTTTTTTTTTGAAGAATATTTATATAATGATACGGTTTGTTATGATCAATTGCGTGTTCTTCTTACTTATATTATACTATAAACATGATTTCAAAACTCACCTCCTTCGTTGTTTGTGTTTGACTGGCTTGGCCCTGCGTTTGCGAAATCGCAGTTATTACAGGTTAATGAGTCTTGAAGTTCAAATTTGGGAGAAACTCCGCTCTGATAGGTGATACCGGGAATTAAGAGTTGTAATTTATATTTCACTTTCACTTGTTTAATTAAAAAAAAAACTTTTGTATGAAAACCTTATAGTACTAGTATGTTTTTGGAATTAAATCAAGAAATTATAGTTAAGTCAAGTTCATTGAGATTGCATTGTATTAATTAAGGAATAAAGTTAAATTTTTACGTGTGTATTTAGAGGAACGTGATATCATAAATTAGTTATAAAAATTCTTATTTTCTTGAAAACATATTTTCTTTATCCGCTGCGAATTAATTTTTAAAAAATTCTAGTAAAAATTATTATATATGTTGTTTTGGGGTTTAGGGTGTCACAACTATCGTATCAAATTTGGATTTTGTTCAAAAGTCTTCATGTGCTTCTGATATCTGCTTTTGATTTCTTCTTTTAATGTTGTTTCTTTTGATTTTCCTGTTCTAATTCCTACACACTTAATGAAGTCATCAGTGCAATAAATTCTTCTCATAAAATACATTTGTTAACATTAAAACCACACAAAGAAATTGTTCAAGGGATTGACTTGGTTCCAATACTATTGAATTGACCCATCTGGAGAACATTGAGAGTTGAGAGAAAAATCTCTTAAGATAAAAACGAGATTTTATTTTCCCATTCCATGTCTATGTATTTTTTTATGGCATTTGACAAAGAGAGAGGGGCCAAGCCTATGTGTGCCCTCCTATAGACTTGTCCTTGTGGATAGTTAAACAAAATTCATTATTTTTACCTTCATCGGTATTTAGCTTATATCCATTAAAATAATGGATGGCTAGACAAAATTCATTCTTTTTAGCCTAATTGACATACTAGCTTCTATTCATAATATCAACATTTAAGTGCAAAATTCATATTCTTTCTTGATGAATTTTCGGCATTTCAAATTCTTTTTAACAAATGAATTTTCGGCGTTTCAAATTCTTTTTAGGCGATGCCTTTTTTAGCATTTCTTTCTTGACTTTTTCCAAACTCGAAGTATAGGAAACCTTTCGTATTCAAACCTTCTTTCCAAGTTAGTGTTTATTCATTTCATGTGTGGTACTCTCGGGAACAATGGTCTAATGTGGATGATGGAAGTTGGATGTTTTTCTCTGTTTATCGTCACTAAGGGTCATGTTTACTTCCCATATTTAATGTTTTCCTTTTCACTTCAATTAATAATCATAATTGGATTTAGATTCAATAAATATTTTCTTTTACAGTTTTAGTATAGATCAAACAATATTCAGAAATTTTAAAATATTTTTTTTATCATTTTTAAAAATACATCTTAGAGAAAAAATATTAATTAACTTCTATCTTCTTATTAGCAATTTAAAGTTAACATACATTTTAGAAAAAAAATGATAAAATAAACTTTTGACCTTCAACTTTCACAATGTAACAATTTTAATATCTTATTTTGAAAATAATCATCTTGAACTTAAAGTTTATCTTCTTTTACAAAAGTAAGATCTTTTTAATTTTAACTGAATCAACACTAATGTAAATTTATGTTTTAAAAATTAATATGCGTAAACGTTAAATTTAATTAATAAAAAGTATATCATCACGTAGTTATCTCTTATAAGTGGAATTTGGTATACAAAAGTTAAATTTCATTACATATTTTCTTCTTCCCAAAGACAAAAATTCTTTATAAACAAAAGAATAAAAGTCTTAACACATTTTTAACCTAAATCAACAATGTCACGTTATCAAATATAATTGTACAATATTTAATGAAAATGATTTGTCATAAAAAATAAAACTCACGTGAAGGAAAAATCTTAAAATTTATAAAATTAATGAACATTCAAAGTGGGTGTGATCTTTTGATTTTTTATTTTAAAAGTGAATTTCAAAACTAAAATATATTTAAATAAAATGATCTTGAGGTGATTTATTACATGGTTTCAAATCAATTGAATGAAGCGGTTTTAATTACCTTTTTGAGTGGTAAAAACGGAAGGAGTGTGGTTAGTTACTGTAACAACAAAGGTAGGAAGTGATGAGATTCGTTACCAAACATACAATAAAAGCATGTTATGTTGTCAGTTTTCAGTTTAATTATGTTATCACCCACACCACACAAATGGGTAACCGACATGGCAAACACCGTAACAACACTGTTCCTCCTTCTTATAAATATGGTAACACTCAACCTCCTAATAATCAAGGTAGTTCCAATTTCAACATTGTGATGAATTTTCCTTACAACCATGTCGATACCACTCTCCGTTCTCTAGCCGCTCAGGCAGAAGGCTTTGGCCGCTTCGCAATCGGTGGACTACACGGTTCCCTTTATCATGTCACATCACTCTTAGGTTAGTTTATTTGTCCCAAATTCATTGTTTTTATTTTTTTTATTTTTTAAATTTGCTAGTTTCTCTTGCTGAATTATTTCCATGTAATTTGGAATAAAATATTCTTAGCCATGTCAATATTAATAATTAAATAGCTTACTTCAAATTCAGAGAAAGCTAATAAATTGTATACTGAATTCAAACTTATAAATTCAAACTAGCTTTAGGAAACTTTTTTTTCGCCTGTGGTACAGTTCAGGAGTAATTTTGTAACCGAGTCGTAGTATTTAAACATAAATTGTGTTTGGTAAATTCAAATATTGAAATTAATAGAGCAGAAATGAACAATTGGGTGAACTTTGTGATCAAACATTGTGTGTTCTTTATTTTGCATTTTTGTATTTATTTCTTTTGCATCGGAGTTAAATAAAGTCTAACCAATGATTGTTCTTGCCATGGTCAAAAACGGTAGTCCCGATCGATTCGACTTTCACTGAACTTGAGTTCAACCACTTGCTTTAGAACAATTTAATTCTTGTCAATCTGGTGTTTCCATTTACAAAATAAACATTAGAGAAGATGTTATGAAAGTTTTTCAAAATGAATTTTAAAAATATATTGAATTTCTTTTTTAAGATTTTGAAAAATTTCCACACATTGTTTTTAATGTTTTTGTAAATACATTCTTGCTAATTAGCTTCTATCTTCCACTTGGCTTTGACATTGTTCTGTTGGAATGTTATTATGAATGTAGATGATGGACCGGGATCATTGCGTGACGCATGTCGCAGAAAAGAACCTTTGTGGATTGTGTTTGAGGTTTCAGGTACAATCCATCTTTCTTCTTACTTGAGTGTGTCTTCATACAAGACCATTGATGGGAGGGGCAAAAGGATTAAGCTGACTGGAAAGGGTTTTCGGCTGAAGGAATGTGAACATGTAATAATTTGTAATTTAGAGTTAGAAGGAGGTAGAGGACCTGATGTTGATGCTATTCAGATCAAACCTAATTCAAAGCATATTTGGATTGATCGTTGCACTCTAAGTGATTTTGAAGATGGACTCATAGATATCACTCGAGGAAGCACTGATATTACTATTTCAAGGTGAGATGAATTGGATTTGGATTTTCTATAGCTGAGAAATCTGCAATCAGGCAATTTGAACCGTCCGTCAAACGACTCACATTGAATCCAACTTCCGAAGTCGGTACATGAGCCGTGTGATTTATACTTGATGGTTTGAATTGCTGTGTTTGCGCCAAATGCACAATCCCCTAATTTATTTATTTAGCCTTTTATTGAAGAAGTTTTGATTTTCTCAAACATTTTCAGGTGTCACTTTCATCAGCATGACAAAACAATACTCATCGGATCAGATCCCTCACATGTTGATGACAGATGCATGAAGATCACCATACACCACTGTTTTTTTAACGGGACTCGACAGAGGCATCCTCGTGTTAGATTTGCAAAAGTACATTTGTACAATAATTACACCAGAAACTGGGGCATATATGCTGTTTGTGCAAGTGTGGAATCCCAGGTGATTATATGTTCATTGATTGACATTGTTTTTAGTGGTGAATTTCATAACAGGTTTTGATTTATCTGCAAAATTTTCATTTCATTATGTGTTGATACCAGATATTCTCGCAACATAATATCTATGAAGCCGGCCAGAAGAAGGTTGCTTTCAAGTATGTTACTGAAAAGGTTTGTTTACCTCATGTGCTTAGTAATGTTTTAGTTTATAGCCTGTATTGGAATCTTTTATATTATCAGAAAAAAAAAAGTTCAAAGGAACTTGCGGAAACTGTTAGGTAGTATGAAACATAAAATTTCACACAAATGCAATACTTTGACATTTTATGAAAAACAAAACGCCGCTGTGTTTTATACAGTATATTGTATTTGTGTCTCATTTTGTGTTCCAACAACATTACTCTACTAGTAATGACTTTTACAAAAAATTGAAGAAGGGGAAATTATTATTAATAGCGGTAACACTAATAAACATTTTACAACTGTCGCATACTGGATTTTAACTCTGTCACTTACGCCGACACCTTTTGAGGACAAATACTAGTAGTGATTATTTAATTATTTATTGATTATTAAACTAAAGAATGCACTACAAGAGAATAGTATCAAGCTTATTCTTTATTCAGTGGAATGCTCGGTTTAATTTTTTATGCTTAAATTATTGGACATTTGTGTACTTGGTATGTCTTGATGAAATAATATTCGAAAATTATTTCTAACGTATTTTCATTTGAATAAATAACAAGAATGAATTGGCCACATTTGCGCAGGCAGCAGACAAGGAAGTTGGAGCAACTGGTCACATAATCTCCGAAGGCGACTTATTTTTAAATGGTGCTACAGCAGGGTTGATGACAGAGGATGTTGGGTGTAAGGCGTTTCATCCCAGTGAACACTATCTCACATGGACGGTCGAACCTCCTACTGATGATCTAAAGCAATTTCTTCATCGCTGCACTGGATGGCAATCTGTTGTTAGACCAGCTGATCAAACAGTTTGCGCGGAATAGAATATAAAGCATTTGCATACATTCACTACCACTGTAAACTGAACTGGTTGATATCATGGCCTATAAGTCTATTTTAGGCCCATCAAGTTAGTTAAAAGTTCATGATGTGTATATATCATTATTATATTCATAAGTAATAGTGCATTCAGCATGGTCAGAAACTATTAAGGGTCTTACAGATTCCCTTAAGACCAGAAAGTTAACAAGAATAGTATTTAACATCAATAAAATGTTAAGACTGAGATTGAGGATACAAGAGTAGTAAGTTTTTAAGTCAAGAAAAAGAAGTTGAATGTTCATTGAGAGACAACATTTATTACATTGAAAATAAATAGTATACCGGTGATGTTACAAAACTGATAATTAAGTCCCGTTGACTATATATATCTTTTTTGTCTGTTGTTGACTATATCTTTAATCACATAATAAGTTTATTTATGAAAAAAAAAATATTTGATTAATTCTTGAGAATAAGATAATTTCAATATAATCTCAAAATATAATCATATCTGATTTAGTTAAACTTAGATTTCCGTAGAAAAAGTGGATTTATAGGTATTTTAAGTTAGGAAAAATTTATATCCATTTTTCAAAGTATTTTTTGTGTTAGTTATTTTATATTATTTTTTATATAATTTTGGTTTAATTGAAGTTTTAATCTCTCTATTTTTACTAATTCATAGAATTGATTCTCCTATTTTAAAAGCCTATAGTTTTGGTCATTCTTTTAGATTTTTGAATTAAAAAATTAAAATTTGACATATTTTAAATGATGTGTCATACACTCTCACTACTAGAAAAACTCAATTTAGCTGCCATATTTAGCGTCGGCCACGACTCCGACGCTAACTAGCGTCGGCGTAGCGTCGGCTTGACCGACGCTAGTGTACAAAAGTTATTTTTTTGATTTTTTTATTGTTAGCGTCGGTTAGGCCGACGCTAAACAAAATAAGGCATACGCTAGTTTATTTTTTAATTTAATTATTTTTATTTTAATAGTTAGCGTCGGATGGGCCGACACTAAGTTGTAAATTTTTTAAAATTAAATTTTTTAATAACTGTTGAACTCTGAATGTAAATCTCATCATTCCGTATCCCTCAATCTCACCTTATGACTTTTTTGTGTCACCCACTCTGAACCCTAACTCCCGAACCCGTCACCCACTTCGTCTTCGCTGTCAAGCTCAGCCGTTGCCGCTGCATCACCATTTCCCTCACCTCACTCAACCCCTTCATGTCGCCGCCGTATCTGTTTCCAGGTATTCCCTCTTTAGTTTCCTCCAAAACCCTTATCGCCTAATGCTCCAAAACCTGTTTCATTTTCGTTTTCCCCAAAATTGCGACCAAACCTTCCATCCTCCATCTTAGGTTCCTCCCGTTCACGACTTCCCTCCATTTTGGGTTCTTCCTTCGTCTCTGTTTGCTCATCTTGGGTTCTTCATTCGATATGTACTTGCTACCGATTAGTTACTCCCTCTTTCGCTTATTCATGCTTTTTTGGGTTTATATGTTGAGCTTTGTATTCTTCTTCATCTTATCCTTCATGGTTTCGAAACTGTGCAAATTCTATTGATTTTGTAATTATGGTATCTAGTATTGTTTAATTTTCGATTTGAGTTGAGATCTCTTCGTGAATTTTCAGTTTTCTCATTTGTATAGACATTTTCTGTTTCGCAGGTGCAGTTGGAAGGGTATTGACAATGGCAACCACTGCTTGTTTCATCATTGTTAGCAGAAATGATATTCCTATTTATGAAGCTGAAGTTGGAGTAGCTGCTAAAGTATGATCCTTTTATTTATTTTTTGTTAAGTTGTTTATGGATTATTTATCTATTTATTTACTTGCTTCTTCTTGGATATTGGATTTTGTGATTATTAATTTGGTTTGTCAATTGTCACTCATGGATCAATCTAATAATTTATGGAATATTAGAAGCTAGGAAGCACATACACTCGTACTCAACACCGGTAATAATTTGAGAAAACCAATTAATTAAATGTAATCAAGGTGTGTGTCAGACACCGGGACACACTTTCGAATATGAGGTGTTGGTGCTACAAAGATTAAGATTAGAAGCCAATTATTGTCTGAAAATGTTATGGGGAATTCGAATTTACATCATAACTTGTTCGCTTGATTCATGTAAATGCTTATCTTTATCTAGCATAAGTAAACCTTGTTTTGGCGTGGTTTAGAAAACAACGGATTTTGTTTTCATCACCAGTTTACTTCATTTTGCAATCTAATGCTACCGTATGACAGAGGGAGGATGCTGCTCAGCTGCATCAGTTTATTCTGCACGCTGCTCTCGATGTTGTACAGGACCTTGCATGGACTACTAGTGCTATGTGAGTTACATATTCAATTGATGTGTAATCCAAGTTCAAATAGAAATCTTTGGCCCTATGATCCTCTTTTTGTGCCTGTTGTTTTTGTTTCTGCAGGTTCTCATTCCTTAGCATTCTCTATGCAGGTACTTGAAATCGGTAGATAGGTTTAATGAACTTGTGGTGTCCGTGTTACAGCTGGTCATATCCTTTATCATAGAGAATTGTTTTTTTTTTCTGTGATAAAAATTATATTGATTTTTCATTTTTTAGGTTTATTCTTGTTTTTGTTACAATAACAGATGTTCTGAATACCTAATTTAAGAATCATTTAAATCTTACATCCACACACCTCTATGCATTTTGGTTTTTCTTGATAATCCTTGACCTGTCATACATACTCGTACAATAACTCAATAAGGACCAGTAAATCTGTTGTTGATTGCTGATTGCTGTTTGCTGATTAAGTTTGCTGTTTGCTGATTAAGTATGATTATATCAGTAAATCTGATTGCTGTTTGCTGATTAAGTCTGATTATATCTTCTGCTTAAGTCTGTTGCTGATTGCTGTTTGCCCTTAAATCTGTTGCTTAAATCTTCTGCTTAAGTCTGTTGCTGATTGCTGATTTCCTTGATATTTAAAATTAATGACTATGATCAATTGGACAAAATGAAGGAATCAGTTAGCATGATACAGCTTGATTAGTGACAAGCTTGGTAGCATGATACAACTTGATTAAGAATCAGAACCAAAACCAAAACCAAGGCTTTGCACCAACCCTTTGTCTGTATCAGTTACAGCCTTGTTGGAATTAGAAATGGTTATCAATTGGGCTATCATTCTGTTTAGGTTTTATTAGAAATGGGCTATCATTCAGTATTATTCCTAGATGTTACATTTAGTTATTAAACACTATAGATAGATAAAATAATAATAAAACAACCATTGTTTTTATTATGAATTTACTGTTCCTATTATCTTTTTCACTTTTTAGGCCTTGGAGTAATAATAATTGGTTTCATTATATGATTAACTGGTCTGTCCTTGATATTCTTTTGCAGAGCACAGCTTGGTAAAGCTTACCAGACTGCTGGTGTGCTTTTTGAAGTGCTTTGTGCTGTTAACAAAACTGAGAAAGTTGAAGAAGTTGCTCCTGAGGTTAGTCTTTATCTGTTTATGTTTACTTATCTATATTGTTTTCAAAAATGGGAATTTCATGCATTGATTTTCTCTCAATATTCATGTATTTTGGAGGCTTCATTTACAGCATTGAATTTTGTGGTGTATCAGATCATTGCAGCTGCTAGAGATGTCCAAGAAAAGACAGAAATCTATGCACCTTTTAACATTCTTCCGTTGGATTCTGTTGGGGCTTCTCAGCCTATTATGCAGCTTGAAGAGGTATCATTTCTGCTATGATTGATGTGGTTTATGTTTTGTGTTTGGAACTGCACTGAGTTCTTTGCTTCGGTTTCACGTTTTATAGATTAAGGCAGCTGTTTCTGCGCTTTGGAATACTCGTGACTTGAACTGGCCTAGTTCATTTAAGCAACCTCGCCAGAGAACTGGAGATTTGGATCTGCTTGATTGGCTCAGAGCCATGTTTGGGTTCCAGGCATGTTATGTTTTTCCCCTCTCAGAAAGACAATGTTAGGAACCAGAGAGAGCATTTGATTCTACTTCTAGCTAACTCTCATATAAGGCTACACCCCAAAGCTGAGCCTCTCAACAAGGTACTTATCTGTCTCTTACTTCGTCCTGCATTTGGCGAAACAGTAATATAAAATTAAAATGAAATAGTAATATTAGTTATCAGGCTAGTCTGCTATTTTTATCTTGTAGTTTTATTCCACTGTTTTTTCGACAATTGCAGCTTGATGATCGCGCGGTTAATTCAGTGATGAATGGTCTCTTTAAGAATTACAAGACATGGTGCAAATTTTTGGGACGAAAACATAGTTTACGGTGAGATATGACAGTATTTCAAAGGCGAGGAAGAAAGGGACTCGACCTAATTGGATAGGTGAGGAAATTTTTTTATGGGTATTAATTATTTCTTTTTTGCATGGTCCAAAAGGTATTAATGGAGGAAGTACGAACACAACTTGGCGACACAAGTGTAGATGGTGCTAAAGAGTTAGATGGATCGACAATACTATGGACACAATGTGCAGGGGGTCGCACTCATGGTCGAGTTTATGGTACGGGAGACTTATCTGATAACCTCCGTCATGGGAGTACATCGATTACACAACAATTCCAGAATCCTTCTAATTCTATGACTCAGATGTCTTTGCAAGCGGAGAGGACAGCTAGAATTAGAGCTAGAATTAGAGCTGAACTTAGGTTGTTATTTGATATTATGTTAATATTTTGTATTATGATAACAAATGATACTTTATGTTGCCTTTTTTATGTTGTTAATGCAAGAGGATTTTTGAAGTATTATTTATTTTATAAAATTTTTAAATATTATTGAGCAGGTGCTAAAAAAACAAAAAAAAAAATTAAATAAATTTTAACTTAGCGTGGGCTTCAACCGACGCTACCAAATTGCTCAAGTTTGACATTAGCGTTGGCCATACAACGCTAACTATTTTTTAACATGACGTGGCAAAAGACCTTTTTAGTGTCAGACGGGTTTTTTACTTACTAGCGTCGGTTTAGCGTCGGCCAGGCCGACACTAATATACCATCCGACGCTATATGGCCGACACTATGCAATAGCTTCGACCGTTTTAGCCTAGGCCCGACTCCGACGCTAAAAAGGCGTTAGCGTCGGCTTTTAGGGTGTTAGCGTCGGCTTTTGGCCGACGCTAAATCATGTTTTTCTAGTAGTGTCTTATGATATATAAACATGTAGATTGATTAAATTACAAAAATGAAAGTTTTTGGAAATTGAAAGTTATATTTTTAGAGGATTTTATTGCGATTTCATGGTGTTTATCATTATATATCATCATATCATATGTCACGTTATTTAAAATCTTTCACATCGTTATTTTTTAATTAAAAAATAAAGACAAAAACTGTCAGATTTTAAAATAAGAGGGTCAGTTTTGTAAATTGATAAAAATAGAATGAGTAAAATTATAATTAAGTATATAATTTTTGTGTTGTTCTTAACATAAAATAAATCTAGAGAAAAATATAGATTTTAAGAAATCATTGGTAGTATGCATATTTTAAATTAAGAACAACTCATAAAACATAGGAGGAAATGTATCTAAGTTTTGTTTTTTGAATTCGTGTGAAAGTATAAGTGACAAAACAGTAAAAAAAAATTAATCTAATGTAAAATTTTATTTCAAGTTTTAGTCTAAACTTGTTTTTAACATAAAATTTTGGCAAGTTTAACCCTGCACAAGTCAATTAAATTATGTATAGTACGTAAATTTTTCTGACATTTGACGGTGAAATTTAGACAATTTATTTATGTGGTTCCATACTAAAAAGAATGAGAATATTTTTGTTTTTCTTTTGATCACGATTCTTTCATAGTAAGATCTAGCTTAACTGAAAAATGTTAAAATTGTTAGAGTAAAAATCATATACAGATTCAAATTCGAGATATGATAATTCTATACAAATTTTCTTTATGATTTCATTTAGAAAAATTAAACAATGCTTCCATGTCATTTAACAAAGGCCCAAATGTTTAAACTTTATTTATAATTACTAAAACTTAATTATTTTTCTATTATTAGTTTTTAATTATTTAAAAAAAAGGTAAATGAAAATTAAAATTGTTGTCTTTTATTTTAAATTGCAATATTAGTTCAAATATGATATTAGATATAAAATTATAAAATATTGAAATGAATATTATTATTTTTATGTTAATTTATTGTTTGATTAAATATGATGTTCTAAGTTCGAATATGTGAGTCGCAAGCAATATTTATCATTCTGTCTGCGTTAGAAAAAATTCAAATTGGAAAATTGGAAAATATACTTAAAATACACAATCTATATCAGAAATCATATACTTGATTGAATACAAACGAAAATATCGTCACTATATGAACCTTAGCGCTGAAGAATACAATTGTGGTTGTATAAGACGACGAAGACGACCTCACCGAACAAATAATATATTGATTATCGGCGATGGTGAGTCTGACTTTGTGAACTATCCCATTTGAAGAAATTATGTGTTTTATTTTGCAAATCGTAATACGAAGATAAACTTACTCTTCCAAAAATTTTCACTCGAAAATACAACTCATATACCCTTAAGAGTTAAGACCTAAGACTAATAGTAATAAGTGGCTAATTTAACACACTCACACCGCATCTTGCTCATTACGATTACCATTTAAGCCTATGTGTTTTGATACGGAAGACTCGTAGTTCTCCATCAACCGTTTCACCTTTGCTATATGCTTCAACTCCCAATCGTCGCCCAAAACGTATTGCAACTTCGATGCTCTAACCTTCTCCACCAAGTGCCGGAGATTGTTCGCCACAAACAGATAACACAACGATGCATTCTTCCACTGCTTCGATTTGTCCTCGATTTTGCAAACTAGAACCAGAATCAACCTCGCCATCCTTACAGAAAATTCCGTCGCCGTTTCCGTCACGTAGAAGAATTCCGGCAACGGGGACTCTGATGGCGGAGGATTAATGTCCAAGAATATTTCATCCAGCACATTGCTGCAATCTGCGAGACTGGTAAGGTACTGCATTGTTCGCGTAGTCAGAGAATGAACACCGTCGAAGTTCGCCGGCGATTTCGAAGTATCCTTCACGATTGCGGACTCAAATTCTGAGAGAATATTTCTTACACACTTGATAAGTCGGTAACGCGAATCGTATGCTTGAGATTTAACAGCATCGGTTGAATTGAAGGCGAAAATCGATTCGATCTCCGGCAACAGCACGGTGATTGCAACATACATATCAAGCACACGAAAGATCTTCTCCGGCGGTGATTTCTTCGTTCTGGTGACGAGTTCCGGAAATCGAAAAAGAAGAGTAGCTCCATCTCTTGAAATCTCACTGAAACAAGCTTCTCTTATGGATATCGAAGCAAAAATACGATCGCAGAGGTTCCTCTCTCCGACGAAGAGAGTCCTAACTGAAATCTTAACCGCCTCCAACCAGTTCTTAATTTTCATCTCTAGAATTTCCCAGTCCATTTTATTCACCTTCGAGAAACTTTGCTCCTCGAAACCGAGTCCATAAATTCCTTCATTAACGATCGATTTTCTCACCGTGATGTAAACTTTTACGCATTCTTTTGCGTAACCGTTAGAAACCATACAGTCAGCAATGGTTTTCAAATCCGCCACGGAATCTAAAGAAACGCGTTCGACTTCGGAGATTGAATCCTCTGCTTCGCGAACATCGTCCACCGGTGTTCCATCATCGGAACAAAAGGAGGTGCGAGAGGATCCAACGGAGATGGATTCGGGATCAAGGTGGGCCCGGTTCATGGATAAGATCTGGTAGAACTCTTTTTGGAGTCTTTTCATGGCGATTTGCATTAGGTTTTGTGCGTGAATGAGTTTATGAGAAGATGGATCGTATTCGAGTAACGAATGCATTGCTCTTTGAAGTTGGTTAACGCAGTGAACGTATTGAATGGCTTCGTTTTTGTTATTGTAGAAAAGAGAAGTGATTTTGGCATAAACGGAGGTTTTAGGGTTCCATTTTTGTATAAGCGCTTCTGCTGCGTCTATTCGTTTTATTGCTTTGATATTCGAAGGTGTTGCGGATGAATTAGTTGAGTTGGAGGATGGAAAACTATTGCCGTTTGTGGAAAACGACGGCGTTTTCGAATTCAAGCAAAATATTCTCATTATTCTGGAAAAGATGAATGGTGAAGTTCAGTTATGTTTTTCTCTTTTTGTTTGTGTTGGTGTTGGAAGTGTCTGTTATTTTGTTTATTTGGAAGAGAAGTTGTTATAGAAATTCTTTTTGGGAATGTTATCCTGTTTTGTATTCTGTTGCAAACCGTAAACTCTGCTGAAGGATTATATAGAGTGGGATGTACGGTAAATCCACTTGCATTCTTTGCTTGGGAAGGAAGTTAGTTTAAAAAGATCGGACTATAAATTATTTTTTAAGTTAATTTATTTAAATAAATATAAATAATATTTTTTATTATTATAATTATTATATTAAATTTTGATTTTTTTATATATTTAACTTTTAGTAATTTATGCATATTAAGTTGATTTAATTTTTAACATATTTAAATGTATTATTATAAAATATAATTTAAGTAGGATGTATATAAAGTCATATTTAACTTTTAGTAATTTACGCATATTAAACTTATTTAATTTTTGACATATTTAAATGTATTATTATAAAATATAATTTAAGTATGATGTATATAAAATCATATTCTTCAAATGATGTATAATATCAAAATAAAACTTAATTTCATTGACATATTAACTCGTTAATCTATTTAAAGATATATTTAATTACTTATTCAAAAATGATAAAATAAAATAAGTTTTTAAGTAGACTAACATATCATACTAGACTTTTATCAAAGTCAAACTTAGGCATAAAAAGTAAGCCTATGATAGACCACAGGACATGCATAGACATTGAATTTTTTGACAGGTTAGACTCAGGTCTAGCAAAGTCTAGTTCGCCTTGAATTTTTTAACAAACTTAGACCTAGCAAAGTCTAACTCGGCACAGCCTATTCCCACCTATTCGTATATATTTTTGCCAAAAATATATTACTCTTATTCTTAAAATCAGATTTGTGTATTTATTAACAAGAGTTTCACAAATGCTGAAGCTTAAAAAAATCACAAGAATTAGTTAATAAAATTAAAAAAATTGATTTCAAAAATAAGAGATTAAAAGTTTAATTTTTGACAAAATAAAAAAACAAAAATGCAATTAAACCCTTTAAATTTTTTCAAAAACTTTTACACTTAAACACATTTAATTTTCATATATATATTTAACACTTCATATATTTATCTATTTTTCTCTTTTTATCACATCACTGATATATTATGTATTTTATCTTTTTTTTTCTCTCTTTTATTGTGTCAACATAAGAATTTTGATCTTTTTAATCTAAATCTTTCACAATTTCTTTCAATTTTTTCGTTGAATTGAAAATTTATATTATATAAATCATGCATGTAAAATTTTACAAAAATCTATTGAAATTTCCAAATCCGCAGTCTTGTATGCTTCTAATATTTGGTACCCAAGTAACCAACTTATTTTCTCTCCACAGATTACTATTGATTCAGTCATTGCTTAGCTAATTGCAGGGAATGAAATTTACATCAAGCAGCAACTTGCAGCTGAAAATTAAGTCAAATAAATAGATTTTTCCAAATTTTGCCGAAGAAAAATTGTTTTAGGACTTATATAAGCAAATAGTCCAATTTGTATGAGGGTCCAAATGTATGAAGAAAAAATACAATATATTTTTAAAATTAATATATTAAATTTAATCTGTAAACTAAAATATTTATAATAACTTTTACTTATATATGAAATATAAATTAATATTACGATAAAGAAAATAAAATTGATAATTAGAAAAAAAAATAGTGTTGGATGACATTTTAATAAATTAAATTTATCTATTATTGAATCTATACTAACTAACAATGTTTTTTTAATGTCAATGATAATTTTTTTTAAATGGTAATATAATTGTAAACAACTAAGTTATTTGTAATAAATTCATCATTAATTTTATTTATGAGTTATGTCTTGATATTTCTTATTGATAAAATTATTTTATTTAAAGTTATATTAGAGAGTAAAAGTGTCAAAATAATACAAATGGATATATCTATTAAATGATAATTTTTTATTAATAAATTTATTTAAAGTTGTTAAATATACACAAGACTAAATAACATCCGTGGTCCATTTAACTTAATTTCAGTTAACGTTTTAGTCTTTTATTTTTCTGATTTGGTCATTTATTTTAATTTTAAGTGACAGTTTGATCTTTTATGTTTTAAAATGTCAACAATGTTATTTTTTTTTTTTACAAAAATTCATTAAAATTTTCAATCAAACACCATAAAATTAATTATATTCTTTAATTTAATACAAATTTTATCAAATTCGTAACTCAAATCTTCAAATAAACTCATATTTTTATTCTTTATTTGATGTTGTTAGAGATGAAAATATGAGTTTATTTGAAGATTTGAGTTTCGAATTTGATGAAATTTATATTATATTGAATAATATAATTAATTTTATGTTACCCAAGTCACTTAAAATTAAAATAAAGGACTAAATTAGAGAAAAAAAGATAAAAACTAAAACGAAATTAAATTAAGAGACCACATATACTATTTAATCAATATAGAATATTAGAGTAGCTAAGCATACATTATATTTATTTGTTCCAAAAATAATATTATTTTAGATATCCAAAACAATTCCATGATAATGAGAGGCGTCGCTTTCCGCGTCTGTATTTATAAGCACATTCACACGGTATAACCATATTATGAACACAGCGGTTATATAAAATTTGACTACGATATCAAACTATCAAATTACGAATAAATCAAACAGAAGACAACAATGTCACTTACGCATACATGCATGTAATATCACGAGTAATGATAAACACAGTTGACACTTTGAGACTATTTAGTATTTTCTATGAAGTTTTTTAAAATATTTAAGGCTAAATAGCATTCATGGTCCCTTAACTTAATTTTAAGTAACGTTTTAGTCCTTTATCTTTTTTTTTTTCGATTTGATCATTTATTTTAATTTTAAGTGACAATTTAATCCTTTATGTTTTAAAATGTTAACAATATTATCTTTTTTTTTTTTACAAAAATTCAAAATATTCATCAAAATTTTCAACCAAAACCCATAAAATTAATTACATTATTTAATATAATACAAATTTTATCAAATTCGTAACTCAAATATTCAAATAAACTAATATTTTCATTTTTTATTTGATTTTTAAAATTCCATCTAATAAAGAATAAAAATATGAATTTATTTGAATATTTGAGTTACAAATTTGATAAAATTTGTATTATATTAAAGAATATAATTATTTTTATGGGTTTTGGTTGAAAATTTTGATGAGTTTTTTGAATTTTTGTAAAAAAAAGAATAATATTGTTAACATTTTAAAACATAAAGGATTAAATTGATGCTATTTAGCCAATATTTAATTAATCGGTAAGGCCCTGATTATTTGTACAAAATATTTTTATTTACATTTCACTTCTTAAAAGTTAAAACAAATAGATTACAGAATTTTCATATATTAATCAGCTCATTTGTTAATTATATTAATGGTTTTTAAGCAAGTGAAATATTGTACATAATAATAATAACCTTATGGTTCATTTTCTATTTATATTATGGATTGAAATCTATGTAATTTATCTTTTATCTTTTTTTTGAGTAAGTAATTTTTCTTTTCTTACCTAATAAAAAATTTATGAAGAAAGTAAGCAATTTATATTTTTTATTTAAGTTTTCAAATTATTTTAAGTTGGAGTTCATCCTCCTAAAGTGTCTGTCATCAAAAAGGTAATCTAACATCTTCAAATAGTATTGATTTAAATGTAATTGTGCATTTGGATGTTTTGGTCATGCTGCTAATGGAGGTATATATATTTAGAGACAACTTTGTTGTTTTCTTGAGTTGTGCATTTGAATATTACAATTGCACTAAATGTTGAGCTTACTAGAGTTATTATTGCTATTGAAATAATCGATAAGAATGGGTGACGATTTTTATAATTGAATATGATTCTCAATTGACAAATTTGACTTTTAGGAATGACAACCTTGTTCATTATTACATTAGAAATAGATGACTTAATTGTCTTAAGATGAGGTAGTACATTGTTAACTTGATTCTCATATTTTTAGAGAAAATAACTAATTTGCGGACAAGATTGCTAACTTGGAACTTCACATTGTTAACAGTAATTGGTGGAATGTTTTTCCTTTCAATATATTTGATATTTTCCATATAAACAAGATTGGTCTCACTGGATATAAATTTTTGTTGATGTATATATGTATTTACTGTCCTCTTTTTTTCCTTCACCATGATTTTATACCTAAAGGTTTTCCTGGTAAGGTTTTTAATTAGGTAGTACATTGTGTATCCGTTGAAGTGGCTAGAATATCACTAGAAGGGAGGGTTGAATAGAGATATTCGAGGTTTTTAATAATTCTGTTTTAGTTTTAAACTATTTTCCTCTTTCAGAGGATGATTATCAGACGCTGAAATGTAGAGAGAGAATAATGACACACGAATTTTTATACTGGTTCACCCAATGAAGGCTACGTCCAGTCCTCACACACTTGTGAGTTTTTACTGAGTATCAAAAGCTATCAGCCTATCACAGAGGTTGATTACAAATCGTGTATTCTATAGCTTCACCAAGCTTACAATTCTTTCCTTCTGATTTCTCTCAAGTGTTACTCACTTGAAGTTCTAAAGATGATATGAAGTAGTTTGATAGGAATTACTTTCTACAAAGATGAAACAAAGATCTAGTTTAAGATTATAGAAAGCTTGAAGGGAGATTGATAATGCTCTTGATAGCCTCTTGATATTTTCTTTTTTGCTCATGTAGTTTTGTGTCTATCTGAAGAAGAGCGGCCTTCCTTTTATAGAGAGAAGGAAACTTTCTCTTAAGGAAAATTTTCCTTTCTGACCGTTTTCCCAAGTTGTAATGATCCTTAGTTTTGTTTTGATTTTACAGCCTTGCCATTCTGTCCTTTTACAGCTTGGCACTTGGGAGGTTACTTCTTTACATAGCTTTCCTAGAGGTTAGAACATTCCATACGTTTTGACAACTGGCAAATGCTCTTTTCTGGTTCCAAGACATGACCCTTCTCTGTTCGCGAATGATGCAGCTTTTGATACTTTGGAACTGTTAGTTGTTTTGTAGGAGGATGAAGAAGTAGCTAGAGTTCATCCTCTGGTGATTACCTTATGGTATTCATCTCCTGATATTTACCTCTGGTGTTTCGCTTTCTGACAAGTTAAACAAGCCGATACATATTCTGCTACATCCCTCTTCATTCCTGGCCACCAGAAATTTTGCCTTAAGTCCCGGAACATCTTGGTCGCTCCAGGATGAATACTCAACTTACTCTTATGAGCCTCTTCCAAAATCGTTCTTCTCATATCTGCAACTTCCGGTACACAAACTCTTCCATTACATCTCAGAATATTATCTGGTCCGACCCTGAACTCAGTTGTCTGTCCTTGCGCTATCAGATTCCTCTTTTCTTTGATTAATGCGTCATCTTGCAAGTTTGCAATCTCCTTAAGCAAACCACTCGAAATTGTTATCATTCCACACTTTAAAATTCCTGGTGCAAACTTTACGTCCAAGTGTAGATCTCTAAATGCTTCCCACAACTCTTGTTGTCTGGCCATTATCATTGAAGATATTGACACACTTTTCCTACTTAATGCATCAGCCACCACATTGGCTTTCCCAGGGTGATACTGCAATGAAAAGTCAAAATCCTTGAGAGTCTCCATCCATCTCCTCTGACGCATGTTCAACTCTTTCTGATCGAACAGATGATTCAAACTTTTATGGTCACTGAACACCGTGAACGTGAATCCATATAAGTAGTGCCTCCAGACCTTTAACGCAAACATTACTGCAGCGAGCTCTAAATCATGAGTAGGATAGTTTCGTTTGTGAGTCTTCAATTGCCTTGAGGCGTAGGCTACAGCTTTCTTGTGTTGCATCAAAACACATCCCAGACCTTGGTAAGATGCATCACAGTATACTTCATATGGTTCCTCCGGCTGTGGCAAAACCAATACTGCTGAGGTTGTCAACTTTTCTTTAAGCAACTGAAAACTTTCCTCACATTTCTCCGTCCATGCAAACGGCTGATTCTTTCTGGTGAGTTGTGTCAAAGGAGCTACAATCTTAGCAAATCCTTCAATAAATCTCCTGTAGTATCCTACTAGTCCGACAAAACTCCGTATGTCTGTGATAGTTTGAGGCTGTTTTCAGGCAAGAATTGTCTCAATCTTTGCTGGATCCACAACGATTCCTTCTTTTGTTATCACATGTCCCAAGAAGTTCACTTTATCTAGCCAAAACTCGCACTTCGACAAATTGGCATACAATTGCTTCTCACGTAAGACTTCAAGAACTTGGCGTAGGTGTTCTTCATGTTCTTCTTCATCCTTTGAATAAATCAATATATCATCGATGAACACCACCACAAATTTATCCAGGATGGGCTAAAGATTCTATTCATATAGTCCATAAATATTGTTGGTGCATTCGTAACTCCAAAAGGCATCACGAGATATTCATAGTGTCCGTAACGAGTCCTGAAAGCAGTCTTTTGAATATCTCCTTCTCTTACTCGAATCTGATGGTATCCTGATTTCAAATCAATCTTTGAAAATACCGCGGCTCCCCTCAATTGATCCATCAAATCATCGATACGTGGTAAAGGATAACGATTCTTGATAGTTACCTTGTTAAGTTGCCGATAATCCATGCATAAGCGCGAACTTCCATCCTTCTTCTTAACCAACAACACCGGAGCTCCCCACGACGACACACTAGGTCTGATAAATCCTTTCTCCAATAAGCCTTCAATTTGACCCTTAAGCTTGCTTAATTCCAATGGCGACATCCGGTACGATGCAATTGAAATAGGTCCAGTTCCTGGGTGCAAATCAATGAAGAACTCCACCTATCTCACCGGGGGTAATCCTGGAATTTTTGTTGGAAATACGTCCGGATATTCTTTGATTAACACCACATCTTCTAGGTTCACATCCATCTTGGTCTCCACGTTAGCCAATGATAAAAATTCCTGAGTTCCTTCTCTCAGTGATACTTCGAGCTTGTTAGCAGCCAAATACCGAACGACTCAAGGTTCGGGGAAAAGAACTAATTTTCGAGCGCAATCCAAAACTACGTAATTATACGTCATCCAATCCATGCCGAGAATGATCTCGAGTGATTGTAGGGGTAGACAGATTAAATTAACCAAGAAATCTCTATTCTGAATCGTTACAGTACAATGTAAACATGCAGAGTTTACGGTCAATGTCTTAACAGGTGTGGAAACAACCAAATCAAAAGGTAAAGCAGACACAGATAACTTCAAATGATTCACACAGTCCATAGCAATGAAAGAGTGGGTTGCCCCCGAATCAAAAAGTGCAGTTAGTGTGTTACCTACAATCTCACAATTTGCTGGATTAAATTTGGGGCTTGACTCCCAGCTTCACCACCCATGTGATAGACGCGTTCTCTAGCAATAGGACGAGTAGCCCTTGTTGTGTTCACTGTTGGTTCCACCTTCGGAGCCCGACAATCCCTCGCCACGTGTCCTGGCTTCTGGCAATTGAAACACATAAGATCCCTGGTGGTACAAGCAGTAGCAATATGTCCTTCTTTCCCACATCGATAACACCGGACTCCTTGTCCCAATTGCCGTCCAAAATTCTGATTTCCCGGCCGATTCTGGCCTCTCTTGTTGTTTTGTGGCCGGTTATACGGCTTAGCAACTTGCTTTCCTTTATTGTTCTAATTGTGCATCCGACTAGGCCCTCCTAAATTAAAGTTCCCTCCTCTGTTGGCCCTCTTGTTCTTCATCTCTTCAACCTCTCTACATTTCTCCACTAACACTTGGAAACGTTGAATTCCCAAGGGTAAAACGGAGTCTTGAATCTCATATTTCAGTCCATTTTGGAAACGATGACACATAAACTGTTCATCAACTTCTTCCCGGAAAAATCTGAAATGCCTTGATAGCAATTCAAACTTAGCCGCATATTCTCCCACCGTCATGTTTCCCTGGTGCAATTTCAGAAAATCGTCACCCAACTTGGTCCTAGTGCTCATCGGGAAGTATTTGTCCAAAAACTTCTTTTTGAACGACTCCCAGTTCACCTCCTCTTGGGCTGACCCCATCAGTAGTCTTGTACTTCTCCACCAATACTCTGCATCCCCTATCAGCAGATACGTGGCATAGTTGACCTTTACCGCTGCTCGACAATTAATCATCTCGAAGATTTTCTCCATCTCTTGAATCCACTGGTCCGCTCTTTCTGGACCCTCATCACCCTTGAACTTTGGAGGATTATGACAGAGAAAATCCTCTAGTCCCCTTGATTCAGCAGCACAAATCTCTCTTTCTCTCTTCTCCAGATCTCGTTGAGTCTTCGCAGCCGTCTGTGCAGCAACAGACGCAGCCATGTTATTCATTGCTTCAGCCATCCTATCTTCCTGGCTGACATTGGCTCTTGTGGTGTCGTCTCTCCTTGGAGGCATTGTTTCCTACAAAACCATCATCACTTCAGTCACACCACAACTTACACAAGACTTGACACTTTAACTACTTGCTCCTATGCATGATCAGATAAAGACTCAAAACCAATACTTTAATCAGAGCTTTAACCCAAAACTTTAACCAAATGCTCTAATACCACAATTGTAACACCCTGAGTTTAAAACACAGCGCGAGTGTAATTTTTTTTTATAAAATAATTAATTAAAATGATTTTCCAATTTATTTCTTCAAAAGAATTGAAATAAAATTTTCTTTAATTCATTTCATAAAATGGTACGTCGTAATTTAATCGATGAACGTAATTAATTAGTTTCATCATAAATATCACTAAGTACTTATCTTTGGAAATTAATAATAAACATTAATACATTTCAAAAAATCAGTGTCATATCATTCCAAAAAGAAATATCAGAGTGCGGAATAGGTTAGCGAAAAAATAGTACAATAATTTCCAAATTAAAACAAATTACATTTTCCAGCTCAAATCCTATACATCAAATCTAACCGATCATGCACTAAAGCTACAGTAGCACGGATTTCCTCCGCATCCCATACAAGTCTCATCCGACTCCGCCGCTCGCCTCGATGTAACCTCCTCCTCCTCATCATACAGAGAGGGATCAGTCTCCTCCGAAGTCAGATCAATGCACAATCTAGGTCGCTTCGGCGGTGCTGGAATCTCATAACAATCATCAGATATCCTAGATGGACCTGGAATATCAGCTGCTTCTGGCGTCGGCCCTTTGTTCTTTTCTTCCACCTCGGAATCACGTACAGCCCCTCCAATCTCTGGGTTATGAGTCACCACTCCTACGGCGGCCTCCGTCTCAACCCCACCAACTGGCTCCTCCGCATCATCAAAAATTCCGTGCGCCTCCAATACCAAACGGGAAGGCACAGGAAAGTCAATCCTCGCATAGGTATGCTCCACATAGTTCACCACTCCGTCAGTGCTACAGGTCCTCTTCAATCTCCCCGTGTACATGGCCCTGCTTGTGATGGGGTCGTATACCCAAGCAGTAGGCACAGAACGATCAATGAAATCGAGCGACGTTTCTGTCGTCTGGGGACCCACGGGTGACATGGGTTTGGGGGGCATCTGAGGGCAAAGCTCAATTTCCACAATAATAGTAAAGGGTCACCCACCGAAATTAACATTTAACACATAGCATTTAGCAGATAATCCCTTAATTAACTGTCTGATAATTTAATTACTCGTAACTAAATTAATTTACTATTCTTCCAATAATCTTAATTCATCATCCAAAATAAATATTTATATATATATATATATATATTCACACAAAAACATACATATATTAAATATTTTACAAATACCCCCGAAATACACTTAATATTAATTCCATAATTTTAATTTTAAATTTAAGGGTCTTACATTACTCACTTGAAGTTCTAAAGATGATATGAAGTAGTTTGATAGGAATTACTTTCTACAAAGATGAATGAAAGATCTAGTTTAAGATTATAGAAAGCTTGAAGGGAGATTGATAATGCTCTTGATAGCCTCTTGATATTTTCTTTTTTGCTCGTGTAGTTGTGTGTCTATCTGAAGAAGAGCAGCCTTCCTTTTATAGAGAGAAGGAAACTTTCTCTTCAAGAAAATTTTCCTTTCTGACCGTTTTCCCAAGTTGTAATGATCCTTAGTTTTGTTTTGATTTTACAGCCTTGCCATTCTGTCCTTTTACAACCTGGCACTTGGGAGGTTACTTCTTTACATAGCTTTCCTGGAGGTTAGAACATTCCATACGTTTTGACAACTGGCAAGTGCTCTTTTCTGGTTCCAAGACATGACCCTTCTCTGTTCGCGAATGATGCAGCTTTTGATACTTTGGAACTATTAGTTGTTTTGTAGAAGGATGAAGAAGTAGCTAGCGTTCATCCTCTGGTGATTACCTTATGGTATTCATCTCCTGATATTTACCTTCTGGCGGTTCATCTTCAGATGTTTACTTTCTGGTGTTGATATTTACCTTCTAGTGTTCATCTTCTGATGTTTACCTTCTGGTGTTCATCTTCTGATATTTACCTTCTGGTGTTCATCTTCTGATATTTACCTTCTGGTGTTCATCAAATGATGTTCATCTTCTGATGTATATCTTCTGATGTTCATTTCTTATCCTTTGTTGTTCATCTTCTGATATATATCTTCTGATGTTCATTTCTTATCCTTTGTTGTTCATCTTCTGATATATATCTTCTGATGTATATCTTTTGATGTTCAACTTTTGCTTCTAGTGTTCGACTTCAGGTTTTTATATATTTCTAGTTTTCTACTTCTGGTTTTCTGCTTCTGGATTTCTGCTTCTGGTGTTCTGCTTCTGGTTTTATGCTTCTGGTATTCTGCTTCTGGTGTTTTGCTTCTGATTTTAGTATTCTAGTGTTCTGCTTCTGGTTTTAACATTCTAATGTTCTGCTTCTGATTTTCTGTTTCAGATGTTCTGCTTCTGGTGTTCAACGTTCAGTTTTTCTACTTCTGGTGTTCTGCTTCTGGTGTTTTTGTGTTCCAAATGTTTTGCTTCTGGTTTTCTGTTCCAGATGTATGCTTCTGTTTTTCTGTTCCAGAAGTATTGCTTCTGTTTTTCTATTCCAGATGTTCTGCTTCTGGTGTTCAACGTTCAGTTTTTCTGCTTCAAGAATTAATGACTTTGTTTCCTACATGCGTTCATTCTTCTGGACAAGAGGTTGCGATCTTTGGATCCTGTTCTTTTCTTAGTACAATACTTAAATGCACGCATTAGTGTAATCATAATCTTAAGATAATTTTGTTATCATTAAAAGAGATTTTTTTCTCAACATCCTTGACGTTTGTTTTCTTCAGATGTGGTATACTCCTCAAGCATCTTGTATTTTTTATTTTATTTTTAATATTATTTTAGTTTGCTACAAATGATAGGTAATTAACTTGGAATATCAACATAATTTAGAATGTTAAGTTAATCATGTGATGCTTTTGTACTCTATTTTTGCTTAAAAAAACTATTTTTTAAGAAGCCAACAAAAAATATTATTAAAAAGAGTTATCTAAAACACAATTAGTGTAATGCATAACCCAAAAATAAAATACAAATATCTATATTAAGACCACAAAGAAATACACATGAAATCAACTACAAGAAATAAGAGCATCCATATTTAGACTTCCTAATGGATTGCTCCACCAGTGACAAAAATCAAAGACAAAATTCTTAGCTCTAGCTTTGAGCCAAGACCACGATACTAGTTTTATACGTTCCAAAATTTGATCTATTGTGCTCCCCTGTTGCTTGAAGATACAATGATTGTGTTATTTCTAGATAGACTAAATACAAACAAACCATATATAACCTAAATTTTTTGTTTAGATTTCTTGTTGGCAGTGAATAAACATACAAATTGTTGAACACGAGCAATGACACAATTACGAAGGACACTTTGAATGCCATCCAAGCCACTAGCAAAAAACTGACATTGAAAGAATAAATTCGATAGTGATTCCTCCTTTTCACATCCACCCAAACACAAGAGATTATGCTCATTTAAATCATCACGCTCTGACAAGTTATCTTTAGTTGAAAGACAATCATCCATTAACTACCACAAAAAAAGAGACACTCTAAGAGGAATCAGTTTATACCAAACCAAGTCAAAAGAAGTTGAAGTTGTGATAATATCGTCCTCCATCAAATAATAGTACACACCTCTCATAGAATACAGAATCACTAAGTGCATGTTGCCAACTTCACGTATCCATGACATTTTCTTGTGCAATAAAATTTTCCATCAAAGCAATGCAATGTAAAACCAAATTTTTCTCCCAAGCGAATAAATTTGTTCTCCACCTCCACGCCTCACCATAAACCCCCCATCCAAGCCTAATCATATCTGACACTTAAAATGCTTTTATCCCTGGCAAACTAACCAATCGACTAAATCTATCGCACAACCAACACCTTTTCAAATGTATCTCTACTAATTCCTACCACTCGTACTAGATTATTGGAGAACCAATTAACTCTCCACAAAAATGCTTGACACAAACATTATTTAAATATCTCCATCAATTCGAATCATGATTTTAAACTCTAGTTACCCCCATTACCTACCAAATCATATTTTTTGGTAAGCACTTTAAACCAAAACCCCGCTGCTCAATCCCTCAATCTCCAAATACACTTACATAATAAAGCACAATTAAACCCCTTTCATCCTATGCACTCTCAACTAGGAGTGTGCAAAAGATATGGTTAATTGGAATGTATTGATAAATTAGATTGTACTGCACTATAAAAAACTTAAATGATTCATGAATCGAACCACATATTTAAAACAATTCAGTTAACCAAACTTAATTCAAAAACTAATTTAACAACTTTAAAATTTTTTTAACCTCAATTAAGACTTTTTTCTTACAAAATTTTCGAAATTTGATATTCTCCAAAAATATAGAAACTTTTTTTTTTATCAAAAAAAATTTAAATCGTTTTTTTCTTGAAAAATTTTTGAGAAAAAAATCGAAACTTTTTTCTTAGAAATTTTTTATCTAGAAATTTTTTATATCTATTTTTCTCAAAAAAACTTTTCTTAAAAAAAATTTGCCAAAAATAATTTAAAAAAGTTTTTTTATTTAGAAATTTTTTATATCTATTTTTCTCTAAAATAAATCAAAAACATTTTTTTGAAAAAAATCGATATTTTTTTATCAAAAGAATTTCAAAATTCTTTTTCTGAATAATTAGTTTGAAACCAATTTTAACTAAAAAATTTATTCAAAATATTAAACTAGTTTATATTTTCAAACTAGTTCAGAACTACACTGAATTTAATTTGAAAGTGATTTTCAAAAATTAAACTAAACTATTAATGTGGTGCAATGCGTTTTGATTATTGTACTTTAAACACATGTACTATAAGTTATTACTCAAGTGTTATACATATAACCAGTTACCTAACCTGTATTATATAAAGAAAATCATACGGATAGCAAATATATATATATATATATATATATATATATCCAGTGCCGTATAAAAAACCTTAGGTTCGGTGTGCAATCTTTGTGTACGTAGAGGCAGAGCCTCTCATAGTTTTGGCTACCCAAAACTATATTATCTTTTGGTACAAATAAGTAGGACTGAACATATTATCTTTCGGCCAGAACATCCAGACATTTGACATAGGATCCTCAATTAATAAAGGGTTTTAATTTTTTTTTTAATAATATAATGAAATGTGGATGAAGTTTTTTAGTTGAATATATTTTTAGTCTATTTCTTTTTATCTTTCAACTTTAGTTTGTAAATTTATTTTATTTACTTTTAGTTATTATTTTAATTTTATGAGGATTTTTTTAAGGGACTAAAAATTTGAGAATATTTTAATAAAGACTAAAACTAAAATTTTATAAGGACTAAAAAATTATTTTTCTCTTTTTTTAATTATTAATATTACACTTTTTTTAGTTAGAGATTCAATTTTTAAAATTAGAACATGAACTCTAAAATATTTAAGACAACCTTGTAAATAAGTATAACTTTATACTTATATAGTCATCCTAATAATATATACTTAACTATCCTAGATAATTTTATTAGTACAAAATTAAAAGAAAAAAATAAATTATCACTTGATATATATATATATATATATATATATATATATATATATATATATAATATAAATTTGTAGTATTTTGACACTTTCAATCCCTACCTTAACTTTAAATAAAACATTCTTGACAATAAAAAATATCAACACATCACTCAAATAAATTTGATAAATTTGACACCTAAAAAATTATCAAATATTATTTTTCTAAAGAGTTATTGTCGATTTTTATTTTTTTATTCCGGTTTTAATTTATATTTTATATAAGTAAAAATTATTATAATTTTTTTTCACTGATTAAGTTTAATATATTAATCTTAAAATATAATTAGAAATTAGACTAACTACACTACTCAGTATACATAAATAAATACGTTTGATTAATAGATTAACAACAAATTATATTTTCATGTCATACAACTAATAAATTACATTAGTGTCTACTGGTACTAATATATGGTATTTTGAACCCGTTCTTGATACATGCTCTAAAAGGATAATTATTCACAGCCAATGATCTTATAACTATTGAAGTGTACAACATATTTGATTTGTCTATATAGAATTGTTTGTGGCTTTGTGCACCTTAGCTATATAAGCTCCGTGATTCACAAATATATTTTTCAATGATGAATGGATAATCTCAAATAAATTTTTATTCTTCTTCCGTATTTCATCTCAAATTCTTTCTCTAACTATATATTTTTAAAGATCAACTTTTAAGAATTTTAATAATATTTATATCATCACATATTCATTTCCACGTATTTTCTTAAAAATCTTAAAAATACATGAATAAAATAATGTCACTTTCTTATCTTTCATTTGAAAATATTCAAATATTAAGAATATTATAATAGATGCATCTAGATTGTTTAACTTTTATATATATATATATATGAAGCTATAAACAAGTCTTTATTATATATTCACAAATCACAATATTCTTTGATAACTTATCTCTGTACATTGTATTAGAGTAAATAGAACACACCCATCACATCTACAAATTCTTATACGGGAAATATTAGATAATTAATCAAAAAATGAATAAGGAAAAAAGTAACAATATGATAATTTGTTTGACTTGATACAGGTCTAACGTCTTTTTCTCTCAAATTGTGAATTTCTTTTTTAAATTAGTAATACACAATTTATATATTGGATTAAAGAATCTATTCACTCTTCAATAAAAGTTCACATTAATTTTTAACTGTATTTACATCACAATAGATTCCTAATGACCCAATCATTCTTGCCCGCTACAAACTTATTTATGTTTCAATAATGAATAAACATATTTTCTAAAATTATATTTTCCAAATAAAAGTATCTCAAGATATATATTACAAGTACAACTTAATAATCATAGACTTCTTTGCCACTTGAGAGATTTAATCCACGTGATCTCTCTGCAAAATCCATGTCAACCTAAAAACTTTTCCATGTCCATACTTCATTTGATCCCCTTACATCATCAACTCATACCAAGTTAACATTTTACTTTTCAAATAATCCTTCCAAACATACACGACTGACTACAACCTTTCCCTTTCACATCTACTTCATTTTTATTTTCACTCTCTAAAAAAAAAATCACTCTTATAACAAGTTCTTCTTCGACCGGGAACATTGAAGTATATAACTTATATACAAAAAAGAATTTATCTTTAATTAACTAATTAAATTTAATATTTTTATATCTTTTAAATAAAAATAAAAATAATTATAATTTATTATAAAAATTACACACATAGCAAATGTTTGTCAATAAAAAGTTAATTAAAATTAACGTTTTCTAATATCGACAACATAAAAATGACAACAATTATAATACATTAACTATAATTTTTCATATTTCAATTTTATCACATCCTCTCTTGAAAATGAATTGATAAAAAAACCGTTGAAACGTATAATATGTAAATGAACTAATATTTGTCATTAATCGGTTGGTTAAAATTAATATTTTATATCTTCTAAATAAATAAAAAATAGTTATAATATACAATTTGTAATTTATTAAAAAAATGGGGTACAACACTAACATTTGTCACTAAAGATAGTTAAAATTTTAATTTTAACAATATCATCGACAATCAAATGAAAATATTATAAATTTTATTTTTTTTCAAAGTTCAGTTATTACGTAGTATATTTTGAAAATGAGTTGCTAAATAAAGTTGTTGAGAACTTGAAATGTACAATTAATACAGAATATAGATTTGTCTCTAATCCATTAATTAAATTTAATATATTTTTATCTTCAAAATAAAATATCAACCAACTATATAATCTCAAGATATATATATATATATATATATATATATATATATATATATATATAAAAGATTTAATTGTTGTTTTAGTCATCTATTTTTATCAATTAACAAAATTAATCTCTTTATTTTGACTTCTAACAATCACTATTGAAATTTTTCCTTTTTAAGTCGGTTAAAATGTACATTTTAAGTCGGTTCCGTGTCCGAGTTAACAACAAATGACTTAATAAATATGTTTTTTAACTCGATTCATGAACCGACTTAACAGAGTTTCGTCCTATTAAGTCGATTCAGCTTAACTGACTTAAACATCATAAATTTAGTTTAACAAATCATCTTTTTAAGTTGATCTTTTGATCAACTGACTCAATAGATAGAGTTAAAATAATTATTTTTTTTAATAAATTTCTCATTTTGTTTTTATGCTCCTGATCCATACCTACATACAATATTTTGTATTAAATTTCAAATCAGAGTTTTGTACTTGCAACTACCATTTTATATAACCATCTAATAACTAAAATATACAATATCATAAGTTCATACAAAATATAGAGTAGAAAGAAGATGTCTCTAATTTCTGACTAATCTTGACAAAACGAAAAATGATTTAAATGTCCATTAACAAAATTACAAAATCACAATGTAGCAATATTCAATAGACATATATTAGCATTGTTATTTTCTTCAATTCATTCTAAAATAAAATATACACAATGTTTTTAAACTTCTTTAATTTGATCCGAATGAAATGATATTGAGTCATCAAATATCTAAACAAAAAAAACCAATCAATATATGTTGAATCCTAATTTTTTATCATACGAACATAAAAACAAAAAAAACAAATTTAAAAAAAAAACACAATTTTGGTCTCAATTTGTGGTGTGACATATTTAAAAAAAGGTGACATATAATACAATGATGTTGAATAATTAAAACTATCAAATTGTAATAAAATAATATAAAAACTTTATTTTCAACTTTTGAAATTATACATTTTTTAATTTAATTAATAAAATATAGATAATTAATTCATATATCTAAATGGTTCAATATAATGAAATTATATGTTACATAATTTAAAATATATCAAATCATTATTATTTTTAGTTAAAAAAATTTAACAATAAACTAAAACTGTAGAATTTTATATAAAAAAATAAATTTTACAAATTAATAAAAATAAAAGAAACAAAAATAAAATTAATCTATTTTCAATCACAACTTCAGCCTTCGTTAGAAAGAAACATGTCAAGATAATGGGTCATTATAGTAATTTAAAAATCACCGACTTTGAGAGATTAAACCCAAAAATCAACACTTTACTTTTCCATGTACATACTTCATTTCTTTTCACCACCAACTCGTATAAAATCAACACTTTACTTTTCAAATAATCCTTCCAAACATACATCACTATAGATTACAATTATTATCAACGGGTATGAATAGTTCTATTATGCTATTTTATCTGTTTGATAAAAAATTAAAAATAATATTTGCATCTTATTTGATAGATTTTTAAATATTTCCAACTATTAATAGATATCATAAATATCATCTTTTAAATAAAAATAATTGATTTGTATATTGTTTTTTGTTTGATTATGTAATTTTTTTTTTATTTTGTCAATAAAAAAAATAATAACACATAAAAATATTAATACATTAACACATAAATAACATTTATAACAAAATTTCATCTTAAAACCTATTAACACGTAAACAAATACTATTACATCTACAATATATTAATTAATAGATAATTAAAATATTATTTTATTTTATCTGCAAATACTTCTAAACTATCCGTCGGATATAGATTTATTTGTCATCTCTATACACGATTGATGACTATAAAATGTTGTTTGTGGAAATGAAATGTTGTTTGTGTGAGAGTAACTCTTATACTTCGTTTTATAAAAAAATTTATTATTGAAAAAAAAAAAAAATACACGACTGACTACAACCTTTCCTTTTCACATCTACTTCAATTTTAGTTTTACTCTAAAAAAAAAATATATAGCACTTTCAACAACTTCTTCTTCAACTGGGTGTATTGAAATGTATAATTTATACACAAAGTAAGAATTTATCTTTAATTAATTACTTAAATTTAATATTTTTAAATAAAAATTAGAATAATTATAATATATAATTACAATTTATGATAAAAATCATGTAAAAATAAATATTTGTCAATAAAAAATTCATTAAAATTAATATTATTTTTTAATATCGACAACATAAAAATGAAAACAATTATAATATATTAAATATAATTTTTCACATTTTAATTTTATCACGTCACTTTTTTAGAAATTATTTGTTAAAAAATCTATTAGAACATCAATAAATGTTTGTCATTAATACAATTCATACACAGAATAAGAGTTTGTCGGTAATCAATTAGTTATATTTAGTATTTTTATATTTTTTAAATAAAAATGAGAATAATTATAAGTTTCTAATTACGATTTATTATAAAAATCATGAACGGGACAAATGTTTCTCAAAAAAGAATCAGTTAAAATTATTTTTTTAATATCGTCGACATAAAAATAAGAACAATTATAATTTATTAATTATAATTTCTTAATACTTCAATTTATTTTTACGTTGTTTTTTGTGTGTGAAAATGAGTCGTTAAGGAACTCGTTGAAATGTATAATTCATATGCGGAATAAGTGTTTGTCACTAAAGAATTAACTAGGAGGACAAAATGTTTGCCACTTAAGAATTAATTAACATTAGTATTTTATTAAACAAATTTCTGTTAGTGCAAAAAAAAAAATAGCTACAATACTATGGTTGATATTTAGATGTTAACAAAACAAACAGATAAAAACAATTATCACCTAACTGTATTTGTTAAGTTTGCAAATTAAGTTAGAAGACGAAGAAGTATATTAATGACTATTTATTTTAAGATAACATAAATTATGAGTAAATTATAGATAATAATATAAGTGTTTCTAATAAAGAATATTATCACATGATAAAGTCAATGTTCTGATAACAAGTCTACCCTCCAACATCATCTGCTCATCATAGTAGACTTATCATCTAATTGAAGAAGTGCATGATATTTTCTAATAATGACATCCTCTAAGATATGTCTTCTTAATTGAAGATACACGAAATCAATTATGAACATACATATGGATATGTCTTAAAGATTGATTTGCCTTAAATGTTGATGTAAGTTCTTCAACGGTAACATTCTCAATAGATATATTCGTCGGTATTTAAGTAGAAACTGTTCAATCAATCGAGAGTTGAGAGAAAATGAGAAAGACAGTGTGTTAAAAAGAAATTTCGAAAAAGCCTAGAACACATCAAAAGAAAAGAATAAAAAATCCTCGCAATAGAAAGTTACTAGAATTGATGTAAATCAATCAAAGTGTTTTATACACTTGAATTGATATAAGACTTGGAATGTAATAACCTCTCAGTAAGGGTTAGAATCCTAGAAACAACTTTGTGTGAATTCATACTCAAATTGGAACTGATGTAAATTAGTCTGATAGTGGCAACAACACCTTCACCCATAAGAGGTACCTGAAGAGGTATAAAAATACTTATGAACCTCAACAACTTGACGTACTAAGCTAGAAAGTTGAGAAGACTTGAACACAATTAGATGTACTAGAAGATGTTCAATGAACTTGTGACTCTGATGGTGATAGCCTAGAGAGCCCAAATAATAATACTTAAAGTCTCAAGAGGGAAAATAAATAATATTTGTATGTTATTGTTCTTGACTGTATTAAGGCAAAATCTCTGTAAGGGAAGTACTAGATGTAGCAACAGTTTATTGTTAACTAGTATAAAAATCCCCGTGTTCCTTCTCTCTCTCACTCTGATATAAACTCTTTGTGATTCAACTTTATTTTACTAAACTAGTTTTATAGTAGTAAGTTGAATGATTTGATAGAGAACATATATTTTTGGTTAAGCAATAGAAGTGTTTTTTAGAAATGTCAAAAACACAATTCAAATCTCCTTTTTTTTTTTTTTTTCATACTTCAACTTTTTTCCACATTATTTTACTTTTGAACTTGAGCAGCTAAAGAAGCTATTGAAACATATCATTCAAACATGAGACATGTATTTATCTCTAATCAATTAGTTAACTTTAGTATTTTTTTTTAATATCTTCTAAATAAAAATGAGAATAATTATAAAAACATGAACAAGACAAATGTTTGTCAAAAAAGAATAGTTAAAATTAGTATTTTTTTTTAATATCGTCAACATAAAAATAAGAATAATTATAACACAATAACTATAAGTTGTTGACACTAATTTTTTCTGTTGTTTTTATTTTTGAAAACGAATCATTAAAAAAGCAGTTGAGATATATAATTAATATATAGGATAAATAATCGTCACTTACTAATTAGTTAAAATTAATATTTTTTGTACGTTGTTTTTTTTCATGAAATGTCTTAGAAAAGTTGCTAGATCGTGCAATTCATATTCGAATTAAGTATTTATCTCTAATCAATAAGTTATATTTTTTGATGTCTTCTAAATAAAATAAAAAATAATTAAAATATACTAATTATAATTTATTATAAAAATTATGTACCAGATAAATAGTTGTGAACAAAAAAATTGGTAAAAATTAATATTTTTGAATATTATTCTCATAAAAATAATATAATATACGAGACAAAATGTCACTTATAAGATTGAACAATCAAACACAACACAAATACTCACATCAATATTTCAAAACAATTGCCATATACAAAACAAATTATCACATATAAAATTGAATATTTAATAAATTATGTCTATGCATTAATATTATACAAAATCTTCATCTTCCATTCCTTTTACTTTTAGTATATTTTGAATTTAAGGCAACAACATGTTTGTCTTCTATATGTCTCCCTTCAAAATCTCGACTCAACATTTTCTGGCCTATCACTCACTCAAAACTTATAGGATATTAACCGTACTAAATAAGTAAGCAGTTTGTAATATGCTTTAGAGTCTTTAATATTAATTTTTATCTATGTTTCGGAAATTTAAATCGATGTTAATATAGTTTTTGGTATAATATGAATATTATATCATTAACTACACAAGCTTTTCTTTCAAAGAAAAAAAAAATCAACTATATAAGTTTTTTTTTTTTCAATACATCTTTTTTTTTTAAAATAATAATATCATATATAGGACTAATTTGTTTTATCTATCATTCGTGTTTAATAATTTCTAACTCGTGCTGATGCAAGTATTCCTTTGAAATGACTGCATATATTAAAGATGGATGTATTTAATACAAAAGATTGTTTTATAATAATTTGTAACTAAATGAGACTGCAAAATTTTCTTCAACAAAATAAAAATTTGAAAACCAGACATACATATTTTATTTAAATAAAAATAAACTATATAAAAATACAAAATATTTATTCGTTCATTAGAAGTTGCACAAATAAAAATTCACTTATGAAATGAAATTTAGGAATTTCATGAAATTTTTTTTAGCAATATCATCAATATATATATATATATATATACAGAAAGTTACCAACATGAAGCAATGTCTAACAAAAAACTATCAAGGAAACAGTGAAAAAAAATGCCATCCCGAGTATAAAGGTAGTGTGACAAGAGCTAACGAAGTATGTGAAGAACTACTAGCACGAGTGTAAATAAGATTGCAGAGATACAGCAGTCATCATCCTAAACTATATTTTGTGGTAACTTCTTTAGGTAGTTATAAAAGGATGACATAATTGAGAACTCATTATCAACTAGAAATTCTCCAAACTCTAGTTTTGGCATAAAGCTTGGAAGCTCTTATGATAGATTAGGTGTATACAGAAACTATAATAAAAACCAGAAAAGTTGGTAGTACAAAAATTGGCATGCAGATACAGAGACAAACAAATTAAGCAACATTTAAGTTTCCAATATTTCAAATAACTGGTCTACAACCGGAAACTAGAAAGCAATCCTAGCCTAAGCTTTGATTGCATACTTTCTTAGTGGAAAGTATATCTCCTTCTTCTTCTCTCGTTCTGTCTTCAATGAAGCCTGTGGCAATCAAGAAGACGGTAAGATGACACACAACCACCAATGAAAAAAGTAATAAATTCAACTGACACCGCAAAATACCAAATTGGTGACCAAAGATCAAACAAAGAAAATTAAACTACAACTACTACCAAGCTTTTCAATAAAAATATCTTGTATTTGAATCCCCATTGAATGGGGACAAACATTGAACAATATTGAAAGTATAAGTTGTAGCTTCCACGTTGACACTATTTAAGATAATTCCAAATATGCTAATCATAATTTTTGTGTCTACGGGACTGTAATTGAGGTTGCAAAAGCCACATTTGATTGCCATACTCAGAAATACAATGGATCATGTAGCCACCACAACCTTGACCGCTATTGAAAACCAGAACTACTAATATTTAGAGTATAACTAATCTATAAATTATACTTCAAACCCTAAAATAAAACGGATGAATCATCAACGAGCAATCGTGCATATCCATTATAAGAACTATCTTATCACAGTTTCAACCAACAAAAAACACAGTCTACATCTAAATTGGATTTTAATAGTACCCACTAACCACCCTAACAAAACTTAAAAATCAGAAACACAACTAAACAACGGAATAAATCAAAAAGTTTAACCTGGTGTTTTGTAAGGCGTCTTCGAATGGCACGGGTCTTCTTAGGACGTAGGTCAAGTGGCAAATACTTCTTATTCTTATAAACCTCTCTGAGTGCCGCTTTCTGTTTCTGTGAAATCACTGTCAACACTTGTGCTATTGAAAGCCTCACAACTTTTCTGTAAAACAAACAAAAACAGTTCACAAAACGCAATTACAAAAATAAGCACCGTCAAAAAAAATCACTACAAAAAAAAAAAGCGAGTTCGTATGGTTTACATTTTGGATAGCTTGTTAGGCGCACCGCCGGTAACTTTCGCCACTCGTAGCAAAGCGAGTTCTGCCTTTAGATCTTTCAACTGGTTCAACAAATCCGCCTTGGTTTTGTTCCTCAGCTCATACACCTTAATCCTCGCTTCAACACAATCCAAATTCAAATCAGATTAAGCATTCATAAAATTTCGAAAATTCAAATCGTTGCTGAAGAAAAATTCATATTCTTACCCATTTCGTTGATTCACGGCCTGTTACGAAGTGATAGTTAACAATTCGTTCAGAAACCCTAAAATAAAAATCGCCACCACCATTTCAACGACGATGTATTATATACGTTAATCGGATTGGGCCAGAATTAACCATCCTATTCGGTTAATGGGCTGGAGACACTACACTATTTTCTATTTTGGGCCTCACTTATCGATAACCGGCCCAATCAAGACCAACTCTAGTCTAGTGATGTTGAGTGTTAACCAAAAATAGAACACAATTACTTACCGCAATTATTGGAGTAATTTTTTTTCATTATTTTTATCGATGTAAGAAAAGAAAAATTATATAGTCACTACACGTTGAAAAACGTAGCATCCATGACGGAGGTGATGATTAGTTGATTACCTTCAATTTCACGTTTTTTATTGTGTTTCGTTATTAACCAACAACCGCTACTGCATCTGGTTCATGTTTCTTGGGCATCAAATTATATCTATCTGTATTTCATTGTAGTAAACGTTTTCTTATTGTAAAAAGGAAAATAATAAATTGTGCATTTATTAAAAAAAAAAAACTTTATCCCGTGAAAGCGAAAGAAAGAAAAAAATGAAACAGTTACACAAGCAACAAAGCTTGAATCACAGAAGGGAAGAAGAAATGGGAAGCGGACAAGGCGAAACTCCACCGTACTCACCGAAATCGATGAAGCACACTCGATCGCTCCCTAGATCGATCAACTATTTGTTGAGGGAACAGCGTCTTCTCTTCATTTTGGTTGGGATTTTGATTGGATCCACTTTCTTCATCATTCAGCCCACGCTTTCTCGTATAGGCCCACCAGAGGCACATTTGTTTATTCCTAGATCTGGTGGCGGGTTGGTTCGGTTTGAGTCGGGTGTTGTTCCGGGGAGAGTGGGACGTGTTCCGGCGGGACTTGGTGGACGGCGTTTGAGGGTGGTTGTTACTGGGGGTGCTGGATTTGTTGGAAGTCATTTGGTGGATAAGTTGATTGGTAGAGGGAATGATGTTATTGTGATTGATAATTTCTTCACTGGTAGAAAAGAGAATCTTGTGCATTTGTTTGGGAACCCTAGGTTTGAGTTAATTCGTCATGATGTCGTTGAACCGATTTTGTTGGAGGTGGATCAGATCTATCACCTTGCTTGTCCTGCATCACCTGTGCATTACAAGTACAATCCTGTCAAAACAATCATATCCTTTTTTTTCATTCATAACACTTTTTTATTTTATCTGCTTACATTTCCAATTTTCAATTTTTGTGGTTGTTGTTGTTTAATGGTTGCTTGGAATTGTTAACTATGAAGCCCTCACATGCACATAGACACCAATAATAATTTGATGAAATGAAAGTGATTGAATTTAAACACATGCGTTTAGACACTAGGTACACATTCAATTTGGAATATTGTTGCTACAGAGACTGTTAATATGTTATTGGATTTTGGGATCCTTGATTTTATGTGATTGTTGATTTACAAGACAAATGTGATGGGTACACTTAATATGTTGGGACTTGCGAAGAGAATTGGGGCGAGGTTTCTTCTAACTAGTACTAGTGAGGTATATGGTGATCCTCTGGAGCATCCTCAGAAAGAGACTTATTGGGGGAATGTTAATCCAATTGGTGAGTCAGATTATAAACCAAAATCTTGCTTTGAAATGAAATTTGTCTTTATGGTGGTTTAATTATTATGTTGAAATTTTAGGTGAGAGGAGCTGTTATGATGAAGGAAAGCGAACTGCGGAGACACTGGCCATGGATTATCATCGAGGTGCTGGTGTTGAGGTAAACCACGAGTTTTTAATTGATCATGGCTGGTTTAGGTTGTTTAACTCTCAATTTCTTTTCTTGTTTTGTATTGGAAAAATTCTTGTGTAACCATTTTGAGATAACTTAAAAATACTGGTTGGTTACACTTAATACTCAATTTTTTTTAACTAGATTTTTAGTTTTCTACTGGTTAATTTATCCTTAGCTTTGTAGAGTTCATTCTATATGGAAATAGAAGGATAATGTAGTTTTTGAGCTTATCAACTTTGTCTTTCCTTGGGGTATGCTGAACACATTAAGCTCGAGCTATATATCTATTGTAGTCAGTGAGCGCTCTAACAATTTAATCAGTGAGTTTAAACCATGTACACATGTGCTAGTGCTATGTTGCTGAAACTTGCAGAGATTGAATAGGGAGAAGATTGGGCTGTCTGAATAATTTCATAGAAATCCTGTACTAATTTACTAAACTCATTCATACATGACCACTTATCCAAACTTGTGGGTCATTCTTAGAGAGATAATATTGTTGAGAGTTTCAAAAAGTTTTTTATTAATTATTATCGAAACTCCTATAGTAAATTTACTAAATTGATTGCTGTATTGTTTTTTCCTTGTTGATGAGAACTTGATTTGGAATCTCAGACATTTAGAGTTTTATATCATGTTGGAAATAACAGCAACTTCCATGAAAAAAGAAGAAAAAAATTCCAAAAGAAATGGATTGGTTATTGAATATTTTACTTTGCTGATATTGGATTTATATCTTATAAAGTACAAATGAGAATTTGATATTTACTTATGAACAGAAAATTGTGTAATCTGAGTCATGTGATGTGTGCTATACTGGTATTTTTTGTTTTATAGTTGTAATACATAACCAGCACAAAGATGAAATCACTGTCAGCTTAAGATATTTTCAATCTCCTTGACAACTTTCACAAAATAACTATATAAGCAAAGAGTAGGTCAAGGTTGAAATTGAATCAGCTTTTGTTTACTCTGTGCACCCAACATCTGTTTTTAAAGTTTGAATGCATGTCAAATTTTGCATACAGAGAAAAAGTAATATCTAAACCAGCAACATGAATGAATTTCAGACTACTTATGATAAATTATGCAAATCACATGTTATTGGGGCTGATTTAATTTGCTGGATTTTAGGTTCGGATTGCTCGAATTTTCAACACATATGGACCTCGCATGTGTTTAGATGATGGGCGTGTTGTTAGCAATTTTGTTGCTCAGGTTTGACTCCCTTTCCTTATTTCTTTGTTTATCTTTAAATTGCAGTGGGAGTGATTTTAGTGTTCTTATGCTGTTTTTTTTCCATGTCCGCAGGCTATTCGCAAACAGCCATTGACTGTATATGGTGATGGGAAGCAAACAAGAAGTTTCCAATATGTCTCTGATTTGGTAAGTAGCAAATATGCTTTTATGTTTGAAAACTTCATATATCTTTGAATCCTTTCACTTTGTAGTATCAGTTATGTATTGCATTCAACTTATTTTGCTAATCAACATCTGGACTTGGAGAAATCATCTAAAGCTCATCAATCTACAAAAGTTTGTGTTGGTAGAATTAATATTAAATCTTAATCAAGGTTTAAATAGTTGGTATAGAAAACTGTAGGTTAAAGTCGTTAAACGTTATAACTAAATGTGAGCCTGATTTTCTTATCAGAATTTTTCATGAGTGAACTCCTAATACCATTCGGATGAAAATGAAATATTAAGAGTAACTGATGCATCAAGCAAAGAGAAACATTAATGAGATTATTAATCATTGCTTGTAATTCAACTAACTTATTGTTATTGTATGAATGCAGTTTTCTACTACTATTTATTTTGAACGTAATTTTTTTGAATTGGATTTGTTCTAATCTAAGAATGATTAATTTGTGATCACTACTTCTAGGGACGAACATCTGCAGCATTGTAGTTATACAATGGTGAACTAAATTTCTTTTCCAATTCACAGGTTAATGGGCTTGCAGCTTTGATGGATGGTGAACATGTGGGACCTTTCAACCTGGGTAACCCAGGCGAGTTCACCATGTTAGAGCTTGCTCAGGTACATGGTCTTATTTTGCAGTCTCACTCTCATTTCTTCTTTATGATAAGATTCCTGTCACATCATGCTGTTATATGCTTATTATATTCATTCTTTTAAGCAATGGATTAAACAAATAGCATACTAGTCGTGCCTTCTACAGCAAGGGCACACCTTTCGGAAGTGGACAGAGATCGAAGTTATTGTTTTATGAATTCTTGTTATGGTCATCTTTTGAAAAACATGCAGGTTGTCAAAGAAACAATTGATTCAAGTGCTACAATAGAGTACAAACCAAATACTGCTGATGATCCACACATGAGGAAGCCAGATATTAGCAAAGCGAAGGAACTGCTAAACTGGGAGCCAAAAGTCCCACTGAGAGAAGGTTTGCCTCTTATGGTTAGTGATTTCCGGAATCGGATTTTGAATGAAGATGAAGGGAAAGGAATGTAATAAGCATAGTAGCTAGCTGGCCCTGTGTGTATAGGGAGAAGAGTGTGTCTCTCCCCTTCATTTCTCTTAATCTTTTCTACATCAACAGAAAGTCCTGGTAATACGCTGCTTTTGTAAGAAGTGTTTACTGGCCTTTTACTCATTTATGCCAGCTTAGCATACAATTGAGTAATTGTTAATTTTTGACAAAATTATTTTCAGCAGTTTTCTTGTCTATTGTATTGATAAAAGTTGTAATATTCAATATTTGGATTCTAGTATTATGAGAATGAAAGCTTATCTGTAGAAATTTGTGAATCTTGAATTTTCTGCTATGAGAACTCTTTGCTTCTCATCCTAATAAAGGGGCGAGGGAGCTTGGGAGTTGGGAAGTTGTAATATAGCTAATTACAAGGTTGCACTGACTGACTGGCCAATTTATTAAATCATTATTCTCCATCGAATAGGTTAGGTCTGAACTTATGAAATATTTCCAGTCCAAAACTGACATGTTTGGATGCATTAACATAAGTAAACATGATCAGGAATCAGTGTCCACATATTTGAGATGATATATAAAATTATATCTATCATTTTATTTTAGAGTTTAGCAAGTTGCCGCACCAAATTGCTCATTTAAACTTTATACATTATTTTGTTAAAGCCAGGGTGATAAACACTAATTAAAATTAAAATATATTTTAAAAAATTAACATGGTCATTTCCTGCAATGGAATTTAGAAGATGTAACAGACGTTGTGCTTTATACTTTATGGCTATAATTGGGATCAGACCTTAAGTTTGGGCACTTTGTTCTCCTGGGGCCGTATTTGAAAAGGAAACCCAAACACATCTTTCTTTAGGAACATTCTTGCACGTAGCATTATCAGTGCCTTTACTAACTGCTTTCACTTTACAAATTATCTCGGTATATGATTTCAGAAAGTATATTAACTTTCTCAATTGCCACCAAGGTCCTAATGCTATTGCTACGTAAGTCAATGTAGAATTGAATCTTATAGTGCAGAGAACAATAAATTTCTCTATTGTTAGAGAAGAGAAAACATAAATGTCATTTTTCTGTGCACAATAATTTATTTTTGGCAGAAGATAACAGACCAGACCTGAAACCTCTCAAACATAATTCAGAAGTTTCAAACTTAGTTTGTAGTTGATAATGTTGTTGAAATAAGCATGGAACAGCTGACTTGATTACAGTAGACTAGGCCCCTTTGCCTCTGCCACTCAATTAAAAGCTTTTTGGTTTGAAACTGAAGAAAAACTATGACACTATGTTGCTCTGAATATTTGAAACTATGTTCACATATTTGTTGGTCTTATAAAGAAATTGGAAAGAATATCGATACCATAACTCTTCTAGCTACAAGTAAACTATACATGTTAATTCACATGCATAACCAATAGACCGTTAGAGTGTGTAGTAGTTTAATTCAATGTACTTATTATATACATCATTTTCATTCTTTAAAGCAATAGAAATATTGGTTGCATCTCTTAAAGATCCCCTTATATATTTTGATGTGTCTTTAACATAAAATTGGTATACTCCTACAACCCCTATCCCCACCCTTTTCAATAGACTGCCAAATCATCAATAAGGATATGGTCGTTGAGGACATTCATCCCTTTCCTTGCAAACTAGTCAAATTTTGCATTGATTCATTTTTATGGCATTTTGTTTCTAATGCACGTGCAACGTTCCTATTGCCATGCTAAAACCATTGACAACTATTGAACAACCTTAATTTGTTGATATTATTTTAGGTATGGTATTTATGGTTGAGGTCCCCACGACAAACCGAGTGACAAATTAAGCTTAGGTGTTAGACTATTAGATCATTGTTCCAAACTTAAATAACACTTTTTGGAACATTTAAATTTTTCCCAAATTGATATAGCTTTGGCAAAATTTAAACCTTTTTATCTACTTTAAGTTTAAATTAACACACTCATGCAAGTTTCCATTTCATTGTCAAGTGTCCATATCATTCCTATCTACCTCACACTCCATTATTTTTGTAAGTCTACTTCGATGATTATAAAAACATCTATTAATACGTGGTGAAACATAGTTTGAAACTGACTGAAAGAAATATATTTTTAAATGTCCAATAATATCTTGAATATAGTTATTTCCGATGGAAGAAATATGTGAGATAAAAAAATATTTGTTAAGATAAATTAATTCCTTAAAATAATTATCATTACCTTAAAGAATTACTATCTTTAACACCTAGATTCACTAAAAAAATTATTAAAAAAATAGCCAATTAATTTTGAAAACAAAAAGCATCGCTAAAATGAGATAAGTTGCTACTACTAATTAAGTGTCATCTTAAGAAAATAACTCGATAAGTAAGGTGAGAGACACCAAAAAAGTACTTACTAAGAAATTCGGATTAAAACCCAAAAACTCATGTAACCCATTTATATGTATCAAAAAAAAAAAAAACTAGTTAAGTAGCATAAGAATAAATTTATTAATTTTTTAACTATGAACATTTTACAAGTGCAGATAAATCCTACACATGAAGCTTAATTAAGTTTCTCTATCTAAACCCCATACTCTTCTATTCAGTCCCAAACAAAACAAACAAACTTAAAAGCAATAAGTGGCAACCTTTTAATTTTGTCCTATGGTAGTAGTTTTTCTCTCTTTATATCACACCACCTTCTCTGCTAGCTAGCTACAGATTCTCTAACAGCCACTAAAATTCTTTCATTTTTGTTATCCAAAAACATGAAACGCATGGATATCTTCTGTGCTTCACAAGCCTCAACAGCAATATGTCTTAGCATGGATCAGGCTTCATGCTCCTCTTCCAATACCATTCAACTTGGAGGCAGAGTCATTGATCGCCACAACCCCATTATCAATGATTCAAGAAGAAGAAGTACTTCAAAAACTCTCATTGCTCCTTGTTCTTCTTCTTCTTCTTCTTCTTCTTCTTCTCAGACACCTATTGAACCCAAGAAAAAAACCTCTTCTTCTACTTCCAAGCTAAATAATGGAGAGAAAATGAAAAATGGAACTAAAGTTTGTGAGGAGAAGAAGAAAAGTGAAGCAAAAAAAGTTGCTGAACATGTCACTATTAAAAGGAGATTGGTTAAACCACTTGGTGATTCAATCACTCCATTTGGTTCAACTAGATCTTTGCTTAGTCACACACCCATCTTTGATGGTTCATCACATTATCATCAAGTTGTTGGTCAACATGAATCCAACCCTGCATCTAAACTCTCTAGATCTTCCTGTCCAATATCTGGTTCCTCAGATCAGGTTAGTTTTTTTTTTCTCCGTCTCTTTCCCAAGCAGAGACACTGAACACGACATTGACACTAATACGTCCACATTGAAAAAATGAAAGTAATTGAATGTATATACATGTGCAAGTGTGTGTGTCAGTGTGAGACATTGACAGTGACATGTATCAGATACGAGACACGGCTTTAATCTGAATTTGGGTGCTACTTCAGTCTCTTACCTTGTGCATATCCATGACACTTATATAGGATTTTTTTTTCCAATCTGAATTTTCTGCATTTTTTTTCTTTATAAAGACTCTCCACTTTTTAATTTATGGTATGATTCATGAATATTAATAAGCCAGTTTGGAAACTTGTGTTTATATAATAACCAAGACTAGTTTTATGAATTGAGTTTATGTTTTAGCAGGTTGTAGTATTAAGGGTTTCTTTGCATTGCAAAGGGTGTGAAGGGAAGGTGAGGAAACACCTCTCTAGAATGCAAGGTAAGTAACATACTTTGCCTCTCATAAGTAAAAAGTAAAACTCTTTTACACAACGTTTTAAAATCTAAACCGAACCGGCTGGGTCAACCGATTGAATCAGAAATTGTCCAGTTCGCTGGTTGGTTTGATCTAGTTATATTGTAGTCTGGTTGAACCGGAGTGAACTGTAATTAATTCAATCGATTTTTATTTTATTTTTTGTTCATTTTGGTCAGTTTTTTTAAAACGATACTTCTTTATTTTTTTCTTTATTAGTCATTCAATTCAACCATAATTGAACCATGATTAAGAAGTGTCCGTCCCGTTTTGATTTTTAATCCGATTTTTAAAAAATTTAAACATAATGTTGTTGATTGTATGAGCAGGAGTTACCTCCTTCAACATAGATTTTGCTGCAAAGAAGGTGACAGTAATTGGGGACGTGACTCCATTTAGCGTTTTGGAAAGCATATCAAAGGTGAAAAATGCACAATTTTGGCCAGTTGGATCTGACAACCAAGAAACAAAATTCAAATAATTGAGAAGAAATGTCTTTGAAAAGAAATAAGGAGGTTTATAAAAAGTATTATGAAATTTGCATGCATTTTTTTAGTATAAATAATATAATACTTTTAAACGTTTGGGTAAGGAGTTGCTTTAATTCATAGACCAAAGCCTTATTTATTGTTAAATGAAGTTATATATATAACCAAGGATAAGTTATAAATCTTTCTTGTCTTTGTGAATAAAATAACAATTTAATTGATATCGATTCAATAAAAAATACATATTTATTTTTATCGAATCAATATCATTTATGTTACTAACTATCTAGTCTCAAAAATAAATATGACTATATTAACATTTACTTCTAAAAAACAACTTACATGATTATTAAAATTTTAAACATTTTTAAAGTAATAGTCTATGGTGGACAGTTGTTTATGTTTAAATTTTTTGATAAAAAAATAAAAATGCCCATTAGTGAAATATCTTTTTTTACATATACACTAGTGAAATACTTAATTGTTAATTAAAATGTGAATATTGGTTTAGAAATATTTATTTACCAAAATCCTGAAGTATACCAATTAGTATTTTCGTCTTGAAACAAAAAAAAAAGTACTGTCACAGACTCACAAGTCACATGAGTTTTATTTTTTAGGTGATATGACAAAATAGCACGACGATATCGTTTTTGGCACTATATTGGTATAATAACATTGTGACATTAGCAACGGTCAATTATTTAAGTACTTCAATGTAGGCTGCATACTGTAAACGAAAGGAGCGTCATGTCCTTTTATTTTCTATATCAGTTTCACATTCCTACGTTCATTTTCCCCATGGTTTTGGCCCTAGTAGCGATATTATATATTCCTGATCTTTCTGTTAAAATATATCAGACATTTTTCTTTTAGAAATTAGATAGTTAAAATAAAAATGAAATATATATTATATATGTTTATTAAACAATTTTTAAACTATTGCATCAAGAAAATCTTAAACTTCAAAAAAATAAAAAGAAGTTAATCTATATCGGTTGGAACTCACCTCTTAGGGACTTTATTAAACGCTAAATAGCATTCATGGTCCCTTAACTTAATTTCAGGTAACGTTTTAGTCCTTTATCTTTTTTTTTTTTTTCAATTTGGTCCTTTATTTTAATTTTAAGTGACAATTTAATCCTTTATGTTTTAAAATGTTAACAATATTATCCTTTTTTTTTACAAAAATTCAAAAAATTCATTAAAATTTTCAACCAAAACCCATAAAATTAATATATTCTTTAATATAATACAAATTTTATCAAATTCGTAACTCAAATATTCAAATAAATTCATATTTTTATTCTTTATTAGATGGAATTTTAAAAATCAAATAAAAAATGAAAATATGAGTTTATTTGAATATTTGAGTTACGAATTTGATAAAATTTGTATTATATTAAAGAATATAATTAATTTTATGGGTTTTGGTTGAAAATTTTGATGAATTTTTTGAATTTTTGTAAAAAAAAAAGGATAATATTGTTAATATTTTAAAACATAAA
>JBBPBO010000001.1:22349685-22451162 GCA_037974295.1 Cicer cuneatum | reverse complement strand
GTTAACTTTTTAAAACATAAAAGATTAAATTGTCACTTAAAATTAAAATAAATGACCAAATCGGAAAAAAAAAAAAAGATAAAAAACTAAAACATTACCTAAAATTAAGTTAAAGGACCATGGATGCTATTTAACCTTTATTAAATGTAACATTGATGGTTCGTATTGCCAGAACCTTGAGTTTTTCTAGAGTTATTTTTTAGCTAAACTCATTTGTTGTGATTCGCATGCTTACGATTGACTTTACTAGCATGAGGTCTCTTTAACCTCATAATTTCTTTAAACATTATAATTCTTTAGTTGGATTTTGTTTGAAGACATTATTGGTTGTTGTCTTCTCTGTTTAATGGTAGTTTTTCTTTGTTTTATTTCTATTTTATAAAAATCTAAAAAAAATCTTAAACTACTATGTCACATGCACTTTATTTTTTAGAAAAAAAAATGAATTTAATTGATTAAAAACAATAAAAAGAAAATAAAAATAAAAACCAAAATAACAAAAGTACAAAATGTATGAGAGGACAAAATCAAAATTCACACTAAACAAATTTAAGAGATCACCTCTAACTTTAGAATTATAATGATATACCTATATAGAAAGCTTCTTTTGTTTTCAAATTTTATGTCTACGATTTAGATATTATCAATATCTTCAACTAAAACAATATATCACTATCTAAATCACTTTTATATCTTCTTTTAAAAAATTGGAGAGTATTTATTTTGTATGACAATTTCTTAACTAAATTTTACTTTCGTATTTTTTTTTTGACTCATTTACTTTAGCATTTTAACATAAACTAGTTTAAGGGATTAATCAATCCATTGAAATGATTTAATTGACATATTTTTTTTTTGTCTTAACTCTTTAATTTTCAGAGGAATAGACCTTGATAATTTAAAATTCAGTCAGAAGATAAAATAAAATATGATAAAGAATTATTTTAATTTATATTCGAATTTAAATTCTCTTAAATGTTTGATAATTAATTGCAATTCACTAATCACTTGAGACTTGAGTCAAATCACTTAGTTTTATTGGCATATAATCTCATTAACCATATAATCACAAACCAATTAAATACAAATAATTTTATGTACCATTTCTGCAATATTTTTAATGATGTAATAATTTATAATTAGGTTATATTATTTAAAACACAAACCAATTAAATACAAATAATTTTATGTACCATTTCTGCAATATTTTTAATGATGTAATAATTTATAATTAGGTTATATTATTTAAAAAAGCGTATGATGACATCATATAAAAAATCAAACATTTAAATTATTAAGATTAATCATTTTTTCTATCTCACAATGAATGTCGAATTTACAAACAAACAAAAATATTATTTTTAGTACATAGTTGGAAAAGCTGCGACAAGAGTTTATTTGGGGTGACATTGATACAACTCACAAAGCTTACCTGATTAGTTGGGAGATTTATTGTATGCCAAAGAAAAATGGTGGATTATGCATCAAACTACCCCAATTAATGAAATGATGTATTCCTTTTTTAAACTATGGTTAGCAAACCAAATGATTCCCCTTAAAGAGGATCATTATCGAAGATTTGGGATAAATTTTTGTAGAACATCACTTGGAGATGGTTTAAAGATCAATTTTTGGCATGATAGATGGATTCTGACGGAGCAACATTTTTTCTTCCAAACAAGCCAAAACTGATCTTCTTCAAAACTAGTTCGTTCTTGAGTTGGTTAATTGCATTATTTATATCCCGCATCTTCTTCCTAAAGATGGCGAAGACAAGTGAGGGTAGGGTGATAATAGAGATAATAATTTCTCTGTTAGCAACACTTACAAATATCTTTTATCAATCTAGACTACTAATACTCAATGTCAAATTATCAAGAAGTGGAAAGGCTCCCATAGAATTCAAATTTTCGCTTAACTTATGCTACATGAGAGGCTTTGGAACAATCATAGATGCCACAAGTGGAACCCAACAATCCTTGTCAAATGTAATTGGTGTCTGGACACTAAAGAAACCTTGATCTATGTGATGCGGGAGTGTCCTTGTGCAACACAACTATGGACTAGACTTGTTCCTTATAACAAAATGACTCTTTTTTATATTCTTTTTTCTTGCATATATTAGGTGTCCTACTACCTTAAAACATATATTGTAGATCGACACATAGCTCATTAGAGACCAATTTTTACGATCTCGTGTTGGTACCTTTGAAAGAGGAGGAACAAATCAATTTTCAAAGAAGGCTTTCAACGTCCTGACTGTTGAGACAAAACTCCAACTTAAATAATTTTGATGATAAAAAAAGATTAATTAAGAATTATAATTATGATTCTAAAGCATGTTTTTGTATCTAATAAGTGTGCTTGAGTGTATTAATTAAGATAGGTACCAAGAAACTTAAACAGTTCATATCAAAGAAGAAACAAGCTAAGTCAACAAAACCAAGAATGTTCTGATCAATTTTAAAGAAAACGAAGAACGTTCTTGAGGTGCTCCAAAAATGCAAAAACGCAAATGCAGTTCCAGATTCAGTTTTTGTGCAATTCCAATTCAATCATGCTTTTTCAATCATGCTTTTTCAATCATGCTATCTCAATCATACTAAGAGCAAGTCAGTATTGGAAGATCCCTCTACAAATTTAAAAGCCAAGATTATGCATCACTAAGATCAATACTCATTTGCCATCCAGAGGAAGAACCAAGTCTGCTCTTGAATATCAGAAGCAGAATGAAGAACATTCTTGCTTTTTGGCCTGTTCTCACCTAATTACTGACAAAGGACAGCCAGTCTGTTCCCAATGGGAAATGAGCTGTCATAAGCACTTTTTGAGTCTATAAAAGAGAATTCAAGATGAAGGCAATAATCAGAACTCACGAAAGCAATTATCTCATCATTCATAGTTTCAACAGCTTCCACCTTTTAACACACATTTTCTCAAGTTCGGTCAAGTACTTAGAAGCTGTATCATCCAATTACTATTGTGCTCTAAGATCATTCTGAGTTCCAAAGATCAGAATCAAACACTCAAACACGAGTTGAGGATATTTAGATTCTATCAAACACTTTATCATTCCATTGTAATCTCAAGATAAAGTGAGTAAAAACTAGTCTTGAGAAGTTGTAAAAATCCTTCTATGTTATAGAGAAGGTAGTGTGATTAATCCTTTGTAAAGATTCAAGGATAGATAAGTTAAAAACTCCTTTCTGGATTGAAAGGTATTGGTTGTAACGTATCAAGATAGATCTGCAGAAAGTTTGTGTAAAACTCAGGATATATCTGTGTGTTATATTCCTTCATTTATCTATTTACTTTCAAATCTTTAAATATCAAGTTTAATAGATTAACTAAAATTGTCATTTTCAACTAACCAAGAACGTTCTTCGTTTCTGGATCAGAACCAAGAACGTTCTCTGTTTTTCTGATTTACAACCAAGATCAATCTTGAGTTAATTTTTTTCAGGAATTTTTAAAAGGTTAATTTACAATTCAAACCCTCTTTCTTGTAAATTGCTACTTCACTGACAACCCCACCGAAATAATAAAATATCTTGCGAAGGAAATTAAGAATGAAAATTGTTTGTAGCTTAGTCTCAGTCAATCGAGACTGGATATCCGACATGTCTATTAGATTCGATTGAATTACAAATGAATCAAGCTCAATTGTGATGGTACTTATAATAGCTTTGTGGTCATTGCTGAATGTGGAAGTCTGTTAAGGGATTCATTAGGAAATTAGATGATGAGGTTTGCATTGAAAATTGGTCATTATGACTCTCTCACTGATAAGATGTGGGCAATGTTACATGGTTTGGAGTTGGCTTGGCATAAGAGAAATTTAAATTTGGTAGTCGAGGCTGACTCTAAAGTCTTGATAGATATGATAAATTTTAAACCAATGAATGATCATGGTTTCCTAACTTTAGTTAGTTGAATAAGAAAGTTTACTAAAAAGATTGGCTCGTCAAACTCAGCCATATTTGGTATGAAGACAATTGTTGTGCGGATTGGCTAGCCAAATATAATCTTGATTTAAAAAATTGTGACCTTTTTTCTCTCAACACTCCCACCAGATTATTTGAAGATCATTTTAATTGATGAACAATATTGGGGTCTCCTACCTTAGAATTATTAAGGAATGTCTTGGATCATTTTAATTGATGACAATTTTTTATTTCCCGTCTTGTTGCAGTATTCTTTTGGTTCATATCAACTTCGATCTAGTTCCAATTCAATCAAAGATTTTGGTGTTTTTAATGTTACAACTTGGATGCTTGGTCAGACATTCAATATTGTCATTTGTAGACATTTTGTCGTTTTATGCTATTAACTTAGATACTATGAGTTTATTCGCATATTCATCCTTTTCGAACTTTGAATTGTATTGTTTTTATCGATATAATTTATATCAACGTGAATGAATGAGTGTCATATTTTTGTTACAAAAAAAGACATATTTGATGCACAAGATAGAATGGAGATGAGGTATGTCGTAAGCAAGATAAATATATGATAGGGTAATGACATGACATTTATTCGCATATGCATCCTTTTCGAACTTTGAATTGTATAGTTTTCGATCGATATAATTTATATCAATGTGAATGAATGAGTATCATATTTTAGTTACAAATAAAGACACGTTTGATGCACAAGATAGAATGGAGATAAAGTATGCTATAAAGCATGATAAATATATGATAGGGTAATGACATGACATATATTATCCAAAATCGTATTTGATGTGCACAAGATAACAACACATGATAATGTTATTTTATTCAGTCATGTAGACATTTGATATAACTACATCTTGTTTTTTCCAAATTAACTTACAATACTTTTAAATATTATAAATCAACAAAAACTACTAAAAAAATTAAATAATTTTATATTTAAAAAAAAATCCATAGACACTACTAGTAAATAAATAATTTCATTGTTTTTTTTTTAAATATCGAGAGTAATCAAATAATTTTATTTTCTTTGTTAGATGAGCGAAATGAAAATTTGATATATATTATACGTAAACAAAAAACTATCCTTATAAAAAAAAGTATATTATTTCTAAAATTTAAATTAATATTCATATTTTTTTTAATTTTGAATAATAATTCATTACATTATATAAAAACAAAACTATCCTTGCCATAAAATCAACATATTTTTTAAAATTAATATTTTATTTTTAAATTTAATATCAAATTATATTATTTTTTAATTTATATTTTATTAAATTTCAATTTTATATATTTTATTTTATAAAAATATGTGGATAAATAATTATTCTTACCATATATATCATACTATTCAAGAATAATCTTAATACTGCATTGAGATAAGATAGTATTTAAAAATAATTTTATCATATCATATAAAAATAATTTTATCATGTCATATAAGTTCATTAAATACTCAATTGACACAAAATATTATAACTATATCGTAAATGTTTTTTATCTTATAGCTGTCAAAAAGGAATAGTTTTTTTTTAATTGGTTTTCTGTTTTTTTTTCTTCTTTGCAAGGCTCTCTTATGTAAAAAAAAGGATGACATAAGATTTTCAATAACTTATTAAAGGGTTTAAAAATATTGGGACTTATGTTCGATTGAACATCTATAATATGCTCAGAGGAAACCCCAGTTGCAGTGGTACTAGTCACCCTGATGGTGACTCATGAAGAAGTTTCACATGGGATAAAGTATGGTGGAATGAGTGAATTTGTACTGATTCATTAGAGGACAACGAGGTTGACAATAACTTCTCATGGCCTCTGGTTATAGACTGCCATCCAACAAAATATGTAGTATTTGATATGGATACCTTTTTCCCGTATAAATTTAACATTATTTCAATCATCAAAAAGTTATTAATTTTATATTTGAGTTAGTTGAATTTTGAGGTCTTATAATTAATTAGGACGTTAATTTGAATTCGTATATGGAGATTCTCATAAATAATGAAAACTCGTGGTGGGGATTTTTTAAAATTCCTCTAAACTAAAATTTATGAGAATTTTTTTAGGGACTGCAATAAATATTTTATATGTGTGCATATATATGTATATACCATTCTATCGCCTTATTATAATTTAGTAGCTTAGCTAATAATTATCATAAGAAAAAAATTAGAAACTAAGGCTTACTATTTAAGTCGGTAAAAAGGCTATTGTAACATTCAATAGCCGGTTATACAAAGATCATAATTGATGCCGGGTGCACTTTGTGGGCCCCATCATCACATCAAATAATGACATAGAGATAAAAAAGAAAATAATAAAAGCAAAATTATTGCTTCCTTTTTGACTTAAAGAGATTATTTCTTTTGATGGCCGACAACATAATGTCTTGGTATTTGGCCTCTTGTGAATTATTAGTCTGATTATGTCATGGCTTACGTCTTATTGTTGTCCTTTTCCTTTTCTACTTTGCTGAGTCATTGTCTCTATCATAGCATCCCAAATATCTTTGGGACTAGGTTCTTCATATTCCTGGGATTCTCCAGCTAAACAATCAAAAGCATTGGAATCCATTGATCCTTGTGAACTGGTTTCCATGAAAACATTTTTATTCTTTCCTGGGAAAGTTTTAAAAAATTGGTTTTTCATATGATCAAGAACCCTGACCATAATTTGTTCTTCAGTCTCATTAGGATGAATTTTTTGAAAGTAATCTTTTAGATTATTCATGGAAATTTCTTGAGAACCTTGTTCTTTTCTCTTTGATTGGTCATCAACAATAGTTGTTTTAATCTTGGCTTCCATACACTGGAGATCTTCATTAGATATCCTATTCCACCATTTGTAGAAGAAATTTCTTCTAAGAACAGGAATATGAAATTTATCCTGAGCTATTGTCACAGTCCACCTCCATATCCATGGAATTTGAAATTTAATAAAGAATAAACATGGACTTTGTCCAAATATTAATTTTGATGAATTTTTCAAAATTAAATGGCTAAAATTGCACCATGAATTGTATAAGTCTAGAATATTTTCTGGTAGAATTTCTAAAGAAGGACCGAATTTGATCCACCAATTAAAAAACCAATTTGGTATAGGTTTCTCAGCTATATCTGGATTAATGCTAAAAAACCAAGAATGTTTATTCTTTGGGTTTTGATAATAAAAGGCTAGTGTAAAAGCTTGGACATAATCCCAGTAATTAAAATAAATAATTTTATCTTCAGCAATTCTAATTGCCTTTTCACCATTAGGATTTAATCTCCATTCTCTGGGAGTTAATATCTTATTGATATGACATTTACTAAAGTTTATAAAACTTCCTGGATTGTTATTCTGATAATGGTGAGTGATAGTCACTGATTCAGTGATTTGTAATAAGACTTCCAAATTAGGTCTAGACTTACCATAAAGTCCAGGATATCCTCTTGATTCGAGGTATCTTGTTTTGATTGAACATCCATCATTAGGTAACAATTTTACATCTTCTTCTTCGACATTCATTATGTCTTCTTTAACAGGGTTCTCAAAATACTCTATTACTTCTTGCTGGGTTTCATTAACCGCAACCTCTTTGTAAGATGATGTCTTACTTGCTGAGGAAGAAGGAATATCTTCTTTCTTTGGTGGTGCAGGTAATTGCTGCAAATTTCTATTCCTATGGACTGTAGTCCAGTCCCCTATTAGAGGAATATTTGATTCTTGATAGGTAACAAATTGTTACTCCTTCTTCCACCACGACCTCGGCTATTATAGCCTCGGCCTCTTCCCCGGATTGGGGTCGCCATTCTTTCTGGGTTTTTCCCCAGGATGATTGCTTAATTTCCCTGCAAAAATTCACGAGTTAGATAGTCTGCAAGAGAATTATTTTCTCCTTTAATATATTGAATATCAAATTCAAATACTGATAATTGAGCTTGCCAATTAGCAAAAATTTGTTTTGAAACAAGATTTTTGACATCTTTTTCAATAATTGATTTAGCTGAGCTACTATCAAATCTTAACAAAAATTATTGATTTAATAAATCATCTTGAAATTTAGAAATACATTTAATAATAGAAAGCATTTCTTTCTTAATGGTCGAATAATTAGATTGTGTTGGATTCCATTTTCCAGAAGTAAATCTTATTAAGATTTCTTTATTGGTGTCTGGATTAATCTGTTTTAAGATTCCTCCATAACCAATATTTGAAGCATCAGTTTCAACAATTTTAAAAAACTTTGGATTTGCTAAATTCAAACAAGGCAAACATTTAACTTTGTTTTTAATTCTATGGATAGCTAAAGAATGTTCATTTGTCCATGGTCCTGGATTTTTTCTAAGTCTCTTATAAAGAATAGCTGTATCTTGAGAAAGATTTTCATAGTAATCTGAAATATAATTTAAGCTTCCCAAAAATCTTTGGAGCTGTTTCTTATCAGTAATAATATCAGGAAATCTTGAAGCAAATTCAATGCTTCTGCTAATAGGAACAATTGTTCCTTGGTCTATTTCATGACCCAAAAATCTAATTTTTGTTTGGAATAATTTCATTTTGGGAGCAGACAAAACTAGACCATTATGTCTGACTAAATTTTTAAAAATCTTTAAATGCTTTATGTGTTGATCAATAGTTTTTGAAAACACTAAAACATCATCAATATAAACTATCATAAAATCAGAATAGAGATTAAAAATATCATTCATAATATTCTGAAATTCATAAGGGGCATTTTTTAGCCCAAATGGAAAGATGTTCCATTCAAAGTGTCCAAAGGGGACAGTAAAGGCTATTTTGTATTTATCAGATTCATTAATCTGAATTTGCCAATAGCCTGATTTCATATCGAATTTTGAAAAAATTAAGGCATCATTAACTCTATCTAATAAATCTTTTTTATTAGGAATTCGATACTTTATCCATTTCAGAACTTTATTAAGAGGTTTATAATTAATAACTAATCTAGGAACACCTTGTTCCTGTTCAGCATTTTTATTTACATAAAAAGCTGTGCAACTCCATGGTGATTTGGATTTTCTAATTAATCCTTTTTCTAAAAGATTATTAATCTCTTTTTTGCAAAGATCAAGATATTCTTGATTCATTTGAGCTGGCCTTGCCTTAGTTGGAATTTGACTTTCTTTAAAGTCATCAATGTAGGGTAATAAAATGATGTGTTGTTTTCTATTCCAGAAAGCGTTTGGTAAATCATTACACACTTCTGTTTTGAACTGTTGTTCAATAGTTCTAATTTGTCTCTTAGTCTCATCTTTATTAAGATGATCGTTAATATTAAAAATATTTATTTCATTTTTAAGAACACATAATTGTTTTTCTTTACTAATAAGAATGTCTTTGACCTCATTTAACATTCTAGTTTGAGGATCAGTAATAAATTCAAAAATAATTTGCTTATTGTCAATAATGGTAGTAATACCATTTTGATCAATGTTTATTATAGGCATAATATTATGCAAAAAAGGAGTTCCTAGTATAATTCCATGAGTTAAATTTTTAACTAGAATAAAAGATGTTGGTAAACAAACATTTTTATTACAAATATATGCATTTGAAAGTTTATAATTAACTTGTAATTTGTCTCCACCAGCTTGAGTAAGGGCCTGTGTGGTTTTTGAAAAATATTTAGTAGGGATAATTCCCTCTTGAATACAATTAAGATCAGCCCCACTATCGACTAGAGCTATTTCATTTTCCAAAATAAAATTTATACTAACGACTAAAGTAATTTTAACAAACCATTTTTGTGAAGTGACTTTGTCCAGAATAGATAAATAATTATTAGAAGTAGTTTCTTTATTATTGGAAGTACTGACTGCTAAATGTTTCGGAATCTCTAACATAGAAATTCTTTGGGATAAAATATTATTATCTTTTTTAATCTGAGTAATTTCATATTTTAAGAGATTTATTTCTCTTTTTAAATCCATAGTGGAAACAGGGGTTTCATTGGTCTGTCTAAATCTTGATAATACCTCACTAATTTGATAAGGCGCTTCTATAATTAAAGGATCTTCTTTTTTAACAGTTTCCTTCATTAGAAAATTGATCATTTTTTTCTTTAAATTACTATCTGAAATAGTTTCTAAAACCTTTAAGGCTTCATCTTGTTCTATAGTGAGAACATTTAATCCATTCATATCCACAATGCATTTCCAATAATTTATTTCATTGCATTGGCAGCTATTGTTGCCAGAAGATGATGAATCAATAGAAGTATCATTGATATCTTCTATATCTTCATTTGAAGATTCTAATTCTGATTCAGAACTAATTAACAAAACTTTTTCTAATTGGGTCCTTAATTGGTTGTCCTCAATCTCATTTAATGCTTTTTTGGTCCAACACCTATTGGCATAGTGTCCCATTTTTCCACATTATGACAAGTAATGTCTAAATTTTTTGCTTTCCTTTTGCCTTTATTATGGAAAGGTTTTTCTTTAGGTCTTTCTTTGTAATTTTCTCTGTATCTCTTCTTGCGAGGAGATTTATAAAAATTATTGGATTTGTTTTTATTCTTATTATAAGGCTTAATAACCTTATGCTTTTTATTCAGGCCAGGTGGCTTGTCAATGTCAAAAGCAAATTGTTCACAGAATTCTCCTAATTGATGTTTTTCTGATAATTTTTGCTTTTTCAATTGATTTTTTAATTTTATGTCATTGCATAAAGATAATCCTTCATTAATACATGCAGTAATAATTTGGCCATAGGTTAAATCAGCATAATTAATATTTATGCTATCATTTTTTAACCTTAAAGATTGTCTTACCTTCTCAGCAAAAAGATAAGGTAGGCCGTCTACAAATTTAGACTTCCAATGAATAGAAGCAGGATTTTTTAATTGGAAAACTCTTGATAAAAAAGTATCCTTATACCATCTAAAATGGGTTAGCGAAGGACATCTTAAATTTTGTAAAAGTGTTTGTAATTTTTCTGCAATAGGAATATTTGTTCCTACAAAATTATGTAAGATTGCTAAACAAAGAGTATAAACAACATCTTCTTCATTAGTTGTGGTGGTAGTGATATTACCATCTATTTCTATCTTAATTTCTTTTTTGTGATTTAGAATATTTTGTTTCTGAGTATCAGTGAGATAAGCATCCCACCAACCTCTGAGTTGGCCTATAAAACCTGTTACTAAAAAATTTGCTATGACATTATCAGAGTTACCATTTTGCTTACAAACAGTTGAATACATCATCATTCTGTGTATTGTATCAATAATTTGTTTATCATTCAAACCATCAATATTCCACTCATAAATGGCTTTACCAGAATAAGAATTCTGTTATGGTTCAGTTTCCTCAAAGAGTAAATCTTGAGGAGAAGGTCTCTTGTAATAATACTTATCAATAGGTTTGGAAGTATATATTGGATTAATATTATCAATTTTATTAATATCTTGATCAGCAAACATATTTGTCAAATTATTTATATATTCACTATTTTCTGAAATATCATCTTCAGAAATGTCTGAAGTTTCCTTTTGGGATAAAACATTTAAATTTAATCCCTTTAATTTTTGTTCCAGGATTTTAATAAAATCAGCATTATTATCTTCCATCTTGAAACCTTTTACTTCCAAAGGTGGTTGAACAATAGGAGTTTCAACTACTTTTGGTAGCTTATTCTCATTAGTTTGATCCAAAATTAATTTTTGTTGGAAAATTTGTTTTTCAAACATATTTTTTAAAGATAATAAATCTTTTTCAAGAGAAATAAATTGTTCTCCTAAACATAAAAGAAACACATTAGTATAATTTTGAGTTTTAATAATAGAATTTAGTTCTTTGATAGTAACATGGTTACTTTCTATCTTCTGAAGGTTAAGAAAAACATTTGCTTCTATATTTTGCCCTATGCTTATGGGTTGTTTCGGAGGAAATATAGAACTAATTTTTTCTCCTATAGTAGTTTCCCAAGTCTTGGATTGAAGAACTAAAATTTCATTCTTAATCTTTTTAGTAAAATAATTAACAAACCATTTAACAAAAGGAATATAATCCTGGGTTTTGGTTAATTCTTCATAATAATCTTTATTGATTTAATAGTTGTGATTTACGAATAATGTAATTTTTTTTATACTAACGATATACATAAATTAAGGCTTTTTATGTCACTTTTTCATTAATTCTCAATTTTTTTAATTTTAATTTTATTTTTTATATATTTGAAAGGCTTTTATATATATATAAATAAAGTAATTTTATAATTTTTAGAATTTGATCATTATCTTTCTATGTAATTTTTAATCTATATAAAATAGTAGTAAAAGAATGTCATTTTTTTTATAAATATTTCGTAGGATTAATTAAGTTTTTAATCTATAACTTTTTTTAATGACATTTAATTTAAGTCTCTTGTGATTTTTTATTTTTATTTTTAGTATCTACTTTTAAGTCAACTCAGGTGTATCATTTGAATTTTGGGGTAATGTTTTGTACATGTTTAGGATATTATAAACACTTATCTTCAAAAAATTAGAAATTTTTAGCATGCGATAAAGTAAAGATGAATTTTTAAGCTTTTAGTTCTTAAAAATTTATATTTAATTAATTCTTTATCAAAAAAATATTAATTTTTGTATGGGAATTCCTTATAATGTTCTAAAAATATCTATAAAAAAATGCATTTTGAGTACAGGTATGGGCATAGATAATTACTCAAAAATTAAGTAGGTATGAGTGCCGAGAGTACCTTAATACCGACTCATATATATATAATACAAAAATGTCAATAAATATATAGATTTTATTATCACTAGTAACAATTAGGCTAACAAAATCTAAATTTACAATTAAAATCACAACAAAAGATAGTCAAATTCCTCTTAAATTTTTAGGTGGAATAAAAAATATTCCATAGCTAAGACATATATAAAGTTAACAACTAATTTCATACAGAATGCTATTGTTTTCTAAATTTTATTTTGTTTTTATTCAAATAAATTTGTGTTTAGTTTAATAATTAACTTTTTTTATTATTTTGTTTCTATTAATATCATTTAATCAAATAAATGTTTACATTATTCAATTTAGTTTTTGATAATTTAAATACTTTAGTTTATTATTTTCATGATCTAATATTAATGAACTTTGAATATTTTCTTAATTGTGTTAAAATAATATGATATTTTGTGATTTAATAATTTATTGTAGTCTAAGAGTGGGTAACAAATACAAGTATGGGTACTTAACTATCCTGAGGGTATGGGCACGAAGGGTATGAGCACGAGGATTGAGTACTAGTCCACGTACAAATATATTTTCAAATTACAAGTACGAGACGGGTACTACAGTACCCTACTCAGACCCTACTCATTACCATTCCTTCTCGCAAGGTTATATTTTTCAGTGGAAAATAAGAACCAAAACAAATTATTCCCCCATTTTACAATGAGTGAGTCATTTGATCATTTCGTACAAAGATTAAGAAATACTTATAAATAAAATAAGGAGAAGTAATCATACATATTACATTGTTTGTTCAATTTTTATAATTATATTTAACCAATTTTAATCATTTTAAATAAAAATAAAAATTATTGTTCATGATTAACATACATTAGCATAATAGAAAAAAGCGGAGAGATGGACACAAGAGTGCCCATATGGATACTAATACTATACATAGAGAGAATATATGATTATTGTGTGACTTTTTCCTTTTAATTTTATCCTTCATTTAAACAATTAAATTCACAATTTAAATTGATTGATTTAATATATATACCTTTATATAAAAGAGGCTAAATAGCATCCATGGTCCCTTAACTTAATTTCCGGTAACGTTTTAGTCCTTTATCTTTTTTTTTCCGATTTGATCCTTTATTTTAATTTTAAGTGACAATTTAATCCTTTATGTTTTAAAATGTTAACAATATTATCCTTTTATTTTTTACAAAAATTAAAAAAATTCATCAAAATTTTCAACCAAAACCCATAAAATTAATTACATTCTTTAATATAATACAAATTTTATCAAATTCGTAACTCAAATATTCAAATAAACTCATATTTTCATTTTTTATTTGATTTTTAAAATTCCATCTAATAAAGAATAAAAATATGAATTTATTTGAATATTTGAGTTACGAATTTGATAAAATTTGTATTATATTAAAGAATATAATTAATTTTATGGGGTTTGGTTGAAAATTTTGATGAATTTTTTGAATTTTTGTAAAAAAAAAAGGATAATATTGTTAACATTTTAAAACATAAAGGATTAAATTGTCACTTAAAATTAAAATAAAGGACCAAATCGGGAAAAAAAAAAGATAAAGGACTAAAACGTTACCTGAAATTAAGTTAAGGGACCATGAATGCTATTTAGCCTATAAAAGAATACCAATTTCTGGTATAATTTTATCCTTCTAATTCTCCCCTTTGTTTAAACCATTTTATTTACAATTACACCATTATTTACTAATCAAATAACTGATTTATTTTAAACAATCGATGTTATGTTACTTTTATCAAGAAAAACACATAGAGAGACACGTTAATGCATGTCTAAAATTATATAATGACTTGTAGTATGGGTGAAGGAATTAAAAGTTAGACGGTACAAAATGTTGGGTTCGATCTTAATCCACCAGCTTTTATTTTTTCTACTTAAATCCACTCTCTAACAAGAGGGCAAGAATGGTTAGGATGTGTGTCTTTGGGCAGAGCCAAGAATGGGCAATATAATGTGGTATAAAGTATTGGGTTCGATACTAATACACTGAAGTACACTTCATAATGTTTGTTGTCGAGATCAATTACGGTGACTCTAAATAAAAAACTATTAAACCTCTGAATATTTCCATACTATTAAAAAATATTAGGACAACTCTAAATTTTATGCTGATATTGTTAGTTTCAACATCATATCTCGAATGCGAACCTGTAACATTACGTAAATTTCTGGTGGTAATTATATCATCTATCATTACTAGAAAAATTGTTTTTAATGTCGCTCGAAAGCCCATGCTATAGGGCTAAAAATCGACGCTTACGTTGATTTAATATCGATGTCGGACCTATGCTAAAACGGTCAAAGCTAATCCACAACGTCAGTCAAATGACATCCGCCGCTACCTTAGTGTCGGCCAGACCAACTCTACGCTGACACTATCCTCATAAATAGAATATCTGACGCTAATTTATCTCCAGGGCACTTAAATTAAAAAAAAATCACAAATTGTACTCAACGAAATAGTTAGCATCAGCCTAACCGACACCAAATTCAACTAATAAAACTTATCAATTTAATAAAAGTTAACCCTATAAATAATATAGCGTCCGTTGGACCGACACTATATTCAACACTTCAAAAGACGACGCTAATGTAGATTACTTAAAAAAAAATTCTTCCTTTTTGCACCTGGGCAATTATATTTTTACGCCTTATATAATAGTTGATACTTAAGAAACATTAAAATACTTAATATTTTCACAATAAGTCATTGCATTGAGAATATAACAAGTGCACCATAAAGTATCATTTGTTCTGAAACTACAAAATAATAACATAAAGTATGAAATAACAACATAACAAAGTCACAAAATACATATTTGTCGACCAACGACTACAAAACGTAAGCATAACTACAACATCAAGGTTTGTCCAGTGACTGGTCGTCCAAATCATCCTCATAATGAGGATGCAAAGGAAGATGACTTGCACTAGATGATCAACCAGTTGATTGATGCTGCAAAACGTCAATTTGATCTACAAAAAATTACTTTAATAATGCATCAAAAATCATTATCTAACTTATTTGAATGCTCCTTAGCCTCTTCAGCGACCTTGGTGGCCACTTGAGCCACTGCATCATGAGCAATGTGTTCAACTCTAATTCTAGTTGCCCAATCCTCTTCAAAAGACATCTCAATCGTGGAATTAGAAGGATTCTGGGATTGTTGTATAAGCGATGTACACCCACATCGAAGATTAACAGACAAGTCTCATGTACCATAAACCCTAAACCCTAGATGATCAACCAGTTGATTGATGCTGCAAAACGTCAATTTGATCTACAAAAAATTACTTTAATAATGCATCAAAAATCATTCTCTAACTTATTTGAATGCTCCTTAGCCTCTTCAGCGACCTTGGTGGCCACTTGAGCCACTGCATCATGAGCAATGTGTTCAACTCTAATTCTAGTTGCCCAATCCGCTTCAAAAGACATCTCAATCGTGGAATTAGAAGGATTTTGGGATTGTTGTATAAGCGATGTACACCCACATCGAAGATTAACAGACAAGTCTCATGTACCATAAACTCGTCCACGGGTGTGACCCCTTGCGGACTGTGTCCATAAGATAAGTATTGTCGCTCCATCTACCTCTTTAGCACAATCTCCACTTGTTTCGCCAAGTTGTGTTTGTACTTCCTCCAATTTTTTTTAAAAAATATTGCTTAATCGATGGAAAAAATTAATAAGGTAATAGATGATCCAATTTCTAAAATAAATTAAACAAACAAGTCAACATATAGATAACATACTAACTTACACCAACACATGTATAATAAAAGGATTGTTCTTCTAAGACTCTTGGTGTAAATGAGATCATATTCATTTTTGATTGATTTGAAGTATAAAGAATTTACAGAAATAAAGAACTTATATAGGTAGATTATGTGCGACTATCAACCCAAGCACCATTTTTCTTCTTGTGGGTTGTCAAAAATAACTAATCGGGAAGTAAATCTCTTTGAAGATTATTTCTCTACAAATAAAATCAAGATTATTGGACCACAAATAAAATCAACATCTTATGAATATGTAAAGGCAATTCATAATTCGTCAAATTAACTTACGATGAGAACTCACAAGTAGATATCATAACATTCAATTGTATTAATTATAGGTAAATACTAGGTAATACACTCTAGAAATGCAAATATAAAAATACCAAGACAATAAGTGTGGATTTAATACATACGAGCTCAAGTGCAACATCAATGTGAGTCTTGCGTCCTAAGGTGTGGACAGCTCCGCGTCTTGTTGGAGCTCGATTGGTCTTATTTTGGTTGGATATGTTCTTGAATGATATACTTTCCCAATATGCTTGAAGACCAGTCCAAAATTCCTCACCTATCCAACTAGGTCGAATCCCTTTCTTCCTCACCTTTGTAAGCATATCTAACAGTCGACCTTATGATCAAACACACATTTCACGATATCATTATCACGAGGATCCCACAACATCTTCTCCTGCAAATAATAAAAAGCATATATGTACTAACTACTATCAACAAAACAAATAATGCAATTCTCCCTATATATGATGGAAAGATGAAGTGAACATATAATTAATTCAAATGCTTACCTCAAATTTTTCGAACCAATCTTGTCTAATTATTTTGGTGGTTGCACTCCAACCATGGATAGGCTCACGAAATTGGAAATTCCCAGACCTACAGGAAAGATACTTTGAGCATTAGAGAGATATTGTTTGTTTAACAAAACGTCATAGACAGGCACATAAAGAACATTGAGTTAGATAAGTTTTATGAAACATTTATTCAACTAACTTAATCTTCACAATTGACAATTGAAATCAGAGATACATAATATGAGTTCACTCAGTTTTAGACATCATGTCAATTATGTTTAACAAAAGAAAACGATCTTCACATTCAAGATTAAGAGCACAACAATTTAATTTGGTTCAGGTAGATAAGGTCTATGAAATATCTATTCAACTAACTTAACATTCACAATTGGCGATATTAGGGAGTGAGAGTAAAAACACTCAAAAAAAGAAATAGCACTGCTTAGTAACTACTTAAAAACTTTGTATAGCATAATATTGTATTTACACTTTTAAAGTTAATCATTCAAATGGAACAGTAGACATACAATGTTAAAAATTTAATCATAACATGTTTGATTTGTTTTCATTTTTATTTCCTTTACCAAATTAATTCTCATATGAGATAACCACTAAAACACATATTGCAATTTATATTAATTTAATTATTATTATGGCTATTCAAACTATAGCAAAAATAAATCAGTATCATAGATGTGAAAGCGAAAGAACCTCAATAGAAAAATGGCTTTAGACCAAGTAGGGGTGAGATGTATAACACTTAAAAAGGATAACATACAGTAATGATATATATGAATCCAAAAATTGCCAATACAAACTTATCATGAAGCATAAAAAAAGTTATATTTATATTTACATTTTAGAGTTTAATTACAAATTTCTCTCATGATTCAATAACAATTACTAACACTGCATTATTCATGAGATGATATAAGCAAAATAATTCAATGATGAAGACGACATAATATGGAAATTCCTAGACCTACAAGAAAATACTTTGAGCATTATTGTTTTACAACACATCATACACAAACACAAAAAGAACGTTGACATAGATAAGGTTCATGAAACATATGTTCAACTAACTTAACCTTCACAATTGACAATTGACATCAGATATACAGTATATGAGTTCACTCAGTTTTAGACATCATATCAATTATGTTTCACAAAAGAAAACAATCTTCGCATTCAACATTAAGAGTACAACAATTTGATGTTTCACAAAAGAAAACAATCTTCACATTGAACATTAAGAGCACAACAATTTAATTTTGTTCAGGTCTATGAAACATCTATTCAATTAACTTAACTTTTACAATTGACAACAATAAGGAGTGAGAGTAGAAACACTCAAAAAATATAGCATAAAACTGCAGTTATATTTCTAAAGTTAATCATTCAAATGGAAGAGTAGAGACCGTGTTAAAAATGTAATCATAACTTATTTGATTTTCATTTCATTTTTATTCCCTTTACCATTTGAATGATTAACTTTAAAAATGTAACTGCAATTTTATGCTATTTCAGGGAGTAAAACAAGAAACACTAAAAAAATATACCATTGCTTAGTAACTAATTAAAAACTTTGTATGGTATAAAATTGTGATTACACTTAAATATAATCATTTAAATGGAACAATTAGATAGTGTTAAAAATGTAATCACAATATTTGATTTTCATTTCATTTTAATTCCGTTTACCAAATTAATTCTCATATCTGATATAAGCACTAAAATACATTTCACAGTTCATATTAATTTAATTATTGTTATGACTATTCAAACTAAAGCAAAAATAAAGTACCATAGATGTGAAAGTGAAAGAACCTCAATAAAAATGGCTTCAAATGATAGGGTTCAATAACAATTACTAACATACTTTAATGCTACTTCATTAGATGATAAGAAAAATAATTCACATGTAAATTCCTAGACCTACAGGAAAGATAGTGTTAAGGAGATATTGTTTGTTTAACAGTGCTGTCGCAGTCTAAATTTCGAGTATTTCTCGATTTTAATGGAGTCGCCACCAAAGTTTATTTAAATTAGGGAAAACATTGGGAAACCCTTAAATAGAAAAAAAAATGGTCTTTAAAACTAAATTTTGACTTCAGAAGTCGATTATGCGTAGGGAATGTATTAGCACCCTATGACATCCGTTAAAATACGGTTACCTATAATTAATTGTGCAAAATTAATATTAACTCAAATATATTTATTTCCCTTTATTATTAAAATTATTTATTTTTAATGTGATTTTGAATAAATATGTGCTTAAAAAAGGAAAGGAAAAAAAGAAATTTTTTATTAATGTGCTTGACAAGAGTGATCTTGCTCCTATGTATCTCCCAGTGCGATGGAGAAATCAAAGCTACATAGTTCTTGGATTGAAAATGCGGATGTGTTGATTACTTTTAAAGAAAAATATGTTTTGTTATCAATAATAAAATAAATAAAAGGTTTTGGCGAAAGAAAATGAGTTTGTTTGTCTTGAATAATTATTTTGAAATACGAGTTTTAAGACTATCAAGTTGTACAACTCGTGTCTCAAAAACTCAAAGAGTAAAAAGATGTCTCATCTAGTTAACCTTCATAAGAGTATTTTATATTATTTTCATTTTTCTAAAAATCGAATTTAAAACCACCAAGTAGTACAACTTGTGTCTTAACAACTCAAAGATTAAAAAGATGTCACATCTAATTAATCAAATTTAAAAAATTGATTTTAAATTAATTTATTTATAAAAATGAGTTTTAGAACTGTCAAATTGTACAACTTATATTCTAAAAAAATTAAAAGATGTCACATCTAATTAACCTTTAATAACAGATATATTAATTTTTGTTTTCTTTTTAAAAATTAAAATTTGACGCAGAATATTAAATAAATTTGGAAGATCTTATAAAATAAAAACGATAATAAAGACAAAAATAAAATAATTGTTAAGACAAACTCTCAATTTTAAAGTTTTGATGAAAATAAACAAAGGTTAATTAAAAGATTGTTAATTATGATTCTAAGTATATTGTTAATTTAACCTATGCTTTTGAGTGTGTTAATTCAAAGATAGGTTTCAAAAGAATCAAAGAAAACAGAAGCAGAGAACATTCTTCACATTCTGGAAAACTGAGAATGTTCGCCAGGCTGTGACAGCATAAAGACCCAACTTTCTCCATCGCTTAATTAAAGTTGTTGGCTCTGGAAGTTACATGAATATGATCACTACATGGCAGAGAACACATAGGATCTATTCAAATCAAAGAGGACATTCGAATTGCAAAAGAAAAAGACTCTCAAACAAGCCTGTCCAGACAGTTCTGGAAATGACTGTCAAGACTGTTAAAACAATCTTGAAGTCAAAGTCAGTTTCCAATATGGCCACAAAAACGTCCAAATTGATTATCAGCCTCCAAGGATACCTAAAGTACAAAAAGTCTAGAATGATGATCAATCTCCAGTCAGTTTTAAAAGCTTCAGTACAAGCTTCCTACATCAAGCTTTCATGATCGTTTTCAATCTGTTTTGAATGGTTCAAAGCTTCAGTTCAAACTATCAATATTATCTCTTATCAGAAGCATTAGAGGATCACTAAATATTCAAGAAAGTTTGATTCAAAACGCAACATACAGCTCAACCTAAACAGAAAATAAAAAGAGTCAAAAGTGGATTATTTTTATTTAAAAATAATGCCTCTGGTCAAGTCAGATAAAGGCATTAACAACGGCTATGTTGGCCTTTATTAAATGCTCTCAAGCCTATAAAAGGAAGACCACAGGTCAAGGAAAACACAGAAGTTCAAGTGCTAACAAGTTTCTCCAAATCATTCACATTCACATACTTGAAATTCTGCAAATCATTTACAGAATCAGTTGTAGTTAAATTCATTTTACTCTGATATATTCATACTGATTTATCTGTAAAAGAATTGAAATCTCAAACAAGAGTTGAGACATTTCATATTCTAAACAATCTCATTATTGTAAAACTCAAACTATAAGAGTTTAATATAGTTTGAGGTAGATTGTAAGAAATCGTATCAAGACAGATAGGTAATTTGATTAATCTGATACCAGGTGGAATTCGATTAAGTTCTATAAACAAAGATCAAGGTTGATCTAGGCTAGGTGCTGTAAAACCAAGAAGGTTCTTGTTTTAAACACTTAGTGGAAAATCTCACAATTGTGGGGACTGGACGTAGCCCAAGTTGGGTGAACCAGGATACATCTGTGTGTGGTATTTCTTATCTTTAATCTCCTTATCAAGTTTGATTGTTTTTAAGATTAAAATACAATACCGTTTTTCTGTTTTACACACTAATCTGAACGTTCTCCGTTTTCTGATAAAACCAAGAACGTTCTCCGTTTTTCTGCTTCCTTAACCAGGAACTTTCTTGAGTTTAAAACTGAAGTTTTTCAGGAAATTTTGAAAAGGGAGATTTACAATTCAAACCCCCTTCCTTGTAAATCAATTTTGCTACTTCAATTGGCATCAGAGCAAGGTCTCTAAAAAGAACACCTAACCAGTGTTAGAGAAAAAGATTCAGAAAATGTCCAAAGCAAAATACATTATTGAGGGAGGATCCTCAAACAGACCACCATTCTTTGATGGTACTGATTATTACTTTTGGAAAAACAAAATGCAATTGTTTCTCAAATCACAGGACACAGGCATGTGGAACATCATAATAAATGGAAATCATGTTCCAAGAATGAATCAAGAAGATCCAGCTTCAACAGAAAAGAAAGAAGCATACTGGACTCCTGATGATAAAGCTAAGGTACTCCTAAACTCTAAAGCTCATTTATTCTTATCGTGTGCTTTGAGCAGGGAAGAAAGTGAAAGAGTAGACGAATGTGAAACTGCTAAAGAAGTATGGGACACATTACAAACTCACCATGAAGGCACAAGCCATGTCAAAGAAACAAGAATAGACATTGGTATAAGAAAATTTGAATTATTTGAGATGCACGAAGGAGAAACCATTGACGAGATGTACGCAAGATTCACAACAATAGTGAATGAAATGCGTTCTCTTGGCAAAGCCTATTCAATACAAGACAGGGTCAGAAAGATCATGAGATGTCTTCCAATTGTATGGAGACCAATGGTAACAGCTATAAGCCAAGCCAAAAATCTTGAAACACTTCCCCTGGAAGAATTGATAGGAACTTTAAGAGCACATGAAATACTGCTACAAGAAGATAAACCTGCCAAGAAAGGCAAAGCAGTAGCTCTGAAGGCATCTCAAGAAAGCATCATACTACAAACTGATGAAGAACCAGAAGAAACTGGACAAGAAGATGTTGATGAAGAAATTGCTCTTCTCACCAGAAAAATACAAAGAATGATGAGAAGGAGAGATCAAATCAAAAAAGGATTTCCCAATAAAAATCCCAAAACAGAAGTTGATAAGAGCCAGATTACATGTTTTGGTTGCAATAAACTAGGACATTACAAATCTGAATGTCCCTTGAATAAGAAATCAATGCTGGCCACATGGGATGACTCAGAAGAATCAGACACAGAAGAAGAAGAAGCCAACATATGTTTGATGGTAGATACAGAAGAAAACGAGGTAATCAATTCTGAAGCCTGTTCTCTGTGTGAATTAATGGGAAAAGAATTTGACAACTTGCTAAATGATTCGAACACTCTCATACAAAAATGTAGTTCCTTCAAAGAACAAGTTTTTAAAGAAAAAGAAGAAAAAGAAAAGGCTCAGGCCATGATTGAGATTCTCAAAAATACCATTCAAGAACTGAGAGGATCAAAACAGCAAAGTTGTGAAATTCAGAAAGGTCAAGAACGTTCTGCAGCTAAAACGGAGAACGTTCACCTTAAATCTGAAAATGAAATATTGAAAACTGATTTGCTTAATTTTATAAAAGCTACTGAAACTTTTCAGAAAATCATGGGATCACAAATAGGAATATTTGATAAAGCTAGTCTTGGTTTCGATCAATCTCAAAAAACCAAAATGTATGAAAACTTTTTTATTCCGGAAAGCAAGATCGAAAAATGCAAAACAAAATGTTCATACTGTAAAAAACTTGGACATTTGGAATTTGCTTGCTATTTCAAAAAACGGGATGAGAAGAATAAGAGCAGAAAGATATTTGAAAGAAAAGAGCCAATTTTGAAAAAACCAGAACGTTCTCCAGCCTATTCTCAAAACGGAGAAAGTTCAAGAAGAAAAACTGAACCTTCTCCAGAAAGTTTGAAAAAGGGAGAACGATCCAGAATCTTTACACAATCAAGATTCCAACCTTCGAAAACTCAGATTTCAAAAACAATACCAAGACCAACTGTTAAATGTTCATATTGTCTCAAATTTGGTCATCAAGAATCAACATGTCATTTTAAAAAGAAAGAAATGATTAAAACTCACTCTCAAGGACCCAAGACAAAGTGGGTACTGAAAGTTAAAGTAACACCTTATGCAGAATGGATTTCAACTTGTCAAGAGAAAGCCATGGTTCTTGGACAGTGGCTGTTCAAGACATATGACAGGAGATAAAAGCTGTTTCATGTCATTTGAAAAGAAAGAAGGAGGTTCTGTAACCTTTGGTAACAACAACCAAGCTCAAATCAAAGGTAAACGAACCATTGGTAAGAAAAACTCAGCTCAAATTTCTGATGTTCAATATGTAGAAGGTCTGAAACATAATCTCTTAAACATAAGTCAACTATGTGACAATGGCTTCTGTGAAGTTAAAAACAAAACTGGCGAACTCATTTTTTCAAGTATAAGAAAGAAAAATCTTTATGTTTTATACCTTGAAGAATTACCTGATGAATCCTGCTTCATGTCCATAAACAAAGATAAATGGATTTGGCACAAGAGGACAGGACACATCAGTATGAAAACTATTTCAAAGATTTCAAAACTAGAACTTGTTAGAGGATTACCAAAAATCAATTTTGATAAAGATAAAATATGTGAAGCTTGTGCTAAAGGAAAACAAGTTAAAAGTAGCTTTCATCCAAAAGAGTTTATTTCCTCAAATAGAGTCCTTGAGCTGCTTCACATAGATCTTTTTGGTCCTATTAAAACAACAAGTCTAGGTGGAATGAGATATGGTTTTGTTATTGTTGATGATTACTCTCGATATACATGGGTCTTATTTTTAAAACAAAAAGATGATGCATTTGATGCTTTCAAAAACTTTTGTAAGAAGGTTCAAAATGAAAAAGATTCCAAAATCATTTCTGTAAGAAGTGATCATAGAGGAGAATTCATAAATGCCTCTTTTAAAAACTTTTTTGAAGATCTTGGCATTTCTCATAATCTATCTTGTGCAAGAACTCCTCAACAAAATGGAGTTGTTGAAAGAAAGAATAGAACATTGCAAGAAATGGCAAGAACAATGTTGGAAGAATCAAATGTTGAAAAATACTTTTGGGCTGAAGCCATAAACACTTCATGCTACATTTTAAACCGTTTGACAATAAGAAAAATCATCAACAAAACACCATATGAAATCTGGAAAAATAGAAAGCCAAACATTTCATATTTTCACATTTTTGGTTGTTATTGTTACATCTTGAACAACAAAGAAAACCTTGGAAAGTTTGATGCTAAATCAGACAAAGCCATATTTTTGGGATACTCGACCGAATCTAATGGATTTTGTGTGTTTAATCTCAAAACAAAGGTTGTTGAAATTAGTATACATGTATTATTTGATGAATTTGATGATCTGGATATAAGCAAGAAAGATGATGAAGAAGAACATTCTAGACAGCAGCAGCAGAATGTTCCCCAGGAAAACCAGACTGATAAACAGTCTCCACTTCATTCTCCTCCAAAAAGCTGGAAAATAATCAGTGATCATCCCCAAGATCAGATTATTGGAAATACAGCTGATGGAATTCGAACCAGAATGTCTTTCAAAGAGGATGACAACAACAACATGGCAATGATCTCCCAACTCGAACCAAAGTCAATCAAAGAAGCCATAGTTGATCAATCTTGGATTAATGCAATGAAAGAAGAACTTCATCAGTTTGAAAAGAATGAAGTCTGGAATCTTGTCCCAGATCCTCAAAACCAGACCATTATAGGAACAAGATGGGTGTTTAGAAACAAACTGGATGAAGAAGGTAAGGTCATTCGTAACAAAGCCAGACTGGTTGCTCAAGGTTACAATCAACAAGAAGGTATTGACTATGATGAAACTTTTGCACTAGTTGCAAGGTTAGAGGCTATAGGAATCCTTCTTGCATATGCATCTCATAAACTCATAAAACTTTTTCAAATGGATGTAAAAAGTGCTTTTTTAAATGGTTTTTTAAATGAGCAAGTTTATGTACGACAACCCCCTGGTTTTGAAGATCAATCAAAACCAGACCATGTTTATAAACTTACCAAAGCTCTATATGGTCTGAAACAAGCACCAAGAACTTGGTATGAAAGATTAAGTTCTTTTTTAATCAAAAATGGTTTTTCCAGAGGAAACATTGACACTACACTCTTTAAGAAAAATGATAAAAATGATTTACTCATAGTGCAAGTGTATGTTGATGATATAATCTTTGGTTCCAACAATGAAAAAATGTGTGATGCCTTTTCAAATCTTATGCAAAGTGAATTTGAAATGAGCATGATGGGGGAGTTGAGATACTTTCTTGGTTTACAAATTAAGCAGCATGATGATGGCATTTTTATTTGTCAAGAAAAATATACAAAAGATCTTTTAACAAAATATAAAATGAATGAAGCCAAAATCATGACTACTCCCATGCATCCATCTTCTTCATTAGACAAAGATGAAAATGGAAAGTCTGTCTCTGAAAAAGAGTATAGAGGAATGATTGGTTCTTTGTTATATCTAACTGCAAGTAGGCCTGATATTGTATTTGCAGTAGGATTATGTGCTAGATTTCAATCTGCACCCAAAGAATCTCATTTAAGTGCTGTAAAAAGGATTTTTAGATATCTTGTTGGTACTACTGATCTTGGTCTATGGTATAGAAAAGGTACACATTTTGATCTTGTAGCTTACTGCGACGCTGATTATGCTGGGGATAAAACTGAGAGAAAAAGCACAAGTGGCTCATGCCAGTTCTTGGGAGAAGCTTTAATCAGCTGGTCATGTAGGAAGCAAAACACAATTGCACTATCAACTACTGAAGCTGAATACGTATCAGCTGCAAATTATTGCTCCCAAGTAATTTGGATAAAGAATCAACTTGAAGACTTCTCTGTAAGTTATTCTAATATTCCAATTTACTGTGATAATACCAGTGCTATAAATTTGTCTAAAAATCCAATTCAGCATTCTAGATCTAAGCACATTGAAATCAAGCATCATTTTATTCGAGATCATGTTAGCAAGAAAAACATTGAATTAATCTTTGTTGATACCCAAAATCAGCTTGCTGATATATTTACAAAGCCTCTTGTTGAGGAGAGTTTTAATTCAATTAAGGAAAGACTGAAAATCATGAGAAATCCAGTGAAATCTCATTAAAAAATGCTTCTGCAGAAAACGGAGAACGTTTATCAATCTCCGTTTTTCAGGCAACTTTCTCTGTTTTTAAATCAACTTTCTCCTCTGCGCATGCAAAAAGGAAAATGGGAGTTTTGGAATTTAATGCTCTTGTCCCCTGCCTCCAAAAACGCCCTGACACCCTTTCAAAGTAGTGGCGTTACATCTTTTCAAAACCTCCTTCCCTAGGTTTCACTCATCATTATCTATTCTCTCTAAAAAGGCAATTCTGCCTTTGCAGTTTCTCACAAACCCTTCAGAATCCTTCCCTTCGTCTTCTTCTAAATCCTTTTGCCTTTCTGAAAAAACTCCAATGGCCAGAACTAAATCCAGTGCTCGTAAAAATACACGTGCTAAATCACCATCACCACCACCTTCTTCTCCATTTCGCAATCGTTCACCTCCTCCACCACCCAGACCCTCTCCCATCAAAATGCCCTTTTCTTCATCAGGATCCTCATCTTCATCTTCAAGGGAATCAAGCCCTATCCCTCTTCCTATTAAACCACTCGCAACGATTTTTCCTCCTTCTCACCCTAAATTTGTACCCAACACTGCTCAAGTTCCTCCTCACTTGAGAAACACCACTAAACCCCCAAAACGAAGGTCTATAAGAGTTCTTTCTGGAATAGGGACTTCGAACCCTAAAAACACTGATGCTCCCGTGTTTATAATTTCTGACTCTTATGAGGAAGAAATGGATGTCCCTCCTTCCAGTGCTCCAGCAACCTCTCAACAAAAAACATCCCAAACACAGCAACAAACTTCTGAACCTTCATTTACAACTCCTCCCAATCAAAAGAGAAAGAAGTTAAATGAAATCGCTTCTCCATCCAAACCATCTCAACCCCCATCTAAAACCATGAAAAAAAAATCTGCTGTAACCCTCTCTCAATACCTAGCTAGGAAGAATCTGAAGAATCCCCAGATAAGTAAAACTAGGGCACCAAAACAGCTCAAAAAGAAGCCATCTCCTTCTGCCCCTCCAAACGTTCCTTCTGACCCCCCCATTATTCCTTATGCCCCCCTTATACTCCTTCTACCACCCCAAACGTTTCTTCTGCCCCCCACACTATTTCTTCTGCTCCCCAACATTCTCCATCTGACCCTCAAAACTATCCCTCTGATTCCCCTCTCTGCAACTAAAATTTTCAAAGAGAAATGGGTTGATCGTCCTATTGGAGTGGGACGGGTTGTCATGTTTGACAATGTGGTCGTTGATGGAAATGCTATAAAACATCACACTGATGTTTTAGGCTGGACTTCCTTCCTTCAAACATCAGAATGCTATTACCCAGATGTAATCAGGGCATTCTACTGCCAAGCAAAAACTTTCCTTGATAAGTCCCTGATCATCTCCAAAGTTAAAGGGGTTGAAATCATCCTAACCCCTGAAACTCTGGCCACAATTCTGAATCTTCCCACTGAAGGGCCTGCCATTTATGGAGAAAAATGGTATAATGCTTTAAATCTGGACAAGACAGAGGTACTCTCTGATCTGTTCCTAGAAGGGTCTACAAGACAACTCTCAACCTTCCTCAAACCCCTTCCCAAAATTTTCAATAGCATCAGTCATCACACCATACTTCCCCACTGTGGAAGTCATGAGTATGTCTCTGATAATGATGCCCTTGTAATCCATCACCTTTTAAACTGCAAGCGCCTAAACCTTCCCCACATAATCATCAATCATATGATTACTGCAGCCAACAAGTATTACAGGAAGAATATTGTCTCTTATGGGATGATTTTTACCAAGACATTCAGGTATTTTCAAATCCCTCTCAGTAATGAGAAAAGCTTGATCAAAATCTCCAAGTTTTCTTCAAATAATATTCTCATATGAAGAAAGCTACGTCTGAGGCAAGTGCTCCTTCATCCTTTCCACCTTCACTAAAAAGGAAGCGCTCCTCAAGGAAAAGAGCTGCTGATCCTGCTGCAATCCCAGCCTCACCACAGCCCTCACCAGATCTTCCTGAAGCAGCAGAAACTGCTCAAGAATGTTTTGTTGAAAACAGAGAAAGTTCTCCAAACCTTCCTCACACTTTCTCCGTTTTTCCCCCAACTACAACCTTGTCCTCCATAGACTTTCTCCACCACATCCATTCACCCATAGACGACATGTGCACTCTCCTACCACATCAGCACGTCTCCTCTATGTCACCCCTCTTCATTTCCCCACAGAAAACCAATCCTTCTATCTTTGGGATAAGTCAATTCTTGACTTTTTCTAATAATCTTGGACCATCCATTAATCAGAAATCCAATCCCTCACCTTCTACCTCCACTCCTCCAACTTCCACTCATCCTGCTTTTGCTATGCCTCCTCCTCCTCCTCTTCCACCAAAGGAACCTACAAACTCTGAGATCATGGCTGCCCTACAAACTATTATGGCACGCCAAACTCAGCAGGATTTAGAGTCAACCCTCCTACACACATGGTTGACAGAGCAACTTGCTCCAAGACTTGGACTTGTTCCTCCTCCTATTCATCCTTCTCCGCCTCCTCAACCTGTTGCTGATCCTGCCAAGTCCTCTTCTTCAAAAGGATCTTCACCATCCTTGGCATCTTAGGATCTTTTTCTCCTACCTTTTTGTTGTGACAAAGGGGGAGAATTAATTTGAAGATTTTAGATTAAGTTTTAGTCCTTAATTAGATAGAAGTCCTTTTGTATTTGGTACTTCTGTATATTTTCTGACTTAATCTCACTATGTAATTGTCATTGATATCTAATGAAATGTCTTTATGAATCCATTTGCTGAATTGATTTATCTTTTGAAATTGCATGATTTATCTTCTGTTAAATTTAAATCACTGCACAAATTGAGGGGGAGCTTTCAAGCACTTTCAAAATTAAAATCAAAATTAAAATCTAAATTAACATATTTGTCATCATCAAAAAGGGGGAGATTGTTAAGACAAACTCTCAATTTTAAAGTTTTGATGAAAATAAACAAAGGTTAATTAAAAGATTGTAAATTATGATTCTAAGTATATTGTTAATTTAACCTATGCTTTTGAGTGTGTTAATTCAAAGATAGGTTTCAAAAGAATCAAAGAAAACAGAAGCAGAGAACATTCTTCAAATTCTGGAAAACGGAGAATGTTCGCCAGGCTGTGACAGCATAAAGACCCAACTTTCTCCATCGCTTAATTAAAGTTGTTGGCTCTGGAAGTTACATGAATATGATCACTACATGGCAGAGAACACATAGGATCTATTCAAATCAAAGAGGACATTCGAATTGCAAAAGAAAAAGACTCTCAAACAAGCCTGTCCAGACAGTTCTGGAAATGACTGTCAAGACTGTTAAAACAATCTTGAAGTCAAAGTCAGTTTCCAATATGGCCACAAAAACGTCCAAATTGATTATCAGCCTCCAAGGATACCTAAAGTACAAAAAGTCCAGAATGATCATCAATCTCCAGTCAGTTTTAAAAGCTTCAGTACAAGCTTCCTACATCAAGCTTTCATGATCGTTTTCAATCTGTTTTGAATGGTTCAAAGCTTCAGTTCAAACTATCAATATTATCTCTTATCAGAAGCATTAGAGGATCACTAAATATTCAAGAAAGTTTGATTCAAAACGCAACATACAGCTCAACCTAAACAGAAAATAAAAAGAGTCAAAAGTGGATTATTTTTATTTAAAAATAATGCCTCTGGTCAAGTCAGATAAAGGCATTAACAACGGCTATGTTGGCCTTTATTAAATGCTCTCAAGCCTATAAAAGGAAGGCCACAGGTCAAGGAAAACACAGAAGTTCAAGTGCTAACAAGTTTCTCCAAATCATTCACATTCACATACTTGAAATTCTGCAAATCATTTACAGAATCAGTTGTAGTTAAATTCATTTTACTCTAATATATTCATACTGATTTATCTGTAAAAGAATTGAAATCTCAAACAAGAGTTGAGACATTTCATATTCTAAACAATCTCATTATTGTAAAACTCAAACTATAAGAGTTTAATATAGTTTGAGGTAGATTGTAAGAAATCCTATCAAGACAGATAGGTGATTTGATTAATCTGATACCAGGTGGAATTAGATTAAGTTCTGTAAACAAAGATCAAGGTTGATCTAGGCTAGGTGCTGTAAAACCAAGAAGGTTCTTGTTTTAAACATTTAGTGGAAAATCTCACAATTGTGGGGACTGGACGTAGCCCAAGTTTGGTGAACCAGGATACATCTGTGTGTGGTATTTCTTATCTTTAATCTCCTTATCAAGTTTGATTGTTTTTAAGATTAAAATACAAAACCGTTTTTCTGTTTTACATACTAATCTGAACGTTCTCCGTTTTCTGATAAAACAAGAACGTTCTCCGTTTTTCTGCTTCCTTAACCCAGAACTTTCTTGAGTTTAAAACTGAAGTTTTTCAGGAAATTTTAAAAAGGGAGATTTACAATTCAAACCCCTCTTCCTTGTAAATCAATTTTGCTACTTCAATAATAACATTAAAATTGTAGTTCAATCTATTAAGTAAACAAAACACAATAATAGACCCAACAACCAATAATAATATTTAATAATAATAATAATATAACATTGTACTTGCCTAGTAATAATTAATAATACTTGTAGCTGCAATAGAAGTAAAGCGAAAGTTTGAAAAGGAGGTCTGAAACACGGTAATAGTACTGTAACTTGCAGCTTCTTCAATAAAGCAAAAAAAAATGTTTGAAAACAATAGTGCTGTAACTTGTAGCTTCTTCGATAAAGTAAAAAGTTTGAAAATCAAATAGAAGCAGAAAACATTTGCACTAATGAAAAAAATAGGGTTTTGAAGAGAAAGATAACAAGTTGCCCTACCTTTCTTTCAGAAAAAGAAAAAATATGGGTTTCATAAAGAGAAATGGCATAAATAAAAAATGGAGAGATTGAGGAAATACATGTCTTTTCTGATACTGATAAAGGCCACAGCGAAGATAGCGACAGCGGTGCACAGTGGGGTGGGCGGCTGAATAGGAACGTCGGAAAGGTTTTCTTCTCTATTTTATTTTTTATTTGACTTTCGTTGGTTGTGTTGTTAAAATGAACTTGAGTTGTTATGAGTTGATTTGATGAAGGAGAATGGTGGATTTTTGGATCTCTTTATCTTTTTCTTCTCTTTTTTCTTAACATCAAATCTATTCAAAAAAAAAAGTTTCCATTTCTTATTGATTTTTGGTATCAATTTATAGGTAAAGTGGTGAATCTTTCTGTTCATTAAATAAAATAAAATTTTGGATTTTTTATTGTTTTGCAGCAATCCTCAAGCAACCTTAGATAGTTAGAGAAAAAAGTGGCTCACCTTTTTGATTGAGTGCATTATGAGTGAAGATTTTAGCCTTATCAGTACTAATGAGTACAAAACAAGGAACCTGAAAGGAAGGGGGACTGAAGAGAAAGAAGGAGTGCTGGACAAGAGAACCCATTTATTTATTTATTTTTATTTTTGCATTAGGAACAAGGTAAATATGCACACAAGATTTGGTCAGATTTTATAAAATGATGATTTTTTTGATTTAATAATAATTACAAAATATTTTTTTTAACATATGATTAATATTATTGCTTTTTTTGTTTTTTGAATTGGGAGAACAAAATTAGGGTATTACTAGTACATCACAGGCACGAGAAGAAAATTGAGGCGTTAAAGAGATATTATTTTTTTAACAACACATCATAGAAAGGCAGGGAAAGAATAAGAAAATTGAGGCGTTAGAGAAATATTACTTTTTTTAACCACACTTCATAGACAAGCATGAAAAGAATATTGAGGTAGATAAGGTTTATAAAAAATATAAGGTTTATAAAATATCTAACTTAACATTCACAATTGATAATGGAGATAACATATATTCTATATGAGTTCACTCACATCATGTCAATTATGTTTCACAAAAGAAAACAATATTTACATTCAAGATTATGAGCACAACACTTTAAAGAGATATAATATCATACCAACCCTAAAGATCACATTATTATCATAATAACAGAAAAATACAAACTAATATATAAACACAAAGGCAGAAGCAAAAGGAAATGATTACATTTTGTTAGAAACAAGTATAAACACATATAATGGAAGCAAACAAAAAATTGTAAATGGAAATACCTAAATTTCTACAAAAATTGCTTTTGATAAAAAAGAAATCTCTAAATTTCAATTGAGAAAAGAGAAATACCTAAATTTATATTCACAAACTAAAATTGCTATTCATAAAACAGAAATTCATCATAAATTTCTTTTTACAAAAATCATAAAATGAGAATAATAGATAACATACCAAGGATTAATAGATTTGTGGTGAGTCCGGGAAAAACACAAATGGTGGTAGCAGTGGTGGGTTTGCGGTAGGTGGTGATGAGTGACGAAGTGATTGAGGGCAAACGAGGGGGAGGTTTATCTACTGGTGGTGGTGGGTTTTCTGGTGAGTGAGGGAAAATGAGAAGAATGTGAGGGAAATGAGAGGAATCGTGATAGAAATGAGATGAATCGCGAGCTTATCGCCGCCAGCAAGACTTCCGCCACCAGTAAGGGCGACAGTGACAAAAAAAGAGAGGGCGAGGGTGAGCAGGAACCACATTACACATTATGTGAGCATATTAAAATATAGCGTCGGTCCCGCTAATGCTAAAAAGTTGAATAAAATATAGCCATATTATTGTAGCGTCGGCTACCCAACGCTAATTATTGATGCAAATATAAAAACATGTTATTGATTTAGTGTGTGTTGGACCAACGCTAGTAGCATCGATTTAAGAAGTTTATACTAAATATGAACGCTAAAATGAATTTTTCTAGTAGTACATAAACAAAAAAAAATGTTACATATCCAACCGTGCATGCAACATAAATCAACAATTAACTAAACACAAAGCTCTAATAATGTTTGCATACACATTCTTACTCTAATCTAAATCATGTGAATTTCTAATTATCCAACTATCATAACTTCATATCCAACTACCTTTTTATAAGCATATGTATCTTTCGGAATAATGTTTGCATACACATTCTTACTCTAATCTAAATCATGTGAATTTCTAATTATCCAACTATCATAATTTCATATCCAACTACCTTTTTATAAGCATATGTATCTTTCGGTTCAGAGTATATCATACAATTATAATGAAATAAAATTAAACAAAATATGAAATTGAGATTCTAGTATAATAATGTGAAATTTAGACTTACCCCTTTCAAATGTCTAATATTTTAAATCACAGTATCTTTGTAGCTAGAGGTGCTACCCTCATCTGCTTTTATGTTTCCATTTTTTTCTTGCATCAACAATATTTCTGTCACTAGAGGTGCTGTACTTGAATAAATGTATAAAAATACCTGAATAGATTAATAAATAAAACAAATTAAAATACTAGTATTAAAAAATAATTAACTTTTACAAGAAAAGTGTTGTTTAATGTAACCTACAACATCGTGTTTTTTTTTTTAAAAAACACTTTATAAATTACATTGAAAAAATATTGTTTATATATTTAATAATGTTGAAATACATTACGCTTGTAAACGCAGTCTAATGCTTAAAAAAGCATAGTTTACATATAAGGTGTGTGTTTTTATGTTGTCATTAACTTCTTATTAGTGACCTCAACTCTTCTTTGTTGGAGTATGTATGTAGTATCGGTAAAAAATTAATTAATATTTGTTTTCTTTTAAAATATTTTTTAATTGCAAAAACACAATGTGTGTCTAGCAAAACAAAAGCATAGAGAATTAAAAAAATACATAAAAAGAATAAGAAATTGATTGGTAACACCAAATAGTCAAATATAAAAGAAAGCATCCTCTTCTATGTCTTAATCAACCACACAAAATGACTTTGATGTTTTCCAAAATATGATTGATATTAAACTCTTGACGACGCAAAAGAACACTATTTATGATCTTCTAAATTGACCACACACAAAATAGTTTAGATAAGATTCAACACCTTTGTTACTCTTTTACCACCTCCTCCAAGCACACCAAACAAAAGGGCATGATCTAGATCAACATTGGGAAGCACACACTAACCAAAAAAATTGACTTCAAGACCGTCCTCCATACCAATCCAAAAAATTGACATTCAAAAAGTAGATGTAATTTCTACCATACCACACTCACTCACACAAAAGCGAAAAGTCAGTCTAACTAACCTCCTTTGATATATTAAAATTTGTTGCAAACTATAGAAATTAAAATTAAACAATGTTCAGTAAAAAGTAAACAAATGTGTTGACAAAAGGAGGAGTAGATGGAGTAAAATTTCATAAATCATGTTATGTTTCTCCTCATATACAAGTCATAATTCGCAATAGCTAAGCAACTAATGGAAATAGATATAGACAATCTCATATATTCTTTTTTTTTTTGCCTTATGCAAAAATAGTAATGTGGTATAAAAAATAGGCTAAATAGCACCCGTGGTCCCGTAACTTAATTTCAGTTAACGATTTAGTCTTTTATCTTTTTTTTTTCTTCACATTTTGGTCCTTTATGTTTTTAAATAATTTCAGCGTTACCCTTTAAGTAGGGTTCCGTTACAAAAAAAGTTAAAAAGTCAATTCTCCGTTTCCTTTTCACTTGGTTTTCTCTTACGTTTCTATTTATGTTGTTTGGTTTAGGGTTATTATTTCTCCCATTCACTTTCTCCTTTCATGTTTTCTTCTCTCTTCTTCTCTTCTCCCTTTTCCTCTTTCTTTCTCAACATCACATTTAAGAATCTGGGTATGATCGTGTAGGGTTATTATCGCTCTCGATTTGCTGTACTTATATTCTATATATAAATAAAAATAATAATGATCGTGTAAAAAATATAAGATGAATATGAATAAAACACACATACTAATAAAATAAATATTACCACAAATGCGGGGTCTAAGCGTTTAGCAACAAAAGAGGTCCACTCTTCAAGTGTTATGAAGAGTTTGTAAATGTTTGAAGCTTCAACATTCACATTTCCACACTTGTCTCTTAGGTAACAATTCGACAGATGAGATCTAAATCCTCTGTGAATTTTACCGGCCACTCTAAGTACGTAATTTTTATGCACATCTTCAATGTTAAAAGCGCTCCGAAAACCAAATAAATAAAGAGTTTGAATAAAAGTATTTCAATAGAAAAAATTATAATTAACAAAAAAGTGGAGTAAAAAAGTTAATTACTTGCACATCCCTCCACAGTATGTCTTTAGCATCCTTCAATGCTTTGTCTCTCCAGTCATCGATTGTTATGGGATATTTTGGCGGACAACAGCACCGATGTAGCTTACCATCATTGAAGTGTTGGGCTCAATCGGCTGGCCACTTTCATTCCATCCCACCTAATTAACTCATAGCTAGAGTGTAAATGATTGCTTTCAAAAAAGAAAAAAAAAATAAAATCTAAACAAAAGTATAGTATATATACCTCAAATTTTATTCCAGTACTTCTTGCTATAATGACTTTTTGCATTATAGTTGCCCCACGCTTCAATTCGCCTTCATAACCTTTAGCGTTGACAGCTTCATTGTTTACAACGTCAGTGTTTACAACTTCATCGTTTTGACAACCTAAATCGTTGTTGGAACCCATTTATCTACACATTTCACACAGTATAAGTTTAACATGCAGTATAAGTTCAACATGCAGTTTAGTGACAACAACAGATTGAATAAATACAACATGCACTATAAGTTTAGTGACAGCGAGATATTAATAACAATACCTGTAGTTTAGGGTTACGACGACGCAGAAATACAAATAGAAATGTCTTGTGCAACGAGAAGATAACACTAGAGTTCCACAGAGCGCTTTAAGAAACTGAACAAAAAGCGCGTTAAAAACCTTTATGGTCGTAGGGATAGAACTTAGTGAAAATGGAGAATAATGAAAACAAATAGTACGTAATGAATATGGACAGACAGAAGGGTTCGCACTAGGGAGAAGGGTTCGTATAGAGAGTATGTAATGAATAAGAGTTTCACACTGCGAAGTTCGTATGGATGAGAATATACGTAATGAAGAAGAAAATGAAGAGGTGGTTTCTTATATTATCAGTTTACATAATATTATAAAAAATCATTTTACAGCGCTTTTCCAAAGAGCGCTTTAAAAAACTATATAAAAAGCGCCTTAAATAGTATTTTACAACGCTTATATACACACTATATAAAAGGCGCTGTATGAGCATTTTACTGCGCTTTTTACCATAAGCGCTGTAAATGTTTTGTACTTGTAATTTATTTTGCATTTTACAGCACTTTTTCCCATAAGCGTTGTAAATGTTTTGTACTTGTAATTTATTTTACATTTTACAGTACTTTTTCCCATAAGCGCTGTAAATGTTTTGTACTTGTAATTTACAGCGCTTTCGCCCATAAGCGCTGTAAAGAATGTTACAGCACTTATGGGTTGTAAAAGTTTTGTCTCTTGTAATTTATTTTTTTAAATCCTTTTATAGCGCTTATGGGTAAAAGCGTTGTAAATGTTTTGTCTCTTGTAATTGTAATTTATTTTTTTAAAACTATTTACAACGCTTATGAGCAAAAGCGTTGTAAATGTTTTTCTCTTGTAATTGTAATTTATTTTCTTAAATCCTTCTACAGCATTTATGTGCGAAAGCGCTGTGATATAATATCCATACCCATGGATACCAAATTGTTCATATCAACTTATATGATGAGTTCAGATTATAATTAAAAAAATTATCAAGTTGTCATCTCTAAAATAATTAAATAATATAATTAAAAAAATTATATGATGAGTTCAAATTCTGGCAGAAAATTAGTATATCAATGCTTGTATATATATCAATGTTAAATTACATGATCAGGTCAAGTTCTGGCAGAAAATCAGTATATAAGCAAAAAATCAAATACTTAGTTCTGGCAGGTCAAGTTACATGAAATTTTACACAATGAGTACAGATCATTACATGACTTATATATAACATATAAACACACTTAAGATGCCCTTCTTCATTTCCTGGTTCACATTTGTTTGTCCATTAACGATACGAAACGATGGATTAATCCAAATTCCCTCATCATAATCATCTCTAAGATATAAACCATCATCAGTTGAATCAATTTCACATGGTTGTGATGTCGCAAAGAAAATATCATTACCAACATCTTCAATGTTGTTGTTATCATCACTTATTTTAGTGGTCGATAGGACAACAGACCATTTATCATCAACAGGATCAGTGACATACAACACTTTGAGCTTGCGACGCTAAAATCAAAGCCTCATCTTTGTATCCCACCCTACTAAAATCGACAAGCAAGAATACTGACTCATCAATCCGAACGCCATTTTTATTATCGATCCACTTGCAACCAAAGATGGAAACACGAAACATTGTGTAATCCAACTCCCATATGTGCTTGATAACCCCAAAATATGATAGATTTGCATATATTGGGTTTTTGTCTTTTGCACTTGAGATATGCATCGCTTCAGCTACTAGAGTGACTCCGCTATTTTGCATAGTGGTTTGCTCATATTGTTTTGTGGTATAAAATGTATAGCCGTTAATTACATAACCGGTGTAAGAAAAGACATGTAAACTCGGGCCATTTGCTATCCACCTCAATCTCTCTGAAATTGAAGCGGGGTCTATATCAAACTTTGAGCTAATGTGATTTTTTAGCCAAGGGATAAAACTTTGAGTGTGCTCTCATGTTATCCAATTTTTATTCATGTTCATGTTCAAACTAGATAACTGATCCATGTGTATTGTAACCTACGGTTGAACCTCATCATCATTGTGCAGAACATACAATTGTGTCTGCTCCCATTCTGTTCTTGATATAGTCATTACTCTCTTTCCAATTATCCCTTCGCCTGTTATTCTTTCCAAATGACGAGACATAGGAAGTCTTATGGATTCAACATTGGATAGATATTCAGTACAAAATTCAGCAGCTTCTTCGACAATGTACCATTCAACAATACAACCTTCTGGTCGACTTCTACTTTTTACGTATCCTTTTAATATTTTCATATATCGTTCTATCGGATACATCCATCTCATGTAAGCTGGCCCACAAAGTTATGTCTCCTTAACAAGATGAACAGTAAGGTGAACCACTATATCAAAAAATGAGGGTGGGAAATACATTTCAAGCTGACACAAAGTAACAACAATTTCCCTCTGCAATGTCGGTAATTTTTTAGGATCGATCACTTTACTACAAATTTCTCTGAAGAAGAAACATAATTTATTTATGGCTCGTCAAACTTTTTCAGGTAAAATGGAACGTATACCTATTTGTAGCAAATGCTCTATTAGAACATGACAATCATGAGTCTTCAAACCTTTTAACTTGAATTCTTTCATACAAACTAAATTTTTTATGTTTGAACTGTATCCTTCTGGAACTGTATCCTTCTGACGCAAATGGTTTGCCAAATTTATTGGTCAAACCTTCTACTGTTTCCAATATTTGATATCCAGTTGGTGCATTTGGAGCAGTATCTTCCTCTGATTTTCCATTGAACACACTTATCCACCCACGATAATGATGACTAAAAGGTAAAAATCTACGATGTCCAAGAAAGACGTTTTTCTTACAATGTTTCAACCGCATCCAATCTGTACTCTCTTCACATATAGGACATGCACACTGAACTTTAATGCTATACATTGATAAATTACCATATGCTGGAAAATCATTAATTGTGCCGAACAATATAGCCCTCAAATTGAAACATTCTTTCTTATACCCATCATAAACTTCCACACCTGACTCCCATAACTTTTTTAAATCTTCAATTAAAGGAGCCAAGTAAACGTCGATATCATTCCCCGGTTGTTTGGATCCAAAAATTAACAGAGACAACATCATAAACTTACGCTTCATACATAACCATGGAGGTAGGTTATAAATCAACAAAATCATAAGCCACGTGCTGTGTGATATGCTTTGAAGACCATATGGATTCATTCCATCAGTAGAAAGTGAAAATCGTAGATTTCTTGACTCTCTACTGAAATCAGGATACTCGTGATCAATTTTTGCCCATTGTGGATAATCTGCAGGGTGTCGTAACTTTCCATCTCTAATTCTTTCATCTGCATGTCATGTCAAGTGTTTTGAATCTTCTTCACTGCGATAGATTCGCCTAAATCTAGGTATTATAAGAAAATACCACACGACTTTTGTTAGAGTAGATTCTTTATTCTTATATCGAGAGACATTTCATTTCGGACACGCCTTTAGTAATTCATATTCGTTTCGAAATAAAATGCAATCGTTAGGACACATATGAATCCTTTCGTAACTCATGCTAATAGAGCACAAAATTCATTTAGCCTCGTAGGTTCGACTAAGAAGTTCATTATCATCTGACAACATATCTTTTAGGAATGTTAATAATTATGTGAAGCTTTTACGAGACCATCCATTACTCGCTTTTAAGTTGTACAACTTTAATATTGCCGAAAGTCTTATGAATTTAGTACAACCATTATATAATGGTTTCTCTACATCACTCAACAAACTCTCAAACATTTTACGACAGTCCCGAAGATCTTCTTCAACTGCTTTTGCAATATCTTCAACTCGGTCCTGCTCATATGTATTTGCGTTGAAATCATTTGAATCATATGCCGCATCATTGTCAAAATAAGTGTTCCCTTTTTTTTCTCACAATGTTTTATCCAACATGTATAGCTTTGATCAATTGCAGGCCATACTAAATGTCCTTCCAATTCATCTGCTCTAACACGTTTTCCAAAACAACATTTTAAACAAGTACAAGTGATTCGATTTGGGTCTTTTGCATTCTTCACTGCAAATTCAACAAACTCCTTCACTCCATTTTCATACTCTTTTGACAATCAATTCGCAGACATCCATTTCTAGTCCATTTTAATTATATGACCTATATGAATGCAGTAAGAACAGATCAATCTATAACAAATTTATCAATCTATTACATTATATATATATATATGCATACAAGTCTAATTTCAACACATAACATAACAGATCGAACAGATTTTATATGATTAATCATGTAAGAATTTATGAATGCAGTTTATGAATGCAGTATATATGAATGTAGTGTTACACAAATTTATCAATCTATAACATCATACAAATCTATAGTATATATAGTCTAATATTGGAAAATGGAAACCAAGGTCCAAGGTCATGCATACAAGTCTGATTTCAAAACAGAACAGATCGAATAAATTTCAAAACAGAACAGATTCATCATCTAATATTTTATATGATTTATCATGTAACAATTTATCAGTTTTAGAGACAATAACAAATTAATAAATACAACACCTGAGACAACAATCACTCAGTAAATATGGGCGCAAAATAGAGGAGAGGAAAGTTCGTAATAGGGTTCGAAGGGATAGAGCGTATTAAATATGTTTTTATTTATTTATATATAACTGCTTGTAATTTTACAGCGCTTTTGTCCATAAGCATTGTAAAAGGCTTTTAAAAATTAAATTTCAAAACATTTACAGCGCTTTTAAACAAAGCGCTCTGTATGAGCGCTATATTTTACAGCGCTGTAAACGGCTTTTAAAAATTAAATTTTATAACATTTACAGAGTTTATAGCGCTTTTATACAAAGTGTTGTAAATGTAGCGCTCTAAACGCGATGTAAACATTATATGAGAGCGCTATATTTTACAACGCTTTTATGCGAAGCGCTCTAAAAGCGCTGTAAACATTATGTGAAATCGTTATGACCCTACAACAGCGCTTTTCTATAAATCCTAAACCCTTCATGACCCTACAATAGCGCTTTTTCTAAAACGCTTGTCATCAAAGCGCTGTTGTATCCTCCGTTATTTTCAAAATATTATACAACAGCGCTTTTAGTTATTAAACGCTTTAAAAAATGCGCTGTAAAAGGCCATTTTTGGCATAGTGTCTCTAAATATATCTATTGAATATGATTAATGATATGAGCTTTTTTGAACTTCATATAAGGGGTGTCTTGATATTACTCTCTTCCAACTATGTGCGATGTATGTAGTATATTGTCATGAAATATTTCGAACTGCTAACAAACTCATTCATGTGTGGTTTTCCCAACCTTTGTGAATTGAGTTTACCAATATAAAAACTACTTCTATTTACATGTGTGCATAAAGGAGTGACTAATATCTATGTTTTCTTTCTGTTTCAGATTTGCTGAGCGAATTTGAATTTCTCTTAACGAATTTTATTTAGTTTCAAATTATATTTCAAGTGTTTTATTGATTATTTTGGTTTTGGTTTGAACAACCTAATGTTTAGTACTTAAATTAGTAATTTGGAACCACTATCAATTAATCCAAATTCTTTCGTGAATGATTTTAGAATTTAATTAAGAAGTCACATATTGTTGGAGTGGTGGGTTGTGTTTTCCAGGTATTAGTTTTGAAGAATTGAAGAGTATATTCGGATAAATCCTAAACTATTTAATGTAGAGTGAAGTTGCAATACCTAATCACAATCAGAGTCTTAGATTAAGACTTTTATTTTATTTTATTATTTTCACTCTTGTATCCCTCTTTAGATCTTTGTGTTAATTACTTACTTTTCTATTTCAATTAAGTTATAAATTTTTATTTTTAAGTTCTACAACTTATTTTATTTTACTTGAAAATCATTTTAAATTTTAAAGGTTACTATATTTTGTTAAAAACTCTACCAAAAGAATAGGGGTTACGGTGATTTCAAAAAAGGGTTTGAAGATTTTGATAGTTGATGATGAAAGTCGGAAAACAAATACCACATATAATGTAGTTTATAAAGAAGTGTTTCAAAGTCTAAAGTGTACGAAAATTATATGAAAGCCGTGTTCATTTTATTTGTTTGTATTTCATTTTACATTCCATGCATCGATCGGGTATAAGTCTATTTTAGAATATAATTAAAAGCTCTCTCACAAAAATTTAAATTTTTTTAACTTCGAATGAATTAAATATGAATTTTTCAAATTTTAACATGCCACGCACTAAGATCAATACTAAGTAGTTATGATTTAAAGTTTCATATAGTTACTTAAAAAAGTCACATGACTTTTTATTTTGATTTTAACCATTCATAATTTGATCAATTGCTAAAATCCATTTCTCTCACACTCTCGTTATAAAAACCTCTTATGTTTCCTATATATATGAGTGAAAACTCATTATGATTCTTGAAAATAAATAAATTATAAGTGGTCTCTAAGTAAAATAAAAGCAATTTTTTGTCCCTAAAAAATATAAAGCGGGAGAATTTAGTCTCACATAACATTATTAGCGAAGAAACAATTAGATCTTAAACAATAATTAAAATAAGACAAATTGATCTTTGACAATAATTAAAAATAGATAATATGATCCTTACCACACAAAAATAAATCTCTAAATAATGTTTTCTTTAATATATCATCCATTTTTGTTCTCTTCTTTTCTAGCATTCAAACAAAGCAATTTAATGGAAAATATTATTCAATTAAAAATCAACAATAATTGGCAATTTTTAAGCACGCTTTTGAAAGTAGAAAATTAAGCAAAGAAAGAAAAAATGACTAAAACTAAATGACGTACTAATACATTTTGCTAGAAAAATTGATAATCTTTTAGTTAGATCTGATTTTTGAAAACAAATAAACAACCCCTAAAATGAGGTTGTCTAATGCTATTTATAGAAAATATTAACCTAACAGATAGTGACGTCGACATAATCCATGTAATCGAACTAATGAAATTTATTACTCGACACAATTTAAGGCTGATTCAAGCCCTTGTTTTCGACGTGTGATTTGAATTATGCCTCTTCTGCTATTAATTTGAGTTGTGTCATCGAAGGATGATACGTCTAGAAAAATTGATAATCTTTTAGTTAGATCTGATTTTTGAAAACAAATAAACAACCCCTAAAATGAGGTTGTCTAATGCTATTTATAGAAAATATTAACCTAACAGATAGTGACGTCGACATAATCCATGTAATCGAACTAATGAAATTTATTACTCGACACAATTTAAGGCTGATTCAAGCCCTTGTTTTCGACGTGTGATTTGAATTATGCCTCTTCTGCTATTAATTTGAGTTGTGTCATCGAAGGATGATACGTCTAGATTTTTTCTTTTGTGTTAGTTGACTCGTTGACTTTTTCGACCTTCGGCAAAAATAAATTTATCCCTTAACACTAAGGTAAGAGAAAGACTCAAAATATTTATTGAGATACTTTTATATTATTCATCAACAAAGTCTTCGCATAAACAGTCGTATTAAAACTTATAAATTGTGAGATATAAATGATTTTAACAACTCTACACCTTGGTTGACATATTCTTAAAATTTTTGAAAGTTTTCAAAATAAATAATTAAAAATTGCTTTCGTATAATAAGAAAACGTATTAAATGGCTCACAATGTTGTAAAATATTATATTTCATTGTATATTATTTATATGAAGTAATATAAAATGTATTTGTATATATGATAACTCTTCATCATATGCATATTTTTTATTGTTTTTAGTCTTATTCATCTTTAATCATTAGTTAATTTAAACAGTTATTTGATATAGTTTATCAATTTTAGTTCTTGAATTTAATGAAATGTTTATATTCTTATTTCCTAGATTAAGTGGAGATTTTTTGAAGTTTTTGTGTGGTTTTGTGATTCTAGTGATGTGCTGGATTTTTGTTGAGAAATCAACATGACTTATGTTGAGTATTTTAGCTGTATCTGGAGTTGTAGATGTCTAATTGGAATCAAACTAAGTGCAAATGAAAGCTAAAATCCATAGCTACAATTTTCATGAAGACACTGGAACAAAATTCGGACTCAAAAGAGGATAAAATTGCGGTAAACATCATACAATAGATGTTGTGCGCTAGAGCTCAAATGCTTGCGACTGGGACACATTTCTACGGTATTTTGACATTCTGCTTGTGTCCAGGAGCACTGGAGCGCCTCTGACACGCTGCAGAATGCATAAAAGTGTGTTTTTCTCAATTTCTATGGATCTTTTTGCCTATTTTGAAGTTTGGAGACATCTTAGCAGAGAAACTCAAAGGAGGTTGGTTCTAACACCATTGAAGAAGTTTTATCAAGAATCATTCATGAATCATTCTTGTAATTCTTCTTCAATCTTTATCTTTTGTATCTTTGTCATGAGTGTAAGTTCAGAGGAGCACTTAAGAGGGGGGTGAATTAGGTGTTTAGAAATTCTCTGGTTTTTTGGAGACTTAGTGGATTATTTTTCTGATTTATGATAAGTGAAGTAAAGTGTAAATGGTAGAAAGAAAAAAAGAACTCAAAGAGTTTATCCTGGTTCGCCTTACAACCAAGGGTAAGCACACCACAAGAGATTTTCCACTATGTTAGAATAAGTACAAGTCTAACTATAAGCCTTCTGTGACTAACTCCTAACAATCTCCCTAAGATAGCACACCACTATCTTACTTTACAACACTTGAAAAAGTACACCAATTTCTTCAATAATAACTTGAATGAATTTACAATAATGATTTTGATAGATATACAGTTTGATATGCTTTCTTTGTATAATGATAACAATTCAATATTATTGTACTTCAATTGCAGCAAGAGAACTTTTCTCAATGATATGAAAAAGTAAAACAATATGCACTTGAAATATGAAGATTTTGACTCTTAATGGATTTAAAGAAAGTTTTGAATTTTTGTGAAAGTTGTTATCAAAGTGCTGAGATTAAACTCGAGCCTAGGAGGTATTTATACTCCTAAGACATCACTTTAGATCAGTGGCAATCTTCCCCAGAAGTTTGATGAATATATGCAATGATCTAGAACCATTATGAATTGAAAAATCACATTAATTCGCAGTCGTATTCGGCTACAGCTTATGTGTAGTCGAATACACTTCTGTAACATTCAGGTTTATTTCAAAATTTCAATTGTGTATTCGAATACAAAACCTTGTAGTCCAATAAAGATGAGTGAATTTTGTCACTGACTTGATTTGTATTCGGCAACGACATCCTGTAGTCGAATACATAAGTGCAGTTTTAGCTACTGACTTGATTTTGTATTCGGCTACGACATCCTATAGTCAAATACAGTGTATTTGGCTACGACATCCTGTAGTCGAATACGGATCAGTGAATTTTGTCACTGACTTATTTTGTATTCGGCTACAACATGTTGTAGTCGAATACAACTTTAGCTTTTGTCAAAAACTTAATTTTCAAATATTGTTCATGCATTTTGACATTTTGAAAATTCTTTTGATGCATATGTAAAAGTATAAGGTTCTCATGTGCATTTGAAATATAACAATATTAGATTGCATCGTATACCTTAAACTCTAAGTCTTTCTAGCATATTGACAATAGTTGACTTGATTGTTGACTTCAATTGGAATTTACAACTTGATCACTTTCTTTTGTTTTGTCTTCATCAAAAACTAAGTGTTGTTGCATATTTACAATGAGGTACTAAACTTTATTTGTTAGGGTTGAGTGAAACAAGATGAAATCCTTATTTTTCTGATTTGATTTCAAGTTATATGAATGAGTTTATTGAATTATTCTTCTCATTTTTGTGCTTAATACTTTTTATTGCTTGATCAACTTTAAATTGTTTTACGATTCATATTTTAAAACGAAAGTGGACTTTAGAAATGCTTGAGATTATAAATTCATGATATTTTAGTCTAGGGATAGATGCAGGTCATGAAACCAATTGAATTATTTGTAGAGGCAATAATTATTTACAAAATTAAGAGAATTCTTGTACTATAAAGCTTAATTATAATCTTAAATTCACTAAGGAATTAAGGGTTACTTTGAAATTAAACGTTCTCTCACTAAAGAATTAGGGCAAGAATAATAAAGAAAATTTGGTAATAGTTTAATAAAGGAATTCAGTAACTAGAATCAAATTAGAAACCATGTTAAATTTGAAGTGAAGTTCATCATTGACATTTTTCTTATTAGAAAATTTCAATTCTATTAGTCTTGTTAGTTTCAAATATTATTTCAATCAATTCAGAAACTTATTGTTCAATTTTAATAATTAAACATAATTCGATAGTATACTGTAACATTTGAATTCGACACTCGGTACTACTATTTTATTAACCCTTGAGTTCGACACACGGTACTACTGTTCTATTGTTATTTGCAATCATTGAGTACATTTGCTGAAACGCTATCAATTTAATGCTCATGTAACTAGCAAACATGAAAATTCATAGTTTTCATTACAATTTATCTTCTATTTTTGGCGCTTTAGGTGGTGGAGGTCCTCGACAACGAAGTAATCTCACAACCTCTAATATATGGGTTAGAGGATGCTTTGGGCCGCATGGAGGAGTATAGTTTGGTCCAAATACCGGATTTGTGATGATTGATCTCACCATCTTGAGTGAAAGTTGAGCAAATCAAGATAACACTAAAGAACTGTTGGAACATCATGTGTGAATTTAAAAATTGTTCAAGTCCCACATTGGAAAACTCTCATTTTGAATAGTTTTAATCACTATATAAATATTCTCAAAATTTTATTGAAGTCCCACATTGGTTAGAAAACATATGTGGATTTGCTTCCATCACTATATAAAGAGTGTCTATTTATTATAAAAAGCACATCAAAGTTGGATGCATTTTCCAACTTTTTCTTTTCTCCCTCTTATATTCTACTCTATTGTTACCGAGCCACTTCTCCCCTTTCTTTCTGTCCCTTCGATATTTTATAGCAGTATTGTACTGTAGTCCCTTCGATATTTTAAAACGGTTGTTATACCGTAGTCCCTACGATATTTTAGAACGGTATTGTACCGTAGTCCCTTCGATATCTTAGAGCGGTTGTTATGCCGTAGTTTTGTCAAGTTTTGAGTGGTCCTAATACCACTATCCTTTTATTGCAGTTTTATACCGAAGTTTCGTCGATTTATGAGTGGTCATAGTACCATATTGCGAGGCTTTAACCGCCTTACTAAGAGTGACTTTAACCGTCATATTGAGAGTGACTTTAATATCCATATTAAGGGTGTAGTTCCCGAACAGTTTTTTACGGTGCAGTGTGAAGGTGCATACACGAGAAGGGGGGGTTGAATTGTGTTTGACTAACTTGAATACTTTTTTTGTTTTTGCAGTTTTAAAACAAAACTTGATGTATGAATAAAACAGAGTTAGCAGCGGTTATAAAGTAAAAATAAAAACACAGAATTTTATACTGGTTCACCGTTAACGAGACTACATTCAGTCCCTTCACCTTGAAGGATTTCACTAATTCAAACCTTGAATTACAACAGTTCCACTAACCCTCCAAGTTAGTATTCTCAAAACAGTCTAACAATCCTAGACTCTTGAGGAATACAGCACCTTGACTTCCTAAGTCAAGTCTTCTCCTACCAATCTGACAACCCCAGATTGTAGAAGGAATCACAACGCCTTGAAACTAATTGCCAAGTAATCTGCTACCCCTTCTGACTCCCTCAGATTGTAGACTCTACTTCAACAACTTAGATCTAACACAAGGGAAAGAAAATAACACGAGTGCTTGCTTCTGGAAAGCTGGAACTCACAATTAACCTCACTGAAAACTTGAGTGTTTGCTTTTGGAATTGTATGACTCTTTTTTGATTTTCGATGCTAAGTCTTCTACCTTGAGCCTCCTTTTATAGATGTGAATTAGGGTCTCTTCCAAGCTTAATTTCGACCTGTATCTTGCTGGATTCTCTTGCTAAAATACTCTGACCAATCGGGTTTCATATAAATAAAAAACATATCTTTTTATCTCCAGATTTGTTTTCATAAATAACTTGGGCCAATCCTGTCTTTAATTAATTCTGGAACAAATCTTTCTTCCCGCCAATAGCTTATGAACTCCCATACGACTTCACTTTATTTTTGTAACAAATCCTTTTAATACTTTGATCAAATTTAATTAAATCTCCACCGTTTATCTTCATGATTAAATTTGGACACTTTGATCTTCTGCTCTCGTCCACATCTGGACCATACTAAGTGATCTGATGTGATCCTCTGATTTCGGCCAACCATGGACCACACTTTCTAATCTTCTGATCTCGGCCAACTTGGACTTGCAAACTGATCTATTGTGATCCTCTGATCTCGACAAATGCTGGACCACACATTCTGACCTTCTGATTTCGGCCAACAGTGGGCCATGGTCTGATCTTCTGATCTCGGCCAACACTGGGCCATATACTTAAATCTTGACCATTGATCTAGAACTTTTCCCTCTGATCTGGACCAATTCTAAACTGGGTCTGGATTGAACTGAAATTAAATCTGGACAAATAATATTTCAATCTGGATATTTTACCTTCTGATTTGGATCAGGTCTGGATCAAATCTGGACATCATTTCTTCTTGTATGGACTTAGTTTCATACCCTAAACCATGCTATCTTCTGGTCTGGGTCAAATCTGGATTGAATCTCTTGTTCTGGACCAATTAATTTATCCTCTGATTAAGTCTGGAACAAGTCTGGACTGTTTATCATTTCACTGTCAGGCCATCTTCTGGTCATAATAACTTCTGGACTAAGTCTGACTTATGATTCCTTCTGGTCTGGATCATGTCTCCCTCTGGCAGGCTTCCTTCTGGTCTGACTTTGCTTCCTTCTGATCTGGGCCAGCAAAGATATCCTCTGGTAATTTCAGGATGCATCCTCTTGTACCTTCTGGGGGCATTATCTGGTGTCTTCATCTTCTACCTCTGGAACCTTTATCTTCTGGTGGCATTTAATGTAATCTTTCTAAGTACAAAATAAGGTTACATGGAGTGCTTTTGTAAACATCAAAATCTTAAGTACTTAGAACCAACTTGGTTCCAACAAAGTGGAACTCCGATATAGTGAATCTGGGCTATTTTATCCTGGGGACGTCGTGGTTGATAGTCTGCCTTGCACAATTTGGGCAGTGCCTCAAAACGTCTTAAAGAGAGCGACCTAGGCCGCGACTCAACCCATTAATATCTTCGGTGACACAAATTGTGATTTTTAAACAGTTTTTTCAAACTCAAAAACAACAATTTCAAGACGTTTTTTCTGCCATGTCAACCGAAGACATTACTGGATATGTTTCTTTGAGGCAAACAGAAAAGGATAAGAATGCTCGAGAATTAACCCATAGGAGGGTAATGATTACCTTTATAAGAATTATAATCTTAATGGACTTGTTGGTGATCTGTATGAATACTACAGTTCCAGTAATAGTGCTAGACATGTATGAGATGCTCTTAAGAAGGGGAAGTTCGAGCTAAAAAGTCTATTGTAGCCTGAAATGCTATAAAGAAGAAATATGATACCGAAGAACTTCGAGCTAAAAAATGTGTTGTAGCCACTACCTCAAGTATCAGATTACCGATAATAAATACGTGGAGAAATTCAGAAGATAGCTCAAGAAATCATCTTAAGGTATGACTTTAGATAAATTTCAAATTGATTGTTATTGTCGACAAATTGCCTCTGTTTGGAAGGATTTCAAAAATTCTTAAAACAAACGAATTTTCTCTAAAGAGTATGATAACTTGTCTCTAGAAAACAAAATGTTGTTTATTATTTTTCTAAATTAGGCAGAGTTTACTTATATCCAAGGCATGTTTAAATTTAATTGTTGAAATTAAGAATGTCTCATTCTGTTTACATGTTGTGTGATTTTAATATTTGACATGCTAGACTTTGTCATGTGAACACATGTTATTTCAAACTTAAGTAACTCAGGTTTAATACCAATGTTATCTTTAAATGATTTTGAAAAAAAAATGTGATTTTTGTAGTCAAGTTAAAATAACAAAGAGCTCACATAAATCTGTAGTTAGAGAATGTAAGTCTTTAGATTTATTACACTCTGATATATGTGAACTTGATGAGACGTTAATAAGAAATGAAAATTGTTATTTTATCACTTTTATTGACGATCATTCTGACTATACTTTTGTATATCTAATGAAAAATAAAAGTGAAGCGCTTGACATGTTTAGAATCTCGGTAATTGAAATTGAAAATCAATTTAGTAGAAAGATTAAGAGATTTCATAGTATAGAGGAATATAGTATGATTCTAGTTTATTTAATGAGTCTTATAAAACTCAAGGAATTATAAATGAAACAACAACACCTTATTCACCTGAAATGAATGGTAAAACTGAAAGAGAGAATAGGACTCTGACAGAACTAGTTGTTGCTATTATGCTTAACTCTGGTGCTGCATCTCATTGGTGGGAGAAATTATTTTGACTGTTTGCTATGTTTTGAATAGAGTTCCAAAGTCTAAAAACAAAACATCTCCTTATGAGATAATAAAGAAAAGACAACCAAACTTGTCTTATCTTTGAACATGGGGTTGTCTGGCTTATGTCAGAATCCCCGATCCCAAACGAATTAAACTCGTCAGTAGAGCCTATGAATGTGTATTCATTGAGTATGCAGTAAATAGTAAAGCGTATAGGTTTTATGACCTAAATGTGAAAGTGATCATAGAGTCAAATGATGTAGACTTCTATGAAAATAAATTCCCTTTCAAATCGAGAAATAGTGGGGGCAACGAACCAAGTCATACTCCCATGACAAGAAGCACTGAAAGCAACAAACAAGGTGAATTGGAAACTCGAAGAAGTAAGAGAATCAGAGTTGCTAAATATTATGGACCATAATATATGGCCTATAATTTAGAAGATGATTCTGCAAATCTCAAAGAAGCATTGTCATCATTGGATGCAAATCTTTGGCAAGAAGCTATAAAGGATGAAATGGATTCTCTAGAATCTAACAAGACCTGGCATATAGTAGATTTGCCTCCTGGTTGCAAGCCAATAGGTTGTAAATGGATTTTGAAAAAGAAACTAAAACCCGATGGAACTATTGATAAATACAAGGCACGCCTTGTACCCAAAGGTTTTAGGCAAAGAGAAAATATAAATTTCTTAGACACTTTTTCTCCAGTCACTAGAATAACATCCATTAGGGTACTCATTTCTCTAGCAGCAATTCATAACTTGGTGATACACCAAATGGATGTTAAAACAACCGTTTTAAATGGTGATCTGGAAGAAGAAATCTATATGGAACAACCTGAAGGTTTTGTAATTCATGGACAAGAAAACAAGGTCTGTAAGTTAGATAAATCTCTATACATTCTTAAATAAGCTCCTAAGCAATGGCATGAAAAGTTTGACAATTTGATTATATCGAATGAGTTTAAAGTGAATGAAAGTGACAAATGTATTTATTACAAATTTGAAAATGGCATTTGCACTATCATATGTCTCTATCTAGACGACTTACTTATATTTGGTTCAAACATTCATGCTGTGAAATCATTTTGAGTAACAACTTTGATATGAAAGACCTCGGAGAAACGAATGTAATCTTAGGAATCAAGATTACTAGGTCGGAAAAGGGAATTTCTTTGGATAAATCTCATTATGTTGAAAAGATCCTAAAGAAGTATAAATACTTTGACTGTAAACTTGTTTGCACATCATATGATCCAAGTATGAAACTTTTTAAGAACACTGGTGAAGGTGTTAGACAAACTGAATATGCAAGCATCATTGGCAGCCTCAGGTATGCCACTGATTGTACTAGACCCGACATTGCCTACGTCGTGGGACTATTGTGTAGGTTTACCAATAGACCTAGTATGGAGCATTGGCACGCTATCGAAAGAGTCATGAGATACCTAAAAAGGACCATGAATCTAGGATTACATTATCAAAGATTTCCTGCCGTACTTGAAGAATACAGTGATGCTAATTGGAATACCTTATCAGATGACTCCAAAGCAACCAGTGGCTATATTTTTAATACAGCCGGCGGGGCTGTATCTTGGAAATCGAAGAAACAGACGATACTGGCTCAGGCCACTATAGAGTCTGAAATGATAGCACTAGCTACTGCTAGTGAAGAAGCGAGCTGGTTGAGATGCTTGCTAGCTGAGATCCCTTTATGGGAAAAACCTATGCCAGCTGTGTTGATCCACTGCGATAGTACCGCGGCTATTGCAAATATTGAGAATCGTTATTACAGCGGTAAGAGACGACAAATATGTTGTAAGCACAGTACAGTTAGAGAATTACTTACTAAAGGAGCTGTAATAGTGGATCATGTACGCACTGATGATAATTTAGCAGATCCTTTGACGAAATGATTGGCTAGAGAGAAAGTCATAAATACATCCAAAAGGATGAGACTATTGCCTATAGATAGATGAGTCACTCATGATGGGAACCCGACCTAAAAGATTGGAGATCCCAAGAATTAGGTTCAATGGGTAATAACAAGTCATAGTGATATGAGATGAACATGTTATTATATTTAATAGAAGCATGATTCATGAAGCGATGGAAGGCTGAGATAATAGAAACTCTTAATGAGATCTATACTCTATGTGGAGGGAGTACCTAGCTACTGGAGTACTCTTGATAGACTCACCTATGTGAATGTGGAAATGAGGCCGTTTCCTATGGAATTTCGAGACGAAAATTCCTAGAGCGTTCACTATACTGAGATAGACGTGCAGGGCCATAAATGCATGAGCTTTTTAGAATACACCCAATGAAAAGTTTGTGTATGGGTTTGATGTCCGAGATAGAGTTCAAGACTACGAGTCACTTTCGTTAAATCAGAATCTTACTCGCTATGCAAAGGTTCAAGTCATAGACACCTTTGTTTATGCACCATCTTAAGCGTTTGACGTTATTTTAGAAACATTTTTTTAATTCAAGTGGGGGATTGTTGGAACATAATGTGTGAATTTAAAAATTGTTAAAGTCTCACATTGGAAATTAAAGGTTTAGGGGAACAACAACACCTTGACTATACCTGCCAAGTCTTCTCAAACAGCCTGACAACCCCAGACTTTTGAGGAACAACAACACCTTAACTAAACAAGCTAAGTCTTCTCCTACCAATCTGACAACCCCAGATTGAAGAAGGAATCTACACCACTATAATAAAGGTTTAGAACTTTGCAACGTTGCTTCTGGAAAGCTGTTTGCTACACTTATTCTTGCACTCTTGTATTGTTTCTGGAAAGCTGATTGTTGCACTGTATTTCTCTCTCGAAAACATTTAGAAAATATTGCTCTTGTTCATTTGTGTTTCTCTCTTTTGAACTCTTAGATAACTTTGAATTGAAGCTTGAGTTCTTGTGTTTTTCAATACTTTATTCTTCAGCATTAAGTCTCTATTTATAGTTGAACTTTAGAACTTCACTGATGCTTTACTTCTGGAGTATATTTCGATTAATCTGTTTTGAGAATATTCTGGAGTAGTTTGCTCAGATTCTGTTTTGAGTCTTTTGCTCACTAATCTGTTTTGAGCATTTTGCTCCGCTTCTGTTTTGAGCATTTTTCTCATATTCTTTTTTGAGCCTTTTTCTTTAATTCTGTTTTGAGCATTTTTCTCAGATTCTGTTTTGAGCATTTTTCTCAGATTCTGTTTTGAGCATTTTTCTCAGATTCTGTTTTGAGCCTTTTTCTCCAATTCTGTTTCAAGCATTTTTCTCAGACAGATTCATCTGAAGATATCCTCTGGTGACGTCATCCTCTAATTTATGCTTCTGGTGACGTCATCTTCTGGTGACATCATCCTCTGATTTCTGCTTCGGGTGACGTCTTCTTCTGATGACATTTTTCATTCTTCTTCTAAGTCAAATATGTTATTTTCATAAAATACATTTGTTAACATCAAAACTTTAATTGCAAGAACCAACTTGGTTCCAACAATCTCCCTCTTTTTGATGATGACATACAATGTATTTTTGGTAATAATTTTTCTTTCTTTTGACTTTGACTCCGCCTAAGACTAAGCTTCATTTTATATTTTCTCCCCCTAAGTCTAATGCCCAGATATCAAATGCATCATACATCATCTTCTCCTTCTTTCAAATACATCATCTTCTCCCTCGGATATTTTATCAAATATTACATCTTCTCCCCCTTTGTCATCAGACAAAAAGGATTGAATGAAGAAAAGATATCCTTTGTTGTTTTTTTTTTCGACTCTTTTTTTTTTTAAATAAAAGTACACGAAAAATAAAATAACATAAAAATTAAACTAAGCTATTAGGTTAGGGATGAAGATAATATTAAGGTTTTTCTTGATAAATTCAAACCTATCTTCAGGTAGTGGTTTAGTGAATATGTCAGCCCATTGATGTTCAGTGTCTACAAACTGAATGTTGAGTACTCCTTTCTGAACATAATCTTTGATGAAGTGGTGTTTGATCTCTATGTGTTTGGCTCGAGAATGTAGGATAGGCTTTTTGGTAAGGCAAATTGCAGAGGTGTTATCACAATAGATGGGTATGTTGGATTCTAATATTTTGTAGTCTTCAAGTTGATGTTTCATCCAGAGTAGTTGAGAGTTGCAGCCAGCTGCTGAAATGTATTCAGCCTCTGCTGTTGACATGGCAATGGTGTGTTGTCTCTTACTGGACCATGAAATTAAATTGTCTCCTAAAAAGGTACAATAGCCACTGGTGCTTTTTCTTTCAAGTTTATCTCCAGCATAGTCAGAATCACAGTATCTACTCAGTTTGTATGTAGGAGTTTTCTTGTAAAACAAGGTGAGGTTAGTAGTGCCTTTTAGGTATCTAAGGATTCTCTTAACAGCAGTTAGATGAGATTCTCTAGGATCAGATTGAAATCGAGCACATACACACACATTAAATATGATATCAGGTCTAGAAGCAGTAAGGTAGAGTAATGATCCTATCATTCCTCTATAGATTTTCTGGTCAACTTTTGTTCCTGATTCATCTCTATCAAGTGAACAAGTAGGATGCATTGGTGTAGTCATAGGTTTGCAATCACTCATCTTAAAATTCTTGAGAAGTTCCTTTGTATATTTAGTTTGGTGAATGTAAATACCTTTTGAACTTTGTTGAATTTGTATTCCTAGAAAGAACTTAAGTTCTCCCATCATACTCATTTGAAATTCATGCTGCATTAATTTAGAAAATTCTTGACAAAGAATGCCATTAGTAGATCCAAAAATAATATCATCAACATAAATTTGAATGACCAAAATATCATTTTCTATTGATCTGCTAAACAAAGTATTGTCTATTTGTCCACTTTCAAAGTTATTTTTAAGTAAGAAATTACTGAGTCTATCATACCATGCTCTAGGTGCTTGTTTTAACCCATACAAGGATTTTCTCAGTTTAAAGACATGGTTTGGAAATTCAGAATTTTCAAAACCTGGAGGTTGTTTAACATATACCTCTTCACTCAAATAACCATTGAGAAAAGCACTTTAAACATCCATTTGAAATAATTTGATATTATTATTGGCAGCAAAGGACAATAAGATACGAATAGCTTCTAACCTGGCCACTGGAGCAAATGTCTCAGTGTAATCAATGCCCTCTTGTTGACTGTAACCTTGTGCCACAAGCCTTGCCTTGTTTCTGACTACTTCACCCTTTTCATTTAGCTTATTTCTGAAGACCCACTTGGTTCCCACAATGTTCTTCTCTGGTCTTGGTACAAGATCCCACACATCATTCTTCTTAAATTCATTTAACTCTTCCTGCATTGCAATAATCCATCCATCATCTGCCAATGCTTCACTAACATATGTAGGCACAATCGATGAGATTAAACCAAACAGACTTATATCTTTTAATGATGATCTGGTTCTTAAAGAATCACTTCCACTTCCAATGATCAGATTTTCAGGATGAGATGATTGGTATTTCCATCCAGATTTCTCTTCTGACTTCTCATGACTGGTTCTGATTTGATCAGATTCATCCTTTGAAGATGTATCACATGCTTCTGACTTGCTTGTATCATTCACTTCTCCAAAATCTACTGGTTTATCTGCTTCTGCTGGTTTGTCTGTTTCTGATTCCTCTACTTGTGTTAAATCTGTAATATCAACATCTTGCTTTGACTTTGCAGTGTCAAGCTGTTTGTCATTAAATTTAACATGTATAGATTCCTCTACAATATGAGTTTCAGTATTAAACACCCTATAAGCTTTAGATCTTTCAGAGTATCCAATGAAGATACACTTTTGAGATCGAGAATCAAACTTACCAAGAATATCTTTAGTATTTAGCATATATAGGATACAGCCAAATTGTTTAAAATAAGAAATGTTAGGCTTTTTACCTTTCCACAATTCATATGGTGTTTTATTCAACATAGATCTAATAAAGACTCTATTTTGAATATAACATGCAGTGTTGATTGCTTCAGCCCAAAAATGTTTTGCAACATTTAAATCATTTAACATAGTTCTGGCCATGTCTTGGAGTGATCTATTTTTTCTTTCTACAACTCCATTCTGTTGTGGTGTTCTAGGAGAAGAAAAGTTGTGAGAGATTCCATTCTCATCACATAAACTTTCAAAGAATTTGTTCTCAAATTCTCCTCCATGATCACTTCTAATTGACACTATCTTAAAACCTTTTTCATTCATGACTTGTTTACAAAATGTCATAAATACAGTATGGGATTCATCTTTACTTCTTAGAAATTTTACCCATGTCCACCTAGAGTAATCGTCTACTATAACAAAGCCATATTTCTTTCCATTTAGAGATGCTACTTTCACTGGTCCAAACAGATCCATATGCAGAAGTTCAAGAGGCTTTGATGTAGTTACTGATTTCTTAGGAGTAAAGGAACTTTTTGTTTGTTTTCCCTTTTGACAGCCTTCACACAAGATTTCAGTTTTGTAACTAAGATTAGGTAGACCTCTTACTAACTTAAGTTTGTTCAATTCTGAAATTGATCTAAAATTAGCATGACCTAATCTTTTGTGTCATATTAAATTCTCTTCATTTACTGACATAAGACATTTAACCTCTTGCTTTCCTAGACTGAACAGATTTATTTTATAAATATTATTTTGCCTCTGACCTGTGAAAAGCACAGATCCATCCTTCTGACTGATTGCCTTGCATGTCTTTTGATTGAATATAATATCATAATTGTTATCACTTAACTGACTTATACTCAACAAGTTATGTTTAAGACCTTTAACAAACAAGACATCTTTAATAGAATGAGAGTTACCATTACCAACTGTTCCTTGACCAATGATCTGGCCTTTTTGCTTTCCTCCAAAAGTTACTGTGCCTCCTTTGCTTAATGTCAATTCTTGGAACATAAACCTTTTTCCCGTCATATGTCGTGAGCATCCACTGTCCAGGTACCATGACTGGTGTTTTAACTTGTTTCCTAAGAACGTCTGCAACAAAAACAATTTTGTTTTTAGGTACCCAAATCTGGTTGGGTCCAGGTTTGTTAGTTTTGAAAAATTTCTTGTTTTTTCTTGTATTTAGCATAGGACAAGACACTTTGGAATGATCTTTCTTGTAACAACCAGTACACACTATATCAGAGGAAACAGGTTTAAATATAGGTTTAGGTTTAATTATTGTTTCTTCAAATCCTATACCTCTATTTCCGTTTCTACTGACTCCATAAATCATAGAAGCATATTTGCTTCTTTCCATACCACTATCAAGAAATTCTTGAAGAACTTGTTCATGCATATCAGAATTACTTGTGGTATTTTCAATTGCTGTTGAATTATGATTATTTTTCAGATTTAAACTTTCATCTTTAAGTTCCGCAAAACTGTTTTTCAAGCATACATTCTTTGTTTTCAATTCTGCAATATCAGTTTCAAGAATGACACTTTCTGTTTTAAATTCTGCAATCTGATTTTTTAAAACATTAACTTCTTCTGTTAGATTTGTATTTTCTTTCTTAAGAGTTTTCAGTTTTAAAGATAATTTGTAATTACAGTTTAAAAAATCATTCAGAACAGTAATCAAATCAGATCGAGTGAATTCAGAATATACCTCAGTTTCATCATCTTCTGATTCTCTTCCAGAATCAGATTATGTGTTGGATCCAGAGTTGGTGTGAGCCATCATAGCCAAATCTGCTTGTTCATCTTCAGAAGATTCATCAGAATCATCCTATGTAGCCATCATGTTTTTCTTCTTAGTTCTGAAATCTTTCCTCTGGTACTTCCCTTTCTCCATATTTGGACATTCTGACTTGATATGTCCAGATTCATTGCATCCGTAGCAGATGATACCTTTCTTGTCATGTCTATCATCACTTCCTTTGTTAGACTGATTGGAATATCTCTGGGGAAATTTATTCCTTCTGTTATGCCACATCTTTCTGAACTTCCTGGATAAGAAAGCAATTTCTTCTTCCTCTGAGTTCAGACTTTGATCGTCTGAATCACTATTTTCTGATGTTGATTTCAAAGCCTTATTCTGCTTGGATTTCAGGGCTAGAGTTTTGTTCTTCTTCTTGGGTTCATCTTCTTCCAATTCAATTTCATGTGATCTGAGGGAGCTGATTAATTCTTCCAGCTTTAGAGTATTCAGATCTTTAGCTTCATGAATAGCAGTAATCTTTGGTCTCCACTTGATTGTCAGACTTCTAAGTATTTTCCTTACATGATCAGCAGTAGTGTAGCTCTTTTCTAGTACCCTTAATCCTGATACTAGAGTCTGGAATCTGGAAAACATAGTTTCAATGTCTTCATCTTCTTCCATCTTGAATAACTCGTACTTCTTGACTAGAATGTTAGCCTTTGCTTCTTGGACTTGCTTACTCCCTTTGTAAGTCAGACTCAGACTATCATAGATGCTCTTTGCTGTTTCTCTGTTAGTGCATTTGTCGAACTCTTTGAACGTGATTGCATTGATCATGAACGTTCTGGATTTGTGATGCAACTTGAACATCTTCTTCTGATCAGCATCCATATCTCTTCTGGAAATTTTAATACCATCAGCATCTTTTGGAGCACTATAACCATCTTCCACCAAGTCCCAAAGTTCAGGATCTTGTGAAATAAAAAAATTTCTCAGCCTGTCCTTCCAGTATTCAAATCGTTCTCCATCAAACAGAGGTGGTCTGTTGATGTTTCCTCCAGTAGCTTCTTCATTGAATCCGGACATGTTGATCCCTTGGATCTTTCCTCAAACACTGTAAAGTGCTCAGCCTTGAGACCGAGCTCTGATACCAATTGAAGGTGCAAACACGAGAAGGGGGGTTGAATTGTGTTTGTCAAAATTAATTTCTTTTGCTGTTTTGTTAAATGTTGATTTGAATTATTCGATAAATAATTAATCAGATTCAGCAGCGGATAATAATAACATAATAACACAGCAATTTATACTGGTTCACCGTTAACTAGGCTACGTCCAGTCCCTTCCTCCAGAAGGCCTTTTACTAATTCAAACTCCTTTGAATTACAACACCACTGACCCTTCAAGTCAGTCTTCCCAAACAGCCTGACAACCCCAGACTTTTGAGGAACAACAACACCTTGACTATACCTGCCAAGTCTTCTCAAACAGCCTGACAACCCCAGACTTTTGAGGAACAACAACACCTTAACTAAACCAGCTAAGTCTTCTCCTACCAATCTGACAACCCCAGATTGAAGAAGGAATCTACACCACTATAATAAATGTTTAGAACTTTGCAATGTTGCTTTTGGAAAGCTGCTTGTTACACTTATTCTTGCACTCTTGTATTGCTTCTGGAAAGCTGATTGTTGCACTGTATTTCTCTCTCGAAAACACTTAGAAAATATTGCTCTTGTTCATTTGTGTTTCTCTCTTTTGAACTCTCAGATAACTTTGAATTGAAGCTTGAGTTCTTCTGTTTTTCAATACTTTATTCTTCAGCATTAAGTCTCTATTTATAGTTGAACTTTAGAACTTCACTGATGCTTTACTTCTGGAGTATATTTCGATTAATCTGTTTTGAGTCTTTTGCTCACTGATCTGTTTTGAGCATTTTGCTCCGCTTCTGTTTTGAGCATTTTTCTCAGATTCTGTTTTGAGCCTTTTTCTTCAATTCTGTTTTGAGCATTTTTCTTAGATTCTATTTTAAGCATTTTTCTCCGCTTCTGTTTTGAGCATTTTTCTCAGATTCTGTTTTGAGCCTTTTTCTCCAATTCTGTTTCGAGCATTTTTCTCAGACAGATTCATCTGAAGATATCCTCTGGTGACGTCATCCTCTGATTTATGCTTCTGGTGACATCATCATCTGATTTCTGCTTCTGGTGACGTCATCTTCTGATGACATTTTTCATTCTTCTTCTAAGTCAAATATGTTATTTTCATAAAATACATTTGTTAACATCAAAACTTTAATTGCAAGAACCAACTTGGTTCCAACAATTATACCGTAGTCCTTTCGATATTTTAGAATGGTATTGTACAGTAGTCCCTTCGATATCTTAGAACGGTTGTTATGCCGTAGTTCTGTCAAGTTTTGAGTGGTCCTAATACCACTATCCTTTTAGAGCGGTTTTATACCGTAGTTCCATCGATTTATGAGTGGTCATAGTACCATATTGCGAGGCTTTAACCGCCTTACTGAAAGTGACTTTAACCGTCATATTAAGAGTGACTTTAATAGCTATATTGAGGGTGTAATTCTAGAACGATTTTTTACGGTGCAGTGGAACTCCGATACAGTGAATCTGGGCTGTTTTATCCTGGGGACGTTGTGGTTGATAGTCTGTCTTGCACAATTTGGGCAGTGCCGCGAAACGTCTTAAAGAGAGCGACCTAGTCCGCGACTCAACCCAGTAATATCTTCGGTGACACAAATTGTGATTTTTAAACAGTTTTTTCAAACTCAAAAACAACAAGAACACAATCAAAACTATTTTTGATGATGTCATAATTGTTTTGTTAATAAAAACTTAACCAATGATATAGAGTTTTTTTTATCCAAAAAGACATTGACTAAATATAATATAAAATAAACTAAACTAAATCATAGTCAACTTTACTAAAAAGAAAATGTAATCAAAATTAATAAGATAACATAATTCTAAATTAAAGATAAATCAAATCTTAAATAATTTAACGTTATTTTTAAAAAAAAAATGAATTCAAAGTTATTGTAGAATATCATAATAAATTCAAATATAATTATAATTCATAATATACAAGTATAACAATTAAAATAGTGTCATTGCTTTCGTAAAAAAAATAGTGTCATTGCATGATAGTTTTTAATGTTATAATTTTTTAAAGAAAATAAATACTTTTTAAAAAGTAAAAAATTGACCACTGTTATCTCTTTCTTAGATCGCTGAAAAAAATTTAAAAATTTCTTTACTTTTGAATTTATTTTGAGTAAGCATTCACCATTCATTGTGTTTTTTTTTTTTTTATCTTCTGTCAAAAGAAATTATTTTTAAAAAAATAAAACTTTATATTTAGATTTAGAGCATATTAAATGATAAGCTCTATTTGTTTTGTTTTAACTAGAGTCTATCATATCAAATTATTTTTAAACAATTTATCAATTTTTTATTCTAATGGTGCAACTCTTAAGCATCTAAAACAATATATATATTAATTAGGTAATATTTATAATAATAAATGTTTTTCATATTTTTAAAATTGTAGTTTTGTTTCTAAAGTTAAAAATTAGCAGCGATATCGATTAAAAAAGTTCTCAACAAGTGATTCTCTTAATTCAAACGATTACATCAAAGTATAAACTTTAATCCTCAGTTGTAGGATTTTTAACTACTCTATAAAGTGTTAAGTCTGATGATGAAAAATGTCTACTAACTAAGAGATAAGTAAAACATAAGTGTAATAAATATAGAGATTAATTACAAAAATCAGATTCGTTGTTTGATTAATTGATCTTTTCCTTAAAATGAAAATTACAACGAATAGTTGTGACTTCCTACTCGATATTTTCCATCAAAATTGGAGATTTGGTTTTTCTTTTTTTATCGGTTCAAACTATCAAATTCCAATTTTCTACTATCTATAACACACCTGTATGCTACTAATGTCAATGGTGCAGCAGAAGCCCTGGCCACTGTAAGGATATACGTAGTTCCGCCCAGCGAAAACAATATCTGTGAACGAATGAATTAATCACTGATTACATGATGGTTACATTTGTAGCTCATTAGTACTAATTTCGTTTATAGAGTTTTTTTTAAATAAAATGTAGAGTTTAAAGATTATTAAATTACACCTCAGAAGTTACATTAAGAGTCGCATTAATTCAACAATATCATGTCAGATAAATATTTTTTAAAATCAGTCATTCGATTGAAAATTAATATTATATAAATCATATCTATAAATTTTGACATTAATTTATAATTGTTTACTATGTTATCTAAATACAACAAAAGTAATTATATACAATTACACTGTTTACGTGCATTAATCTTAACAAATCTTAATGACATAAAATAGAAAATTATTTTATTATTATGAAAATAATATCATATCACGTCAAAGTGGTAAATGAGGGAAACCATGTGATATTTATTGTTAGCTTTAAGCTTATGACATGCATGCTACGTACTAGTCATGCCAAGAGATGAGAATATATGTTGGAAATCATATAAATAACAAGTAAATGACAAATAATCACATAGGTGAATAAACTAGTGCATGCCATAATGGTGCACTTAATAGGTATCTGACTAAATGAAATTAATTTTATCATTAAAATTGACACAATTATTTTCTTAAGAATTATATACAACATGCGACATTTAAAATGAGAGAAAGAGAGTGCATTGATTTTGTAATTGTTTGTAATGCATTGATTTTGTAATTGTTTGTAATGATCTCATTATGAATTTCACAATTAATATCAATATTTTTACTTAAAGTAAAATTTGCTTATTGTAATTACATTTGTAGATTTAAATTTTTAATAAATATGTAATCATCAGTAAAATTCAAACAAATTAATTTATTAATGATTATTAATGGTTGGGTGATTTAAAAGGCAATAACTGATTGAATGTCTAATGGAGAAAGAATTTCATCATCTCTTGAATGCCAGTAAAGATTGTTGTAATTAGTGATACGAATCAATTGATGTATTTAATTATCTAAATTTTAGATTAAATACGTTATTGAAAGTTTTGTTTTCGGTTACAAATCAATTTTAAATTTTTTATAAAAAAAATGTCATTTATTTCCCCCAATCCAAGCATTCTTCAATACATCTCATATTAACATAGATATAGTGTATTATTATTGACTTAATCCGGTTGAATCTTTTAGGTGGACAATAATGAATTTGTTCTATTGGTCATGGTATGAAAAAAAAAGTAATTGATTATAAATACTAATAATTTTGTGAACACAAATTGCCACCGACAATTATCATTGATATATTTTTCTGGAGTTGTTTGTTTTAGATTTTAAAAATAATGATTTTAATTTTATATTTTAAAAATAATTTTTATATCAATTTAGTTAAAAATGGTATAAGTTAATTTATACTCATATGTTACCGATTAAAAATATAATTTTAATATTCTATAACTTAGATATTCATTGTTAGAGATTTTAATAGAATAAAAATCACTTTTTTTAAGGTATATCTCAAAAATAATTTTATTAATAACTTCTCCAAATAGATTTTAATCATTTTTTAATATTTTATTATTCAAAAAAATAGATGAAACACTTAAAATGATATTTTATGATAAATTATTTAAATTAATTTTTTATTTAAAGATTTATTTTTAGAAAAAGTTATAACAAAAAGATAAAAAAAACAATAAAAAAATAATTTTTAAAATAACTGTAGCAAATATACCTTTTAGTTTTTCAAAAAGTTTGTTGTAGTTTTCAAAGTACATTGAAGTAAGATGCTAACGAATTGTTTTTCAATTTGGAGAAATTAATGGTGTGTTTGTTTGGAGGGAAGTGGAGAAAATATTTTCAATGAAATATGTGTATTCTCAATTTTTAAGATGTAAGGGGAGTAAAGTCATTTAAAATGTCTTAAGAGCTCCTTGAACCAAATCAGTCAAAAAAATTAATGGGGTCATCAACAAAGGACATGAAGTAACTCAAAGTATGTGTGAATAAAAATTATTATAATTATAATATTAATTCTAATTCTAACATAGGTTTTTAGAATGTTTTTCAGTCCTGCCAATGTAACACATTGAAATTGAGAGACAAATGTTTGAGAAAATTAGGAAAACCAAAGCAGAGACATATCATAGCAACTTGCACGGATGAAAAAGAAGCAATATACGTTGATTTTTTTTTTAGATGTCACAGTCTTTGTTCGATTAATAGTGTGCAATACATGAGAAAACATATTACATTTATGGAATAAAATAATACATATTACTCATATGACAATTTGACTATTATTCAAAAGGAATACTTCAATTACAATTATTTGATTTAATGACCATTTATGATTGAATGTTATGATTCTTGGAGTCCTATAGAAAATAGAAAATCATTTGAATGAGAAAACATGAAAAACATTTAATAATTCGTTAGTCTAAACAATGAATGTGTGCTATTTTGATTAATGCAAGTCATTTGTTTATAATGGAGATGTAGAGGGAGATGTGGACTACTTTTGATATGCTTAGTAAATTCTACTAATTCCTCACTGTTTTGTTCTTAAACATGTGCTACTTTCAAAGGTCCAATGCATAAAAAATTGGCAATTGTTATTGACATCTTCCATTTACATAGAAAAATGTCTAAAATGGTCACAACTTTTTTAAAGCAAACAAACTCACCTTTTATACTCCCTTACTCTGCCTATCGCCCTACCCACTTCTTTGCAAAATTCGTTAACTCGCGGATAATCGAGTATTTATGGGACGGATGTGGATAGTATATTGATCTAGCAGGATGAATAATAGATGAATATTATTTGTATATGTAGATACTCGTACTCATCCTTATTCCAACCTAATGAACTATAAGTTTAATCAATATACAGTTCATCCAACCTTTTTTTATGGAAAAAAATTTAGGATGAAAGGACGGTGTCTTAGGAAGACCATATGACTCATTGAACACTTACAAAACGATTTACATTTACATACATTGAAACCGTAACATATCAAATTCAATACCTATCCTTTTTACCACTAGACCCAACCATTCAAATTCACCCAAAAATTACACATAACCTATATTTTGGGGCCTGAATGCGTGACTATTCGACAAGCTAAACTTAAAAAAATTATTGTTGATTAGGTCGATCAAGACGAGAATCAACACAGAACACACAACTCCGAAGCTTGAAAAGAAAAGGTGTTCGATGTCTTTTCGATTTGTTCAGCTACAATAGCAGCACACTATACACTGAAACATATCAAACAAATTTATAAATTAAGTTCATTCAATTCAACTTGATCTCAAAAGATCAATTAGACAATATAATTCCCATCCAAAGCGTCATTTACTATGAGTTAATAGTTTCTTGTCGTGGATTTGAAAATCTACCGAGTCTCGGATTTTATTATTTTACCAATTCTCTTAGGTTAAAATCCATGCTGATCGAACATGGTTATTTCCCTTCCATTTTAAGTCAACTTATTCACATCCCCATGAATGCAGAGTAAACAGATTATCATCCATTTTGTCAAAAAAAAAAAAAAAGATTACCATCCATTTATTCATCTTCTGATGAAATTAACATTGCCCTACTTGATTTACATCACCAGGAAACATCCTAAGGACAACTATACTCTCGGGTTACAAAAATTTAGATACCGACTATTTCTATCACTAAATCATCTAAAATCAATCTCTCAACTTCTCTTCCAATTACATCAATGTCATTTCTCAAGTCCAACCATTGAGACTCCCCAATCAGCACCTTACCCAGCACATCATCCTCTACCTTTCCTCGGTTCCCTAGCATCCGGAAAAGGCCATCTTGAAGCCCATTATTAATCCTTTTTGATCCAAAATTTATGGTTGTGTTGCCGACCCATGGTTGTGCATCAGTAGATTGCTCATGAAGCTTGACAATTGCTGAATTTATACGGTCAAAAAGCAATCTCCTTTCAGACCTTGAACAAGTAGTCCAATCACCATACCTCTCTTCAAGTTCTTCAAACACAGAAAGACTCACAGGGCGTTCTAGAGAATGCCAAACTTCCAAAATTGTGTCAGGTCGAGCTTCAACAATAGCAGATTCAGACAACACATCAATAATGTAAGAAGACTCCCAGCTATCTTCGGTTCTGCATAATCCATTGCCTGCTAACATTCCAGCAGATGATTCCCCACTATCTTCATCACTTGAAACTAGCATAGGTCCCTCCACTTGTTCTTCAGATTCCAACTTCAGCAACTGGAGTTGCATTCGAAGCCCTATCAACAGTAAAGGTTCATTACAACAAGGAAACCGAAGAAAATGCACAAGCATCAGAGACAAACTTAAGTATGCTTAGGAGAAAGCCATCAACCCTTTAAAGGAAACATCTCTCTTCAGTTAAAGCTCAATAAGAAAATTGATGAAAGGCTCCAAGCAGCAAATGATTGAAAGTATAGGCAACAATTCATTTGTACCGGTGATTTATCATGTCTAACAAAAATAACAGCTATATAAATCAAATCACAACTGAGATTGATGAGGTAAGTATTAATCATTGACACTGCAGCTTTTTTTTAGCCCAAAATACACACCTTATTATTATAGTTAAATAATAAATTCATCTAATCAGAAATTTAAAGATGGAAACTTTCTACATTACATACTATGACTACCGTCCAAATAAAAAACAGGACAAAATGTAAACCTTTAACCTTCATTTAAAGAATGTCAATAAATAGACTTTAATATTACACAAAATAGTTAACTCTTGCTGTTTATTGGTATGGAAATTATGAGAGAACACGTGGCAGAAAGAATTGAGTAACTAAGGGAAACAATTATGGATCCAAACATAAGATGCGCTCTACACACAGCAGACAGCAGTAGCAATGAAAAATGATTAAAACATAAACCAGGTTCCTTACCTTGTAGGTCAGCACTGACACTTCCAAAACATTCCGAACAAGAAGACAGATCATCAGTGAAAGAAGGATCTAGAACTGAGATTGGACTGGGCTGATCAGCATCTTTACAGCATGGAGATTCAGGTACAGGTGCTTCAGATGGGACTGAAAGTCCACCAGCAGCTGATAGGTCCTGAAATATTACACAACAATATCAAGTAAGAACTAACAATACACTTAACAGAACTTTGAAATATTTAAACTAACATTCAAATGTGTTTACAACTTTACATGATTTATTTGAGTAACACTGGGTTCAAAAAATAATCAAAATCTTTGGGAAAGACCTGTATGATCCTCTGATAAAAGAACTAGGGATAGGAAAATAGTAAGACATAAGAAAGGAATATCGTGTATAACGTGTAGTGAAGGATATTAAGAAATGCATAAGGGCTCGCATATTCATATACAATAGCTAGCACAGAGCCATTACATATTAACTTCTACCAGATCATAGCTTTAGCAATTTCATATGAAAATTAAAGCAAGAAGTTTTAGGCTGATTAGAATCATATAATTTCCCCATCCTTATGACAAATTAATTGGTTTATTGGCTTATGTGATATGAGGTGAATATAAAGTTAAGAGTCAAATCAACACAAACTGTGAGTTGAACTGTTTCGCAAAATTAAGATGATCATAGTTTTTGTGAAGTATCAATAAACTTATCATCAAAATAACATTGCTAGAAACCTAACCTCTTGGATTGAATTGTCTTTGTCAACAACACTACTGTCGCCTTTTATCAACGATGATCCAGGAAGCACCTTATCCAAAGTAGTTTCAGAAGGCCCAACTGTGTTTTTATTTGCGACATCCACAACATCATCACTAACAGCACCTGTATCTCTAAGGGCCTCATCCAAGCACTCGAGGGCCAGAACCTCTACATCTTGAGAATCTTCTTCAAAATTCATCTTTATGCTATTTTGAACAGCATTTACATCTGGAGAGAACTCGTTATCTTCCTGCTTCAATGAAAGCAAAGACCAAGACTTCTTGTGACCAGATTTTGTGCTTCCGGTATGCGTTCCATGCCTATGATCAAGACTCTTTGTGGCTCTTCTCTTCTCCCTTTTAAGGGATTCCTTTGGCACCATATATCGATCATTGCGAAGTGCTTCAGCACACGAGAATGATCTAGGATTTCCAAAGGCGGTAGATGAAGTAGGAAGAGATTTTGACCTCGACAAACTTCCAATATATCCATCCTTCCAACCATCTTTACTGCTGATACCCAGTGGTTCAACCCACCCAGAAGGTTCACCATTGCGAGCAAATTTATCCCCGGTAGTCATGCTGTCAGAACTTGTACCCTTCATTCTCTTACCAGGGAACGCTAGCATATCAGCCAGCGTGCTGCTTCTACTGACGACTTGCACCTCTTGAGACTTGTGAGTCATCTTCCACCTCTCTGATAGTCTCTTCTTTGCCTCTTTACTCACAGATGATCCACTAGAACGTGGTGACCGTCTGCTTCGTTTATTCAAGTCAAACGGGTCACCCAAAGTTGCAGTTATTTCCTCTGATTCCTCGGGAGACTCGTTACCAGAAACACTGCTGGAACTATCGTTTCTCGAGTAACCTTTGAATCTAGAAGAGGAAGACATGGTGCAACCATTGTTCAAACTGTTTCTCATTTGCCGAGTGACTTCCTTTGCAATTTCCATAGATTCCAAAGAATTGTGCCTAAAAGATCTGGCACTGTCAGGCAAATTTATTTTTTGATACAGTTCAGTATCTCTAAATCTGACATCTGAAAATTCAGCATGACTTCCATGTTCTGACAGAAAATTGTGCGGAGAACAAGGTGATGATTTGACTCTTGTACCAGTCTGCAATTTTCCCATATTAGGTTTTAGAACAACAATCTTTGTTGGGACTGCACCTTGTTCATGGCTACCTTTAAAGTGGTGCTTTGACGATCTTGGTGAATTATGCATCATGCGTCTTTTGTCAAATTGGCAAGGATGACCATCGCGATGCTTCTGATGAAATCTATTGTAATTCAACTGTGCTGTCTCCCTATCTGACCTCCAATTAAAATCGCGTTCAAAGTTCTCAATATTGGTAGGTTCTATATGACCGGAATGTGATTGGAGAGGGGTAGCCTGCAGATCATTCAAATGCTTTTTGAACAAAGAATCTGGCCGCTTAAAGTACTTTAGCAGAAGATCCTTGTTAGAGTCCAAAACCTCAAGTGTATCATGGAAATCCTTTGAAGACTGAAAATCCTGATAAGTTGCAAGGCGTTTGGCATCCATGAACTTCTGCTCAATGAATGACATTTCAGCTTCATTGACCTTCAAATCTGCAGATGAATACCTACCACTCTCTGCCTTTGGGATCTCTGAGACCTCAAATACATCCTTGAATTCTTGCTGATCTCTTGAGCTTCTCCTAGATGATCGGCCATCATTTGCCATTCCTCTGCTTCGAGTTTTCTCTGACAGCATTGCCTTCTGTGGATCCTTGTGCTGCTTATTAGTAGGCTGCTGAGATGGAAGCCCATCAAGACCCATCAATCTGGCTATAACACCAGGGGATCTTCTCTTGGATTCGGCTGTTGGTGACATCTCTTCAGCTAATAACTTCTTAATAGGAGTTCCAACTGATTGTTTAGAAGATTTCCACCCAAATTTAAATGAGAACTGCACAATTCAACAGATTCACTATATTGTTAGTACTTCTTTTTCCTTTTTCTAAAATTGTCATGGTGACATAAATAAAACAGCCCAATGATTTAAGAAATTAACCTTCCTCATTCATGAATGCTAATTATGCTATATCATAAATTCATGACCAAAAGTGAAAATATTAAGACCAAAAAGGAAAAACCAGCTTACCGAATCTTTCTCTGCAACCCCACCACTGGAAGAGCTAGAATCAGGAGATAAATCGGGAAATTGTGGCTGTCTATGAATCTGCTCGTTCCCTGGAAAGGAATTGCGCAACAACAAATGTTAGCATGTAATCAATATTCACAAGTAGAACAATTAATTAAACATTGATGAGTAAATACCGTTGTAAATTACTAGAATCAATGCAAGTAGGCAATAAGGAACTTGTTATAGAAAACAAGAACTGTTCAGTGTTCATCAAATTATGCTTTAATTGAGATATGAAGCAATGTGTAAATATCACAATACATAATAACCGGAGAAAAATCATGATGAAGACTGACAAAATCATGCCGACAGCACCGCCGGAAAAGTTATAAAGGAGAAAAAATGTTGGTCCTCAAAATCATGATTTATTTGACTTCCGATTAGTTTTATCATACTGTTCAAAATTCGAAAGTAGTGAAGTTTAGTTAAATTAAATCATATAAAAGGACTAAATCCTTGATGAAAATAAAAGAGCATTTGCTCATTAAAAATAAATAAATAAATAAATGATAATAATAATAATAATAATAATAATAATAATAATAATAATTAACCAACAAATAAATTGCGATTCGATCATAAAACCGAAAACAAAATTCAATAAAATATTGAGAATGAAATAAATAAATAAATAAAATTATGAAAGCAAAGCTCAAAACATTTTTTTAAAAAAAGTAAAAGATGAAATTGAAACAAAAGTAGAAAAATAAAAAAATAAATAAAAAAGACGAGGAAGAGGTTTAAAATCGTAGTGTGGTTGAGCATTAAAGTAAGAAATGAAGCTGAAAGTGAAAGTGAAGTTTAAAATTGTTATAAGGATCACGACGAGAGAGAGAGTGACCTTGAGGAAGATGAAGTTTGGATTTGGTGCGATGAGATTTGATTTTGTCCATAATGAGGAATCATGAAAGACTCAGAAATGCAGATCGAGAAGAAAACCCTAAGAGGAGGATGGTGAGGTAATTGGTGAAATTGAAATAAAAAGGGAGAAAAAGGGTGGAGCGTGATAGGCGCGAGGAGACAGAGGGAAAAGAAAAGAGAAGAGAAAGGGAAGAAGAAGTTAGCTAAGTAGTGGGGATGAATGGATGGATAAAGGGGGTGAAATAATGTGAGAGAGAGAGAGAGAGTATGTATTAATGGAGACCCGTTATTGACGTCGAGGGAGGGAGTGTGGAGTGGGTGTAGTGAGGGAAGGAAGATTTAGAGAGAGAAAGAGAGTGGGGTTTGTATTTGAACTTTCAAATTACCCGAATGCTGACACAATATACATTCACACATACCCTCTCCATTCTGAGTTGGGCGGGCGTTACTTTGGGTGCCGTGATGATGCGTGTGAACCTTGCTTCCACCATCCCCACACGTGTCACTTCTTTCTATACCACCTTCTCCTTCCTCTACGACACAAATATTCGATATTTTCTAAAAATATTTTCCGAATTTACCTCAATAAAATATTTTTAAAGTGAATTATTATTATAGTAAAAATAAAATATTTGTTGATAAAAATATATTTTTAAAAATAATAAAAAATATTTGTCACTTTTTTTTATTGTTTTTAAGAACATTGATAATTAGTTATTTTAAAAGTTTTTCATATTTTTATTAATAAATAAAATTAATCTAAATATAAAATATGTTCATAAAGTAAATGTAAACTATAAAGTAAACGGAGTATTACGAAAAATATGTATAAATAAAAGAGATAAAATAATAATTTTAATAAATTATTATTATCAAGTTTTTGTGTATTTGTATGAATTTGAATAATTTAAAATATTAAGTTGGTAAAATGAATTAATTAATTATTAATCTTTTTTATTTTAGTCATCATAAATTTTTTTATTTGGTTTACATTTCTACAAATATAGTTTCATTTTAAAATAGTTATTTCATCTAACTTTTGTTATAAAAACTGTAATATTGTTTAACCTAAATATAATTAAAACATAAATTTTTTTTAACAAAAATTCCAATATAATAAAATTATAACATTTTTAACTTAAAATTAACCCCAAATGGTTTCTTTTGAAAAATTTTATTCAAGTTTAGAACATCAACGGTGACAGATTAATTACAAGATAGCAATCTGTATTATATTATGAAAGATAGCAATGATATTAAGATAATATCGTTTGGTTTCTTTTGAAATTGTTAGTTCAACATTTTTTTAGTTTTTGTTTTCTATAATAATTGTTTCATGGTCAATTTTGCTTTGGAATTTATTAGTTGACCAGGTTTTTCTAATTCAGTTCGTTCATAACGCAAACAATCGGTTCATCGTTTTGAGCCAATTCTCAAACGTTAGCTTCAATTTCACTTTTTCTATCTATCCACACATTCGCAATTTTGTACTAATATTGTATTTGGAACTCTAACCCTAATTTACGTAGGAGCGTAGTTTTTTAGGGAAGAAGAATGAAACATTTTGGGTTAATCTTAGGTTTTATTAGGGAAGAAGAATGAAACATTTGGAGTTAATTTTAGGTCAAAAAGCGTTATAATTTAATTATATTTGGGGTTTAGTTTAAAAAAATTATATTTTAATTATATTTAGGTTTAAAGGCGTTACACTTTTTGTAACAGAATTTGGATGAAATAACAATTTTAAAATAAAATTATATTTGCAGGGATGTAAACCAAACAAAATAACTTATGAGTAGCAAAATCAAAAAAATGTTATAATTGTTAGGATTAAAAGACATATTTAAATCTTAATATTATAATTATTCATTATTGATTATGCATGTGTACGTAATATCAACAATTTATTTGATCATCAATAATCGACATTATTTATATTATTCTCTAAATTCAACTATTCACTTTATATTAGTCAAATTCATTTACTATTATCATAAATGCATAAAATATTTATTTGAGAATAATGAAAATAGTATTTATTAATGGAAAAATTAATAAATATAATAAATATTTCATTAAAAATTAAAAGAACCATTCATTCTTGACTTTTTTTTAACAAATAAATTATTTATTGCAAGTTGAGGGAGTATATTTTATTTTATATAAATATAATTTTTAAATTATAGTAAATTATAAAATTTTATATTGATATTTTTTTATGAAAAAATTCTATATTAAAATTTAATTGATATATACTGAAAATGTAAATATTTTTATACTGTGAATTAGATATAATTGTTATATTGCTAAAATATTTAACTTTCATTGTTTGTACCTTGAATTAATTAAAGGGCACTTTTCACTTAGTTTTGATTGGAGTGTTGTTAAATGGTTCTGTTTTTTTATATTTGAGAATTCTTTTGAATGAAAATGTAAGAGACGTTATTTTACCTTGTTTGGTTTCGTAATAAATATTATGTTTCATAACAAAAAAATTTATAAAGCAATGAAAAGTTATGATTAATTTACGATATAAAATAATTTATCAGAAAAATAATTCAATATTAACAAAAAATAATTACTACAATCATTGAACCATATGTTTTTTGGTCAATATTTGACCAACTATTTGATTAAGTAAGTTGCAGGTTTTATTAAAATTTGGAAAATTTAAGATTGAACTAACTATTTTATTTCCTAAAAAGAGTTTTATTTTAAAACTCGAGAGATTCTAAGAGAGAGTACTGCTTTATTTACTTCCATTTTAAATTGGATTTGAAGGTTAAACTTAAATTTATTAGGAAACTAAAATTCAAATGAGCTCTAAAAGAATAATCATTTTATCTTTGACAACGAAAACTAATTGTTCACAAAATTAAATTTGATTTGTTACAATTTAAAAAAAAAATCAGTTTTTTTAACAAAAAGTAACATTTTAGAGTTTTCATTTGTTTATTAAAGATTTAAAAAAAATGAGAATATGAAAACAAAAATCAAATGAAAAATTATTTTGAGTAGTTTTTAAAAAAAATTATTTTCTAACTATTTTTTTTAAGTTTCCATTACAGTTAAAAAACATAAAATAGATTTTTTTTAATTTCAAAAAATTAATCACTAAAATATTAATCATCAAAATCATTTTTTAAATAATCTATTACAAACTGATCATAAAAGTTACAAGAATTTAATTTATACAATATTTATGTGTAAAATTTTTTTACACTTTCAATCACTCACAATGTTAATAATATTTAACTTTTATCATAACTACTTATAAAATCACTCATTAAATTAATTATGATTTGTTAAGCCCTAATTAGTTTGACTTAATAAATGTTTTAACAGTTTTTCTTAAACTTTAACATTAAATGTTGTTTACTTCAACTATAGCATTAAATTCTTTATTTACCACTATCACCTCTAGTTGGGTCATGCTTTGTTGAGAAATAAAAATAAAAAATAAAAAGTTTAATGTAAAAATGTCACTTTTTAAAATTTTAAGGTATTGATAAATTGCAAAATTTTATTATTTTAAATGTTTAACAAGTGCTCTGCATTTTTCTTTATATATATATATATATATATATTAAAAAAAATGGTGGATCAGTTAATATGTTTATTTTATGTGTTTATGTTCACAAAATAATTTTTGTATTTAAATGTGTTAAACTAGATATTTTTATAATATAAAACAATTTAATAGTATTAATAAGAGTTATGTTTAAAAAATAATAATAAATACACTTAATAAATTAAAAAGTGCTTACATTTTAGACAATTGTTTGGACAAATGTAATACTAGATTGTGACAAAAAGAAGAAACTACAAACATATTGAAATATATTTGATGAAATACTATTGGAATTTAATTATTATGCTACGATGGTATTAAACTGTTTATTAATGAATTCATCACATTATATATTTTATTTTTTAAAGTGAATTGTTCAGTTTTGAGTAGTCAAATTTATTTATTATCACTGCTAAAATTTTGAGTAAAAAATATTTAAAAAAAATTAATTTAATTATAAATATATAATATGAAATACTAGTTATAGATAGTTATACATGTTCACCTATCTTAATTAATCAATGTAAGAGTCGCCTATTTGTTCGGACATAAATTAATATTGATGCAACAAGTTTTGACTCCTTTTAATTTTTGTATAAATCTTATATTATTTATTTATTTTAAAATATTTTAACATAATTTTTTTTTACGTTGCTAGTAAATATTAGTTAAATATTCTCACCTTTTTTATATAAAAAATTTAGTATAAGAGAATGATGTCTCGGTTGAAAATAAACAAGACATTCTACTTCAAAAAATACTTATAAATAAATTTAGATTGATTTGTCTTCAAATAAACTAGTGTAGCTCGATTCACGAACCTTCGGATCCACGAGATATCTTTTTACTATATCAAATTCTTGGAATTCAATTTTTTTTTTAAATCTATTTACTAATAAAAAAATGACACACAAGTCAGACATTGTTGGTAATATATATGGGCTTCGTTTAGACTTTGATTCAAAAATATCATTTTATGTATAATGAAAAATATTTATTTTTTTATTTTTTTATTTTTTTATATTTATTAACAATAAATATTTGTCTCGAACTTTTTTATAATATTTATTCCATAATTTTTATATATTAGTAACAAATATTTGTCTAATGTTTTTATTTATTTATTATTGACAAATATTTGTCCCGTATTTTTCTATGCATTAGTTATAAATATTTATGATGCATTTTTTTAATATTTATCAATGATAAATATTTATCTAATATATTTTATATTTATCAGTGACAAATATATCATTTATTTTTTATATTTATCAGTTACAAATATCTTTCTCCCGTGTTGTTTTATGTATCAATAACAAATATGTGTCTCGTATTTTTTTATATATCAATAACAAATATATAAATGATATTTTTTTCATAAATTACTTTTTCTTTCTTTATTGCAATATTATTTTTTCTATTTTCCTTTTTCTTCTCTCTCTTACTTTTCCATTCTTTATTTATTTTTCTTTTTCTACTTATTTTTCTCTCTTACTTTTTCTACTTATTTTTCTCTCTTACTTTTTCAGTATTTATCATTTTTTTTTCCATTTATTCTGTGTTCCTTTTTCTCTCTTATTCATTTTTTTTAAGTCTCTAATTCATTCATTAAAACATATTATAAAAACAAATAATTGTATTTTTATTTTATTTCAACCTACAAATAAATCAAAACACCAAATAGTTAATGGGCAATGTAACAATTTTGCTAGCACTCTCCATTCTTATATCTATAGTTGATATCTTTATGTATTAAAAAAGTATCTATCTAAATTTATACATGCTTAAGTAACATAAAATATTGAAATTTAAAATATAGTATCAAGGTATTGTCAATTTAATTTGATGTCACACAATTACAACAAATCTTATATTTAGCTTTTAAGATAGTTTTAATTAAAGTCAAACACTTGTAATTTAAATGATTATAATTAATTCACAATCTATCAGAATATTTTACACTGAACAATACATATTGATTAAATTCTTAAAATATATATACTATCTACAAATAATGTTGAATTGAACATTAACTATTATAGAAAATTTTACCATGTACTCATCTATTATACTTCTTCCTCCATAAATATGATGAAAATTCATTTTTGCCATTATATAAATATTAAAAAAAAAATTATTTTCACTCACAATATCATTAAGTTTCTCGATATAGAAGTGAGGGACTAAACTTTCTAAGTAATCATAAAACTTTTTTTAAGTTTATCGGTACAGAAGTAACACCCTAATTTTTTTTATAAATATTTCTCGATACACAACTTATTCTGGGAAACTTGAAAACCTTAATTTTTTTGGAATTTTTTTTCTTCTGTTTCTTTAATTCATTTTTTAATTTGTTTATTTTCAGTGGTGCTGGTGTCAGAGGACGGGACAACAAAATAGTATAGCGAGCACACGATGATGAGACTTCATCATCTTTGATGGATCCTCTTCTAGCAAGGATTCGACCCAAAACATCCTAGAGGAAACATCAATTTATAGTGGAGGAGGATGGTGAGGGAAAGAAGGGTGATATATCTATGATCGAGGAGCCTGTACAACTGAATGTCAATGTTGCTATAGAGGCGACATAAGTACAGGAGGAAGGTGTTCAACAAGAAGAGTTTGTACAACTAGAGGGACATGAAGACCATATATGCAGCAGTAGGAATCCGTATAGTAGGAAGAAGGGCTTACACAATATCCTGGAAGATAGAATGATATGTCTGTCCTTACACGATATCAATATCATGTTGCTGGCAGACTGCGGTTTGGTCAAGTATGTTAGTTATTTTGATTTTTAAAGTTTTTATGGTGCATTTAAAATATTTAAATTAATTATTATTTGTGCTCTATATTGTATTTTATTAGTATAAACATCCATTTATATAGAGGTAGAATACCCAAACTTGTTATCTTCAAAGAATCTCTGACTTCTTTAATGCACTATGGGAACAAAATATCATATGAACTTGTATGAGAAGAAATCTCATGGTCCAAACTATGGTGAACCAAAGACCAAAACTCCTCACCATGTCCAATCAATGATGTAATAGCATGATAACCACAGTTTCCATCAACTATCACATTAATTACGTCATCAATGTATGATTGAATAACATTAGGAAATTATCTAAAGAATAGATGTATCTAGGATTGAAAGGGTTGTTTCATCGAGGTTTGAGAGGGTTGCTTCATCAAGGATTGATAGGGTTGCTTTTTTGATGATCGAAAGGGTGGCTTCTTTGATGACTAGGAGAATTTTTTCTTTGGTGATTTAGACGGTTGAGAAGCAAAATGCTTGCATTAGCAAGCTCAAAATAAGAAATGTCTCGATATAAATCATATCCCTTCAGCTTCTTACATGTAAGAACGGTATTGATGTATATACATCAAAGTAAGAAGGGTTTCTTATTTGGTTTTAACTTTTTCAGGCGGCCGCCACATTGAATTGTAGTTGGAAAAAGAAATCCATGAACCTTAGTCTTTAACATTTTTTTCCTATAACATCGAGTTACCGAAAGCGCTTTTACCATGTGTAACACCCCGAGTTTAAAATACAGCGCGAGTGTATTTTTTTTTTCAATAATAATTAAAATGAGTTTTCCAAAATTAATGTCAAGGGAATTAAAATAAAATTTTCATCAGTTCATTTCAAAAGAGAACACTCGGCCTGTGGCCACTAAACAGTATCAGAGTGCGGAAAATATAGCGGAAAAGTCATACATTAATTCCCAAAATAAATTACATTTCCCAAAACTCAAGACCCTATACAAAAGTCTAGTCTGATCATGCACTAGGCTATAGTAGCACAGTCTCCACCGTATCCTCTATAAGTCTCATCTTCAGCCAACCGTCCGTCCTTCTGCGTTGTCCACGGATACTACGTACGTAAAGATCAGGGGAAACTAACGACGCTTCCGTCGTTAGTGTATCCGTCGGTAGGACGGGTTCGGGTAACATCTGAGGACAAAACCCAATTTCCACAATATAATAGCAAGGGTCACCGATCGAAATTAACAAATAATCACATAACATATATTTCACAGCAACAAATATACACATGGCATATCATAAAATCAATGATGATAAATAAAGATGCTCATTTTGAAATTTCATGACATGTATATTTCAAAACAGCAACCAATTAAGATGGAAAATAAGTTGTAAGTACAGCCAACACTTTAGCATTCACAATCATTTATCAGAAAATCAGATTTCATAAAGTACTCACACACATCAATTTCCAATCATCATCATATAACCAAAACGTGACCCACCGGTCAATCACCCGATGCAATATGTATATGCTCATGTACTCAACTTCTTGGAATTACCAAGGTGCAGTTGCTCACAGACCAGCACACGTGCAGTCTCTCACGGACCAGCACGATTTATATATGTCAGATTTTAACGGCCCTCAAGACCAGGGTGCAATCTCTCACAAATCAACACCAGTGCAGTCGCTCAACAGACCAGCACTCGTGCAGTCGCTCAACAGACCAACACGTTATACATCTTTGAATGGACCACCACGAACACACGGCCATTCCGTAGCCTGGATAGAATGGACCACCACGAACACGCGACCACTCTGAAACCGGATAATGGACCACCACGAACACGCGACCACTCTACAACCCATCACGGTTACTACATTCACGTGTATTAGCCTCTCACAGGCCAAATACACAAAAGTTAAATCCTCGCACGGATAGAATGGACCACCACGAACGCGCGGCCATTTCGTAGCCCGAGTAGAATAGACCGTCTAATACACGCGGAACTACTCTGACCCCGGATAGAACAGACCGTCTAATACACGCAGAACTATTCTACAACCCATGGTTACTACTTAACTTCGTAGCCCATCACGGTCACCGCATTACTCTGTGGCCCATCGCTGTCACCACCTGACTATGCAATGTATGAATATGCAGTGTTTTCTCTTCACTGAAAACAGTATGCAATATCAGAAAACTCAGCCTGTCCAGCATTCCCCCAAAGCATCTCAACACAAATAATTTCATAATTAACACAACAATGATTAAACATTCCAGTAATCATTAACACTTTACTTTATCACAACATTCAATTCTTAATTATCATAAGTCTTTTGCCCAACACTTAAAATTCACAAAACAGTGTTTAAAACTGAGTTATCTGGGAAATACGAATCTGTATTCGAATACAGAAGCCAAAAACAGTGCAGAATTATACTTTGTATTCGAATACAGCCCTCTGGTATTCGAATACAGAGGCAGTTTCAGTGCACAAATCAACATCTTTCACTACATCAGTAAAGTTTCAAAAACTTCATCACCACGTCCTCAAAATATCACCAAAAGTTCCATTTTAATTCACCACAACATTCCCAATATCCCCCAAACACTCAGGGTTTACAAAACACTCTTAAAAACTTGGAATTTTCTGAAAACTCGAATCTGTATTCGAATACAGACCCCTTGTATTCGAATACAGAAGCATGAAACTGCAATTTTAACATTCTGTATTCGAATACAACATGCCTGTAGTCGAATACAGAAGACAAAACCAGAATGATCAACATCAGAACATCAGAAGCAGAACCAGAATGATCAACATCATATCATCAGAAAACAGAACTAGAATCAGAATGATTAACATCAGAACATCAGGAACAGAACCAGAATCAGAATGATTAACATCAGAACATCAGGAACAGAACCAGAATCAAAATCATCAACACCAGAACATCAGAAACAGAACCAGAATCAAAATGTTTAACACCAGAATCATCAGAAGCAAAACAGAATGATTCACACCAGAATCATCAAAAGCAAAACAGAATGGTTAACACCAGAATATTCAGAAGCAAAACAGAGTGGTTAACACCAGAATCATCATAAGCAAAATAGAATGATTCACACCAGAATCATCAGAAGCAAAACAGAATGATTCACACCAGAATCATCAGAAGCAAAACAGAATGATTCACACCAGAATCATCATAAGCAAAACAAAATGATTCACACCAGAATCATCAGAAGCAAAACATAATGGTTAACACCAGAATCATCAAAAGCAAAACAGAATGGTTAACACCAGAATCATTAGAAGCAAAACAGAATGATTCACACCAGAATCATCAGAAGCAAAACAGAATGATTCACAACAGAATAATCAGAAGCAAAACAGAATCATTCACACCAGAATCATCAGAAGCAAAACAGAATGATTCACACCAGAATCATCATAAGCAAAACAAAATGATTCACACCAGAATCATCAGAAGCAAAACATAATGGTTAACACCAGAATCATCATAAGCAAAATAAAATGATTCACACCAGAATCATCAGAAGCAAAACAGAATGATTCACACCAGAATCATCAGAAGCAAAACAGAATGATTCACACCAGAATCATCATAAGCAAAACAAAATGATTCACACCAGAATCATCAGAAGCAAAACATAATGGTTAACACCAGAATCATCAAAAGCAAAACAGAATGGTTAACACCAGAATCATTAGAAGCAAAACAGAATGATTCACACCAGAATCATCAGAAGCAAAACAAAATGATTCACAACAGAATAATCAGAAGCAGAACAGAATGATTAACATCAGAACCATCAGAAGCAGAAACAGGATGATTAACATCAGAATCATCAGAAGCAGAAACAGGATGATTAACATCAGAATCATCAGAAGCAGAAACAGGATGATTAACATCAGAATCATCAGAAGCAGAAACAGGATGATTAACATCAGAATCATCATAAGCAAAATAGGATGATTAACACCAGAATCATCATAAGCAAAATAGGATGATTAACACCAGAATCATCAGAAGCAGAACAGAATGATTAACATCAGAACCATCAGAAGCAGAAACAAGATGATTTACATCAGAATCATCTGAAGCAGAAATAGGATGATTAACATCAGAATCATCAGAAGCAGAAACAGGATGATTAACTTCAAAATCATCAGAAGCAGAAACAGGATGATTAACATCAAAACCATCAGAAGCAGAAACAGAATGATTAACATCAGAACCATCAGAAGCAGAAATCCTTCCTCTGTATTCGAATATAGGGGCTCGTATTCGAATACAAGTTTGAAAATTTAAGTAAAACAGAAGCTTGACAGGTTGTATTCGAATACACACATGTTGTATTCGAATACACCTACGAAATCAGTGAAATTTTCCTGAGACATTCAACACATTTCAAACTGTTTTTTTTTAAAATCAGCACAACTCCAAAATAGTTTTATCACTCTTTTAAACCGCAAAACTCAGACTTTTACATCGAACCAGATTTTGCAGAAGAAAACACTTTCATCGGTTTTAAACCCTTTTTATTTTGAAATCATCAACAACACCAGATTTTCAAACCATCAGAACATCATGCAAGCATTTCAGTTTTCTCAAACATCAGAACAACATGCAAAGCATTTCAGCTTTCTCAAACATCAGAACAAAATGCAAGCATTTCAGCTTTCTCAAACATCAGAATAACATGCAAGTATTTCAGCTTTCTCAACATAAGCAAAACAGCATGTTATATCAGCAAAAACAGCCAACATCACAAAATCATCAACATCAACAGAATGCATTTCTCATTCTTCAAAATGACATGCAAAACAGTTTTTCTTCAAAAACAGAAATGGAACAACGTGCATGTCATAACAATATGCATTTACAGCCCTAATGCAACTAGAAAGTGGAAGGTGCCCTTACCCTTGTTGCGTGTCTGCTACTTCTCACGTTTCTGTTTTCGTTCCCGTTTACGCGCCAAAATTCGGTGAAACTGCTTCCTGAGTTTGCTGCTACGAAACTGGGTTCTCTAGCTCCGTAATGATGTGGGGAACAACTTTAGTACTGGGGGTTTTCTGGTTTGGTGCTTATATTTCCAATTGATGGCACTTTTGAGGAACTCTCTCTTTTGTATTTTGAAATCGTGAACTGGAAACAAATTTCAGAATGGGAAGGGAGGGTACTGTTACATGCAGCACTGTTACATGCAGAATGGGAAGGTATGGAGTTCTAATTTTGCTCTGCCTCCTCACGTGTATTTATAGAGTTACTTAGGTGCCACCTCATAAAAAAATAATGTTAAAATATTGTTGGGTCCTCCAGCACTTAAACGTTTTGCAATTAGCCGCTAATCCTTAATTACCGGTCCGATTAATTTAATTACTCGAAATTAAATTAATTTAATCTTCATCCAATAATTTTAATTCATCTTCCAAAATAAATATTTATATATATATATATATATTCACTCAAAACATACATATATTAAATATTTTACAAATATCCCCAAAATACCCTTAATATTAATTCCAAAATTAATATTAAATTTAAGGGTCTTACACCATGCATCAATCTCATTAAACATATGCAACTCTGATTCTTCTTCTGAGTCTTGGGTGAATTCATACTCCATGCTTAATTTCCTCAATTGAATATGCACTGAATCTAGAGTAATTGACTCACTCGTCAATTTGTATTGTGCCAATTCACAAACACAAAGTAACTCAATATCAATACTTTTATTATTAATAGTTTACTTTGTTCCGTATATTCCAATTCAACTATTTTAAATAAAAAATATAGAAAAAGATAGATAAATTGAATTAAAACATAATTTCAATTAATTGATATAATTCTTTTATCATCAAAAGAGTTGTTGTTTATTAAGTGAAACCATCACCATTAATATTAAGAAGCAACAACTAATCTTTTCATTATGTTCACACACTAAATAATTGGTGGCAATAACAAAATTATTAAAATGTCTATACTTTACATTTTTGAATTTGTGTATTAGCAGACACAAAAGAAAGCGGAAAGACATAATATAAAAACAAAGTTGATCTTTTATTATTACACCCCATACTACATGTGAGAAGTTAATCAATATAATATGTTTGAGTATAAATAAAAGAATATTACAAATACATGTTTTGAATATTAAAGCTCTGTCCAAAAACTAAAAAATGCCATTTAACTTGTTAATACGATCCAATAAAACCCGTACCATCACTATAACAATATCTGTGCATTATAGTGCTAAATATAAAAGAGTTATACTCTATATAAATTAGTGCTAGAAATATAAATGGCTCTATTTTTTTTAATTAAAATAAGTAACAAAAACTATATACTATAAAAAATGATTAAGCTTTTTGGGAGGTTATGAACAAAATAAGGTCGCAATTTAAAAAAATCAGCGAAACGTTTATAAGAATATGAACACAAAAATCCATTTTATCAGACATCAAATACATTTGTATCAAGACAAGTTCAAAGATGCATTGTTGAAAAAGATGAGAAAGTTAAGTGAGTGGGTACCGACATATCCGTACGTGGTTGCTCTATTCAATATAATTTGACGGGTGAGTCAATTCTTTTAGATTCGGTTCATATTCAATAGAGGAAATTAAGCATAGAGTGTGAATTCACCCAAGACTCAGAAGATGGATCAAGTTATGGAAACGCTTTTAGTCACTCGGTGTTATAGGAAAAAGAGTATTGAAGAGTAAGGTGCGTGAACTTGTTTTTCCAATTATAATTTCGATATGTCCATCACTTGAAAAACTTAAAACCAAATGACAAGTGAAGAAAACTACGTGTAAGAAGCTGGATGAATATGATGTATATCGATACCCTTATTACTTTGAGCATGTTAATGCAACATATTATGAGCATCTTGATTCCCAACCATCTCAATCATCAAAGAATAGACCATCTCAGTCATCAAAGAAGCATCCCTCTCAATCCTCGATGAAACAACCTTCTTAAAAGAAATCCTCTCAACCCTCAATAAATCTATTATTGAGACAAATTTATGATGTTATTCAACCATACATTGATGACATAATTAATGTGATAGTTCATGGAAATTGTGGCTACCAGGTTATTGCATTATTGATTGAACATAGTGAAGAGTCTTGGTATTTGTTATGTCGTAGTTTGGACTAGGAGTTGTTTCTCGTATAAGTCTTATGATAGTTTGTTCCAAGAACGCATTAAAGAAGTCATAGATTCTTTGAATATAACAAGCTTGGATATTCAACCACCAAATAAATGAATGTCCATACCATATATGAATTACGTGATAGCGACAACATATAATATAATTCTAGTCACGTTTAGTAAGACATTCTCTATGACTTTCTTTCTTATGAGGGATTCACATTCAAGATCAACAACAAATGACCGTATTATATGTATTGATTTTGTTGACCCAAGTCATTAGATTCATGTAAAATGGTATTATTATTTTCTTTAAGTAATAGTTATTTTTTCAAATAATTATATTGATTATTATTTTAATCGATTTTGCAATTAAAGATGGGTTTCCAATGTAGATAATGCACCAAAAGAAATTTCGTACTGATGAACCAACTTCTTGGGCAATAGCATATACAAGATGTCTACAACAATGAGGCTATTTATTAGGGTATAAGGTACACGTTACACACAATCCACATGAAAGAACCTGCAAATGTCTTGTCATTAGATGAAGATTGATTTTTTATGGTGGAGATTGCATCGACACATTTTGTATGGTCAAGATTGCACCGACACATTTTGTATGGACGACAATACTTTAAAACTTATATAAAATCACTTGTTATTAATCCATTTTAGTTACTAATTTTCAATATCTTTCTTCGCATATGGATATGAATTAAAAACTCGCTTTTGTTTATTTTAACTCTAGTAGATTGGAATTTTTCAGAGTTAATAAAGGCATTTCACTTGAAGATTTGAAAAGAAAACTAAAAGAATGACTCCATTATGGTGATAATAGGAATGTTGTCCGTGTTGAATATTATTGTCCGTCGATCGATCCAAATATATTTATACAATAAAACTCTTTTCATCTTGCAAATAATCATGACATGATAACGATGTTCTTAACATTTGTTCATTACAAAACCAGAGGATCAATTGAGTTGGATGCTACATTGTGTACATCTACCAGTGCTATCGAGGTATCTTTGATTCCTCCTAAGAGGGTTGATGGAATATTAGTTGATCAACCATGATCACTTAGATGTTATGTCTTTGTTATCTATCAGTGTTTTCATCTTGTATTTTCTATAGTTGTTAACTTATATTGTTATGTATCATTATATCTTTGTCATGTCTTTAATTATCTTTGAATAATAATAGTAGATAGTAACAACAACTATCAATACTAATAATTTCAAACTCTAAATACAAATTACAATAACGATGTTCATCACAAATAACATTAAAAACTACTAACTAACGTCACCGCGCTCTAAATATAAAACTCTATACTTCCATCTCCGAATGTATAAGGTCACCCACCTGTCGTAGGGTAGACAACTATGAATTAGAAGCTTCTACAATGATGGTCGGGACATCAAAATATGGAACATGGGGTATAACATTTGGCCACACTAAAAGTGGATGAGATACCAAGTAAAATCACCCCAAATATCCATCATGGCACTTTGATGGATATGTAGCAAGATGTATACTATGATACAATTCAATGACAGAGATCCAATATCTCATTTATTCTACATCTGCATCGAATAATCTGTCAAGAAATGAATGTGGCGATTGTGGAATATGTTGAATATAGTCAAACTATCTCAAACACCTATTTGGAAAATATGTCACTACTGTACTGCACAATCGAAGGTGACCAATGTATAACATGAAATCATCAAAAGGAACGACGTCTCTGCGTTTCTCCCATGATCTCCATGTGACGTCAGGGCAACTATCATTTGTCTGTACTTAGGGATTTTGTGTTTCCCTTGTTTATAACTCAATCTATTCATCCTGACAATACACTCTAAGTTAGCACCTATGTCTCCTCTTTTACAAATATTTGAAAAATATTCGTAAATCCAACACTGTTACAAATAAAAATTAAAAATAAAATATTATTCATAAAGATTAATGATAATCACAAAAATTAATAAATAATAATCATAGCAATTAATAAATAGACTAAATAGCACTTGTGGTCCCTTAACTTAATTTCAGTTAACGTTTTAGTCCTTTATTTTTTTTCTCCTGATTTGGTCATTTATTTTAATTTTAAGTGACAATTTGATTTTTTATGTTTTAAAATGTCAACAATGTTATCTTTTTTTTTTACAATAATTCAAAAAACTCATCAAAATTTTCAATCAAAACCCATAAAATTAATTATATTCTTCAATATAATACAAATTTCATCAAATTTAAAACTCAAAATTTCAAATAAACCCATATTTTCATCTCTAACAACATCAAATAAAGAATGAAAATATGAGTTTATTTGAAGATTTGAGTTACGAATTTGATGAAATTTGTATTATATTAAAAAATATAATTAATTTTATGGGTTTTGGTTGAAAATTTTGATGAATTTTTGTAAAAAAAGGATAATATTGTTAATATTTTAAAACATAAAAGATCAAATTGTCACTTAAAATTAAAATAAATGACCAAATCGGAAAAAAAAAAGATAAATGACTAAAACGTTAACTGAAATTAAGTTAAGGGACCACGGGTGCTATTTAGCGTAATAAATAATAATCATAGAAAGTTATATAAAATAATACTTACATTAGAGACGTATATCCACCCAATTGTTTAGTATCGTAACAACTACAATCTTAGAGGTAGTCATAAAGCACTAAGAGTGTAGCAGGATCCCAATCGTACCTACCAATACCTTCCAAATCTCTTAATAGTGGAAGGTATTTCGCATCAACTAATGTATGACTCTTATCTGCAAAAATAGTAATCTATACCAAATTCAGCAAGTACACCCTAACAGCACAATCAAATTTCTCTGCATCACATTGTTTTTTGAAAACCTCATTCAACCAATCCAGCCTATAGTGCGCACCTTATTTTTCTAGTTTCCTCTCATATCTCAATATCAGACACTCCTAATGAATTAATGGCAAGATTATATGCCATAACTTTATCTAGGCTGGGTAGTTGACTATAGAACTTACCCCTAGTGTAAATGTCTAATAAGATGGTAACATCATCAAAAGCTATCGTCATTTCATCAAATGACATGTGAAATGATGAAGTCTCAGGGTTCCATCTCTCCAGAAATGCATAAATGAGGTTGTTGTCAATCAACTTTGGACTACCCGTTGTAATTGGAGCTAATCTAGACAAATTCACTCACGTCTTTATATCTCGTAGAAAATACTTACGGAGTAAATTGCGGCATCTTCTTACCATGGGCAGCTATCTTCAATATCGGTTGCTCCTGCATACAAATAAAATATATGAAATTAAAATATAATATAGAACAAAATAGTAATTAATTTAAATATTTTAAATGCACCATAAAAAATTTAAAAATCAAAATAAGTAATATATTTGACCAAACCACAGCCGGCCAACAATATGATTTGGCATCGTGTAAGGACAAACATATCATACGGTCCTCTATGATACCATGTAACCTCTTCTTCCTGTTGTATAGATTCCTTATGTTGCATATGGTCCCCATGCCCCTCTAACTGTATAGACTCCTCCTGCTATACAACCTCCTTCTTATGCATATGGTCCTCATGCCTATCTGGCCCCCCTCCACACGCTCCTCCTCCTTCGCATGTATAGCCTCATGTACATATGTCGTCTGTATAGGCTTCTCCTACACACCAACATCATCATCCAAGTGTACACGTTCCTCGATCATAGGTATATCACCATGCTCTCCCTCACCATCCTAATCTGCTATAAATCGATGTTTCCTCTAAGATGTTGTGGGTCAAATCCTTGCCAAAAGAGGATCCATCAAAAGATGATGAAGTATCAGCATCGCATGCCCGCCATACTATTTTGCCATCTAATCCTCTAGCACCAACACCCATTGAAAATAAACAAATTAAAAAAATAGGAAAATTTTTTTTCAGAAAATCTGTGGATTTCAAGTTTTCTGGAACAAACTTGTGAAGGTAGAAATATAAATCTTAAAACTATAGGGTAAAATTTTTGATTGTGAAGGGAAGCATACGGATTCATCAGTTTGTTCGAGTAGAAGTATAATAAAGGACAATCTAAAATTTCCAATGTCATATTGTTCATTGAAGTATTTAACTCTCCAAATGAACCCAACAAAGCAACAAGTAATATTAAGATCAATGTCTTGGTTTGACTGGGATGACAATCAATAGTTTTAATTTGACTTTTTTTTATTAAATAATGGTTGATAAATAAAGGGTGTATCGAGCTAAATTAAAACTCAATAGTTCAAATACTACTTGCATTTTTGTGTGTGTGTAAGCCAAGTATTATTTATTATTTATTATGTATTATTGATTGTATAGACTAACATCTTGAGTCGGATAAAACTAGGCAAAATTATTTTTTAAGAGTTTTGGTGATGAAAATATTGAACATGTGATTAAATCGGAAGAGACCAGATGCTATCTATCTCATTAAAGCACTTTGAATTTATCACCAATAAAATGATTGTTCATTAACTTAACTAATATATATTTTAAAGTGTTGGTTTAATTAACTTTTTTAGTTTTTCTATATTCATATCCATATATATAACTAAATAATTCGTCTATATAAACGTGTTTCCATTATTGTTACATATGTCGTGGTAACAATGCATTTCGTGGGCTCTTTTTTTAGTGAGAATTGGACAAAATCTATTGTTTTAAAAAAGTACCCAGCAGCAACCTTCCCGTTTATTTAAAAAAATATAGAAACAAAATAAGTAAGATAGCTAGATTACAAATTGCATGCAGCCGAAAGAATCTTTCAAATTTTGAAAGCAGGTTCATAGATTCATGGACAAAGTCACGTGTGTTTTATTGTTGTTTATGCTGTGTTTGCAAATTGACGTACTCTTTTGTTTTGTTTTCGGGAAGCATACTGATTCATTAGTTTGTTACACGGATTTGTGTATAATCTACGGCAATTCAACGCTGTAAAACATTTTTTGATATCTTCAACACAAATAAAAGATTGATATTATAAAGTTTGTTTACTGTATTTCTTTTTTCTTAATTATGGTTTTATTTTCCATGAGTTTTTTCACTAAAATTTTTAACAAAATAATAATTTATATTTTTAAGTTTTTGAATTTTGGTATAGTCCTTATCAAATATTATTTATATTTATTTTAATAATATTTTTGCATTAAAAAAAGTCTAATTGTTAAATATTGTAAATGTTAAAAATGTTATACTATCGTTACATCACAATCATAATTTTTTAAAATAATTATGATAAATTTAAATATTTCAAATGATATAATAAAGGATAAAGGTAATTGATTGACATACATTAAAAGTATATATTAAAAGTATATGTAAATTAAATCCTGAAAATTTTTCTACCCACACTGATTTGGGATTTTTTTTCTTTCTCAAGATTGATCGATTTGTTCCATGGATTTTTTTTTTTAATGTTTTTGGATGATTTGTGTATTAATTAAATTCGCCAAGTGAGACGGCTGAAATTCACCAAGCGAGTCTAATCTCGTTAAGCAAAACATGGTGGCCCATACGTGGCATTTGTGTAGCCTACAATGTCCACGTGGCAACCCTCAACCGAGGGTGCATACGAAGCACGCTCGCAAAGGAACCAAGAAGAAACGCGAATGCCCATAGACTTTATATTTATAATTAGAATTGTCAAAACATCCCTAATCTCAAATTTCTTTTTAATAAACTTTTTATTTTGTGGATTTGGGCCCTGTGGCATTCGATATATATAAAAATTGAAAAAAAAAATTAAAATATTTTTTATTTCAAAAAAATAATTGATTTTTTTAATGGGACTATGAGTCCTCTAAGTCCACATAATTTTGTAGGCTTTTTTATATTGAGGTTTTCTTTTAATGAGCCATTTTACTATAAGGTTTTTGGCCCCCTCTAATATGTGGACTGGGGCCAATATAGAAGGAGCTTGACAAATTGACAGCTCTAGTCATAATAGATGAATTGTATTTTGCTAAAGTGTGTGATTAATAGTTGTAACAAATTAAGAAGTGATAAATAGGTAAGTGATAATATTTGAAGAGATAAATAGGAAAAAAATAAAATAGATTTGGAGTATTGTTTGAAACAAAAGAAATGCAGAAGAGAAAGAAGTGTGTAAATTTTGAAAGAACACAAATATTTTTGAATTCATTTAATTTATTTTAGTGTAGTTAATTAATTTAATTTAAATAAATTATTTAAGAGTATTTAATAAATTTATGTTGATTCATTAAATTATTAATATATATGCAAATTATTATCAATAATGGTTGAATCAAAATTTAAATATGCACATAACAATGTCTTATCAGGCTTTCTTCGCAGTGTAGCGAAGAAATGAAAAGGTGTTGAATTCCACCAAATTAACTATTTCGTTACTATGTCTTTGATAAACCAAACAAGCAAACTTTTTCATTTCTCTGCTATTTCTTTCTCGTGTAACTCTCTCTTCTCTATTTCACTCAAAACAAACACACCCTAAGCGAAAATTAGCTCAACATCACCTATAAATAGACGTCAAATTTGACACATTGCCTCATATTTCCCCCTAATCGCTTATCTCTCTTCAATGAGAAAGCCCTCAAACCTTCTCTTTAGGTTTTGTTCATTTTCCAACCAATCAACAACTTCTAAGTTCGTTTGAGTTGAAAATTAGTTCTAGTCGTTGTGTTGCCAACATTTCGAAGCAATTAGGGTTTTGATCAAGAATCTTGAAAGGTACATTTTAATCACTTAAGTTATTTCCATAATATTATTAGGATGTTGGAATAATGCACAAATTGAATTATGTCCTTTCCAATTCCAATTAAATACCAAATTATGATTTCATTCGTAAAGTAGGGTTTTGTGGTGTTACTAGGGATTTGCTAAGGGAATATTTGAGAGTTGTTGATAAACCTTATTCCTTACTCTTAGATACTAATATTACGCATATTAGTTTCATATGATTATTTGTATATTAAATAAATATTAGATTCGAATTTTTGACAAATTATAGGCCATTTTGGTATAAGTGTAAGATTATTATTGGTGTAACGCTCGAGGTGTGGGTAGCACTTGTAATATGAGGAGAAAATAATTAGATAAAGCTCTTTACCTTAGAAATGTGGTGAAAAGATTTTGTATTCATTGAAATAGTCAGCGTAAAATAGTTCAATTTGTGTGCGTATTATATTCAGATTCTTAACAAATTATAATATAAGGAAACAATAATTACACAAAGCCCCATTTGAAATGTGGAAAAAAGACCGTGTGTGTACTGATGGAATTGTGTATGTGATACTTGTTTTGTGACTATTAAATACTTAGTTAGAAGTGTTGATTTCGTTGTGATGACACTACAAATGATTTCATCAAGGCAGGAGACATTATAGAAATAACATGAAAATTTATTATGGAATAGTAAGTATGACACTCGACCTAAGTGACTGCTGTGAATTATGAGACACAAGATTTATTTATATTGTTAGTGCTTATGATTGACATGGCCATAACTTGAGGATATGTGAGATCCATATAGAATTGCATTGTGGTTATAAGTCTAATGTCGTGTGAATAAACGCACAAGGTTAATCTCTTGATTGAACCTCGACGAGGGTAGTTCCTAATAATTCGGCTAAGTGCAGTGATATTATGTTTAGATTACCTACAACGAAAACTAGAGAGACAATCGACTTATAACACTTAGACTCCACAAAAAGTCAAGTGATGTCTGATAATGGTCTTGGAGTCTCACTGTTTTATAGACGTGGTATCCTTCAGGAACCACATGTGTTGATGTGTGTGTGTCTCTATATATATATTTGATGTACTCGATTATTTCAAATTCATATGCATATTTATGATGATTATTCAAATTAGTTACTTAGATTTTACTAATGCGGGAGGGGTTTGAATAAATTTTCCAACTCTTCTCAACTTCTATAATAATGTTCTTGAATCAAAGAAAATAAAAAAAATTACAACACAAATCATTTGTCTTGTTTATCTATAAATAACAATTTAGGTTTATATTTTTTTTTAGGTTTTTTATCTTTTAAAACGTACATAGATTAATATTTTTTCTTTTAGTTTTTTTTAAAAAAGGGTGAGGTGTCAACTTAGAAAAATAAAAAATTCAATCCCCCCATTATCCTTCCAACAACACCCATTTCCAATAACCACCCTCTTCCTCATCAAAATATAGAAAACTCTAAATTGAAAAAAAAAAAACCCAAATAAAAACTCATAAATTAAAACAAAGATGTTGGGTTTTTTTAGAGGGAAATCGGGAGGGGTTGTGGAGGAGAGTAAGGGAAGAGAGGTGGTGTGTATGATCTCTCGTGATTTTAAATTTACAACTTTGATGAATTTGTTCTATTGTGGTTTTGTACTATGTACACAACGTCTATATATAAATGATGAATCTAAATCTTTAAATTAGCTATTATACTATATTTATGTCTAACTCATTCTTACAAAACTAAATTATAAAAAAAAAAAAAGGTGACTTTGTTTTTAAATTTTTGTCAAATTTTATATCTACCGAATGTACAATTTGAACTTTTCCCAATACCTCTCCTCTCTTCCTTTTCTTCTTAACTCCCAATTGAAATCCTTAGTGAAGTGGAGCATTTTCCTTAGATTTCTCTCTATGAAGGTAGATTGTGGAGTAAAGTATTTGCTGTTCCTATAATTGCGTGACATGCTTGGAGGAGCAAATATCAACATTTTCTCCAATGCAAGTCTTTGACTTGTTATAGTGCGGGTGAGAATTATTGCACATTTAAATAAATAATATTACTTGGACAAGTTAAAAGTGGTAGTTACCGAATTATGGGGCCAAATTTGGGTTAGATGATTGACTTGTGAGACCATTAATTGGTTAGTTCAATTCCCTTTGTTTCATCTTTTTTATGGTAGGGGCATCTTTGGTTTCAGTGTCTTCTCGATGGATCCAATGGAATAGAGACGTCATAACAAACAATAAAGATGATTCTTTCCCCAACACCTTGCGATTAAAGTTGCCAAAAGCACCATGTGGCATCACAATGATTCTTCACCTTCTATGTGTACTTCATTTTATCTAATATAAAATAAAATGTCTCTTCTTAGAAGAGAGTGAAAGCAAACAGGGCTAAATGCTAATGTTTATTATACTTCTCTTATATTTAGGTTTATAATTAATGTGCATATAGGTTTTGGGACACAAGTAAACCATTTAATGGCTGGCTGGTGTATAGTGGTTGGCTAAAAACAATTCACATTGCATTCATCACAAGCAAATCGAGACATAGAGATAAGGACATACATTCAATTCATAATATTTCACAATTGTTACATTCATCTAAGTATTCATTATTTTTTTACCGCGACAAAGTAGATTGTTGCTTTGATTCAATTATTTGACTCGGTTTATTCTATTTAATTTATTAAAAATATGAGTCAGTTACAAGAAACAACAAGTTAATTCGTTAGACAGATTATAAAAAATTTAAAAAATAAATAGATAGCAAATAAATATTTTTTTCTTTCATTATTAACTTTCTTCTTATATAAAAATGAAACAAATTACCAAAATATCAAGATAAATGACCTAAACAAAGACCAAATAATCATCCTAAAATTTTTTATTACTATTTTATAAAATTACTTTTAACTCATTAATATATTCACATTACACGAGAAATGAAAATTTCAATCTAATCATAATCATATAAGTTGAATTATTCTATAACGCCCTTATTTAAATGAATAGATCTCATAACAACTTACTTTGCCATGATATAATAATATATAACTTCATTTGAGACATTCAATTCTTGTTTTTATTGAATTTCATCAATTAATTATCAGTCGCTGATACAAATTTAAGTTTTGAGCATTATTGATCCTCCAAATCGAGGAATCATTTAAATAATTTTAGACAAAATAAGTACTTTCAACATGAATTTACTATAACCTTTACTCTTTTATTATATAAAATTCATACAAATCTCGCTATTTTATGTAGGACCCGTATTATATGGACACATAGCTAATTGAAAAGGGCCTTTGATCCTCACTAATTGTGAACTACTCACATAAAATCTTCCAACAATCCCTCTTAAAGACTATCTAGATATTTAATTACTATTTTTTTAAATATAATATTTAACTACTATGATTAAGATACACATTAGATGAAATATAGAACAGAAATATGTTTATTAGCGGTGGTGGATAATTTCCACCTTCAAGACTAATATTACGGTGGTTGAGTTAATTAGTTCAGTTTAAATTAAAAAATGATAATAGAGTTTATATAAAATGTGATGAGCCACATGCTTTTAAGTCATCGTTATTGGAACACTCATGCTACACTTTAAATATTTAGTCATGAGTGTAATAATGTGTATTAAAAATTTCACATTACATAAAATAATAAATTTCAAAAAAATCAAAATAGGAAATTTTAAATATAAATAGAATTAATTGAAAGTTTTCTTTTAACCGGCCTGAATCTATATATGTCACATCTTGAATCAATGAATAGGCACAAGATTAGGATTTAGGACAAAAACCACAGATTAAGATTTCAGTTAACCATCTTAATCACTTCCATAATATAATACACATATTAAGATGCCTATAATTACATGGTTACTTAAGAAGCTAAAATACTTCGAAATCTAGGCTTAAGTCAAATTAATGTGATAATTGCAACTTTATATATAGAAACTTACAGCTGCTCTACCTTATTTTTCCTTCTATTCTATGAAGAGTGTGTTAGGTTTGAATCTACTATCATTGCCAACTTTCTGTTCTGACTAATTAAGCATAACTTTGCCACTCTACTTCAATATATAGGTCGAAGTGGGTTTTTCATTTATGAATAAATTATTAAAAAGTAAATTGAAGTAGAAACAAAACTTATAAAGTGAACGGTTATCTTTGATTGTGATTTTTTTATAATAAAATTGTAGTCGATTTATAAATTTTTTTATTGATGATAAGGGATAAAAAAGATGACAATGATTGGGTGTTACATTAAAGATCAAATATTACAATGATTTAGGACTGGTTATGTGAATCCAATAGAGATTATATAATGCTTTATCCTATATTATATTTATATCAAGATTATTAATCTCTAGATATTTTTAATAATTTATCTTATAAATTTTTTAGGTCTTTATTTTCTTCTAGTTAATTGAGTATGTTTGATATATTCTCCTTAATACAAAATCTATAATTTTTCTTTCCACATGTCAAAATCATCTAAGTTGACTCTTTATCACATTTTTTACTATATGCTCTGCTACAACTCTCTCTAATATTGTTACTTATAATTCTATTTCGTCTAATCTTTTGACACATTTAACACAATATTCTCATCTCTATACACATATTTTATTCTCGTGTTGGGTTTTAAACCCTCCAAAACTTTGTCTCATAGTACAACATTGTCGATCTTATAATTGTACGATAAAATTTTTCCTTCAATTTGATTGGTATTTATGACACTACAAGAAAAAGGTTGATTACCCACGGCATGTCCGTATGTAAACTTAAATTACCCACGGACACGGGTCCGTAGGTATTTCGCTCGTAGGTAAATAAATTACCCACAGATTTTCCGTGGGTAAATTACCCACAGATTTTCCGTGGGTTTTTAGTAGTGAAACTTTTGAGAAAAAAATAATCAAACATGTAGCGTCATTTTTTTTTATAGGCTAAAAATTTTATTCCAAAAAGCTAATAATTAGCACAAGAGGTGCCAAAGTTTAGACCAAAAAGTACAAGAGAAACAATACATAAACAAACCAACACCAGAAAAATGAAAAGCCTTCCACTGTCCCACAACATGGCCAAACTGATAAAACAGCAAAACCAACACAGAAAAAACTTGACAAAATAGCACATTCTATTAAGACCCGCCAATAAATAAAACACCCGACTATATTAGCAACATAGTGACACAAATTGTAGATGATTGGATCCCTTCTTGACCGGTAGGTATGGAAAAACATATGTTTAGAGAGTTTAACTCCTTACATGGATCTCAATTACCCCAAAGGATTAGTCTCCGCAGTTGCTTGCGGGGGATACATTGGTTTACCAAAAAAACGAAACAATCTTTACATTAACTTTACTAATGTAATTTATAGAAAATGAATCAGAAGTCCAACCTGTACATCTGGTGGTGTTGAAGGAGGTGTTTTAGCAGCATGTTTTACAACCAAAGTATTGAACATGCAAAGAATTTCCCAGACTTCGGAACAATTTTACCATCAGCCATGGAATCATGCAACACAATCTTGCAGCCTCTTCCCGACCAATTATTCAGGCCATCCTCAAACTGAGGATTTATTATGATGTTTTCATCTCCAGTAGAAACACATCCTTCTGTGCTTGTGGCCTTTAAAAATAAGAGGAAAAGGTACACAAATTAGTATGTGTTAAAACATAAAGTTTAACAATTTAAGTGAAATCATCATAGGCTCATTGCAAGTTCAATTTACAAATAAAGAAGTAATAACAATGCACATGTATGAGCTTGGTGTTCAGCCAACAGTAGAAGATTTCTATTAAGCACTAACTCAGACACAGACCCCAGACAAGACACTGACACGTCTTATGTTTAGTGACGTTGCTACGTACGAAGATTTTGTCAATGTTGCATAAAGAAATAACAGTATTGAAATGCATAATGTCATGCACGATATTAGATATACATTGTTATTTGGACTGGAACAGTTGATCTCTACTGATCTTATAAGCAAATCAACTCCAGGAGCAGGTCCTTCGAAATAAAATATAACTCGATCCGGCTTAGTAGACAGTGAAAATGTTCCTTCCAACTTTTCCCAGCTACCCTTTTTAACAGAAGTTCTGCAGAAAATAATTGTAAACACGTAAGGGAGCTTTCCTCAATTTCTTTAAAACAAGATGTAATGAAATTAGAATTTTTTTTATACCTTCCAATGAACACATAACGTGTAGCTGAATCATGATATTCTAGTTTCAGTGTAGCTAGAACATCAGCAGATCCCTGAGAAAGGCCAGATACTCCAACAAAAGCGGAAACCATGTAAGTGGAACCAATGGAAACTCTCTCAGTTGTTATCTTTGAAAGAAAAAAATTGCTCTAGCAGAACTACGAATGTGAAAGTAAAGATGCATGCTGTGAATATTTTTAAAAGGACTACGAAATCTAGTTTAGTGAAGAGCTAACATGACACACCGGAAAAGGCCTTTGCAAAGCATATGAAGATTTAAAAGGCAGCCGTGAATTAATAAAAGAAAGAAAATTGATGCAATAGGAATATCAAAACAATTTGACCACTTAAGATCAGTGTCTACATGAAACAAACAGCAATCATTACAATGTTTAAAAAAAAACAGGTGTCTAGACAAGAAAAAGTAAATTAACAAATACAGTGAGAAGATTCCAACCTCAAAACGATCGATGAGAAATCCAAGCCATAGCCGATGAGCAATTATCTGTTCAACAAGATCAATTGCAGGCTGTGATTCAGGCTCCCCGGGGGCCAGGTGAGGCCTCAGTTTGGCCGCAGGCCCACAGTACCTTGCTTCAGATGCAAAAAGACCCCGCTTGGTGTCAATTGTCCATAACCATGCATCAACAAGCTCAGAAAGGACAAGAGCTCCAAGCTGAGGTGCAGCAGAAACCAACCATGTCCATATGAAAACACCAGTTTCCATTGCATCATGTGTGGAAATATATGCAGGACACCAACAAAGAAGACGAAGAAGTTGTGAAAAGCCCTCCACGTTCGATTTGGATCCAGAACTCTTGTCCATAAGAAAAGCATAACTCAGATAAAGGTACAAACATGGATTCCTAAATAGTTATAACTACTACCATCTAGATACAAGGAAGAAATGTGTTTACCAAATTCAACAAAAGCATCACGGTAGCCTGAGAACAGGTTTCACGAAATTCAGACCTGATCACTTCCCCACCTTTCTCTGCTATGTTGACAAACTGTTGAAGTAAACGCACAAACTTATTAAGCAACATTCCATTGAATGAGTCATCCTCGGCTTGTGGCTGTTGAGGAAAAGCTCCAAATATAATTCTTTGAAGCCCAGCTCCGAGCCCAAAACCTGAGGGTGTAGTACTGGACTGGAACCCACCAATGGTGTTATACAATCTCCTCATACCGGCAATTTCTCCAGCGTGATTGCACTTAACTGTTGCTGCAGCTTGGTTGCACTTACCAGAACTGATAACCTCTAAATTCTCATTTTTGACAATATTCAAATGCATTAAGAGCCAAGCAAAGCTGTTCTACAAGATGAAGTACCTGTAACATTGAACACCGAAAAAACAAATAATAATCTAAAACCACAAAAACAGATCTCTTGGTTATTCAACCAAAATTAGAGAAGCTGCAACACTAACTGGATAGCCAAGGGCAGGACGAGCTGGTGCTGGAAGAGAGAATGCTGACCAAAATTCTGAAACTAAAGAAAGCAAATCTGGCAAATATTTTCAAATGTGCTGCACAGTAACATCATAATTAGACCAATAGGGAGAAAAAAATAATGATCATACAAAACTATTTTCATATGTTATAAACTCTACCTGGCGCACAATTGACACCAGAGTTCCAAGCTTCCATGTTATAAAATCCTTCAAACTATCTTCACATGTACAAACTATCTACCTGGCAGTGCTTTCTGATTCCGTTTATGCAAATGAGGATCCAAAGCACCCATAATACCCAGACCTGAAAACAAAATTAAATAATTAACATCATAATAACCTTTTTAGTGCCTGAAGCAAAGGGAAAATCATTGGAAGAGATGAGTGGGGAGAATGAAGAAGATGGTGATGAGGCTATAGAAATGGCAGGGTCTGCTAGGACAGTACCAGTTTAATCAAATTCTCTGTTCAAACTTCCAGGCTATTATTATTGTTCCTATGTGAATTTTAATTTGTTCGGTTTTTCCTTCTGCTAGATCAGAATAAGCACAATAAATACAACACAAAAACCCTAAATCAGAACAAAGCTCACAAAGCTTCAAAACTGGAAGATGAAGCAGAAGCTGAACAAAGCAATGTCTTCTTAGATCATAACAATCACAATAATCACAACACAAAAACCCTAAATCAGAACAAACCTCACAGTAGATCACATTCTAACAATTATAAAATCAAACCAATGGAAACGAACCTAATCGAACGGCGCTGAAGAGAAGGTCGAAAACGGCGCTCTGACCACGTTGCGAGAACGGCGCTCTGAACCCGTTGCGAGAACGGCGCTTTGAACCCGTTGCGAGAACGGCGCGGAAGACGAAGGTGAACGGCGCTGAAGATGAAGGTGAACGGCGCTGAAGACGAAGGTGAACTTGAGGTTGTGGTTAGGCAGGCGTGTTTGTGTGTTTGCGTTTTCACTTCTGAAGTACAAACTCATTTTTTTTTATATTTTATTACTTTTAAATAAATAAACAATTTTAAACAAAATAACATATTAATTTTACCCACGGACAATCCGTCGAAACATAAAATACGACAATATTTTGAAAAATTAAGTCCACTTGCATTTTTTCATTTGAATATTTTAAACATTACACACGGGTAGTCCGTGGGTACTTATTTAAAAAAAAATTCAAAATATTTACTTTACTTACGGTTTTTCCGTGGGTAATTTATAATTTACCTACAGACTGAGATCCGTAGGTAGACATCATTTTTCTTGTAGTGTGAGGCACTCTACCATTTCAATCATATAGCTTGAATTTTATGATTTTAATCTTCTATTTCTTCTTTGTTTTGTACTATAATATAAGATATTTCACCTCTAAACTAAAAGCTTTACCTTTTGCTAAAGTTGCATCATATGATTTTATCTTCTTTCTACTTAGGGGAAAGCTATATGCTTCTTAATGATTATCTCTAAGTTTTTAACCTTCCAATTCGTTCCAATTGTATCTATGGTTGGAAAAGATATTCATACTTGGGCAGTATTTTCAATATATATATATATATATATTATATCAAATAAGATTAATTTTACAATAAAAGGATGATAGAGTTAAATTTTAACCATACATTAATATATATTTATAATTAAGAGTTATTTAAATAGCGCATGATCACTTAAAAAAGTTATATGATTTTTTCTTCTAATCAATCTTAATCATCTATGTAAGATTGTGTGGTCAAGATTTAATTCTCTTACCATTTCATCATAAAACTCATTTCATTTCATATATTATCTCTATATATATTCGTATTAATTACCCAAACTTAGTATAGATATCATTGTAACTAAAATTAAGAAATTATTCAAAATATTTAAATCAATTAATGAAAATTATTTTATACTAACAGTTATTTTTATTTTCTCTAGCGTAGTAGTTTTTTTATAGTTCTGATCGCCTATTACTTTTCTGTTCTTAAGCTATTACTTTAAAAGAAAAACATATATTATAATAATAATAATAATAATAATAATAATAATAATAATAATTACTGATAATAATATTTTGATGTCAATAATGTGTTTTAAGATAATATTTTGTAACCATAGTACTCCTTTATGCAATAATTTGTTATATTTGTCAATTCATAAAATTATTAT
>JBBPBO010000001.1:22143999-22349272 GCA_037974295.1 Cicer cuneatum | reverse complement strand
ATTTGTTTAATTTATTTACTATTGAGATTTTATTTGTTGTAATTATAATGTTATTAAAAAATTAATATAAACATACTATTCATATTATATTATAAAATATATACTCTATAGTAAATATACATTTAAAAATATTTTTGACTATATAATCTAAACAAATTTTATTTTGTAAAGTGACGTTTGAAGAAAAAATATCTAAACATAAATCGCATTAGAAAAAAAATCAATTTTTAAACATAAGTATATTTATAAAATGAAATTCTTTCAAAAGTACATTAGCAAATGTTAATTCAAACCCATACGATAAATTCTTAAACTTAGTTTTAAGCTTAATATTCTCAAAAACATTTAAAAAATATTAGTTAATAATATTGTAGTTTACTTGTTAACCGGACAATATTAGTTAATTATAGTTTTAAACTTATATTAATGACACAAATTATTAGATTATTTTACCCCATCATTGTTATCAAAATCTTGGGAAGATTGCAAACATTTGTATTTTTTGCAAAAATATTTCTTTACCCAGTGATAGCGATATAGATACAAACTTATACATAGTTGGCTAAGCTAAACACAAACTTATCAATGAAATAAAATTTAAAAAATAATTATCGTCTATAAAATTAATGATTAATAACTAAAACTAAGATATATATGTTACTAACATAACTGTTTTTGTGTGAATCAAATATTATTTCTCTGAGTCAGGTAGAATCACAATAGGTGACAAATTATGTTCTCTATTAAGATATGTAACACTGTTTATTTATTATGGTTGCATTTGAATTGAAGACCTTTGATTAAGCTGAAAAAGACTCTTGACATCTCATTCATGTATTCTTAGGTGGATATTTTCTTCAAATTATAATGTGACCTTTTGAAGATAAAATATCTTTAACTCAATATTTTAAGTTTCATATATTTTTTTTCCAAATAATCTAGTAATTAAATTCAACCATATTTAATATGGAGAAATGATAATTACGGGCCATGTTTCATATATTAATTACATTATTTGTAAAAATGATAATATTATTTACAGGCACAGCCCCTTAGATATTAAATAAGTTTATAATGTTTTATTTGTCAAAAAAAAAAAAAAAGTCGATAATGTTTTAACATGGTTCAAATGTCACGCTTTGGTATTGAGAAAAGGACAAAAGTTCATAGTGTGAAGACCTTTTGCCATCCAGCGAGGAGACAGAAGCGCTATTACTCAAAGGGGTAGAAAAGAAAGTATGATTACATGTTTTATTTCCTTCTTCTAAACTACACCATTTCCTTTCTTTGCATACATCTAATTTATGTTTATGATTTGGAGATATAGAGGGTGTCTTAGAGATATGGAGGGATTTATAATTATTTAAAGATAGAAATGTTAGCGAAGTATATTGTTAGTGATTTTTTTTTACCAAGATGACTTCTAAAATAAAAAAAGTATATGTCAAAGAATACTGTGATATATAATTTCCGCCTAAAAATAAAAAAATATGTATGATTTGAATATTTCTTTAATACTTTTTTCTTTTTTGGTTAGGTTTATGTCTTTAACACGTATTCTTTTTCTTTTTAATTTAAAAAAATTACTGTAATTAATTTGATTTGATTTGATAAGATAAGATATATGAGACATTAAATATGTTATCGGTCATCAAGAAGAGCGTGTTTTCTTGGCTCCAACACAGTTGTATCAAATGAAATTGCTGTTGATTAAGGTCCATAAATCAACAACAATGCTAGTATCCAGTCAAATAAAAAAACAACCTTAAAAAACATGAATATACGAAATAGTGGAAGTGATTGTGAATATCACTTTTTTTCATTTAATTTTTTTATAAAATTTGATTTTAAAGTTTGGTTTGGAAATGATAATATTAAATTAAAATATAGTAAAGTTACTTAAAAATTTGTTTATATTCGAGTTTTAATGGAATATCTTTTTACATTTTTTAAACATATTTTAGCTTCTGAATGTTAATTTCTAGTGAACATGTTTTATGCATTTTGAAGTTTAACTTTCAAAATTCATGAACTGTCTATAATTTAACTTTTTGGAAGGTAAATTAAATATATTTCTCTTTCGAAAATTAACTTCTGAATATAGGTATTTTGAGAAAATGACAATAGAACAAAAATGAGGGTGCAAATAGAAACAGTGTATTCCAGCTGATATTATGATGCTATGTACAGAAAATGAGGGTGCAAACAGAAAATGACAATAGAACAAAACAATGAGGGTGCAAATAGCAACAGTATATAGTTATCATTAATTCACAATACCCTATAGTGTTTGAAAGGCACATATGCTCCATTTAGCGAGATTATTAGAGGAACAAATCTACTTCCCACTCGAATCTCTAGGTTTTTCACCTTTACAAAATTAATAAAATTATAAAATAATTCTTTTGATATTTAATTAAAAATATTTGGAATAAAAATAAAATTTTGAATTTTTAAAAAACAGAAAAATTTGGAACAATTTTTAATTTATTAAAATAGGAATATTAGCGTCAGCTAGCCCAGGTAACTCTTGACGCTACCCAATAATTTACCTATCCGACATCTTTTTTTTTTTTTTATTGAAAAAATTAATTATATTTTCTATAATTCCAGATATTTTTAGTTTAAAAATTTTCAGAATATGTATTTTTGGACTTTTCATTTATTTAAAAAATTCAAAATATATTTAGGTTTGGAATGTTTATAAAAATAAATTTTTTACAAGAGAACTATGCTCTGGATTTTTTAAAATAACAAAAATTCGGAATATTGAAAAGATGAAAAATTCAGAAGATACTATTAGCGTCGGCTAGCCCACGCAAATCTGAATGCTACTATTGAAGATTCCAACTGTTTTCTGGGTTTTTATTAGAGCGTCGAAAATAGCGTGGGATGGCCGACGTGAAATTGGTGAACAAATTGGAATTCCAATTTATTTTTTTTTTGAAATTTCCCGATTATGTTTCTTATACTGAATATTTTTTATAAATAAATTGGAGGAAATAATTAGTATTTAATATAAATGTAAGAGTGTAGTGTTTAATTGTTCGGTGGTTAGATTCCTCGTATTATTACAAGTCCAATCATAAGAAAAAAAGAGATCATTTCAGTTGCCTCCAGAAGAACAAGGCCATGAAAAAGTTACTGAAAATGGCAAGACTGTTTTGTAAGGCATATGCTCAAATAGAATCTCTCAACCGTTTTGTATTTTTGAAATATTTGATTCCTCTAAAATGAGGATCTCACTTTGTAATGTAAAGTAAATAATATAGACTGATTAATAAATAAATAAATAAATATGATAATTCATGTAAATGCTTAATAAATCATAAATGTTTGAGGAGCTGGAGAATAAACATTTAATTTGATCATTTTATGAGTAAGGTGTAGCAGTAGCACCAACGAAGTTCCCATGTATCCACTATTCAGTAGCATAAAGTTTGTAACTACATAAAAAACATGGCATAAAACAAATCCACCCATGCGACCTAAGCAAAATTAATCTGGTTATACTAACTTCACTTTCGTGACACCAATGAATGACACAAGCTACATAATGACTTTATTCATGTCCTTGTTTAAGCAGTGTTCCATCTTCTAAGTACAGACTATTCAGAACCTGCCTAAAACGTTAACAAGCCACATTTACATTAAAGAAACATATTAAATTTAAGTAGATTCTGAATAAAATTGTTTATGACAATCTTCCAAGTAGTAGCTTAAAGAAACATTGAACAATATAAGCAACAGAGTCAGAAAAGTAAAAGAATAACTGCTTGAAAACAGAAGCAAAGTAGTACATGATCTTCTGAAATTGCTGATTGTGCATTTGGACAAACAAATCAATTAAGCGTTTATTCAATAAATGTTTGTCATGTATGCATTTATGAATAAGCTTATTCAACAATCAAAGAGCTTGTGAGTTAAACTTTAAACTCATACTAATAATTCGTAAGCTATTTTTATAAGCTCTTTCAAGTACTTACATATGCCCTTATGTCATAACAGAGCCCAAATAAGATCTTCCAAACACACCCTAAATTGAAAAAGAGGTGGCAGCCTCCAATGAATCATAAGACAACCATAGTATAGTTTAACACATTGCCAAAAAAATTAACATGAGATTAACCATCATCAGTGATGTAAATGTACTTTACCTTCCTCTGTCTGCACTTTTGTTTTGGTCGAATCTTATGTTTGTACTTTGGTTAACCAGAAATTAAACCCTATGGAGTTACATAGAAGACCAAAACAGGAATTGTGCATTTCAGTGGACACACCAATGCAAATTTAAGGCAAAAGCATGAGATCAGGAAAATCAAAACAAATCTTTTAGTGTGCTCATGTTTATAGGACATGAACATATCTGATATTAAGATAATTGCCGATATGCAGCATCGGGAAATTTAGAAATATGCAACAATCCACAAGGTAGGTAAGTTGATATCCATCATTCAAAGTTGAGACAGAAAAGGCATCATTAGAGTACCAAACATGAATTAGCACAATTGGATGCCATGGTAAATGCAATTCTAATAAAATTTCTCCAGCAACCCACCACCAAAGGTATCAATGCAAAACAAGTTCAATTCTCAATGGAAACCCTAATCACTTTCCATGGGGTTTCCAGAATGCCACTCTCATAGGCTATTTTTACAAGCTCTTCCAAATACTTACATAGGCACTTATGTCATAAGATAGACCCAAACACACCCTAAATTGAAAAGGAGGTGGCAGCCTCTCCAATGAATTATAAGAGAACTATATTACAGGTTAACACTTGTCCAAAAATAAAGAACATGGGACATGCCATTATTGGTGACATACATACTCGTACATTACCTACGCAGTGACCTTCTTTGACTGTAAATTGTTTTGGTCAAATCATTAGTTTGTACTTTGGTTGACTCAAAATTAATATAGAGTAACATAAAAGAGGGAAAATCAAAACATGAATCACTGCATTTCAATGGCCACCCCTATGAAAAGGCATCAATAGATAGGTTCTAAGATTCATATCAATCACTGAAAATTGAGACAGACAAGCCATCGATAGAGTACCAAACGTGAATGGGCATAATTGGATGCCATAATAAATGGAATTCCAATAAAATATTTCCAACACCACATGATTTTATTCCAAAACAAATTTAAGTTTCAATGTAAATCTAGTCACTTTCTACGGGGTTTCTGTTTCTTTATATGTCATCCTCCAACAAACCCACCTACAATATACCAATATACTGAATAATGAATTCAATTTCCAAAGGAATATCCATTTTCAAAATCCACATAACTCACGTTACAATGGAAGCACTTACATGATGCCCTGAAATTAGACTAATGCACCAATTCTATTCTACAACACAAAAAACTCTTCCAAAAACTTCACTATCCATATCTACCAAAAGTTCGAGATAGAAGTTTCATCATTCTTTCTTTCTAATGCACCAATTCTATTTTACAACATAAAATACTCTTCTAAAATAATCACCTAAAACAGTACCATTCACCTAAATTACAAAACCAAATCATTTAACAAAATGAACCAAAGAGCACTAACATAACTTTAGCAAGAAAAACAAAACAAGATCAGTGACAACCTCTGTATAGGAACCGCGTGGTTGTGATTTCCCAATCTCAACTCTTTGCATCTATTCCTTCCCTTTCTAGCTTCTTCGAAAAAATCTTAGTGTTATCCTCAAAATACTCTTTATAAGGATGATTCTCAGGTACAAGTCTTCTATACTCCTCAAATTGTTTCTCAGCTTCATCATTCTTTCTAAGCAAAGTATAAACAACACCCTGACACAAATAAGGTCTAAAATCTCCCGGGTCTTCCTTCACAATCTCCTCATAAACCTTCAAAGCACCCGAATAATCTTCTTCCATTACCTTCACCTGCGCAATCAAAAGCTTAAATTCCCTCACTTCTGAGTCCATTTTTTGTTCTTCAAAAAACTTCACTACTTCATCAACCCTATTCAAAAAACTCTCCATTGGTTCATTCAATTCCAAATTTGCCATCAAAAGACCGCGATAAGCTTCGGCGTTAACCGGTTCTTGCTTCAGAACAAGTTCGAAACTTATCTTAGCCAATTCATGTTCACCGTTGTGACTATGCAAATGTGCTTTCAGAAGATGCAAATCGAAATCCTCCGGTTCGAGTTCGATTAACCGGTCTACGAACCGAATCGCTTCGCTTAGTTTGCGTGCTCTTACGTTTTCCTCCACGAGGGAACGAAGAGCGTTTGCATCGTTGGAATTGTTTTTCAATTGCTCTTCGATTGCGCTATTATTTTCTTTATTGGTTAGACTTTTTGTAGTTGTGGTGGAGGATTCTGCCGGCGGCGGAGGTAAAAGTGTGGAAGTGGCGGGGGCGGGGTTGTGTTGAATGCGAATTAAGAAGAATGCGATAACTGCTATTGCCACGTAAGCGGGTTCGAAGAGAGGTGACAAAATGGGGTTTAGGGTTTGAAGCAATTTGAAAAAAGCGTTTTGAGGTTTTTTTTTAAACGGATTATCGTTTTTTGGTGACGGGGAGGATGAGGCTTTGATGGATGATGATGAGAATGAGAGTGAAGAAGAGAATGGATGAGAGGGAAAAGAGAAGGTGGATAACGGTATTATTGGAAATGAAGAATGACGGTGAGTGAAAGAGAGGTGATGGTAGTGTTGTGTTTTAGGGAGAGAATTCATGGCTAAGGGGTTGTTGAAGAAGATCATATTCGTATTTCCTAAAATCCTGCTTTTATGCTCTTATTATATTGTGTTTGCTCCAACGCCAAAACTTTGATAAACCATTGATGTTTATTTTACGGTGTCGTTTTCGTAAAGATATTTTATGCTATCAAATTAATTATAATCTTCGAATCAGAATTATCATGTTATCATACAAGTAATTGTAGTCTTGGTTAGAATATCACTAAATATTTTTGAATTACTTTTTAACTTTAATTTTTATTACATTAAAAAAAATTCATTCATAAACAATAATATGATTGAGCACCATCTGGATTTGGGTGGGTTAACACTCAATAGTTTGAGTAAGGAAATCATCAACTTGCTAGAACAAACATAATATGCATAAGATTAAGGGAATGAAATCATCCTCATAAATAAGTGTCTCAGCAATGAAAACAACAACTTGTAACAAATATGATATGCATCATTTAAGGTCACAATCATTACACCTAAATGACATACAAATAAAATTATAAATATTTTAAGTTACAACCTCAAAAGTTAAAAATTTAAATTGGACAACAAATTAATAACAAGTTGTAATTCATAATGACCAGCTTTCATAAGCAAAATGAACTTTCTGCACAAAAGAAGATATCATATTAGGTGGCATAATTAAAACCATAACACTACAAATGTTTTCAAGGAGAACATTTTTCTGGCTCAAGAGTGAAAAACATCTCTGAGCAAACTGGTGGGTCATAAACTTCATCATTATATATGTTAAATTGGTAAGTGAAAAACATTATCTGGCGCAACAACACAACATAAAAGTAAGATGAAGTCCAACAATCATCACAGTGATATTGAAATTGAATAAAGTCAAATAGAATTTTGTAATATTAAAAATCATGCCATAAATAAAAGATCAAAACATAAAATCAAAGTGAACCTACCATATCTTTGTCATGCAGTCAGGTATTTCAAACCATTTCCAAAACATTTCATCATGTTAGTAACCCAAAAAATGGTGAAGGTATGTGCTGGTCCAACTCCAAATAAGTATCATATTGGAGTTAAAAAAAAATATAGTTTCAAAATTATATGCAATTAAATGAAACATTTCATTAGTACATAGTTGGTAATTAAAACATACTCAAACACAACCAGGTGGTTGTGATTGAGTTGTTGCCCTTGTTGCTATAACTACAGACGTTCTTCCAAAACTTGTTGATCCTCCATGAAAATCTGCAGTTCATTGAAAAAGAATTACTTATAAAGTTGTAATAAATTATTTAATAATTTATTTAGTATTTGTGAGCAAAAAATGTCTCATATTATGACAATATCTGATAACTCAAATTCTTCACTAATTGAGGTTTTTGAATTGGAAAGCGGAAGAGCACAAATTAAAGCATATGCCATTATTGGGTTAAGAGAGCTCTTAAAAGGCTCCAATACTCTCCCACTAGTGCTTAATGCACTTTCAGAGGCAATAGTTGAAACTAGGGTAGCCATCAAATCTCTAACCATTTTTTACAAGATGGGAAAATGGGCAGAATTGAGTTTCCACCACAAAAGAAGGTCAAATTTGTCATCCTCTTTATGATTTTCCTCAAACAAATACCTTTCAAGCTCATTCTTCCTATCAATCGAGTCTTTTTCCTTCAAATGTTACTTAAAAGCATTTATCCTTCCAAATTGAGACATAATTTCAATAGTTGGGGCAGTTTGACTCTGAGAAACATTATCTAAATGTCCAAATGATGACAGACCAAATCTGTTTTGTTGCTCAACAACTTGCTTATACCAATTAAACATCTTAGATAAATTTTCACTAATTGATTTCGAAAAATCAGTGGAAAAGTTTGGTTTTTCATAATACATTCCAGCAAAAATTCATTCTATATAACGCATCTTATACCTAGGGTCAAAGATAACACCAAAATAAAGGAGTTGGTTTAAATTTGCATTATTATCCCAATATTTATATTTTTTTTTGCATAATTTCCATACCCATAGTAGCCGAAATATTATTGAGGTTAAGGCATGATTGTTTCAGCTAACAATAAATGGTGAATAGTTGATGAAAAGCATTATTGACGCTAACTTGTAGGATGAAAACACATTTGTTGCATGATAAAAGAACTTCAAAAACCTCACAAAAAGCACGAACATTATCTCAATTATATGAAGTTGGGGGACCAGCATCCCCAAATAACTCTCTAAAGCTAGATTCATCTTGTTCCAACCTCTCAAAGGCTAATTGATACTTTTTCGCAGCATCCAACATTAAATAGGTTGAGTTCCAACAAGTGGAAACATCAAGACACAACAACTTTTTACAAGTAAATCCAGCAAAGGCAATACACTATTTAAACTTGATTGACCTATATGGTGAAGATCGAACAAATATCGTCGTATTTCTAACGATCCCTATAGAAATATGGTGGTCCTTCAACCCTTTAATGACCACCAAATTGAGGATATGGACAAAACACCTCATATGAAAAAGTTGACCATCCATCACCAAATTTTTAAGTTTTTCTTCAAATAGGATACAACCACATCGTTTGAGAAGGCATTGTCAATAGTAATTTTAGAAACATTTCTTAAAACCTCTTCAACTTTAGCCCCCAATCTCTTAAAATCTACTCAATTTTCCTTCCAACCATGTCACCTTTATGATGGGCTATTACAAATAAGCTAATAATACGCTTTTGGTATTTCCAATTATTATCTACAAAATGAGCTATAAAGGTCAAACAGTTGAGATTCTGGACAGAAGTCCAATAATTAGTAGTGAGAGTAACTCTACTACAATTAGACCTAAACAAAAGCCTTCAACTTAGTTTTTTCATCAAAAAATATTTGTAAGCAATCTCTTGCAACCCTACGCCTTGAAGGGATAGATAATTGGGGCTGCAGCTGCCTACAAATGTTCCTAAATCATTCACCTTCTAGAGTCCTAAATGGTTGTTCATATAAAATGACAAACATAGCCAAAGTTTTCCTACATGCTTCAACATTGAACCTTGTTCTTGTTGCACCTAAACTACCACCTTCCCGACTAGTAAATGTTAGAGTAGTTTGATTTGGACCCCTAAGTAAGTACAGGATTATTGACACATTTATCAATGTGACTAAGGATATTGGAAGTGCCATGAGTATTTGAATGACATAGGAATTTAGCATGGCAGCGTTTGCAGGTTGCTATAGGCTCGAGATAGTCACTTGCAGGTAAAGGATTGAAATAATCCCCAAGCACGAGATGATTTATTCAGACCATTAGCATTTTCTTTCCTCTTCTTCTTAGCAAGAGGGGGACGACCAGCCTTAACAACATTGATTGCGGATGTTGGTTGTTCAATGGAATGCGTTAAATATTCAGTTTGGTTAGTATACGATTTTGGACTAGGTTCATTCATCACTAAAAGAATGAAGATACAATCAATTGTTGTCAACTACACTAATAATTTAATTTAAGTATATTAAATAGGTATTTTTAGTTTTATAACACTTAAATATAGCATTCATATAAGCATATGACAATTAAACATAGCATCATATACTTAGACATATCATTTCAAACACAAGCATAAGATGAGACATTTGACTATAAAACATAAATATCAAAATAAGACACTTAAACACTTATAATATCATTTAAGAGAGTTCTTTATGGTCCCTTTTTCAATTCAAATTAGCTTTATAAAAGAGATAAAATAGAAAAGAAAAAACTTAGAATCTGATGTGAATCTTAATAACACTTAAATTAAGTTACAATCAATTGCTACCACTACACTAATAATTTATTATAAGTATTTAAACTATGTACTCTTATTTATATAACAAATAAATATAACATTCATATAAGAATAGGAAACTTAAATATAGCATCAAATACTTAAACGTATCATTTTAGACACAAACATAACATAAGACACTTGACTATAAAACATACATATCAAATTAAGACAAAAGTAAACATTTAACCATATCATTTAAGAGAATCCTCAATGTCAAAATAAGACACTTAAACACTTGGAGTCTAACGTGTTAAAAACACTTAAACTAAGCTTAACATATAAATCAAATTAAGACACATAAATATTGCATAAGACATTCACAAAGAGATGAAAAGGTAAATGTATTTATTCAATTTTCATTCTTTTAGATGTACACAAGTTTGAATAAATACCATGTGTGTCAACGTTTTGCAATAAAGTGTGGTTAATGATAAGGCAACAAATTAGCACAATGATGGCTTGTAATTATACAATAACAATAAATTTGAATGAGAGCAACATATAACATACACTAGAATAAATAGACACAAGCAAAAATAAAAGAGTAACAGATGAAGATGTACCAATAACTTAAAAATAATAATTAAGACTCGTAAACATAGCATAAAACACTTATACATAGCATGTATTACACAACATCAATGATCAAGTATCAAATAATATCACATGAACTTTAAAATGTAAATACAAAACATAGTCAAAGAAAATTGGTTGTTCCTTTCAATTCCAACACCTTGTTCCATGCTCTTTCAAAAAATACATACAAGAAAACAAAGTTTTATAAAAAAAAAAATAGAAAATTAACAGAAATGAACTCATTAGAAGTTAAATCTTGCATTAGCAAAATTTAAAAAAATTAAAACATAGAAAGTAAGAAATTTAAAAGAATGAATTTTTTTATTAAAAATAAGTAAATTTTTTTGCTACTACAAGAACACATAAAGAAATTTAAAAGAATCCGTAAACTATAAGTTATGTTAAGAAAAAGATTCTTAACAAAATTTTAAAAAGAACCTATAAAAAACTTTAAAAGAAAGTAAAAAATTAAATCATAGAAAGCAAACCTACTACTACAATTAAAAAACTGATTCTATTAAAAGAAATTAGTCTTATTAAACTCATAAACTATCCCCTAATTTTGAAAAATCACAATCAGAAAGAATAAAACCTTAGAAAATTATTTTTAAGGTTGCTTCAATATTGATAGTTCTTCAAAAAATTAGACAGTTGTTATAATTAAAATCTAAATCATACATTATAAAATAAAAAAGAAAAGACCGATCTTAAAAAAACATAGAGTTAGAGAAAAAATTTCAATTGAAAAATAGAAAACCAAAACTCTAACTCCTAAATAGAAGTAACCTTAAACAAGCATGTTGAAAAAGTATTTATAGATCTTAAAAAATATACAGACTTGTTAAACTTAAAAGTTAAACCCTAAATCATAAAATAAAAAATAAAAGACCTATTTTAGACATAAAACAATACGAATTGCAGACAAAATCCTCAATCCTAATTAGAATTAAAAGCAACTATAAAAGAGCAAGTTGAAACCCTTCATCCTAACTAGAGTTAGAAGCAACCATAAAATAGCAAGTTGAAGACCTGTAAAATCTTAGAAAATGATTTTTCATAACATAATATAAAAAGAAATCCTTAATCACTATTCAAAAAATAATTTTATATAACGCTATGGAATTAAAAATCATTAAAGCACAAAAAAAAATTAAAAACTAACCTTTCAAGATAATATCTTCCTCTGTTTTCAAGATAATCAGGTTCAAGGTGTGTAAATAAAGAAAAAGGCAAATATAAACAAGTTAGAACTTAGAACAAAGACGAAAATCAAAACCCTAATACATTAATAATACAAATTGTAATAAAAAATTAAAGCATCAAATCAAAAATTATAGAACCAACCTTCAAAATGGTGTTGCTATGTTAGTCTCCAAACCTTCAACTTCAAGTGTTGTCCGATTTATTTAAAATAAAAAGAAAAAACACAAACAAATTAGTCTAAGTTCAAAATTGAAAACCCTAACACTAAAATCAAAAACGTAAAACAGGGGAAGAACAAGATTCAAAGGACCCTAGAGTTCAATTTTGAGATAATTAACCTTTCAAATTGTGTTCCTTTGTTTTCAATCATTCACTTCAAGCGTTGTCTGGTTTAGAATAAAAAGAAAAACACAAACAAATCATTGTTAGTATACGTTTAAGAATGAAAAACTCTACTGAAATTAAAAACTTAATAGAGAAAGATGGAGAGACAAGATTCAACAAAGGCTAGGTTTCGAGTTTGATAGATGAAAACGAGAAAGATAGAGATCAAGAACGAAGAAACATAACTTACAAGAGAGATGATCATGTGGATTTCCTCTTATTTAAAATAACCCACATATTTTCTATATATATTGGGTGGTCGGGTTCAGGTACTGCCGGTCCAAATTAACTCACCTGAACCCGCCCACACAGACCCAATCACAACTGTCCACGTCACCCGCCCCACTCATTACAACCCGCCCGATCACCATTTTCCTTAGCGAGCCAATTGGGTTGTGCTGGTTATCCCAAATTTGTCCATCCCTACTTTCTATAACTTAATAACATGTCTATCCATAGTAAACCTTTTGGTCTTAGAATTCTATTCCAATCATACAATATAAAGTCCAAAAATATCAAATCAACCCAACCATCCATAAAGCCAAAAAATGAATCAAATCCATAATGTTATCAAAGAATGGAAGCCTTTGATTTAATGTGACATATAAAGGAACCAATCCCTTTAGAGCTATCATCTCATAAGGAGCACCAAATCTATAAATGTTACATTATTTTCCCTCGTCTTTACGACAAATGTGTTAGTTCCAATTTTAAAGTCTAGTCCAATTTTTATCTCTCCATAGGCTTAATTACCAAAACATCGAAGATCGAAAAGTCTGCAAAAAGTGACCTATTAGAAACTCATTTCACCTTTTCCTTTTCCATTTCAAATCCTTTGTGCATTTTGAGTAACCCTTTTAGGATTCTTGCTTGATAAGCAATCAAAATTCCTACCACCTCACATTTCTTTCATTTGGTAATCTCCATAGTGCCTCTAACTCATTGATAGGGTAAGATTTTTGGTGAACTTTTGAAGCCCTTGTCAAACACCTACTAGGCAAATGATCACACATTAAGCATAAGCTTTTGAGCTAAATTCCAATCATCATCACAGTAGGAGCCAATGTCACAATCCATGTACTTTCACACTTGTTTCTTGTGCAAAACACATGAATGCTCTATTGTATTGTAAACCATGTTAGACCCATATAGATTAATCTTACCTACTTTATTTCCCTTTGGAGTAATGAGCTTTCTTATCTTTTGATAAAGCAGGACTTGAGTTTAATAAAACTCAAAAAACAAAAATGTATGAAAATTCATTTGTTCCGGAAAGTAAAGAAAATAAATGCAAAACAAAGTGTTCATATTGTAATAAAATTGGACATCTAGAATTTGCATGTTACTTCAAAAAGATAGATGATAAAATAAAGAACAAAAGAAGTTTTACAAAACTGGAACGATCTGGAACAAAAACAGAAAAAAGGAGAACGTTCTCTAGGTAACATGAAAAAGGGAGAATGTTTGGACAGAAACATTCTCCAAAATTTTTTAAAGGAGAATATTCTGGGATTTTACCAACACCTGTTAAACCTTAGTTTTCCAAGAATTTTCAAACATTAAAATGTTCTCATTGTTCCAAAGCTGGTCACAATGAATTAACCTATTATATCAAAAGAAAATCCAGTTTTAAAACTAACTCTCAAGGACCCAAAACCAAGTGGGTACCTAAAGTGAATATAACACCTTATGCATGATGGATTTCAACATGTCAAGAAAAAGTCATGGTTCTTGGACAGTGGCTGCTCAAGACATAGGACAGGAGATAAAAATTGTTTCATGTCATTTGAAAAGAAGGAATGGGGTTCTGTAACCTTTGGAAACAAAAATCAAGCTCAAATCAAAGGTAAAGAAACCATTGGTAAGAAAAACTCTACTTAAATTTCTAATGTTCAATATGGAGAAGGTCTGAAACATAATCTCTTAAGCATAAGTCAATTATGTGACAATGGCTTCGAGGTTATCTTCAAACCCAATTTTTGTGAAGTTAAAACCAAAACTGGTGAACTTCTTTTTTCTGGAACAAGAAAGAAAAATCTTTATGTTTTATACCTTGAAGAACTACCTGATGAATTCTGCTTCATGTCCATAAACAAAGATAAATGGATTTGGCACAAGAAGACATGACATATTAGTATGAAAACTATTTCAAAGATTTCAAAATTAGAACTTGTTAGAGGACTGCCAAAAATCAATTTTGATAAAGTATGTGAAGCTTGTGCTAAAGGAAAACAAGTTAAAAGTAGTTTTCATCCAAAGGACTTTATTTTCACAAACATAATTCTTGAGCTGCTTCACATAGATCTTTTTGGTCCTATTAAAACAACAAGTCTAGGTGGAATGAAGTATGATTTTGTTATTAACTTTCACGATACACTTGGGTTTTATTTTTAAAACAAAAAGATGATGCATTTGAGCTTTCAAAAACTTTTGCAAAAAGGTACAAAATGAAAAGGGTTCCAATATCATTTCTATAAGAAGTGATCATGGAGAAGAATTCATAAATGCCTCTTTTAAAACTTTCTTCAAAGAACTTGGCATTTCTCATAATCTATCTTGTGCAAGAACTCCTCAACAAAATGAAGTTGTTGAAAGAAAGAATATAACATTACAAGAAATTGCAAGAACAATCTTTGAAGAATCTAATGTTGAAAAATACTTTTGGGCTGAAGCTATCAATATTTCATGCTACATTTTAAACCGTGTATCAATAAGGAAAATCATCAACAAAACACCATATGAAATTTGGAAATACAGAAAACCAAACATTTCATATCTTCATGTTTTTGGTTCTTATTGTTACATTTTGAACAAGAAAGAAAATCTTGGAAAGTTTGATGCAAAATCAGACAAAGCCATATTTTTGGGTTACTCAACCGAATCTAACGGATATCGTGTGTTTAATCTCAAAACAAAGATTGTTGAAATCATTATACATGTATTACTTGATGAATTCGATGATATGGAAATAAGCAAAAGAAATGATGAAGAAGAACATTCTGGACCACATCAGCAGAATATTCCCCAGGAAACTCAGATTGATAAACAGTCTCTGTTTCATTCTCCACCTAAAAGCTGGAGAACGATCAGTGATTATCCCCAAAATCAAATTATTGGAAATACAACTGATGGAATTCGAACAAGAATGTCTTTCAAAGATGATGACAACAACAACATGGCAATGATCTCCCAAATCGAACCAAAGTCAATAAAAGAAGCCATTGTTGATCAATCTTGGATAGATACAATGGAAGAAGAACTTCTTCAGTTTGAAAAGAATGAAGTTTGGGATCTTGTTCCTGATCCAAAGAATCAAACCATCATAGGAACCAGATGGGTATTCAGAAACAAGCTAGATGAAAAAGGTAAGGTTGTTCGAAACAAAGTAAGGTTGGTTGCTCAAGGTTACAATCAACAAGAAGGTTAGATTATGATGAAACTTTCGCACCAGTTGCAAGGTTGGAAGCCATACGAATCCTTCTTGCATATGCATCTCATAAACTCATAAAACTCTTTCAAATGGATGTTAAAAGTGCATTTTTAAATGGTTTTTTAAATGAACAAGTTTATGTGTGACAACCTCCCGATTTTGAAGATCAATCAAAACCAAATCACGTTTTCAAACTTACCAAAGCTCTCTATGGTTTAAAACAAGTACCAAGAGCTTGGTATGAAATATTAAGTTCCTTCTTAATCAAGAATGGATTTTCCAGAGAAAAAATTGACACTACACTTTTTAAGAAAAATGATTTACTCATAGTTCAAGTGTATGTTGATGATATCATCTTTGGTTCAACAAATGGGAAAATGTGTGATGCTTTTTCAAAACTCATGCAAAGTGAATTTGAAATGAGCATGATGGGAGAGTTAAGATACTTTCTTGGTTTACAAATCAAACAACATGATGATGACATTTTTATTTGTCAAGAAAAGTATACAAAAGATCTTTTAACAAAATATAAAATGAATGAAATCAAAATCATGACTACTCCCATGCATCCATCTTCTTCATTGGACAAAGATGAAAATGGAAAATCTGTTTGAAAGAGATTTGATCAAAAAATAAATGTAAATTTTAATTTTAAGATTAAAAAAATTGAATTTAAAGAAATTGGATCAAACTCAATACTCGAAATGATTAATTTTGGTTTGATGTCACTTGTTACGTCAACATCAAATTCAAATCAAACTAATTCATTTAGCAATGGGTTGGGTTTGTGGTCATATAGAAATTTTTTTTTGTTATTTTTTAGAATTGTAATTAAATGAAAATACTTTAAATACTTGAACATCTTAAAAAAATTATAAAATTCAGCACATTATTTAATACTTTAAATACATCAACAACAACAATATAACACACGAAACAATTAAATTGACAACAATTATACATCACTCGCCTAACAATTAAACTTCAACAACAAAACAGTTGGGTTTCCATGTTTAAAACGATAAATTTACTACCTGAACCAAACACCTTTTGGGTTTAAATGGATTGTACATGAAATTGAATGAATTAGTTGGGTTAGTTTGGGTGACCAAATTCGTAAATTGACTTATACTCATGAATACCCCTAGTTTTGTTTTTTAGTTTTTGATAATCATTTTATAGATCATTTTTCATATTAGTATTCAAGAAGAGAATTAAAAGAAAAATATGTTTGAGTATCTAATTTTTAAAATTATTTTAGAGATGAAAAAAAGAGAAAAAGTATTTGACAATCTAAATTTTTCATTTAAGATAAGAATAAAACAAATCTATCAGGTAATCTAACAATGTTTAAAATCTATTTTATTATATTTAACAATAAAATGTAAAAAGCATATGATAAATTTTTTGGAAATTTAAAAATTATCATATAAATTTTTTCCTCAGATGCACTATATCATAAGGTAGATATGCTCATATGCACCCCAAACATAATAAAAATCGGTATGCGTGTTCTAAGTGCTTCAAAATGTGCTATAGGCACACATCATCTGTTTTGTTATCACTGTGGATTGTGCTTAAAAATTACTAGAAATACTAATGAAGATTGAAGGCCTTCTTGTCTTTACGTCTGAGACGGTGACTAATTTGATGTTCGATTTGACGGCCTGAGTTTTGAGACATTTGTTTTCTTTTATTTTATCAAAATGACTTCGATCGAATTATTATCTTAGTCATAAAGACTAAAAACACTGTTTCGAAGAGTGTCGTTGATTTTCATAACAATTTTTGGTTAACTTTAAAACATGAAATGTCTATTAATTTAGTCCATTATAGTATCCACCCATAATTAAAATATACTACTATGTAAAAATGCATAATGTTTATTATATTTTTTGTATGATGGTACAATATTTTTAGGGTTTTTTTTTATTACAATATTTATGTTTACCGGGACTTTTTATTGGAAATGTTTATACAAACATATTCCTTGAAATGTTAAAATATAACAATATTTTTACCATTAACCTTTAACTTATATTAAATTATGTATTTAGTCCATTAAATTTGATTATTTTCTTGAATTACTACTAAGATCTCATCCAAACAACACAACGAATTAACTATTCAAGCTACTTTACAAATGAATAAAGTTAATAATATTGATTATGTAATATAGCTTTATCATCAAATTTTTAGAGGCTATATATATGTGTCTAAATGGTTGTAGAAAAATCAATAAATATAAACCGTTTATAAAATTTGAGGGTTGTTTTCTAAAGGATGATGGACTTGTTGTTGCAGCATTGGTAGAGTTTTTAATAATAAAATGTTTCAATTGCACTAATAGTTGATTAAGGTAAGATAAATGACTAATAATGTAAAAATGATGTAATTTAAATGACTAAATCGAGAAATTAAAAACCCAATGAACCTAATTAAAAACTAAACTAAACATAAAGAATATTTGTGATAAAAAAAATATAAATAATCAAATTTTTATTTTTGTGAAATATAAATAACATCATATGTATTTTTTCTATATTAAATTATTAATTAGCATCTCAGGTTTTTTTTATGAATGGGTAGAGTGGATACATGGTGATACTCTTATAGACTACTTGTACCCATGATATAGAGAAAACACGAAGAAAAATGATGATATTTATTAAATAATTATAAATTTGCCATTAATAAAAATAACGTGTTTTTTCTATTTTTTATGTTTGTTAAATGTATAAAGCAAAACTAAAAATCAAAACATGTAAAACCTACTCTAGTTTTTTACTTTCAAAAACTACAAAATTTAATATAGTATTAAAAAAATATGTCTCTCAAACGAAATTTTTCTTTTTAAATTTTTAAAATCTAAAAAATTAGTTTTTCAAAAGAAAAATCAAACAACACCTTCCCCTTGTCCTTTCTTTTAGTCACTCTCGAGGGTTGGTTCGTTTGAGAGAAAAACGTAATAAGAGAGAGAGATGAAAGAGAATGAGAGAAAAAAGGTAAGTCCATGAGCAATCACATAATGGTTCTCGGTCATCTTATTAAAAAAAGTTTTCATTTTGCGATGTTATGGATAATAGGCACCATGCACCTTCAAGTTCGACCTAACACGTATAAAGGTCTATAGTAGATTTTAATAATAATTTTTAAAGTATATTACATATAAAATCATTCATTAAATTAATATAATTGATGTTATATATATATATATATTTTAATTGATGATAAAAACAACTGATTTGAGATTTGTTGAGACAATATTAAATATAGATAAGATTTTATTAGTTTTAATTTTAAAAATATTTCAATAAGAGGTATTTTTATTAAGTTAAATTTTTGTTTTTTTTATGAAAATCTAAAGAGGTAGCTTTGGTGGTCTTACCATTGGGACGACCTTATACACTCTGTTAACTCTATTATTCTACAAACATTGATTTACAATTTATGATTTTCAATTCTATGTCTTGCTAGAGAACTTTATCAGTTCTATGTACTTTTGGATTCACAATTTTGTACATCTATCTTCATGGTCGCTTGCTAGAACTTGTAGAAATGGAGGAACAAATCTACATTTGAAGAACATTTCCAAAAACTTATGACCTATCCACGCAATTACCAAGATGACAACCGATAGAGCGACACAATGTTCATTGTTTGGAAAAGACCCATGAATGAGTGAGTTAAGTTGAATTGTGATGGAGCTTATCGACTTACATAAGATATGGGGTACTTAAAGACGTAGATGACAAATAAATCAAGGAGTATTATTAGAAACTAAGCAATTGTGATGTTCTTCACGTAGAGATGTGGGATATGTATCTCGACATATAAATGACATGGTAACAGAAATATCAGAATCAATGTCGAAGGTCCCTCCCATGGTTCGTTGTATCATATCCAAGACTTTTTAAATTTGAATTGATAAATTCAAATGACGCAGTTGGAAATCGCAAAGGGTTAGCAAGCGCTAATCCTAAAAAAGAACAAGTTCTGGAATCCACCAGAGAAGAGAAAAACTCTCAAAATTAATTATTTTATTAAAAGATACCTTTTGTTACAACATAGAAAGTCTTTAAATAGATAATAGAAACCCTAGTACGAAAATTAGGTAAAACAGAAAAGCTCTAAATTAAAGGAAAAGCTAAAACGGCTGTAATACAGAAAAGCCCGAAATTACGGGAAAAACTAAAACGACTGTTTTGAGGCCCAAGACGAGCTCAAAACGGTTCTGGAGCCCATACTTCATGGCAAAGCCATGAGTTGTGCTCGTGGCGCGATTCCCTTTTCGGAAAGGTATAATAATAGATAATCTGACACAGGACGATCGTTTTCCGCATTTTCGACTGCTTTTGTCCGCAAAGTCGTTTCTTCCTTGATTCTGGCCTTGAACCCTCCTACATCAGTCTCCTCCACTTCTAAAGAACTCAACCCCGAGTTCATACCAGAATAAAGGTCAGCATCTTCATGGAACTCATAAATATCAGCCACATTAACTTCAGCAACTCAAAACTCACAATCTCCTGAGCTAAGGTAATCAACAAGGAAACTCTCCTACTCAACGCATCTGCTACCTTGTTCTGGGTGCCTGATTTGTGTTGAATGATAAATGGGAATTTCTACAGAAAACTCACCCAACGAGCATGCATCTTCTGACTATGGAGGAACTTCTGGGCAAAGTGGTCAGTGAACAAGATAAACTCCCTCTGAATCAAATAATGCTCCCATTGCCTCAAAGCTCGAAAGACTGCATAAAACTCCTGGTCATAAGTGCTCCACTTCTGCCTGGCGTCGCTCAGTTTTTCACTAAAGAAAGCCACTGGTCGTTTCTCTTGTGAAAGTACAGCACCTACCCCTACTCCACTGGCATCACACTCCACCTGGAATATCTTGTCGAAGTCAGGTAAAGCGAGAACTGGTGCCGTGCAAAGCTTCTCCTTGATCATCGCAAAGCTCTGCTCTTGTTCAGGTCCCCACTGGAATTTTCCTTTCTTCAGACACTCGGTGATAGGCGCAGTAATGGTGCTGAAGTCGCGCACAAACCTCCTATAGAAAGTAGCCAGGCCATGGAAACTGCGTACTTCCGTCACAGACTTAGGTGCAGGCCAGTTTCTGATAGCACTCACCTTCTCTTCGTCCACCTGAATCTCATCTTCACCGACAACAAAACCCAGAAACAACAGCTTGTTGGTACAGAAGGTGCACTTCTTCAAGTTGATGTATAACTGGTTCTCTTGCAAGACCTGTAGCACTTGCTTCAAATGCCCTAGATGATCCTCCTTGGTTTTGCTATAAATCAGAATATCATCAAAGTAAACCACCACAAAAGAGCCAGTAAAAGGACGAATAACCTGATTCATTAGCCTCATGAAAGTACTGGGGGCGTTGGATAACTCGAAAGGCATGACCAACCACTCGTAAAGGCCATCCTTGCTCTTGAAAGCCGTCTTCCATTCATCTCCAGGTCTAATTCGGATCTGATGATAATCACTCCGTAGATCTATCTTCGAAAACAACTTAGACCCCGATAACTCATCAAGCATGTCCTCCAGACGAGGGATGGGAAACCTGTACCTGATCGTTATCTTGTTGATGGCTCTGTTGTCAACGCACATCCGCCACTGATTGTTCTTCTTAGGGACCAAAAGCACTGGAACTGCACATGGGCTCATACTCTCTCTAATGAACCCTTTCTTCAGTAAATCCTCAATCTGTTCGCGTAATATCTCGTTCTCCTTGGGACTCATGCGGTAATGAGGTAGGTTCGGCAGGCTGGAACCTGGAATTAAATCAATCTGATGCTGAATATCTCGCATAAGAGGCAAGTCGTTGGGTAGCTCATCCGAGATCAACTCCCCAAAATCCGCCAAGATTTCCTGCACCTCTTTTGGTGGTTCAGGCTCCTCTTTCATAGCACTTAGCAAACCATTGACCACCACTGGGCAAAACCACTCAGTTTCCCTGAAGGCTTCAGTCAAATCATGCTCATCCTGCGTCATAACAAGAAAATTGGATTTCTCCTTCCCTGTCCGTCTATTAAAATCAGAAACCGGGGCCATAGCTATCTTATGCCTTTCCCAGGAGAACATCATCACATTATCTCTGCCTCTATACGTGATATCATTGTCATACTGCCAAGGTTGCCCAAGTAGGACATGACACACATCCATATTCAGAACATCACACACTACCTCTTCCTTGTAATGCCTTCCGATGGAAATAGGCACCTTGCAAGTCTTCGTCACCTTGACCTGCGAACCCTTACTCACCCAGCCCAAAGCATAAGGCTTGGCATGCGGTTCTGTCGGCAACTCTAGGTAGTCCACCAGCTTCTGGGAGACAAAGTTCTCTGTACTCCCGTTATCTACGATCAGATTACACACCTTATTTTTAATAGAACAATGCGTTCTAAAAAGGTTCTTCCTTTGCCCCTCTTCCTTTGAAGACAACAAGACTCTCTGCAACACAAAATTCACTGCTTCTTCAGCTTCTTCTTCAGTGAACTCAACACCGTCATACTCGTTGTTTTCTTCCTCTTCCTCAGATTCCTCATTCAAAACTGCAGTCGTTCTCCTGGAAGGAAAAACATTCGACTTGTGACCCTGCCCACCGCAACGAAAACACTTATCTCCCGTCGGTTTCGCGTATGGGTTGGCTGACTTCTGGTTCGCCCTCTTGTTGTTGGACGTAGCACTACTGGTTCCACCAGTTTCCTTTGCTGAGGAGTTAGAATCCTTAGCAGCAACACCCTTATCCTTATCACCAGCAACTTCAGAATTACCCTGCGGAGTGAATCTGCGAAAAGATGAGAAATTTCTGGGGGATTTCTCCATCAGTTCCGCTTTCAAGGCTAGCGTAGAGGCCTCCGTCACAGTCCAGACAGTCTGCAGACCCATCTTCTCCTGTATCAACCCCTTCAAGCCATTAATATAGCGAGTCACCTTCTGACCCTCAGTTTCTCCTAGTTCGTTGCGTTTTGAGAAACGCAGGAACTCTGTTGTATACTCGGTCACACTCCTTCTTCCCTGAACGCAATCGATATACATCTTGTACAGAATCTGCTCATAATCTTCAGGCAAGAAACGCTCCAGCATCAACTGTTTCATTCGCCTCCATGTTCTGATTGGCGTTTTCCTCTGGTGCTGCCTCTGAACAACAAGCTTATCCCACCACACAGCGGTACTCTTTAATCGAATTGCCACCATCTTCACCTGCTTGTTTTCTGGCACACCCATCACGTCGAAGAACCGATCAACTTCAATCTGCCAATCCAGAAACTCTTCAACCCCCATAGTTCCATAGAACAACGGGATGTCAGCCTTGACTCTGTAGTCGTTGCGATTCTGTTGATTATCGAAACCCTGATTCTCCTCCTGGACCTCTTCTTCGGAACTAGAGTCCGATTCAACACGAGCCTGCAAGCCTCCATGTGGACGCCTGGGTGTTTCGTCTCTCCTACCTTTGTCCTTCCTATTATTTATGGCGTTCACTTGAACCGTCAAAGCCGCCACCTGAGTCGTCATCTGCGTAGTCAAAGTAGTAAGGGTCGCAGTAAAAGCCGTAGTGATACCTCGATGTCTGCTCTTGTGATTGATTGATCTTCCATGGCTGTTCAAGCTACGAAAAGAAACAGGAGAAAGCCTGCTCTGATGCCACCTGACGCAGTCTGAAATCGCAAAGGGTTAGCAAACGCTAATCCTAAAAAAGAACAAGTTCTGGAATCCACCAGAGAAGAGAAAAACTCTCAAAATTAATTATTTTATTAAAAGATACCTTTTGTTACAGCATAGAAAGTCTTTAAATAGATAATAGAAACCCTAGTACGAAAATTAGGTAAAACAGAAAAGCCCTAAATTAAAGGAAAAGCTAAAACGGTTGTAATACAGAAAAACCCGAAATTACGGGAAAAACTAAAACGATTGTTTTAAGGCCCAAGACAAACTCAAAACGGTTCTGGAGCCCATACTTCATGGCAAAGCCATGAGTTGTGCTCGTGGCGCGATTCCCTTTTCGGAAAGGTATAATAATAGACAATCTGACACCGGACGATCGTTTTCCGCATTTTCGGTTGCTTTTGTCCGCAAAACCGTTTCTTCCTCGATTCTGTCCTTGAACCCTCCTACATCATCAAATTACTCACACTTCGCGTGAAAATGCATGTTGGCTAGCCAACTATAGCATTTCACAAAACTCGTTTAACTTTTATGTTTTAGTGTCTCCTCCTATGAGCTTTAAAGACTCTTTTTTGACAATAATTGCAGAGTTAACATATGTAAAAATGTTCGTACAGTAGTTTTTTTTTTTTCCTTGAACTCTGCCCTCTTAAATCACAACAAAAATGACAGCATAATATTTGGAGTTTTTTAAGGGGGATGAATTTGAGGTTAAATAATTAAAATATTTTATTAACATTTTCATTTTAATTTATAAAAACCCTTGCACGAGTTTCCTTATTTTCTTTTTGAATACATTGAACGAGGTTTATTTTGGTGAACTACATTGCATGAGTTTCCCAACTTGTTAAACTACATAAATTTTTTTTTTTAGGAATATTATTAATATATTTTACACTCGTAGTACGACTAAATAACATTTATTTATTTCATTTATAAAGCTGATTGTGACATTATTTAAAATTCAAACTTTATTTAGAGCATAGTTTGAACTTTGAAAATTGGGTTCGAGGAGCTAAAGAGCGAACACTGCTTAACGGCTATTGAGCCCTATACATAAGTTACCGTTGATAAAAGCCACACAACCCTTCTTCATTCACCTTCTCATTTTCAAATTCACTTATCAAATTACAATAAAAAAAAAGTCGAATCAAATCTCTTTTCGATCACCTTTCACCAGATTCTCCGATCAAGTAAGCTTTCAATTCCATCTTTATTTTCCGATTCTCTCTTCTTTTCGTTGTGAACAATACAAGTCTATGAGACTGATGATTTTTTTCTTCATAGTTATACGCTAATTAGGGTTTTGTTATTTGAGCAGAGTTTGTTGAAAACGATGTCGATGACTCCTGATCAGTCTAAGAAAGTTGGATTGGGGATGATGACAGCATCTCCGTCTCCATTTTTGACACCTCGACCGGAACGTCGACGTCCTGATTCAAGAGGTTCTGATCGGAGTTCATTCCGTCATGACAGTAAAGATAAAGAGACTAATGTTCAAGTTTTGCTTCGATGCAGGTCACTCTTCTTTGAATTTCACTTTTAGTATTTTGTTTTTACGTTTCTATAATTATCTCCAACAACATGATAGTTGGTTTGAGCTAATGAGCTTAGGGTTGTTTTTTGTTTTTGATGATCGATTAAAGTTTTGAGATTTGTGGGTTGTTTGTGATATGTGTATTGTTGAATTACAAAATTTCTTAGGTTGATTGTTTGTGATGATATGTGTATTGTTTCTCAATGATTAAAAATTAATTTTAAAATTTCTAATTTCAGGCCGTTAAGCGATGATGAACAAAAGTCTAATGTTCCTAGGGTGGTGACATGTAATGAAAATAAAAGGGAAGTGGTTGTTATGCAGACTATAGCTAACAAACAGGTTGACAGAGTTTTCAATTTTGACAAGGTACACTTACTTAACTTGTATTTCTATTTTTTGGGCTATCTTACTATGATCATTTGCAAATTATAATATATTATAATATTTTACTAACATGTGTTTTTTGATCTGTTTGTTAAGGTTTTTGGACCTAAAGCACAACAGAGATCGATATACGACCAAGCCATTTCCCCAATTGTCAATGAAGTTCTTGATGGTTTCAATTGCACTGTCTTTGCTTATGGACAAACTGGGACTGGTAAAACTTATACAATGGAGGGTGGAATGAGAAATAAAGTATGCATCTTGTCATTCAACCTGCGTTTCATTCCACTGGTTATATTATATCACTGACGTTTTCTGATTTTGGAAATTGTGTTAAATGCTGTGATTTATATACAGAGTGGTGATTTAACTGCTGAGGCTGGTGTCATCCCAAGAGCAGTTCGTCAAATTTTTGATATTTTGGAAGCACAAAATGCTGATTATAGCATGAAAGTCACATTCCTTGAGCTTTATAATGAAGAAATAACTGATCTATTGTCCCCAGAAGACAATTCTACCAGGCCTATAGAAGAAAAAATAAAGAAACCTGTAGCCCTTATGGAAGATGGAAAAGGTAGTGTGGTGGTGAGAGGCCTTGAAGAAGAATCGGTATACAGTGTAAATGAAATTTATACTCTGTTGGAACGAGGGGCATCTAAGAGGCGCACTGCAGAGACATTTCTTAACAAGAGAAGCAGGTAGATAGGTTTACTTTTATTGTTGTCGTTGGAATTCATGTTAGTAGAAGCAGGTAGATAGGTTTCTTGATGAACATATTTTGGTGCAGCCGTTCGCATTCAGTGTTTACCATTACTATCTATGTGAAAGAAACTGTAATTGGTGATGAGGAGTTGATTAAGTGTGGCAAACTTAATCTTGTTGATTTGGCTGGATCAGAAAATATACTGCGTTCTGGAGCACGTGAGGTAAAAGCAAAATTTCTGATTTACTCTACTCTGGCAATTCATTGTGCCAGGTAATTTGTTATTTGACTAAAAAAATATAGTGGTGTAACCAAAGAGCAAATCAGATATATCATGTACTCATGCCATAGTGCATTGAAATGATAATTTCTGTGCATTTGAAAAATCAGCTTAAGTATTCTATGAAGTAAGAAGCATCATTAAACGCTTATGTCCAATTTTGATACACTTTTTGTGAGTAGGAACTTTTCAACTACAGTTATTCACCTGGTCCTCTTTCTTTGTCTCAACTATATCTGGATTAAAAGGTTCTGTTTGGTCGTGCTTTAAGTTTGCAACAATATGATTACAGGGCCGTGCTAGAGAAGCCGGGGAGATAAACAAGAGCTTACTCACTCTGGGACGTGTGATAAATGCCCTTGTGGAACATTCTGCGCATGTACCATACAGGTCCATGTTAACATAGTTTTCAATTATTATTAATTACTATAATATTATAAAGACATGTACCTTAATGTGCATGCCACTTGGTTGTCTATTATTTCAGAGATAGTAAGCTTACAAGGATTTTGCGAGACTCCTTAGGAGGGAAAACTAAAACATGCATAATTGCTACTATTAGTCCATCTGCTTATTGCTTGGAAGAAACACTAAGTACCCTAGACTATGCTAGTAGAGCAAAAAACATAAAGAATAAGCCTGAGGTCAGTTACCACTGCGATTGCTCCCCTAAAAATGTTATAAAAGTAGTTTTTGCTTTGTGCTAATAAAAGCTAATATTTTTCTAATAGGCAAACCAAAAAGTTTCAAAGGCTGTTTTGTTGAAGGACTTGTACATGGAGATTGAGAGAATGAAAGAAGGTACATTCACCATTATTTTAAGTTTTGGAACATAGATAAGATCATTGTATCATATCTTTGTTCATTTGAATATTGAATGCAGATGTTCGAGCAGCAAGGGAAAAGAATGGTGTATATATTTCTCATGAAAGATTTGCCAAGGAAGAAGCTGAAAAGAAGGTCCTCTATTTTTTTTAAGTATTTGCACATCTACATGCATAACAATCTATTATACTATTAGGAACGTTCTAAGGATCATTACATATCATCTGAAGAAAAAGAAACCTCCACTTGAATGCTTTTCAATTAATTATCATTTCTCAACGGATTTGTTTTCTTTTTTTGATGGGAATGTTTATAATGTAGTATCACACTGAAAGTCCCATATTTAGATGCATGTTCTATCTTTCTTGGTACTTATTTCAATTTCCCTAGCTTAATTTACTTTATGTCAACCCTTCATGCAGGAAAGGAATGAGAAGATAGAGCAATTAGAGAATGACTTTAACTTTAGTCAGAAAGTATTCCCAGAGTCTTTGGCTGACATTTCTTCCTATTGTGTATGGGAACTTCATTGATAATTTATTTCTTCTCATTTATTTTGCAGCAAGTGGAAGGATTTCGTGAGCTATATTTAACAGAGCAAGAACAGAAACTGGATTTGGAAAACGAGCTTAAGGATTGCAAGGTGCATAGAATTGATCTATTTTTCTCCATAATTTCTTGTTTAAATAAGTATCTTATCAAATTAAATTACTCTTTAGGTGAATTTGGAAAAAACAAGCAACGACTTGCATGATCTTCAAGAGAATTACAGGCTAGTTGTTTCAAAGCTGAAGGAGAAGGAGTGCACCATTTCCAAGCTAATGAAATCAGGTAAATCAATTGATGATATGCTACCAAGATTTATGCTGTTTTTGTTCAATTCATATATTATTTGCTTGATTGTGCTTGTAAACAGAAAATGCCTTGATTGAGCATGCAAAGGAAATGTGTATTGATCTTCAGAATGCATCAGATGATATTAATTTACTGTCCTCAAAGTTGGGTAGGATTATTTTACTCTTTCATTTTGTGACAATAAGTTATTTTTGTCCTGATTTGTGGCCATTATTTCATAAGAAAATATGCTTCATTGAGCATATCTCATCATGTGTTAGTTGCTTTAGAAATTGGATATGTTTCTGAGAAAAACTATTAATAAAAACATCAGTTTTGGTTTCTAGATATTATTTCATTATTTCAACAGGACATCTTAAAAGTCATTTCTTCATGCAGATCACAAAGAACGGATGGAAGCAGAAAACCAAAAATTAATCTTGAATTTTGCATCTCTCTTAAATGGGAGCTTAAAAGATTTGCATACGGCCATTATAGGATCTATTTCTCAACAACAGAAACAACTTAGATCCATGGAAGATCATGTTTGCTCTCATCTTGCCAGCAAAAGTGATGTAAGAAAACTGAAGAGAATCTTGTTTCAGTTACATGCTCTGTTTGCCATGACTATTCATCATTTGATTTTTGCATGATAAACTTTTTTCAGGCAGCACAAGCTCTGGAATCAAGGGTCATGAAAATGACAGAAATTTATACTTCAGGAGTAGGGACCTTGAAGGAGCTAGCTAATACATTGCACGTGAAAGCTTCTTCTGATATGGAAGAGATACAAAATAAAGTTTCATCACAGGCATTGGTTGTTGAGAATGTAATTGAATTACTGAAGAATATAAGTTTTCTTTTTCTATTTTAATTTCATGTTTTATTGCAGTCGTTGGCTGTTTAAAGAATGCTAAAAGTATTTTGTAAACATAGTTGTTACTTGCATGCTTTTAAGTTAAAATCAGGTTTGCCTTCTTTACAGTTTCTTGCCACTGCGGTTCTCGAAGCTAATGATGTGATTGACAACATCCATAATTCTCTTGATGAGCAAAAACAGTTGGTAGCATTCTCCATTCAACAACAAGAGGAAGTATGTTTCATTTGTCTACCTTTGTTTGGGTTTGTTCAGTTTTTGTGTATAAATATAAAGCAATGTAATAATGCAATTATAAACTTAATGGATCATTGATTCATTGTGTAGGGTTTACAGCAAAGTATGATTTCGGCACAAGTGGTTTCAGAGGCAACTGTAAAATTCTTTGATGACATCAATATGCATTCTTCAAGAGTAATGGAAATTGTTGAAGAAACTCAAAAGGAGAGGTTCCACCAATTAACTAATTTCGAGATGAAGTTCAAGGTATGAAAACACTTTTACTTGTAAATAACTTGATCCTAAAAGGTCAAACTTGTGGTTTGGTTGATTTTGTTCCTCAAACTGAAACAGGAAGAGGTTGCGAGAGATGAAGAAGAGGCCTTAGAGAAAATTTCATCAATTTTGGCAAATTTGACATCTAAGAGAACTGCTATGGTCTGTCGACTGCATCATCCTTTTGTTTATTTCCTTGTTGGTGTTGTGTATTATTTATTCATATTCAGTGTGTGTATTAAGTAGAAGTATTACTCACTTATGCAAATATGTATTAGGTTTCTGAAGCATCAAGAAATATGCATCATCCTTTTGTTTATTTCCTTGTTGGTGTTGTGTATTATTTATTCATATTCAGTGTGTGTATTAAGTAGAAGTATTACTCACTTATGCAAATATGTATTAGGTTTCTGAAGCATCAAGAAATATGCAAGACACGAGTTTGCAACAGTCTAAGAGATTGCAGCTAGAGATGTTCAACATGCAGAAAGTTTCTAAAGATGCTACCAAGGAAGTTAATGAATATCTAGAGAATGCAAATAACCAATTTGTGAAACAAATATTCTCAGTAAACAGCTCTAAAGCTATAATGGAGGATTGTCTCCTGGATTGGTAAGTTTTTGTTTGCTCTTGATGTCTTCTGGATTTGGTGATTTATCGATTTTTGTAGCGTTTTCCCTATATATCAACAAAATATTTAATATTCCTATTTGCACAATTATTTAATTTTCATTAAAAATAGCCAAAGAATTCTTGCACGTACACTTTTAGTTAGGGATGGATGACGATTATGTGTACACAAAGCTGCTTTTAATTTTTAGGGTTTAGGGGCTTTTAATTTTTATGGCTTTAAATTTTCCGTTGAAATTGCGAGCATTTATCTCAGTAGAGTTTCAATTCTTTTGTACATGCAATGCAGTTCAAAGACAGTGGACTGTTCCAGGAAGCAGTGGGAGAATGCTCACTTGTCCTTCAACAATTTACACAAGAAAAATGTTGCAGAGATAGAATCTACAGTGAAGTAAGTTTCTGCTAGATTTTTCTTAATGTGATAGAATCTGCTGTGAAACAAGTTCTAATCTTTTTAACTTTAATCAATGCTTAACAGGAAAAATATCTTGACAAACCATGATCTGAATAAAAGATTTGTGTCTGCATCATTATCTATGGATTCAGATTATGATGCAGGATCTCGTAACCTGCTAGCAGATATGAATGGTAATTTGAAATTCTTGCATTTAGAGTGTTTCCATTTTATTACCTTTTTTCGTCTCTCTTTCGCTTATTTAACTGAGTTGAACAAATATGTAATACTTTCAGGTGCACTGATGTTGGACCATGAGAATAAGAAGGAAATTGATTCTATGACTACGCAATTGTTGGAACAGCTTAATTCACTACAAGTTAATCATGGTGGAGATATATCTGATATACATGTCCAAGCAGAAAAGTGTCTTGTTAAAGATTACTTGGTATACAGAATCTTCTTTACTTTTGTGGAATTTTTTTGCAGATTCTTTGTTGTGTTGTCATTGTTATTGCTGCTATTGTTGTTGCTGTTGTTATTATTATTATTATTATTATTATTGTTGTTGTTGTTGTTGTTGTTATTATCATCCACAAATTTAAAGCTTGTTTTGTGCTTGATGAACAGGTTGACAAGTATACAAGTTCAACATCTCACAAAAAGATTATATCAGTCCCCAGCCCTGCATCCATTGAGGAGATGAGAACACAAATCAGGGAAGACAATTCCACAGAGAACCAATTAAAATGGACCCTTGCAGAAAGCAAAATTCAGCGCCTAGCAGAAAATCGAACTCCATTTGCAGATGTCAATTGACTCTACTTGGGGTAGTTGGCCTAATTAAGTTCTATGAGAGAGAAACTCATCAGCTGATGAGCATCACTTGTTGGTGTGATGATTTAAGAACTAATGATTTTCATGTCATGTAACATGTTTTTTCCTTCCTCTCTTTATCTCTCTGTAGAGAGAAAAAGTTGTAGCTAAATCAAATACTGGAACTAGTGTAGAAAATCTATTTGAAATTTCCAACATTTCTCTATTTTCTAGAATCTTCAACAGTCAACACATTTTCTAGGTCAGTTTCTATTTTTGATATCTGCTGCGCTTCTATTTGAACTTTCTAAGTGCTTAAGGTGTGCTGCACGCAATTTGTGAGCTGTATAGATAAACAATAAATACATCATAAACGTGGCTGCATCACTATTTTATAGACATTTTCAACTTGTGTAATTACAATGCAACACGTTAGATTTTTCTATTTTCAAAATCTGCTGCTCCATCTTCTTTATTTGACTAATACTACCTAAGTGTCTTCTTGAGAAAGCTAAGCGTAGTGTTAGTTTTCAGGTGTGAAACTGTTATACCAACCAATTAGAACACAAAGAAAAACATGTTTTTGCGACCATTCCCTTTTTTTTGGACTCCACATACACTTTAGCTTGGACCGTATATAAATGCAATACTATATAAATAATATATAAACAAAAATGCTATACATAAAAAGTTTCATATAAATAATTATTTTTTATATCTTATTATAGAAAGAGTATTTTAGGAGAGAATACAATAAAAGCATTGCCTACACCAGTAGAAACTATAAAGGAATATTCTAACAAAAAATAATGGAATTATAGAAGTTTCATGGAATGGAACATTGTACTTGCGCAACAAGTAGCTTAGTGCTGAAGGTTGGTTCACTCGGTAACTCAACAATGCAAAAAAAAGTTATAGAAAAAAACAAGAATCATTACGTTAAGCAATTACGCAAACATTGAGGGTATTGACGTCATTTACACAAGAAAAAAAGTTCAACTTATTATTATTATATTCATTCGTTCACACGTTGAACTAAAACGCAGTGCCCACGTTCCACTTTTCCACTCAATCTATAAATACAAGGTGCCAAATTCAAATGTTCCTCACTAACCAAACTATCTCATACATTAAACATGATGAAGAGACAAAGAGAAACCGAAGAAAAAGAGAGCATAGATTTAGCAACAAGTCTAATGTTACTTTCTCGTACACAACAAAACAAAACATTTTTTTCTCCAATTGAGTTCGAGTGCAAAACATGCAACCGAAAATTCTCATCTTTTCAAGCATTAGGTGGTCATAGAGCAAGTCACAAGAAATTGAAAATTGAGGGACAACAAGAACCACTCAAAGGAAACAATAATAATGTTAAGAAAATGCATGAGTGTTCGATTTGTGGACAAGAATTCAAATTGGGTCAAGCTTTAGGTGGACACATGAGAAGACATAGAAATAATGAAGGGTTTTCGAATTATTCTTCTATGAATTATAAAGTTATTGCAAAATCTCCTCCTGTCTTGAAAAGATCGAATAGTAAGAGAGTTATGTGTTTGGAATTGGACTTGAATTTGACACCTTTGGAAAATGACTTGAAGTTGTTGTTTGGAAATAAGGCACCTCGAGTAGATATTTCTTTATTTTGATTTTGATTTTGATTTTTTTATTTCTGACCAAATTCTTAGACATCTATATATCATGTATTCTTTTAGTTTTTTGTTCTTGTTTTTGTATATGTAGTAACATTTATTTATGGATATATTGAATTTCATTTCATTGGATGAATCGCAAGAATTTGTTAGTTGTAGTGGATGAAGTTAGATTAGACCTTTGAAATTTCTCGTTGAATTCTCAATCTAAAAAAAATTCTCTTTAAAATACGCATTTTTTCGGATTTAAATTCGAACATTTTATCAGTTATGATTTAAGAATTAAAATATGTCATTCTATCATGTTACAATATGGCAGCATGAATATCACTTGTCAAGTGAATAATACTTATATAATAATATTTCTGTTATTTAAGCACACTTTACACAACTATTAATTAAGTTTTTGCGCTAATCATCTTCTTGAGTAGAGTTGTCAATAAAGACCTAAACTTTACAATCTCTTTTAAAAAATTTCTTACTGAGTCTCTAATATTAGAAATTCTAATAAAATAATTTTTTTAAAGTCCCGACCAATTATTTCATGATTTTTTGTGGGCTTAAGAGAAGGGGATTATAGGTCCAATATTTTATTAATTTTGAGATTTTTTTCTTAAAATATATTTGAAATTTATTTTTCTAAAAAAAATATCGAAAAAAATTAAACATTTTTTTCTTAAAAAATTGTGAGAAAAATAAAAAAAAAATTCTCAAACAAAATCAATTTTTTTTCTCAAATTAAAAAAAATTGGAGAAAAAATTGTAAATCATGTTTTCATTTTTTAAAATGTTTGTTAATTTGACTTTGATGAAATACTTTTGAAGTAAATCATTTTCACGGAGATAAGATGAAATGTTAGTCAATGAAGATTTATTTTTTGAAATAACGAAAACAATTTTTTAATATTTTCATTGTTTCTAAAAACGTAGACAACTGTTCACTGCAAAAGTCTCTTACCTCTTTATTAACACAAATTTTAAGAAATAAAAACATAAAACGTTTTCACAATGTAAACGAATGTATCTATCCATATGAACATGTAACAATAACATCAAACACTAACAAAAATATTCATTTACTTATTAATTTGTGAATGACGGTGAGCCGCTTTTGTTTATTTCTCTAAGTTTGTTTTTGTATTGTCTCAAAACTAAGTTAGTATTTTATAATGAAAAAAAAACTAAAAATCCAATCTAGGTTGGAACACAAAAAAATACTATAAGACAATAAAACAATTTTTTATTCCAAATTATTTAAATATGATAATATAATTTTCTGTTAAATGATATATATTAAAAATATCATTTAGTGTCTTTAAAAATTTAGAATTATATGCAGTCGCACCTTTCATCTTCCATGGTCGTGTGGAATATTATGAGAGACTATACAATATATAACTTAGTCATGAATGATTCTTCTCGTAAAAGTTTCTCTCAATGTAAAATAAATTGTACAAAAGGAGGTTGCTCACCAGAAAATGAGAAGTAAGTCGCATATAGTTCCTAAGGTTCTTATTTGATTATAATAATTTGTATTTTATCAAACATATTGTTTCAATATTTCAGTTGTAGCTCACCGCAAATGACTTGTTCACTATGTACCACGCTTTCCACACGGTTGTTATTCTTCAACTAGTGAGAGCGTAAGCCCCCACGAGGGCCAAATCTTTTTTATTTATTAATATAATATTATTATCAGTTTAATTTATATTATAGACGTATAAAAATATTTATACTTCAGTCAATCATAATTATTCGATTATTAAAATTTTTTTTCTTTAATACGGTATCACCTTTTAAATTATACAAATGATAATTTTCCATCCTTATGCCAACAACCGTAATATTTCTTAATTTCCAAGTTTCCATAGATTTGAAACATTCATCAATAACATAAAAAAGCCTTCAAGAATTGGTTTATTTAAATCAGTCAAAGTCCTTGCGTTTATCTCCAAAACGGCCTATAAATACCAAAATCTCTATATCCTAATGTTACTTACCATATAACATCGTAATCACAATATTTTGTAAATTACAAAAAAATAGTAAAGTATTAATTCTTAGCCATGAAGAGGCAGAGAAATGAAGAAGTAGAAAACATAAATTTGGCAAATTGTCTAATTCTATTATCTCATCCCAAAGAAACCAAATACAAGAAACATTTTGGACCTACGGAATTTGAGTGCATCACATGCAACCGCAAGTTCTCATCCTTTCAGGCCCTTGGTGGCCATAGGGCTAGTCACAAAAAGCCCAAACTAGATACCACCGAACTTAAATTACAGGCCCAAACCTTGAGTTTATGGAATAAGCCCAAAACATATGGGTGCTACATTTGTGGTAAGGAATTCTCTGCGGGCCAGGCTTTGGGAGGACACATGAGAAGGCATAGAATTGCCCTTAATGAAGGGTTTTATAAGAAAAAGAAGGTTGTTGGAGAAGTCCCAATTTTGAAAAGATCGAATAGTAAGAGGGTTATATGTTTGGACTTGAACTTAACGCCTTCGCAAAACGACTTTAAGTTGTTGTTTGGAAATATGACACCTAAAGTTGATTCCTTTGTTTGATTCTTGGTTCAATACTTAACTTCTATTTGTAATAATTTGCATGTAATTAATTAGATTAGTCAAGATATTTTGTTTTGTACTTTGAATACGTGTATTCTTTCATTTCTTTAATGTACATTTGATTTTTATTTTTTTTAATATTTATACGGACAAGTGATATTGCTCAATACTTGTAGTTTTTTTACTAAATGCTAAATACTTGTAGTTGTCAAAATAATAGTCACAATGTAAAATATTGTGATTGTGGGTTATGATATGACGTGTACATTATAACCTTTAAGATCAACTAAATTTTAGCCGTGATTATTGGACTTTGATAAAAAAAAAACTAGTTCTTTTGATATCTTATTTTGTAACAGTCTAATGTGACTGCAAAGTTTGATTACTTTTTTGGTAGTTATTATCTTATTTGTATTGAGTTGCCTTAATAGTTAATGCACATTAAAAATCTCAACTCTTGTAGATCATAATTGATAGATCAAGCAATCATGTTGCTTCTACTCAATAAGAGCATGTGGAAGAATTGATAAGCCTTGAGTTTTAATTTCCATTTCAGAATTACAGAACAATGATGATCTCTTGAGTACAATGTTTGTTCTTGCCATTGTCCTCATCAGCATTTTGCTTAGCTGGAAGAATAGGTTCTTGAATAATTTGGTCTGGTTGGCTGTAATCTTTGCTTTTTCCCCAAGCAACAAGGTACTCACCCGAACAAATGACAATTACATCTATAACCTTGCAGTATTTACTAGATTCTATTAGTTACTTTTGATTAAGTTCTTTAGGCATTTGATTAGGGAGAAACTTTCTCTACCCTTAACATGACTTTGGATGTACACATCTAGGAAAAAAAAAGAATGCAAATTGTGTTTTCGGAAAGCAATGTTTTGAAAATCAAATATTGAATTAGTGAGACATTTTTTAGTTTCGAAAAACTATTTCAAAATAAATTTATGTCACCAAAGATATTACTGGGTTGAGTCGCGGACTAGGTCGTTCTCTTTAAGACGTTTCGCGGCACTGCCCAAACTGTGCAAGACAAACTATCAACCACCACGAAGTCCCCAGGATAAAATAGCTCAGATATACTGTATCAGAGTTCCATTTCACCGTAGAAAACCGTTCTAGAATTACACCCTCAATATGACTGTTAAAGCCACTATCAATATAACGGTTAAAGTCACTCTCAATATAGCAGTTAAAGTCACTCGCAATATGATACTATGACCATTCATAAATTATAAGGACTACGACACAAAAAACCACTCAAAAAGGACTGTGGTATGAGGACCACTCAAAATCGAAAGGACTACGACTTAAAAACCGCTCAAAAAGGGTAGTGGTATTATAACCACTAAAAAATATAAGGCACTACAACATAAAAACCACTTTAAAATAAAGTGGTATTATAACCACTAAAACTCGAAGGAACAGAAAGAAAGAGGAAAAGTGGCTCGGAAATATATCAAGCAGAATAAAAAATGGAGAAAAGAGAAAGTTGGGAAATGCATCCAACTTTGGTGTGTTTTTCACAACAGATTGACACTCTTTATATAGTGATGGAAGCAAACCCACATATATTTTATATCAAATGTGGGACTTTATTATTTATGGAGTTGAAAACTACTCAATATTTGAAAGTTTTCCAATGTGGAACTTCAACAATTTTTAAATTCACACACTAACATACTCTATGTTCCAACAATCCCCCACTTGAATTAAAAAAATGTTTCAAAAATAACGTCAAACGCTTCTATAAGATTGTGCATAAGTAGATGTGTCTCTTGACTTGAACCTTTGCATAGTAAGTGAGATTCAGATTCAACAAGAGTGACTCGTAGTCTTGAACTCTATCTCTGACATCAAACCCACACACAACCTTTTCATAGGGTGTATTCTCAACAGTTTGTGTGTTAATGGCCCTACACGTCTATCCCAGCATAATGAACGCTTTAGGAATTATGTCTCAAAATTCCATAGGAAGCGGTCCCACTTCCACATTCACATAGGTGAGTCTATCAAGAGTACTCATGTAGCTAGGAATTAGATCTCATTAAGAATTTCTATTATCTCATCCTATCATCGCTTCAGGAATTATGCTTCCCTGATTATAATAGCATGTTCATCTCATATCACTTCACGACTTGTTATTACCCATTGAACCTAATTCTTGGGATCTCTAGTCTTTTAGGTTGGGTTACCATCATGAGTGACTCTATAGGCATTTATCCCATCCTTTTGGATGTATTTAGGATTTTCTCTCTAGCTAACCCTTTCGTTAAAGGATTTGCTAAATTCTCATCAGTGCATACGTGATCCACTATAACAACTCCTTTAAAAGTAACTCTCTAACAGTGTTGTGTTTACGACGTAGTTGTCGTCTCTTACCGTTGTAATAACGATTTGCAATAGCCGCAGTACTATCGCAGTGGATCAACACAACTGGCATAAGTTTTTCTCATAAATGGATCTCAGCTAGCAATCATCTCAACCAACTTGCTTCTTCACTAGCAGTAGCTAGTCTATCATTTCAGACTCCATAGTAGATTGAGCCAGTATCGTCCGTTTTTTCGATTTCCAAGATACATCACCACCGACTATACTAAAAATATAGCCACTAGTTGCTTTGGAGTCATTTGATAAGGTGTTCCAATCAACATCATTGTATCCTTCAAGGACGATAAAAAATCTTTGACAATGTAATCTTAGAGTCATGGTCCTTTTTAGGTATCTCATGACTCTTTTGATAGCGTGTCAATGCTCCATAATAAGTCTATTGGTAAACCTGTACAATAGTCCCACGATGTAGACAATGTTTGGTCTAGTACAATAAGTGGCATACTTGAGGCTGCTAATGATGCTCGCATATTTAGTTTGTCTAACACCTTCACCAATGTTCTTGAAAAGTTTCACACTTGGATCATATGGTGTGCAAGTAGGTTTACAATCAAAATATTTATATTTCTTTAGGATCTTTTCAACATAGTGAGATTGATCCAAAGAAATTCGCTTTTCTGACCTAGTAATCTTGATTCCTAGTATTACACTCACTTCTCCGAGGTCTTTCATATCAAATTTGTTACTCAACAATGATTTTACAGTATTTACAATATGAATGTTTGAACCAAATATGAGTAAGTCGTCTACATAGAGACATATGATAGTGCAAATGCCATTTTCAGATTTGTAATAAATATATTTGTCACTTTCATTCACTTTAAACTCATTCAATATAATCAAGTTATCAAATTTTTCATGCCATTGCTTAGGAGCTTGTTTAAGACCATACAGAGATTTTGAAGGTGCAAACACGAGAAGGGGGGTTGAATTATGTTTGCTAAACTTGAATTCTTTTGTTGTTTTGTTGAATGTTGATGCAAATTATTTGATGAATAAATCATCAGACTTAGCAACGGATAATAACAACATAAGAACACAACAATTTATCCTGGTTCACCATTAACTTGGCTACATCCAGTCCCTTCACGCCGAAGGCTTTAACCCACTAATTCAAAACACTTTGAATTACAACACCTTGACCCTACAAGTCAAGTCTTCTCCTACCAATCTGACAACCCCATATTGAAGAAGGAATCTACACCTCTAACGGGTTTGATTACAAGGGTTTGGAACTCTGCAAAGTTGCTTATGGAAAGTTGATTGTTGCAATGACGTTCACACTCTTTTGTTGCTTCTGGAAAGCTGATTGCTGCACTGAATTTCACTCTCGAAAATTCACTTAGAGAATATTTCTTTTGCATTCAAGTGTTTCTCTCTTTTGAACTCTCGGATGACTTTGAATTGAAGCTTGAGTTCTTGTGTTTTTCGATGCCTAATGCTGCTGCCTGAAGCCTCCTTTTATAGCTGCAATTAGGGCTTTGTCCAGGCTTAAATTCGAGATAAATCCTACTCAGATCTCCTTTGAAAATTCTGTTGGCCAATCTTGTTTCTCTTAATTTCAAAGCGTATTATGAACTGTATGATCTGCTGATCTGGACCAAGTTTGGACCATGTGATCTGATCTGTACCATTCTGTTTCATGATCTGGACTGTGTGATCTTCTGATCTGGACCAAGTCTTCCGGTGACGTCATCCTCTGATGACATCTTCTGCTTCTGATTTGTATCTTCTAGAGGTATCTTCTGCTGACGTCATCCTCTGATGACATCCTCTGGTGTATCCTCTAGTGACGTCATCCTCTGATTTTTATACTTCTTCTAAGTCAAAATATGATTTTCATAAAATACTTTTGTTAAAATCAAAACTTTAATTGAAAGAACCAACTTGGTTGCAACAATCTCCCCCTTTTTGATGATGACAAAACTTTGTATTTTTTATAACACTTTTTCTTTCTTTTGACTTTGACTCCCCCTAAGACTAAGCTCCAATTTTATTTTTCTCCCCCTAAGTCTAATGCCCCAGATACTATCTTTATCAAATACATCTTCTCCCCCTTTGTCATCAGACAGAAAGGATTTTAAGGAATAAAGGAGATCATCTGAATTTATTTTTATCTTCTGCTCTTTTTTTTCATCTTTTTTTTATCTTCTATTTTTTTTTCATCTTCTGCTCTTTTTTTTTTCGTTTTGAATAACATGAACATATTAAATTACAAGAAAATAATAAAATACATATAACATATAAAAAAAATTCACTATGCTATTTGGTCAAGGATAAAGGTAAGGTTATGGTTTTTCTTGATGAAGTCAAACCTATCTTTAGGTAGTGGTTTAGTGAATATGTCAGCCCATTGATGGTCAGTGTCTACAAATTGGATGATGAGTGTCCCTTTTTGAACATAATCTCTGATGAAGTCGTGTTTGATCTCTATGTGTTTGGCTCTAGAATGAAGGATAGGGTTTTTGGTTAGGTTGATGGCTGAAGTGTTGTCACAATATCCACTAAATTGATATGTAGGAGTTTTCTTGTAGAATAGGGTGAGATTGGTAGTGCCTTTTAGGTATCTCTGTAGGATTTTTGGCCTTAGTCATCCTTTTTCAAGTGAGCTGGTAGGTGCATTGGGGTAGACATAGGTTTGCAATCACTCATCTTAAACTTCTCGAGAAGCTCTTTTGTATATTTTGTTTGATGAATGTATATACCTTTTTGACTTTGCTGAATTTGAATCCCTAGGAAGAACTTAAGTTCTCCTATCATGTTCATTTGAAATTCCTACTGCATCAATTTAGAAAATTCTTGGTAGAGAGTGCCATTAGTAGATCCAAAGATAATATCATCAACATAAACTTCAGAATATCATCTTTTATTGATTTTCTAAATAGAGTATTGTCTACTTGTCCTCTTTCAAAGTCATTTTTAAGTAAGAAGTTACTAAGTCTATCATACCATGCCCTAGGTGCTTGTTTTAAACCATACAAAGATTGTTTTAAGTTTAAAAACATGGTTTGGAAATTCAGAACTTTCAAAACATGGGGGTTGTTTAACATAGACTTCTTCACTTATATAACTATTTAAAAATGCACTTTTAACATCCATTTTAAATAATGAAATGTTATTATAAGCAGCAAAGGAAAGTAGGATACAAATAGCTTCTAACCTGGCTACTAGAACAAATATTTTAGTGTAGTCAATACCTTCTTGCTGACTGTATCCTTGCGCAACACATCATGCCTTGTTTCTGACAACTTCTTGTTTTTCATTCAGTTTGTTTCTGAAAACCCACTTGGTTCCAAGAATGTTCTTTTCTAGTCTTGGAACTATATCCAAAATATCATTCTGGTTCTAGTAAACTTGCATCAGCTTCCTCTGGTTCTGGTAAACCAGCTTCGGTTTCCTCTGGTTTTGGTAAACCAGCATCAGTTTCCTCTAGTTCTAGTTAACCAGCATCAACTTCATCTTGCTTTGACTTTTCATGTCAAGGTATTTGTCATATAACATAATACAAATCAAATAATTTAAAAATGAACTCAATACAACCAAACCATTAATTCTGCTTCTGGTGGGTTCTGCTTGTTGTTGAAACCACTGAAATATTGTTTCTGTTGAAGTGTTCACATCACATGGATCACTTGGTTCCTCTAAGAGTTTGAAAACCTGCAGAATACTTATCTAGGTTTTATTTTTAAGATCAAGCTTCTTGTTATCACAGTAAACATAAATATCAAACAATAATAGTATTTAAAGAAAGATATAACCTTTATGTCAACAGTTTCAGTTTTACTCTGAAAATCCTCTTGTTTTTGATTTTTCAGATTATGAATCTGTATATTTTGTGATTAGATGGTTTGGATGAAGGGCTTTGATTTCCTTCCTGGTTTGTAGTCTTGATGAATTTTACTGGAGTGTTTGAAGAACTCTCCTGATATATCAGGTTCCTCTGATAATTCTAGAATTGATGATAATTATGTTTCTTCTGATAGTTACAGTTTTGTTGATATGTGTGATTCCTCTGCCTATTTTGATTTGGTATATATGTGTGCTTTCTTTGATATTTCTGATTCTTCATATAGTTTTTGGTTCTGATAGGCATTGTATTTACCAGTTCTTCTTCCACTAGAGTAACTTTGCTTCTGCTTGGTAAGTGCTGGAGCGTAGACCTTTTTCCCTTCATATATTGCCAGCATCCATTGACCAGGCACCATGATTGGTGTTTCACTTTGGTTGCTCAGAACATCTGCAACATAAACAATTTTATCTTTTGGTACCCAAATCTGGTTGGGTCCGGGTTTGTTAGTCTTGAAAGGTTTCTTGTATTTTCTTAATTTTATTATGAGACACGACAATTTTGAGTGGCCTTTCTTAGCACAAACAACACACAAAACATCAGAGGAAATAGGTTTAGTTACAGTTTCATCAAATCCTATGTCTCTTTTACCATTTGTTATTAACTCCATAGATCATAGAAGCATATTTGCTTCTTTCCATACCATTAACAATAAATCTTGTAAAACTTGTTCATGCATATCAGAATTACATACAATATTTTTACTTGATGTTGAACAAAGATTACTTTTTAGAGTTAGGTTTTCAGACTTAAGCTCAGCAATATTAGTTTTAAGAGTTGCATTTTCTGTTTTACATTCTGCATTTTGATTCTTTAAAACATCAATTTCTTTGGTTAGAGTTTTATTTTCTTCCATAAGTGTTTTCAGTTTTAAATAAAATTTGTTATTGATATTTAAAATATCATTCATTGTAAATTAAATTAGACCGAGTGAGTTTAGAAAATAACTCTTTTTCATCTTCTCATGATTCACTTTCAGGATCAGAGTCTGTATCAGATCCAGAGGCAGAGCTTTTGTGAGCCATTAGAGCCGTTCTGTTTCTGATTCACTTCCAGAATCAGAGTTTGGGTTGGATCCAGAGGCAGAGCTGGTGTAAGCCATCAAAGCCAGTTCTGCTTCTTCATCTTCTGATTCTCTTCTAGAGTCAGCATCTGGGTCGAATCCAGAGGCAGAATGAGTGTGAGCCAATTCTGCTTATTTTCTTCCAAAGTCAGCATATGTGTCAGATCTAGAGGCAGAATGAATATGAGCCATCAGTGCCAATTCTGCTTCTTCTGATTTACTTCTAGAGTTGGATCCAGAGGCAGAATGAATGTGAGCGATCAGAGCCAATTATGCTTCTTCTGATTCACTTCCAGAGTTGGATTCAGAGGCAGAATGAGTTCGAGCTATCAGAGCCAATTATGCTTCTTTTGATTCACTTCCAGAGTTAGATTTTATGTTGGATCCAGAGGCAGAATTGATGTGGGCCATCATTGCTAATTCAGCTTCTTGATCATCAGAAGATTCATCAGAATCATCCCATGTTGCCATCAGATTTTTCTTCTTGGGTCTGGAGTCTTTCTTCTAGTGTTTTCCTTTCTCCAGATTCGTGCATTCTGATTTGATGTGCCCAGGTTCATTGCATCCATAGCAGATGATGTTCTTCTGGTCATGATCATCCTTTCCTCTGTTGGAATGCTTGGAATACCTCTAGGGAAACTTCTTCTTTCTGTTCTGCCACATCTTCAGAACCTTCCTGGTTATGAAGGCAATTTCTTCTTCTTCTTCTGGTTTCTGATTCTGGTCATCAGAATCACTGTCTTCTGATTCTGCTTATGCTTTTAGAGCTTTCTTCTGTTTGTATTTCAAAGCTAGGGTCTTGTTCTTCTTCTTGGGCTCATCTTCTTCCAGCTCAATTTCATGTGACTTGAGGGAGCTGATTAATTCTTCCAGCTTAAGAGTGTTCAAGTCCTTTGCTTCCTGAATGGCAGTGACCTTTGGACGGCAGACTTCTAAGAATTTTCTTCACATGGTCAGCAATGGTATAGCTCTTCTCGAGTACTCTTAATCCCGAAACCGAAGTCTGAAATCTGGAAAACATTGCTTCAATGTCTTCATCTTCTTCCATCTTGAACAGCTCGTACTTCTTGACTAGAATGTTGGCCTTTGTTGGAACCATGTTGGTTCTAAGTACTTAGGATTTTGATGTTTACAAAAGCACTCCATGGAATCTTATTTATCACCTTGAATTATTACATTAAATGCCACCAGAAGATGAAGTTTCCAGATGCAGAAGATGAAGACATCAGATAATGCATCCAGAAGGTACCAGAGGATGCATCCTGAAATTACCAGAGGATACTCCAGGATGTCAAAATACCACCAGAGGATATCTTTCCTGGCCCAGATCAGAAGAAAGCAGAGTTCAGAAGGATACCTGGACTAGACCAGAAGGAAGCCTGCCAGAGGGAGACTTATTCCATACAGAAGGATTCATAAGTTAGACTTGGTCCAAAAGTTATTCTGACCAGACTTGATCTAAACTTAATCAGAGCTTTAGTTAATTGGTCCAGAACAAGAGATTTAATCCAGATTTGGCCCAGAGCAGAAGATAGCATGGTTCAGAGTATGAAACTAAGTCAAGACTAGAAGAAACGATGTCCAAATTCAATCCAGACCTGATCCAGATCAGAAGGTAAAATGTCCAGATTAAAATATCATATGTCCAGATTTAATTTCAGTTCAATCCAGACCTAGTTCAGAATTGGTCCAGATTAGAGGGAAAAGGTTCAGATCAATGGTCATGATTTAAGTATATGGCCCAGTGTTGGCTGAGATTAGAAGATCAGACCATGGCCCAATGTTGGTCGAGATCAGAAGATCAGGACGTGTGGTCCAGCATTGGCCGAGATCAGAGGATCACAGCAGATCAGATTGCAAGTCCAGAGTGGTCAAGATCAGAAGATCAGAAAGCGTGGTCCAGGGTTGGCTGAAATCAGAGGATCACATAAGATCACTTAGTATGGTCCAAATGTGGACGAGAGCAGAAGATCAAGCGGTCCAGATTGAATCATGATCAAGACAGAATGAGAAGTTTTTTCATATCTCAAGATCTTGAATTATGGAAGCTGGTAGTCAAAAGATACACTGCACTTACTGTTCCAGGAGATCCAACTAAAGAATTGGACATGGAAGATATGAAACCAGACCAGAGCAAATTATTCAAACTGCATCACAAGTCCAGAAACATCATGATCAGTGCCATCACATTCAAGGAATTTGGCAGATGCACAGATAAAGAAACAACAAAGAGCATATTCGACAGTTTGGTTCTGACCTATGAAGGAAGCCAACAGGTTTAAGAAGCAAGGGCTAACATACTGGTCAAACAGTACGAGATGTTCAAGATGGAAGATGATGAAGACATTGATGGAATGTTCTGTAGATTCCAGACTCTGATATCTGTACTTAAGGTCTTGAAGAAAAGCTACACAACAATAGATCATGTCAAGAAGATTCTAAGAAGCTTACCAACCAAGTGGAGACCAATGGTTACTGCAGTTCAGCAAGCCAAAGATCTGAATAACTTAAAACTTGAAGATCTGATCAACTCACTCAAGTCTCATGAAATATAACTGGAAGCAGATGAACCAAAGAAGAAGAAGAATATGACTCTGAAGTCGAAACAGAAGAAAGCTGCAAGAGCAGCATCAGAATCAGAGGATAGCGACAATGACTGTGATGATATGGCTTACTTAACCAAACAAATGGTTAAGATCTGGGAAAACAGGAAGAGGAGAAGCTTCAAGAAGAAACATAACAGCAAAGGAAAGGAAGAATCTGACAAGAAGAGCATCATTTGTTATGGATGCAATGAACCTGGACATATCAAGTCAGAATGTCCAAATCTGGAAAAAGGAAAACAGTACAAGAAGAGTTCCAGATTCAGAAAGAAAGGTCTGATGGCAGCCTGGGATGCATCAGAATCAGAAGAAGAATCGTCTGATGAAGAAGAGGCAGAAACAACAATGATGGCACAAATCAGGTCTGCCTCTGGACTTCATAAAGGCACGATTTCAGGAAGGAAAGCAGGCATAAGGAAGAATGACCGAAGCAATCATTCAAGCAAGTCTGGAAGCACATCAAAAGGAGCAATTTTGGCTCTGATGGCTCATACCAACTCAAGTTCTGGATACAGCTCAGGCTCTGGAACAGATTCAGAAGATGAAGACAATGAGGTATTTTATGATCTCACTAAATCTGAATTAATTGATGCTGTAAAATATTTTTTAAATTCAAACAATAAGATGTCTCTAAAACTGAAAACTCTTAGGGAAGATAAGAAAAATCTGACCAAAGAAGTCCAAGTTTTAAAGAATCAAAATTCTGAGTATGCAACTGAAAACAAGGATTTTAAAAATGAAGTTGCAAGACTCAAATCCGAAAACCAAACTCTCAAAAGTAATATTTGTTCCACTTCCAAAACTGTTTGTGAATCTGATATGCATGAGCAATTTTTTCAAAACTTTATTTCTAATGGAATGGAAAGAAGTAAATATGCATCTATGACTTATGGAAACAGTAACATTGGAAAGAGAGGTCTTGGTTTTAGAGAAACTATTGCTGAAACTAAAATTGTTCATTCTGATGTGTTATGCATCGTTTGTGCTAAGAAAGGTCACTATGAATTATCTTGTCCAATGGTAAAATCTGAACAAGATCAGAAAGCTGTTAAAACTAACAAACCTGGACCCAATCAGTTTTGGGTACCAAAAGATCAAATTGTCCATGTTGAAGATATTCTGAGCAACCAAAAGAAGACACCAACAATGGTGCCTGAACAATGGATGTTGGCAATGCACAAGCAGAAGAAGGTTTATGTTCCAACATCTACCAAACACAAGCCAATTGACTCTGGTAGAAGAAGAACTGGTCAACACAATACCTATCAGAACTAGAACCAGAATCGTAGGAGGAACAGGAAATATCAAAGAAATCACACATATCACACGAATCAGAACAGGAACTAGAACCAGAATCAGAACTGGAACCAGTATCACAGGTACAACAACTGGAACGAGAACCAACCCTGGAACCAAAATCAGAACAGGAACTGGAACCAAAACCAGATCTGGAACCAGTATCAGAGGCACAAGAACTAGACCAGAACCAACACTGGAACCAGAATCAGAATCAGAATCAGTACCAGAACCCGAACCAGAACCAGTATAATTACCAAAATCACCAGAGGAACATGGTGTATCAGCCAAAGCAGAAAGAGAAGAATCAAAATCAGGAGAGTTCTTCAAACACTCCAGTGAAATTCATCATGACTACAAACCTGGAAGGGAATTCAAGCAGAAACCACCAGAAGCAGAATTAATGGTTTGGCTGTATTGAGTTCATTTTAAATTATTTGATTTGTATTATGTTATATGACAAATAGCTTGATCTTGACAAATCAAAGCAAGATAAAGATAGTGTAGGTTCACCAAAACCAAAGGGAGCATAAACAGAAGTACCTGTAAAGGTAGAGGATACAAGCAAGTCAGCAACACATGACAAATCTTCAAAAGATAAATCTGATCAAGTCAGAAACAGCCAAAATAAGTTAGAAGAGAAATCTGGATATTTACCAGAATCTGAAGCTGTTATAGATTCACCAGAACCAGAAGCTGATTTATCAGAATCAGAAGCTGTTACAGATTTACCCGAACCAGAAGTTGATTTATCAGAATCAGAAGCTGTTACAGATCTTCCAAAACCAAAAGTTGATGCAGACCAACCAATGTTGATGAAGCTCTAGCAGAGGAAGGTTGGATACTTGCAATGCAAGAAGAGCTGAATGAATTGCAAAGGAATGATGTTTAGGATCTGGTATCCAGATCAAACAAAAACATTGTTGGAACCAAATGGGTGTTGAGGAATAAACTCAATAAAAAGGTGAAGTGGTAAGGAACAAAGCCAGACTAGTAACTCAAGGATACAATCAACAGGAAGGTATCGATTACACTAAGACATTTGCTCCAGTGGCAGGTTAGAAGCAATTAGAATTCTTTTATCATTTGTTGCTAATCACGATATAATTATGTATCAAATGGATGTTAAAAGTGCATTCTTAAATGGCTATATAAGTGAGGAAGTCTATGTCAAACATCCCCCTAGATTTGAAAATTTTGATTTTCCAGACCACGTCTTTAAACTTAAAAAATCTTTATATGGTTTAAAACAAGCACCAAGGGCATGGTATGATAGACTTAGTAACTTTCTGCTTAAGAATGAATTTGATAGAGGCCAGATTGATAATACTCTATTTAGGAAATCCATTAAAAATGATATTTTAATTATTCAAGTTTATGTTGATGATATCATCTTTGGATCCACTAATGGCACTTTGTGCAAAGAGTTTTCTGACCTAATGTAGAAAGAGTTCCAAATGAGCATGATGGGAGAACTTAAGTTCTTCCTGAGAATTCAGATTCACGAAGGTAAATCAGGTATACTCATTCACCAATCTAAATACACTAAAGAACTTCTCAAAAAGTTCAAAATGAGTGACTGTAAGCCTATGGCCACCCCCATGCACCCAACCTGCTCTCTTGAGAAAGATGAACCAGCCAAAAGGTAGACCAGAAAACATACAGAGGTATGATTGGATCCCTTCTTTATTTAACTGTGTCTAGACCTGACATTTTGTTTAGTGTTTGTGTTTGTGCCCATTTTCAAGCTGACCCTAGGGAATCCCATTTAACTGCTGTCAAACGAATCCTGAGATACCTTAAAGGAACCACCAACATTACCTTGTTATACAAGAAAACCCCCACCTACAAACTAAGAGGTTTTTGTGATTCCGACTATGTTGGAGACAAGCTGGAAAGGAAAAATACAAGTGGCAACTGCACATTTTAGGTGATAATTTGATCTCTTGGTCAAGCAAAAGACAAAGCACTATTGTCATGTCAACAGCTGAAGTTGAGTATATATCAGCAACAGGATGCAGCTCACAGTTACTCTGGATGAAACATCAACTTTAAGATTACAACATATTTGAAACCAATATCCCTTTGTTCTGTGATAACACTTCAGCCATAAACCTAACCAAGAACCCTATCTTACACTCTAGAGCCAAACACATTGAAATAAAACACCATTTCATTAGGGACCATGTTCAAAAAGGGACTTTCAGCATCCAGTTTGTGGACACTGACAATCAATGGGCTGACATCTTCACCAAAGCATTACCTGAAGATAGGTTCGAGTTCAACAAGATGCATCTCAACATTATCTCCATATCTGACTAGCTCAAGTAGTCATCTTAGGAGTTTTTAATTTTCTTGTAATTTTACTTTATGTCTTTTATTTTCTGTTTTTACTTTCTGTAATTTGTAAAGAGAAAAAACAAAAAATAAAAAAATAGTAGGACCTCTTTTTGGCTGATGACAAAAAGGGGGAGAGAGAAAAAGGAGAAATAAGTAGAAAAAGAGAGATAAAAAGAAAGGAGGACCGAAAAAGAAAGAGATGAAAAGAGAAGGAGTTGAAAAGGAAAAGAAACAGGGAGAGAGAAAAAGAAAGAGATGAGAAAGAGAAGGAGTTGAAAAGGAGAGGAAACGGGGAGAGAGAAAAATAAAGAGAGAAAAAGAAAGAGTGAAAAGAGAAGGAGTTGAAAAGGAGAGGCAATGTGAAGAGAGAAAAGAAAGAGAGAATAAAGAAGAAGTTGAAAAAGAGAGGAGAAGAGAAGAAAAGAAAGAGTGATTTAAGAAGGAGTAGAAAAGGAGAAAAAAAGTCATTATTAGACTTAGGGGGAGAGATTGGTATGAGGGGGAGTAATTCAAGTGAAGGTGCAAACACAAGAAGGGAGGTTGAATTGTGTTTGACTAACTTGAATACTTTTTCTGTTTTTGCAGTTTTAAAACAAAACTTGATGTATGAATAAAACAGAGTTAACAATAGATATAAAGTAAAAATAAAAACACAGAATTTTATATTGGTTCACCGTTAACGAGGCTACGTCCAGTCCCTTCACTTTGAAGGATTTAACTAATTCAATAACTTGAATTACAACAACTCCACTGACCCTCCAAGTCAGTCTTCTCAAACAGTCTAACAATCCTAGACTTTTGAGGAATGCAGCACCTTGACTTCTCAAGTCAAGTCTTCTCCTACCAATCTGACAACCCCAGACTGTAGAAGGAATTACAACGCCTTGAATATAATTGCTAAGTAATCTTCTACCCCTTATGACTCCCTCAGATTGTAGATTTTACTTCAACAACTTAGATTTAACACAAGGGAAAGAAAATAACACGAGTGCTTGCTTCTGGAAAGCTGGAACTCATAATGAACTCACTGAAAACTTGAGTGTTTGCTTTGGAAGTGTATGACTCTTTTATGATTTTCGATACTAAGTCTTCTGCCTTGAGCCTCCTTTTATAGATGCAGATTAGGGTCTTTTCCAAGCTTAAATTCGAGCTGTATCTTGCTAGATACTCTTGCAAAAATATTTTGACCAATCGGACTTCACTTAAATAAAAAACATATCTTTTTATGCTCCAGATTGCCTTTCAAAATTAACTTGGGCCAATCCTGTCTTTAATTAATTCTGGAATAAATCTTTCTTCCCGCCAATAGCTTCTGAATTCCACAAGTCTTCAATTTATTTTTGTTTCAAATCCTTTTTAGTACTTTGATCAAATTTAATCAAATCTCCACTGATTATCATCATGATTAAATCTGAACCCTTTGATCTTCTGCTCTCGTCCACATCTGGACCATACTAAGTGATCTGATGTGATCCTCTGATTTCGGCCAGCCCTGGACCTCACTTTCTGATCTTCTGATCTTCTGATCTCGGCCAACCTGGTCTAGCAAACTGATCTGCTGTGATCTTCTGATCTCGGCCAATGCTGGACCACACATTCTGACCTTCTGATTTCGGCCAACACTGGGCCATGGTCTGACCTTCTGATCTCGACCAACACTGGGCCATATACTTAAATCTGGACCATTGATCTGAATATCTTCCTTCTGATATGGACCAATTCTGGACTTGGTATGGATTGAACTGAAATTAAATCTGGACAAATGTTATTTCAGTCTGGACATTTTACCTTCTGATTTGGATCAGGTCTGGATCAAATCTGGACATCATTTCTTCTGGTCTGGACTTAGTTTCATATCCTGAACCAAGCTGTCTTCTGGTCTGGACCAAGTCACTTGTTCTTGACCCATTAATTTATCCTCTGATTAAGTCTGGATCAAGTCTGGGCTGTTTATCATTTCACTGCCAGGCCATCTTCTGGTTAGAATAACTTCTGGACTAAGTTTGACTTATGATTCCTTCTGGTCTAGATCAAGTCTCCCTCTGGCAGGCTTCCTTCTGGTCTGGTCCAGGTCTTCTTCTGACTTTGCTTCCTTCTGATCTGGGCCAGCAAAGATATCCTCTGGTAATTTCAGGATGCATCCTCTAGTACCTTCTTAATGCATTTTCTGGTGTCTTCATCTTCTGCCTCTGGAAACTTCATTTTCTGGTGGCATTTAATGTAATAATTCAAGGTTCAAAATAAGATTATATGGAGTGCTTTTGTAAACATCAAAATCCTAAGTACTTAGAACCAAATTGGTTCCAACATCAAGTACTTCAGAAAGAAATAAATATGCAAAAGATCAAATTGTCTATGTTGCATCTATTCTGAGCAACCAGAAGGGAGTACAATATAAAAATCGATTTAAAAGAAAGTTGTATTAGAACCACTAAAACTCGAAGGGACAGAAAGAAATGGGAGAAGTAGCTCGAAAATATCTCGAGCAGAATAAAAAAGGGAGACAAGAGAAAGTTGAGAAATGCATCCAACTTTGGTGTGTTTTTCACAATAGATTGACACTCTTTATATAGTGATGGAAGCAAACCCACATATGTTTTCTATCTAATATGGGACTTAAGTATTTATGGAGTTGAAAACTACTCAATATATGAGAGTTTTCCAATGTGGGATTTCAATAATTTTTAAATTCACACACTAACATACTCTATGCTCCAACAATGCACATTAAAAATCTCGACTCTTGTAGATCATAATTGATAGATCAATCAATCATGTTGCTTCTACTCAACAAGAGCATATGGAAGAATTGATAAGCCTTGAGTTTTAATTTCAATTTCACAATTACTGAACAATGATGATCTCTTGAGTAAAATGTTTGTTCTTGGCATTATCCTCATCAGCAGTTTGCTTAGCTGGAAGAACAGGTTCTTGAATAATTTGGTCTGGTTGTGTAACATTCCTCTTTAACATAAAGAATTGGTAGTAATTTTTTTTGTATGTTTTACTTATTAGTATACAATTGTAATTTGTAATAATAATAATAATAAGAATGATAGAAAGAAAAGAAATGGGGGAAATTACTAAACTAAGAGAGAATAAGAAGGAAAGAAAAAAAAAAGAAGAGAGGAAGGCATAAACAAGAAACAGAGAGAGGGAGAGGAAGAAAGGGTAAGAGAGAGAATAAGAAAGAGTGAAAGAGAGAAGAAGAGAAGGAAAAACAAAACAAGAAAAAGAAAAAAGAAAATTGCACTTTTTGCTAGAATTCAAGGTAGAAATAGTTGAGAGTATCATCATCTTCTCAATCGTTTTGGAAATCAAGAGGTGGGTTTCCTTTTTTTTTTTTTCTTTCTATTTTCCTTCATGCATGTATGAGATAATGTTTACCATAGGTTAGGGATTTGGGGTTAAGAGTTTGAAATGAAGAAAGAGATTTTTATTTTTTGAGGTTAGATTTAGGGGTTTTGAAATAGATGGTTAAAATAGTTTATGCATGTAAAGTTCTATGACTGAAATAGAGAATAGATTATTGTAGAATTGAGTTTCCTTGATGACATGAAAATATACTCTTTTAATGTGTTTGAAATTAAAGACCTTGAATTTCACTATTGTGAAAAATTAGTTTGAGTAAATTGACATTGTCATGTTATTTTGATGTATTCATTGCTTGATTTATTCATAATTTGTAGCATTAGTATTTGCAAAGATTCATTAGGAAATTAGTGTGATTGAATGAGTGTTATTAACTTAAAATTCGCAGGACATATGTGTGATGTTTTGGTCATAACGTTTTCTCTAGACCTTAGTTTTGAATGATTATTAGTTTTCCGGAAACTAGACTCAATTACCTTCAATTTGAGTTCAAAATTTGTAATTTTTGATTAAGTATTGATGCTTAAAAATGGGTTACAAGTTAGACCAGAGTTGTTGTCCTATTTTTTGACCTTTTGTATTGTATTGATAAATTGCAAGAGTTGGAGGCTTAATTTGAAAAAAATAAAATTTTATCTATAAACTAGACATCATAAGCTTTCCAAAGAGTGCTCATTTATTCAATTCTGATACTTATAAGTTCCTGTCAGTTGACTCTGCAATTAAACTCAGTTTTGCGTTGTTATAAGATAAATTTGAGTCTGTTTTGGGAAAAATCTATCTGAAGTATGTTCTCTTGATTTTCATGTTTACATTATATGATTAGTATGTTTATATTGCTTCATTTAAATGTTTATCATATAAGTAGTTATATATAAGTTATTTTTACATTGTTCTTATGAACAAGTTAAAAACGATATATGGACATGTTATTGACCATAATCACAAGCTCTTTCAAATAATCTCATAAATATTTATATTAGTAGATATACTTAAATACGTAAGTTCAAACAAACTCTATCACTTATATATATTAAATCTGAAAAGTTGAGTGAGGAGTGAAAAGAATGTTTAGTTACCTAAGAATGCAAGCCAAGATAAAAATCTTGATGAAGATTGAAAGTGTCATTCGAGTCCTTACTTTCCTGTTAAAAAAAACAAAAGAATGCACCATGCATTAAATTTCAATTACATATGTTCAAATTCAAACACAATATATATATAAATAAACAAAAACAACACACAAAGGAAGATAGGTTTATTTATTTATACTTGTCAAAATAAATTGCAAAAGGGGTTATGAAAATGAATGCAACGGCATGTCGGTATACAACAAATACATAATTATTTATTCCCTTATTCATTACAACTTTTGATAGAATATCCATGATTGCATATCCAAACTGCATTAACACCACAACTATGAATGGTTTTGCTCTTTCAAACCAATTTTGTGTCAGGTCGCTTTCCATGATCTTGTTAGAGAATGAAATTAAATAGGATAATGTATAGGATGCTCATATTTATACAGCAAGCAAGGTGAAGTAAAATATTGGTTAATTTTACATATGACCTCAGACCTGTCATCTTGACAGTTGTTGGTGGATTAGTCATGTTACGTTTCTAGGCATACAAGACTCATAAATATTATTAAATAGGAGTAGCCTAAGATTATTAGGAGGGGACTCCAAAACAACAAGGTTCTAAGAAGCAAAGGTAAAGCTAAAGCTAGCCACCAGTCTGCCTTTTTTTTTGTTGCTTTCATGTCAAGTGTGAGTAAACTAAATGTGTCAATTCTTTTGGACAAATTCTTGGATACGCCGAATTAGAAGAAGAGTGTGTCCCTTGAAATTGCACTTGCTCGTGACCATGTTAATAAGCACCTTAGAGTCACTTTTCACGATTAGGTGAGATGAACCCTCCCCCATGCCATGACAAGCCTTAGGTACATACCCCATATCTTAGTTAGGGGTGTACAAAGGACAAGTTAAGTTGGGTTTGGTGTGTCCCTTACTCGGTCTCAATATTTGATTGGGTCAATTTTTAGGCCTAACTCGTTCCTTAACCCGACCAAACCTGATTAGTTGCAGGTTCAATAAAAACGTGATGAAATAAGACGAGATCGGGTTGGTCCCAAGACGAGACCGGGTTGGTCCCAAGACGAGTCGTCAACTAGTAATTCTTGAAAACTATTTTTAGAAAATTAAATTAAAATAACTCATAGCAAGCCACCTACGATTACCACTTGTTAATTCATTCAAAAGTAGTAACTCATAACATTGTCATACAAAATACAAATCATTTAATTAAAACAAGTAACCTACTACCTACTGGACTTATAGATCTTTCACCACCTAATAATTTTACTCTTTAATCAACAGTAGTATCAAACCAACATTTCTTATAATAATAATAATAATAATAATAATAATAATATTAATAATAATAAGGAATAAAAGTGAATACGCAATTGCAAGGAAGATGAAATTTTTTCAAACCCTAAGTAAAGTTAGTGTAGTGGAATCAATAATAAGGTAAAATAATAAAAAAAATAAAAAATCTTTTGTCCTTAATGTATTTTGAGATGGAACGAGTAACTCGAACCCGATCCTTTTTTTACCTTGTCCCTGTCTTGTTTTTTTTTGTCCTTGTTTTATTTTGGACCGGGTCAAACCCAACCCATTGCTTATGGGTTCGGTCGGGTTCGCGGGACGAATCGAGTCTTGTACACCCCTATCTCAGTATGCAAAGCATCACATGCTCCAATCTTTTTCCGAAAGCCCTTGATCCATCTGCCATCTTGGTCATAGAGAAGACCGCCACACCCTACAATATCACCATGCTCCTTACACGCCTCAACAAAATTAAGTTTCATCTAACGATATTGAGGTCTCTTCCATCCAATATAGACAATTTCCTGATACTGGGAAGAGCTCTATAACTGAGTATAAGTGCTTTCAACAGTAGTCGTAACAAAATTTTAGATAAAATAGGTAGGGTTGCTAGGTTGTTGGAACCCCTCTTCTAAAATTGCTTTATTTCGCCAATTCCACAAATACCAACAGATTATCAAAGTTGATTGCCACCAGTTGAGACGAAGTAATACCCAATCCCTGCAATTAAATGCAAAAAAATGAGTCAATAAATCTGGAGGAACAAGTCTAACGCATACTTGTTTTTGAAAAATTGCAATCACGGAACATATGGAGAACAATCTCGTCATCACTCTCGCAACAAGGGCATAAGGGATATATACCCACCCCACCTACTTTAAGAGATATTTACCCACCTCACCTGCTTCTACGTTAGTTGGTGAGAGACGCTCATGAGCCACTAGTCGCATGAAAGTTTGAATCCGGTGAAGGCCTTTCTAATTGCAAAGAAATTTCCAGTTCCCCTCCGTAGTGTTAGTATTCTCAAAACTCAAATTGTAGTCATTGTTCACAATAAAGTGATGGGTACCAGTGCCTCCCCATCCTAAAGTGTATGCTCCATCTGCGTCCTTGGGAGCTGGGAAGCTACGATCCTATTCATAGTGTTAGTAGGTAGGTTATCAAAAGGAAAATTGTAACATCCTCTAAATTTATTATTTAAAATAATTAAGACTTATAAATATATATATCTCATTATTAATTTAGGTGTGATAATTATTTGCCTTGTTCGACTTATTGTAGTTGATAAAATTATTAGTAAGAATTATTTAATCAATGGAGAGTACAAGAAGAATTCGAGCTAAGGGTTTGTGGCTAGGTGTGACCCAACCCATAATAGAAATTTGGGCTTGGAGTTGGTGGCTTAGTTTTTGTATGATCAATGTTAAGAAAAAAAATAATAAATAAATAAAATAATATTTTCCCCCTTCTATTCTTTATTTGGGCCCAACACTATCTACCCAATAATCTCCATTTTAAATTTTCCCTAAAGTCCACAATATTTGGATACTAAGTAATAATAAGCAGAAAAAAATACCGAAACCCTAGCCGTCATCTCCTTCACACCTCATCTCCTTCGTGCAACAAACTCTTCGTGTGAACAACTTCGTGGGAGCTTAGAGCTTCGTACTAGGAAGAATAGCCAAGGTAAGGGTTTTTCCCCACACAAATTTGAGTTAGACCGTTAGTTGGATGACATGGAACTAATAATTGTAATTGCTTGCTTTCGAAAGAAATAAATGTAGACTAATAAAATAAAATAAAATAATGGAATCTGAAATCCTTTACGTTGAGTTCGATATGTAATTATGTCTTTTTAAGAAGTAAAATATGAATTTTTATATTATACATGATAGAGTTTTAATTTTTATGATGGATATGAAGCAAAATATGATTTTTCTTATGTTATATATATGATAAAGTTTTGATTTTGATGATGTATTATGAGTTGGAGTTTGAAGTTTCTTGTTATATATAAAGTTTTAATCTTTATGGTGTAAATGATGTCAAGTCCCAATTTTTATGCGTACGTGGTGAAAATTATTATTTAATGATTATTTGTCTATGAATATATGATTCTCATGATAAGGATGTGTGATATGTGATCTTTGTGATGTGAATAAGATGATGGTTTTAAAAAGGTGATTTTTTTGAATGCATATGACATCATTCTTAGTGGGCTTTGTGCGAGTATAATTGTGATAATATATGGTCGTGTCATGGCATATGCATCTTGGTGGGAGTTACCTTAGTGGCAGCTTTATTTCCCCATTGATATGGGTGATCTTTCTGTGTGGAAGTTGCCTTAGTGGCAGGTTTATATCCGGATCATATAGTTTTAGGAGCATGCATTATACATATATTTTTTATATACGATTTACTGTTTGCGCATTTTTTCTTTTAAATTAGAAGTTTTTACCTTTATACGTTTTGTGTTATTCTTCTATATGTTTAGCTTTGGTTTGATGTGGATGATGGAAAAAACTGACCCTTACAACAACATTTTAGGTACTAATGAGTTCGAGGAGATTCAAGAGTAGTTGATGAGTATTAATGTGCAGCGAAGATGGGGTAAAAATGGGGTTTTCAAGACAATTTTTGTAATAATATATATTGCCGCAACATTTCTATGTCTATTTTTTATTTTTAAATCTTTGTCACTAAACTTTAGTAAGCTTTTTTTTGTTTTAGTTTTTGAATAAACATTTTTTAATAATATTAAATAAACTTGATTGTTACTAATTATTTAAATTGATAAATTTAGATGTTCTTATAAAAAAAATATCGTAAATTTTTCTAAAAGTATTTTTCTTAGTAACGTTGTGGACCAAAAATCCGTGGCGTTACAATAATCAAAGTCCTGGTTACCCTCATGATTTACCATGTCTTTAACATTAAGAGTGGTGTCAAGTAAAAGCGAATTAGCAACATTCATGAGAGGAGTGTTGTTAGGCCACCATCTATCAAACCAAAAGTTGGTATGAATACTATCCCCAAATTGGCACACGTTATTCCTTTGAAATTTATCCCAAACCTTTACAAGATCTCACAAAAGAGAAGTGTCATACGGTTGAGAGCTAATAAAATCACGCAAATCATTATTCCTGCCATATTTACTATTAAGAACCTTACATCAAAGGTAATATGGATTAACAATGAGGTTCCAAAACATCTTCATAAGAAAATCCCAATCCAATTGTTGTTGACGCTTGAAGCCCATGCCACCATCCTTTTTAGGCAAGCAACACACGTCCTAGCGGATTAAATAGGATTTACGACCATTCTTAGTATCGTCCCAAAAAAAACCTCGTCGAATCTTTTCCACTTCAGCCCAAATGATCATCAAATTTTTCGCATATTGCATACGATAATACGGGATAAAACTCAACACATACTTAGAGAGTTTAATTCTACTAGCTAAGCTTAAAATTTGTTGTTTCCACCTGCTCAACTTATTTTGAATCTTGTTGCAATATTGCTAAAGTAAGCTCTTGAATTTCTCCCTTAGACAATGTTCACAATATTCGCTCCTAGATACCTTCCCAAACTATTAGTATTGATAAACTCGAATGTTGCAAAATTTCTTCTTTGAGCTGATTGTTAACATTATGGGAGAAATACACTTATGTCTTTTGATAATTAATTTGATGTCTAGAAGCTTGACAAAACATATCCCAAACGTGCAAAATACAGTGGGCTTGTTCAATAGAGGCTTCTGCAAACAGAAGAAGATATTCTATTGGACCTACAATTAATATGAACGAATACAATTAAATATTTTTTAGATGAGATTAAAGACTGCGGATCTTGCATTTTTCTTTACTATGGTCAAATGTAGAAGAAATTAGTTTAGTTGTTAGAATTATGATTTTGATTTGGTAATTTGTTGTTGGTTTTTAAAATGTTTATGTGTATCGTTAATGTGTTTTAACTTTCTTATTAATATCAAAATATGGAGGAGAAATATCTCAACTCATAATCAATATTATACTTATCTCATTTTAACATTTGAGTAAAACTTATTTTTCTGTAAAGAAAATAAAAAAAAAAAAGCTATAATATAACTTTCTTTAAAAATCATTAGTATATATTCTGTTGGCGATTATATATACATACTAGGATATATAAAATACATAAAAAGAGTATACGTCAGAAATGAAATATTTTACTCGAAGTCTTAATTTCAATAACTCATTCATTGTACCGACTCAATTAAATAGATCTCTAAATAAGATAAACAATTACCCTTTTCAAACACAAAAATACCAATGAAACATAAAAAAACACAGTAGCTAATAACTACTTGATTTAAATTTTAAAATAAAATATATATGCATTTATAATAATACATGGTTACCCACTTTTTGTGCATATGCGCGACAACCTCGAATAATTATGTATAAAAATATGATTAATTCAGTTGAATATATAATTAATTCAAATCATAATAAAATTGTGGTTAAATTAATTACATTGTTAATCATACTTTTTAATATAATTTAAATTAATCATCTAATTTCAATTGAATTAACTTTATTTTTCATGTGATTAATCAAGTGTGTAAGGCATCATGTAAATAGTTTTGTTAATGATATAAAAAAAATAATGAATAAATATTATTAAAATTTGTTATGATTAGTTAATAATAAATGTAGATTAGTTACTTTTAGTTAGTTTTTGTGTAACTAACTACATAACAACTTAGCCTATATATAGCTTGTGTAACAAGTTACTCATCATTAATGAAAGAGTTTCTTCCATTTTTCATTCTCTTTCTCTATATCATATCCAGTTTTCATCTTCTCAACATGGTATCAGAGCAACCTTGATCTAGTTTTCGCTTCCGCATTTCATCATGCCACCGCGCGCAGCGCCTCCTCCTCCACCAGCTGATCCATCCTTGGACCAATCAAGTTCTTATTATGTACATATCACTCTGGCACTATCATCTTCTCACCTACACTTAGGATAGAAAATGTCTTATATGTTCCAGATTTTCAAGTTAATCTGATTTCTATTCCCACTTTGTGTCATGATTTACAATGCTTAGTTTCCTTTAATAACTCTCAATGCATCATACAGGAGCATACCTCTCTGAAGATGATTGGTTCGGCTAATAGGATTGATGGATTGTATTACCTAAACATCTCAAATAGGAAAGCCATTACACCAAGCATCAACACTCATTCCTCTAGTTCCATTATACCAGAAGTTGCTCTATGGCATTTTAGGCTAGGGCATCTTTCTAATTCTAGAATTTTACAATTACAATCTCAATTTCCTTTTGTTACAAATGATGTAAAAGTTGTATGTGACATTTGTCACTTTGCTAAACATAGAAAAACATCTTTTGTTTCTAGTTACAATAAATCTTCTCAACCTTATGATCTTATTCATTTTGATATTTGGGGTCCCATTTCCATAAAATCTGTCCATAATTGTAAGACCCTTAAATTTAAAATTAAATTATGGAGTTAATATTAAGTGTATTTTGGGAATATTTGTAAAATATTTAATATATGTATATTTTATGTAAATATATATATATATAAATATTTATTTTGGAGGTTGAATTAAAATTATTGGATGAAGGATAAATTAATTTAATTACGAGTAATTAAATTCGGAGCAGTTAATTAAGATGTTATTTGTTAATTACGACGAGAGTAGTTAAGTACCTGATGGTCAAACAATATTATAATATTAATGTGTTGGGTGAGGTGGCACATATGTGCCTATATATATCTGAGAGGCTAGAACAGAAAGGCAGAAAAACATTTCCTCCTTCCTCACTGCATGCGACAGTACCCTCATTTTCTCTTTTCTTTCTGTTTTCTGTGTTGGTGGTAAGAAAATTTGCTCAAAAGTCAAATTACTTGGAAATCCAAGCGCCGAACCAGAAAGTGTCCAATACAAAAGTTGTTCCCCTCATCGTTACGGAACTAGAGAACCAATTTTTGTAGCGGTGGCGCAAACGGGAGTTTCGCCGACTTTTGTCGCAGTAGCGTAAACGAGCGCAGAGAACGTAACAGAGGTAAGGGGCACCTTCCACTTTCTAGATTGCATTTAGGGCTGTAAATGCATGCTAATGTGTGATTATGTTTGATGTTTCTGGTTTGAAAAACGAAACTGTAGTTGCATGTTGTTATAAATGATGAAAATGCATGCTGTTGATGTTTTTGATAATATGTGATGTTTGCTATTTTGGTTGATACATCAATGTTGTTTTGTTTGTGTGGGAATGCTGGAAAATGTTTTGCATGTTGTTTTGGGGATGATCAAAATGCATGAGTTGGATTGTGCTGCACTGTTTTGTGGTTATTTTTTTTGGGAAGGTTTTTACTGGTGTTGTTGACTCGTTTCTGAGTGGAGGATGTTTTTATGGGTTCATTGTGGGGAATGAAATCGTTTTTATTGTGTGGTTGACTTTCTGTTTTGGTGGTTAAAGAAAAACTGTGATTCTGTTCTGAAAATCTGTTGTTCTTGTGTTGATGGTGGTTTTCAAAAGAAAAGAATTTAAAACAGGTGGAGGTGTTTTCTGGAAAATCTGTTATTGATGAAAAATGTTCCGAGTTTGTGGTTTCAAAGAAATGGTGATTATGTTTTGATGTTGTGTTGGGTTTTCAAAGAAAAGAGTTTGAAAACGTGTTGAAGTTTCTGGAAAATATCACTGCATTCGAATACAGCATTGGTGTATTCGAATACATGCCTGCAAAGTTGCTGTTTTTATTCAAATTTTGGACTTGTATTCGAATACGACCCTCTGTATTCGAATACAGATGAGTGATTTCTGCTTCTGACTTAGCATCTGTATTCAGCTACGACCTTGTCGTATTCGAATTCAAGACTGCAATTTTTGCCACTGTATTTCGCATCTGTATTCGGCTACGACAACCTCGTATTCGAATACAGAATGCTGATTTTTCAGTGTTTTAGCTTCTGTATTCGAATACAAGGAAGCTGTATTCGAATACAGATTGTTTTTTCCCAGAAATTCCAGTTTTAAACATTGGTTTATGATTCTTAAGAGTTGGGGAAAACATTGGGAAGGTTTGTGATGAATTAAAATGGAGTTTTTGAGATGGTTTGAGGTGTTGATGATGAGGTTCTTGAATTCTTTGTTGATGTGGTGATAAATGCTGATTTTTCACTATTTTAGCTTCTGTATTCGAATACAAGGAAGCTGTATTCGAATACATATTGGTTTTTTTCAAAAATTCCAGTTTTAAACATTTGTTTATGGACTTAAAGAGTGGGGAAAACATTGGGAAGACTTGTGATGAATTAAAATGGAGTTTTTGAGATGGGTTGAGGTGGTAATGATGAGGTTCTTGAATTCTTTGTTGATGTGATCATAATGAAATTGTTGAGATGGGTTGAGATGGTTTGAGGAGGTGGTGGAGTGGCTGGATTTTCAGCTGGTATCTACATACTGTTTTCAGTGAAGAGAAAACATAGCATGTCCATGCATTGCATAGTCAGGTGGTGACCGCGATGGGCCACAGAGTTAATGCGGTAACCGTGATGGTTCGCGAAGTTAAGTAGTAACCACCGTGATGGGCTACGGAATGGTCGCGTGTTCGTGGTGGTCCATTCTATCCGTGCGAGGATTTAACTTCTGTATGTTTTGGCTTGTGAGAGGCTAACATACGTAAAACGTGTTGGTCTATGAGCGACTGCACGTGTGCTGGTTTGTGAGCGACTGCACTGGTGCTGGTATGTGAGCGACTGAACCTTGGTATACGTAAAACGTGCTTGTAACACATCGAGTTTAAAACACAGCGCGAGTGTATTTTTTTTTTTAAAATAAATAATTAAAATGATTTTCCAAATTGTTACTTCAAAGGAATTGAAATAATATTTTCTTTAATTCATCTTCATAAAATGGTACGTCGTAATTTAATCGATGAACGTAATTAAATAATTTCATCGTAACATCACTAAGTACTTAACTCTAGAAATTAATAATAAATATTAATACATTTCAAAAAGTAACAGTGTCATAATCTCAAATGGAAATATCAGAGTGCGGAATGTTTTAGCGGAAAAGTGGTTCAATAATTCCCAAATTAAAAACAAAGTACATTTTCCAGCTCAAAATCCTATACATCAAATCTAACTAATCATGCACTAAGCTACAGTAGCACGGTCTCCACCGCATCCTCTACAAGTCTCGTCTTCAGCCAGCTGTCCGTCCCTCTGCGTTGTCCACAAAGACTCCGTATACGAATATCAAGGAAAACTAACGACGTCTCCGTCATTAGTGTAACCGTCGGTGGGACGGGTTTGGGGTTCATCTGAGGGCAAAGCCCAATTTCCACAATAATAGTAAAGGGTGACCGACCGAAATTAACAATTAAACACATAGCATTTATATCACAAAACAAATACACCCATGGTATAACATATGACAATGATGAAAATTAAAGATGCTCATTTTGAATTTTCAAGAACATGTATGCCTTTTCAAAACAGCAACCAATTAATATGGGAAATATGTTCTAAGTACAGCCAACACTTCAGCAATCACAATCATTTATCAGAAATTCAGATTTTATAAAGTACTCACACACATCACTTTCCAATCATCATCATATAACCAATTCGTGACCCACCGGTCAATAACCCGATGCAATATGTATATGCTCATGTATTCAACTTCTTGGAATTAACAAGGTGCAGTCGCTCAACAGACCAGCACGATTTAAATATGTTTGACTTTAACAGCCCTCAAGACCAGGTGCAATCGCTCAACAGATCAGCACCAGTGCAGTCGCTCAACATACCAGCACAATTTAAATATGTTTGACTTTAACGGCCCTCAAGACCAGGTGCAATCGCTCAACAGATCAGCACCAGTGTAGTCGCTCAACAGACCAGCACGTTTTACGTATTTGAATGGACCACCACGAAGACACGGCCATTCTGTAGCCCGGATAGAATGGACCACCACGAACACGCGGCCACTCTACAACCCATCACGGTTACTACTTTCACATGTATTAGCCTCTCACAGGCCAAATACATAGAAGTTAAATCCTCGCACAGATAGAATGGACCACCACGAACACGCGGCCATTCCGTAGCCCACTACTGTGGTTACTACTTAACTTCGCGGACCATCACGGTTACCGCATTACTGTGTGGCCCATCGCGGTCACCACTAGACTATGAAATGCATGGACATGCAATGTTTTCTCTTCACTGAAAACAGTATGCAATATCAGAAAAACTCAGCCTTTCCAGCATTCCCCCAAAACATCTCAACACAATTAATTTCATCATCAACACATCAATGATTAAACATTCCAGCAAACATTATCACTTTACATTATCTCAAAATTCCATTCTTAATTATCATAAGTCTTTCCCCCAACTCTTAAAATTCATAAGACAGTGTTTAAAACTGAGATTTCTAGAAAATACGAATCTGTATTCGAATACAGCTTCTCTGTATTCTAATACAGAAGCCAAAATAGTGCAGAATTTACACTCTGTATTCAAATACAGCCTTCTTGTATTCGAATACAGAGGCTGTCTCAATGCACAAATCAACATTTTTCACTACAACAGTAAAGTCTCAAAAACTTCATCACCACCACTTCAAACTATCACAAAAATTCCATTTTAATTCATCACAACCCTTCCCAATATTCCCCAACACTTACGGTTTATAAAACAATGTTTAAAACTTTGATTTTCTGAAAAACACGAATCTGTATTCGAATACAGCTCTCTTGTGTTCGAATACAGAAGCTGAAAACTGCAAATTTAACACTCTGTATTCGAATACAGCATACTTGTATTCGAATACAAAAGACAAAAACAGTGTAACTCAGTATTTTCTCCAAAATCATTAAAGGTTTCCAGAATCTCATCATCTCCTCTTTAAAACTATTTCAAAACTCCATTTTAAATCATTTTAACCCTTCTCAATGTTCCCCAACACTTTAAGATTCATATGATAGTGTTTAAAACTTGATTTTCTAGAAAACACGAATCTGTATTCGAATACAGAAGCTAAAACTTGAGTTTCTGGAAAAACCCAAATCTGTATTCGAATACAACTCCCTTGTATTCGAATATAGAAGCAAAAATTGTGAAAGTTAGCATCCTTTATTCGAATACGAGACTGTCGTAGTCGAATATAGATGCGAATACAGTGTTAAAATTTCGCTTTTGTATTCGAATACGACAGAGTCGTAGTCGAATAAAGATGCTAAGTCAGAAGCAAAATCCTTCATCTGTATACGAATACAGAGGCCCTTATTCGAATACAAGTTTGAAAACTTGAGTAAAACAGAAGCTTCGCATGCTGTATTCGAATACACTCATGCTGTATTCGAATACACCTTCAAATTCAGTGAAAATTTTCTTTAGACTTCAACACATTTTCAAACTTTTCTTTTGAAAAACCAACAAAACTCCAAAACAGATTCAACATTCTTTTGAACCACAAAACTCAGACATTTTTCATCAATAACAACTTTTCCAAAAAAACATTTTCATCATTTAAAATCCTTCTCTTTTGAAAACATCAACAACACCAGATTTTCATCAACAGAACAGAAACAGAATCATCAACACCAAAAACAACATCACAGTTTTGCATAAATCCCCCAAACAGAATATCAAACTCAAAACAGAACATGCATTTCCAAACGTTTACATTTTGAGCATTCTCAAAACAACATGCAGAAACAGAATCATCAACACCAAAAACAATATCACAGTTTTGCTTAAATCCCCCAAACATAATATCAAACTCAAAACAGAACATGCATTTCCAAACGTTTACATTTTGACCATTCTCAAAACAACATGCAAAGCATTTTCAGCTTTCTCACACCATCAGAACAACATTAATACACTCAGCCAAACAGCAAGCTTCACATACACCAAACACCAACAGAGTGCATTTTCGCATTTTATAACAACCAGCATAACAGTTTTATAAATATGCGTTTTGATCATCTTTAGAACAACATGCAAGACATTTTTCAACTTTCCCACACACAAACAAAACAACATTACTGCATTCAACCAAACAGCAACCATCACAGAATCATTACACATCAACATAATGCATTTTCTTCATTTTTCAAAATGTCATTGCAAAAACAGTTTTTCTTTAAACAATGATGAAAACATCAGTAATGTCATGACAGTTATGCATTTACAGCCCTAATGCAACTAGAAAGTGGAAGGTGCTCATACCCTTGTTGCGTTTCTGCTATTGCTCACGTTTCTGTTTTCGTTCCCGTTTACGCGTCAAAATCGGCGAAACTCCCGCTTGCGTTTGCTGCTACGAAAATGGGTTCTCTAGCTCCGGAATGATGAGGGGAACAACTTTTGTACTGGGGGTTTTCTGGTTTGGTGCTTGGATTTCCAAGTAATATCACTTTTGAGGAACTCCCTTTTTTTTTGAACGAACTGGAAACAGAAAACACAATGGGAGGGAAGGAGAAGGTGGGTACTGTTACATGCAGTAAGGGCAGTAAGGGAGGAGGAATGGTGTTCCGATTTTACCCATCCTTCTCACTCCTATATATAGGCTTGTGTGGGTGCCACCTCACCCGACACTTGTCTGATCCTCAGCACTTAACCAGTCTCGTCGCAATTAGCCGATAATTCTCTTAATTAAATGTCCGTTAATTTAATTACTCGTAATTAAATTAATTTACTCTTCATCCAATAATCTTAATTCATCTTCCAAAATAAATATTTATATATATATATATTCACTCAAAACATACATATACTAAATATTTTACCAATATCCCAAAATACACTTAATATTAATTCCATAATTAAATTTTAAATTGAAGGGTCTTATAGTGCTGGTCTGTGAGCGACTGCATGTGTGCTGGTCTGTGAGAGACTGCATCATGGTCATGTTGGCCTGTTAGAGCCTAACATATATAAATCGTGCTGGTCCGTGAGAGACTGCACGTGTGCTGGTCTGTGAGCGACTGCACCTTGGTTATTCCAAGAATTTGAGTACATTGGCATATACATATTGCATGGGGTGGTTGATTGTGAGTCATATTTTAATCTAAGTTTATGAGTGGGAATCGATGTGTGTAAGTACCTTATGAGATCTGAATTTCTAATGAATTGTTGTGATTGTTGAATTGATATTTGTACTTACAACATGATTTTTATATTAATTTCGTTGCTGTTTTGCAAAGGTACAAATGTCATGTATTTTCAAAAAATAAAATAAAAATACACTCGTGCTGTGTTTTAAACTCGGGGTGTTACAATAATCATTCTTATTTTTTAACTGTTGTGGATCATTTCACTAGATACACTTGGATCATTTTAATAAAACACAAAAGTGAAGCAAGAGAACATGTTAAAAACTTCATTCAACAAGTTGAAATCCAGTTCAAACATCATGTTAAAATAGTTAGGTCTGACAATGGTGCTGAATTTATAATGCCTACCTTTTATGCTTCTAAAGGCATTATGCATCAAACTAGTTGTGTTGAAACCCCTCAACAAAATGGTCGTGTTGAGAGGAAGCATCAACACATTTTGAATGTGGGCAGGGCTTTGCTTTTCCAGTCAAAATTACCCAAAACTTTTTGGTGTTATGTTGTTTCTCATGCAGTCTTTATTATTAATCGTATTCCTACACCTCTTTTACAAAACAAAACTCCATATTTTCTCCTTAATGGTCATCACGCTGATCTGCATGAATTAAAAGTTTTTGGCTCTTTGGTTTTTGCATCAACTTTGGTTTCCCATAGAACCAAACTTGACAATAGAGCAAGAAAATGTGTGTTTCTAGGTTATAGAAAAGGTGTCAAAGGTGTTGTTTTACTTGATCTTAATACAAAAGATATTTTCATGTCTAGAAATGTTACTCACCATGAGCATATTCTGCCTTATACTTGTTCTAGTCAGCAGTCATCTTGGGATTACACTACTTCTCATCCTAATTCTAGTCAGTCTCATCATGATATTGTTGATATCAATGATCATCCTAATTCTATATCTAGTGATCTTAATTCTCAGCCTTCTTCTTCTCATCCTGATCCTCCTATAGAAACCATTGATACTAGTGATGATCATCCTCCCAGCAGTCGTATTCCTTCCATAGATAATGATTCATCAAATATGCCCATCTTAGATGCTGTACTTTTGGACAGATCATCTAGAATCAAAAGGCCTCCTTCTTATTTGAGTGATTATGTTTGTAAAAATTCATCATCATCCCTTACAGCTCAACCAAAAACTTCAGACAGACTTTATCCTTTGACCTCTTTCCATTCTTACACACATTTGTCTCCATCCCAAAAATCTTTTTGCATGTCTGTGACACAAAGTCTTGAACCACAAACCTTTGAAGAAGCTAGCAAATCAGAATCATGGTTATTAGCTATGAAGGATGAGTTAAATGCACTTCATCAAAATGGTACTCGAGATATTGTGACATTGCCTCCCAATGTGAAACCTATAGGAAGCAAGTGGGTTTACAAGATTAAACATAAGACAGATGGTACTACAGAGAGATATAAGGCTCGTTTGGTGGCAAAAGGATACAATCAAGTAGAGGGACTTGATTATTTTGATACTTTTTCCCCAGTTGCTAAACTGACAACAGTTAGGATTTTGTTAGCTTTGGCTGCAATTAAACATTGGCATTTACATCAACTTGATGTAAATAATGCTTTCTTGCATGGGGATCTAAAGGAAGATGTTTACATGTCCATTCCACAAGGTGTTACAGCTGCTAACAATCAGGTCTGCAAACTTAAGAAAAGCTTGTATGGCTGGAAGCAAGCAAGTCACAAATGGTATGAGAAATTGACACATTTACTCATAAGGGAGGGATATGTACAATCTACATCTGATTATTCTCTATTCACATTCCAAAACAACAAAGATTTTACAACATTATTGGTTTATGTGGATGATGTGATACTAGCAGGAACATTCTTGATTGAATTTAAAAGAATCAAAAGTATCCTTGATGAAGCATTCAAAATAAAAGATCTTGGTCAATTGAAGTTTTTCTTGGTTTGGAAGTTGCACATTCTAAAACAGGAATTGTTTTATCTCAAAGAAAGTATTGTCTAGATCTTCTAAAAGATGCTGGATTACTTGGTTCAAAACCTGCCACTACTCCTCTTAACAATTCCATCAAGCTACACAATGACAAAGGGAAACTGTTTGATAATGTCACTCAATATAGAAGAATGGTTGGGAAACTATTGTATCTAAATACCACTAGGCCTGACATTACTTTTGCCACACAACAATTAAGTCAGTTCCTTCATGCTCCTACTGTTGTTCATTACAATGCAGCTTGTCGTGTCATTAGATATCTCAAAAATAACCCAGGTCAAGGCATTTTGTTTCCTAGAAGTTCAGAACTTCAAATACTGGGCTACTCGGATGCCGACTGGGCCGGTTGTTTTGATACAAGGCGATCTATTTCAGGCCAATGCTTCTTCATTGGACAGTCTTTGGTTTCATGGCGTGCCAAGAAACAAGCTACCATATCTCGTTCATCTTCTGAAGCAGAGTACATGGCCTTATCTTCTGCAGCTTGTGAGCTACAATGGATTCTATATGTGCTCAAAGACTTGAATGTGAAATGCACTAGGCCTCCTGTCTTGTATTGCGACAATCAAAGTGCAATACACATTGCTTCCAACCCTGTGTTCCACGAACGAACCAAACATCTTGATATAGATTGTCACCTTGTCAGGGAGAAGGTTCAGAAAGGTGTTTTGAAGCTACTACCTATATCATCATCTGAACAGTTGGCAGACTTCCTTACAAAAGCTTTGCCACCTCCAAAATTTCGTTCTTTCATGTCCAAGCTTAATTTGATAAACATCTATCGAGTTTAAGCTTGAGGGAGGGTATTAAAATATGTTATGATTAGTTAATAATAAATGTAGATTAGTTACTTTTAGTTAGTTTTTGTGTAACTAACTACATAACAACTTAGCCTATATATAGCTTGTGTAACAAGTTACTCATCATTAATGAAAGAATTTCTTCCATTTTTCATTCTCTTTCTCTATATCATATCCAGTTTTCATCTTCTCAACAAATATTGAGAAGGAGATCAGATATTTAATCTCTACTACAAATATTTCTTCTTTTTCACATTCTAATTAACCTCTCACAGTTACCTGTATAAAAAACATATATTAAATATACATGAAACATTTTTGTTATTTTATGACAAAACGCTTTTCGGCCATTAACCTCTTGGTAAAGGCAAAGGTATAAAAACCTTTTGAGTGCTGATTTATATACATATAATATTTTATTTTATAATAACTGATATGATACATTGTAGAATAGAAGCAAAAGCAAGCAAGTCTTCTCTTTCTCTCTAACATACAGAGAGGGAATTTTTTTTACCATAATGGACGGTCAAAATTAAAGTTATTTGATCACTTTGACTACTTAAAATATTACTTAATTTTATGTTTTATTTTTAGTGTTTAACTAACATATAAATTGAGAGTGTATGTAAAACTATTCTACATTTTTATTAAATGAAAATCTACTATTTTTATCATGTCATATTGAAATTTCAAAATATCCTTATAAAAATATTGACACGTAGAAAGTGTAAGGTCTCTGAAAATGTCCATAATATTGAAATTGAAAATTGACATTACAATTACAAATATAACAATAATTTTGACTCCACCCTCATACTTGTTAATCATGGAGTTTTAATTCCAATTCCAAAATAACAGAATTGTTTTGACCTCATAAATACAATTTTCAGTTGCAGATTGCTAATTCGGTAAAACAGGCTCTTCAATATTTGATTTTGATGGGCTGTTGTAATCTTTGCTTTTTCCCCACACAACAAGGTATAAGCCCAAACAAATGATAAATGCACCTACCACCCTGTAATAACCATATTCAATTAGTTGATTTTAATCAACTAAAAAATTATTTGATTAAATTCATAAATTAGGCAGTACTTGATTTTTGTAATTACCTTCCAAGGAACATTTGTTCGGCAAGAATGAAGTAGCCCATGATAGCAACAATAACCATGCACAAAGGATTAAATGTTGTGACAAACACTGGGCCTCTAGTTTTCATCACTACTCCTTGTAAATAATAACCTAGCCCTGAGCAGAATATGCCCTGTATATATGAATATTTTTGTTAATTAAATTAGTTTAATTATGAAAATCAGATTATAATTAGTTTGCATAGTACTAAAAATTTGGGTTGCATGGGTGACTAGATCTTATCACCACCATTTATTTAACAGAGCAATCTATATAGGCTCTAAAATCTCAATACATGCAACGGGAGCAGAGTAGGGGCGGATTTTGCCTTCTCCATCTCCGCATCCGATTATTTGGGAAAAATTTGCACCCGTCTCCGTTTTTAGCGGGTGTGAAATTTAAACCTACATCTCTGCCTGCAACGGATTTTGGATTTTTCCGTCCACACCAGCACCCATTCATATATATAAAATTATAAATTTAAAATTCATATATATTATAATTAGTATAATAAAATAATTATTATTATACAATAATAAAATTAAAAAATTATTTTTTATAGACATATGATTTTAATTTTTAATATTTAAAAAAATATTAAGTATATTCAATATGCGCATGTATATAAAATTTAAAAATTAAAATAATATTACTAGCGGAGCGGATTCGGGGTGCAAGTGCAGGGTGAATATCAACGCACTCGCACCCGAATTTTAATTCCGGAGAAAATTCGCACCTGCACCCAATCAAAGCGAGTTTTCCCCATCCAAATTAACACAGTTTTGAGTGGGTACCCGCGGGTGCGAATTATGTTGTCAAGCCCAACTCTCATTCTGTTCTCTTTTTTTGATAAAAATAATATCAATTATAAATGACCAAACAATTATTAAGTAAAAGATAAAGAGTTTTATAGTGTAAGTATATTATCACCATTCTTAGACATGACTTTAGAGATAGATATGGTAAAAATTCAACCTCTCTAATAATTTAACGGTTGTAATTGAGTGACAATTTACAAATTTTTTATGCCGAAAATATATATGAATTATATCAATGATAAAATAGTTTAATCAAAGGGAAAAATTAAAAAAAAATATTACGCCAAAACTTAATATCTTTTTATACACGATTTAGATTTTTTTTCTTCAAAATTATTTATTTATTTGAATAAAAAATGATAAAATAGTTTAAATAAAACTAAAATTGAAAAGAAAAATAAAACACACACACAAGAACTTTATAAGTATAGGTTAATGGATTTTGACTAATTTATTACTCTTTTGGGGTTTATTTTTTTATAAAAGAGATTTAAATTAAAATTTAATCAACAAAAATTAATGGAAATGATTTATGTTATTAAATGGATAAGAGGAGTCCTGCATTTCATTAATGAAAAAACATATAAATTTAGGAAAACACAATTGGAAAAGTGATTTACTTGAGTAATAGGTAACCATTCAAAACCAGTTCCAATATTTTTGCCTTACGTTCTTTTTGTGTCATTCCAAATGAAAATTTTCGCCTTACGTTATAGAACATAAATTTCATTTTAGTTACATCATCCTCTCTTAGTTAATTTTTAATCTTGACTTATCTATATATTTTTCTTATTAGAAAAAAAAAAATACTAACATAATTAATTTACGTAAATGCGAGATTCTAAATTTATAGTTAAAATCAACATTTGGCAATTAATATAAGAGTTAACACTGACGTATCTATATTTTTAATTAGAGGGATAAGGGGACAAAAAGGAAAAGTAGTTTGATTCTTTATATTTATATACTATCTTCCACGAAACATTTTTCATATAATTAACGTGTTTCTCATATATTATATAGTTTGAGTAATTTGGTTGGGTAAGCTTACCGTGTAAATAGCTGACAACAATCTCACATCCCATTTTATTGACCAAACTGAATAATTGGCTCTTTCCACAACCAAAGCAACTGCTGCACCTTCGAATGTGCCCAATAGGCATATCCATGACGAAAGTGAAAGTGCTGCAGGGTAGGTTTCAAGGGTAATAGCCTAGGAAAATATACAAATTAAGTTGTGTTAGTAAGTATCAAATCAAATTAGAATAAAATAAAATAAAATATTGTTTCATTGGTATGTAGTTTGAGTTTGATTCTATGCAAAATTCAATATGGAATGAATAGATTTTAAGAAGTTAATTTAGATTAAAAGTAATAATTAAACATTATATAGTGTTACCAAAAAACATTAACCATTATATTTTAAGTTAAATTTTACTACATTTGAAAAAATTAAAAATTAAATCTAACGAGTTTAAGCTTTTAGATTTTATATGTTAAAAGGGTTTAATTTTCATATACTATTAATGTAAAATGTTTTACATTATCGACAAATCACACCTACTCATATGTAAAAACTTTAAAAATAATTGTTAAAATCACATATTTTAAATGATTCCATTATTATTAAGGGTGAAAATAGGTCAGACTAGACCAGACTTTGAAAGGTCTAAGTCTGGCCTACGATTAATTTTTTAGACCTAAGTTTGACCTACGATATATTATAAGCTTTTTTTTTTCCGGTCTAGCCAGGCCTTTCTTGAAAGTCTATTTAAAAATTTTATTCAGTTTAAAACATTTAAATGTTATATTTTACATTTTTTTTTAAATAAGCTAAACTAGACATTTATATACAAAGAAAACTAATAAAATTATAATCAAATCTAATACAATAAAATAATATTAAAATAACATAATTGATAGACTTTAAAATAGAAAACAATAATATTAATAAATAATAATAAAAAATAACATTAATAAATAATATATATATACGTTAAAATAGAAAACAGTAATATTAATAAAAAATAATAAATAATAAAATTAATAAATAATATATATATATATATATATATGACGATCTATCAAGCCTAATAGGCTTTTTTATAAGTCTGAGTTTGACCTATTTAAATAAATAGGCTTTAAAAATAGTCTGAATATAGTTTTCTTATTAAACAAGTCAGACCACCATAAGTAGATCAGACCACAGACCTCTGACGGACAGCCTAGTCTATTCTCATCTCTAATTATTATGTAAAAAATATTTACATTAATATCTCCGTTGTAGTTCCGTCTATTCGTATATCTCTTTTGTTATTTATTTATACAAAAATAAATTAGAACCCATTTTCAAGGTTAAACTAATTAGATGAGTGTTACACACTAATTCTAACACTTTTATTTTAATACTCTCTTGTTGGTTGAAATTCATATAGATTCCACTAAATTTAAAAATGAATGGTAGTGCATAAAGTAATGGACCCTTCATAAATTTCTCTAATGAAGTAACAAATTATTTTTTTATGCAAGAGATAATGAATTTTAAAGAGTGTGTTGTAGTACTTTTCAATTAATTTTACTCTAAAATAATAAAAAATATAAAAAGAAATTTATATTTCTAAAATTACATTTATGTCTCCCACAAATGATTTTAAACATGCCCATAATTTTTTATAAGAGTGTTTATAAAATGGGTGTTTATACATACATATATTGAACAATAGATAAGAATAACTCACTTGGAGGATTATAAAACAAGCCCAACTAAAACATCCTAATGTGATCATCACAGCTCCAATTATTGTATGTTGAGTACTTATGCTACTATTATGATGGTTTTGGATATTGCTTCCAAATGTCCCAAAAAGTACTGGCCCTTTAATTAGTGTCATCACCATTGCACCTGAAACGGTTGCTATAGTTCCCACCACTTTTGCTTGAGTTCGTATACTTTTTATCTTTATCTTCTCAAGCCTAAAAAAAAATAGTTTACCAATTTTTATTGATCCTATATTAAGACGTATTTCCTTTATTGATACTTTACTTTAATGTCTCTAACTTTTTTATAAATAAAAAATTGTAATATGACAAATAACTAGTAACAAAATTTTAATTAAGATTCTAGTATAAATGAAAACTAACAGACGATTTCTATTTTTATTTATTCACTTTGAAAAAAGAAATTCAATTAAATTAATCATTTATAAGGAAAGAGTATTGAAGTCCTACAAATTGTTATGAAAATAACAAGAAAAGGTGAAAAATCGATGAGAAAATGGGTGATCAAAATGATCAGTGTAAAATTGATTATGATGAGGTGATTAAAAGTATCTTTGTTTGTCGTACAAACAATCATTTGAATCTATTAAAAAGAAAAAACAATTTCTGGTTTTTAATTGTAATTTTTAAATTATTTTTATATTCTCATTTTTCTTAAAAATTGTAAAAAATAAACAGAAAATTTTAAAAGCGATTAATTAATTTTTTTTAAAAAAATTGAATGAAAAATACAGACCATAAAATTTTGTGTATATCGAGAGATTCTTGTGTCAAAAGAGTGAAAATACTAAATAATTAATGCAAGTTACCTTAGAATGGAAGCCAATACAAACGTAATTGCAGGAAGAATATTGCTCATGGAAGCTGCAAAGGTTGCCGTTGTGTATTTCATCCCCAAAAAATACAAATTCTGATCAATTACTGGCCTGTGTCGTTGACAAATTAAACATAAAATTAAGTAAATATGTGTTCCATTAATCAATGATAGTGTGTTTTAATTAAAATTATTAAAAATATGAAAATAAATTATTACTCTAGCAAACTTAGCACCACTATCTTTATGAAGATTGAAATCGTCATTTTCGGCCTTACTTTCCTGTTAAATCAAAGAACGCACCATGCATTAGACTTCAATTTTTTTATCACAAAAAATAAAAACAAAAACAAAACATATTAGGAAAAAAAAAACTTTTAAATCTCCACTAAAAAGAAATAAAATATTATAAAAGTTTATAGCAAAACAACTTATCTTACTTCTCAATTAATCACATGATTTTTGTAAGAATCATTACTCTCAATTCAAAATTTAATAAAACATGAATTTAATTAAATTCTCTACATATTCGCTCTTCTAAATTTAATAGCTTTATAATTTTCTTTATGACATATTCGCTGTTGTAGAGGATTCAAACAAATAAAATGTATATAGAGATGAAAAGAAATTTATACATACTTGTCGAAATAGAGTGCAAAAGGCGTTACGACGACGAATGCGACGGCGTGGCGGTAGACGACAAATACATAGTTGCTCATTCCTTTGTTCAATGCAGCCTTTGATAGAACATCCATAACTGCATATCCAAATTGCAAAAACAATACAGCTATGAATGGCATTACTTTTTCTATACATTTTGGTGTATGGTGACTCTCCATGATGTTTGTCATAGAGCTTCAACAAAACCACCTTAACGTGTGTGTGTCTCTTGGCACAATAATAAAATTGTCTAAAGCACGATATTCATATTTATATAAGACGGTGACGTCAAATTCTAGTATTTCTTAGTAGTGTGTTTTCAAAATTAATAAAGTAGATAAATTATTTGGTAATTTGGTATACGGAGTTTTGCAGTACTTTAAAAATAAAATTCATTTAAAATAATTCAATATAAAAAGACTTTAATTATTATTCATTATAAGTGTAAATATTTTTACACTATGAGTATATCACAAATGAATATAATTTTAGAAGTAATTACGATAAAAATTAAATATTTTTAAAGATTTAACAGTTATAATTAATTGTTGTATAAAAAATATTGAATGTTGGGTTTAATATATGATAAAATTTGATAGTAGTAGTGGTAGTGAAAAGTTTTCGGTACGTGTGTATATATATATATATTATATAGGAAAATGTTACGATAAAAACTATAACGAAATACATAAAATTTTATGTGTTATTTTTTAATTAATTTGATTATTTTAATTTAACTATCTTGATATACGGCTAATCTTTTTAATTTAAAATTTTCTTTTTTAATTTTTTGTGAAAAGGTCTTTCGTACTGTATAATTATATATTAACATCTAATTATATTTTTAATGTATTATACACTCTGACGCATATTTAATAATAATAAAAATAAATATATATCTTTTAAAATTAAATTTAAATTTATCGAACAAACATTAATTATCCCACCTTTTCAAAACCAAAAAACCATAAATTTCTATTTTAGAAGCATGACACATTTTATTGTTAGAAATTAAATGCTTTTTACATATTGATCCACCGAAAATGAATTGTTTTGTTTCACTAAATCACTCGTCTTGTTTCATACAACTGATTTTTAAAATAGCTTTACGTAAGTGGACTAATTAACGTCGTAACATGGTATTTCTTTTCATAAGGCTTTAAAAAAATGTGTCATTTACTCAATGATTAATAATAAAATATTAAATGTAGTGGAGCAGCTGCCCCATTTTGATGGCAGTGCGTCCTTCCCAAACAATACATATAATTTAATTCCTTATTTTATTTCACATAAATAAATGGGATTTGTTTAAGGAGAAAAATAAAAAGCGTTAAATTATAAATTCACATAAGTAAAGTAATTAGCCATAGTCCTAGGGCAAAACTAAATGTTATCATTGTATTATTAATATCAAGTTCAACATTTTTAATTAATAAACACTTGTCTACCTTTTATAAAAATCGAAGAGGATATCTAAGATTTTTTAGAGATGAAATTATTTCTAGTTGGAGATAGAAATAACCGTATTTGGAAGAGACAAATAATTTGCCTTTATTATGATCTATAGTTGGCAAAGAATTTTATTTAGTAAGAATCACAAATATTCTCTCTAACACCTTAGCATCGCATAAGCCAGTAACATATATAAGAGGACTTGTCTCCAATTCAATCTCAAATGTGTTTGGTGATGGAAATTAATAATTTTAGATCGAGACAAATTTTTTAACTTTTATTTTATGATTTATTAATGGATTTTGCATTCTTCATGTAAAAAGAATTTTAAATGGATTGGCATAGTCTTTCGGTCCTTCCCATGATGAGGAAATGCAATGCTAAAAGTGATTTCATAAAGTTGATGTTTTGAATTTCAAAGATTGAAATGAATTATTAAAAAGGCAGTCGAAGGTGACATATGAAGGATGATTAGCAAAAAGTTTTCATTCATATCTTGTTATTATTAGTTTTGCTTTTCTATATTACTACTTGTTTAAAGATTTTGTGTATGAGATAATGGTTTCTTCTCAAAGCACACAACACCACTATGCATGCAATTGGTGGCTAATTAAAGTTTTTGTGCTTTTTATATGTGCAGGCACTAGAATGACCAATTAGATACTCCACCTCTAGTATGGAACCCCATTCCTTCAGCATTTATTTTTTTTTATACTGTTAATTATAAGTCCAGTCAGAAAAAATGTTATTAAAAATAAAGATACATTATTTATTATTTTTTTTAAAGAGAACAATAGTGAATTCTATATACATTAATATCGAGATAGTGTGGTTTAGTTGTGTTCTATAAAAATTAAAGAGTCATTACAAAAATAAAATATATTCTAATTCAATTGTATTTAAATATAAACACAGTTAAATAAGTAAAAACATGTCGTCACACTACATTTGATCCATCTGTATATGGTAGGTGGATCAAAGACTCACTCATTGTGTAAATTTTTTTGATTGTGTCCTTTTGTATGTTTAGCGCATGTATATTTTTAATATTTACAAATTATATTTTATGTTTAGCCCTTAAATAATTTTTATTTATTTTTTATCTCTATTTTGATTTTATAGTGATTTTTATATGGATTAAAAATATAATTTTCTTACAAATTTATTTTTTTCCAAAATAGAGATTAAAAGAATTAAAAAAAATGTAGGGACTAAAAAGTTTAAAGACTAAAATAAAATTTTGAAATTTTTAAGAACTAAAATTTATTTCACCTTTTTTTTTAATTATTAAAATTATACTTTTTTTATTAGAGTTTAATTTTTAAAATTAGAACACAATCTTTAAAATATTTAAAACGGTCACGATTATCTAAAATATTTAAGACTGTCACGGTTATATCGTATAAGAAAGAGAGAGCTTCTCTCAAGTTATTACTTTCAACTAACTATTAACTCTCTTGATTATAAGTGGAAATAATCAACTTGATATACTTATTAAATTGTTATGTAAAAATATATTTTTATATCATAAAAATATATATGTACATTTTAAAAAATGTTATTGATGAAAAAAATTTCTATGAATATATACGAGTCATTGAAAAATAAAAATATACTGATTGAATGATATTTTAAGATAAGTATTATTAAATATAGTGAAAATTAATTGTATGAGTAGTTTTTTTAATTTATATTCAAAACCGAAATACGGGTCTAATATTTTGTTCTATAAAAGATTTATTACAAACATTTATTCTCACTGGTTGTATATATAAAAGGGAAAACAAAAATAAAGAAGGTACATAACCTTCTAAGTATCTACTATTTCAAAGTTCAAGTTTAAACTTATCATTTATGAAAATATCTCTAACTATTTATTGTACAAAGGACAAATATTTTAATTAAACATCAAATTATATATCATGTTTTTCTTGATTTGTATAAACAACTTAAACTGAAACTTCAAAATTTGTTTGTTATATATATTGAAGGATAACTGCTAATTGGTTATTTCTTTTCTTCTCAAAATTCATTGGGAATCTAAATATGCGCAGAAAATTCTGTTGTTTTCTGTTCGTTGGTTGCAATCTAAACCTAACACTTTTAGATTGTTTCGTTTTTAGTGTGTATATGGGTATGCTTTGTCTTCGTCTCAAATTGATTTTATTGTAATTTTGTTAAAGCTAGTTATGGCAACATATTGATTTTCAGGTGGAAAAAAAATTTTAAATTAATTAATTTTAATTAAAAAATAGATATATTATTTAAGTGATTTATTTTTAAATTCATTTAGACAAAATGATTTAAACAATAGATTTGAGATAAAAAATATATTTAAGATGAAAGCTCCAAATTAGAACATCAAAATTTACCGACTTCAGAATTAATTCACCAACCAACAAAAGTAATTATGTTCGAGAATACTTAAAATGCAATTATGAATGGCAAAGGTGAAAATGGATTGTCCCATGACACTATTTATTACCAAAAAATGCAATTAGTTGTATATTGGTTTCACTTTTTATACTAAATAAAATTGATTTAAGAGATTTAGCATTCTTTTGGACGTCTTTGAATATTTTATAATAGAATTGATTTTAATTTTATAATTGATTTTAAATTAGAACTAGATTTTAGAGCTTTTACCATTACAATTAATTTTTAACTTAAAATTTATTATTCAATCAACTTTTACAAAAATATATTCAAACATGAATTACTTTTAATTAAATCAATTTTACAAAATTAATTCATCCAAATTTTATCACCTCAAAATTCAAACAAATTATAAATGGCAAACATGAAAATTGATAATCTTAAGAGACTTTATTTTATATCAAAGAAAATATGTCTAGCATTGAATGGAATCCCATTTGAGAGGTTGCTGACAGTGAAACCAAAGCTTCATTTGAGACAAAATCGACCCTCCCAAAAATTTCTTTTCTAAAGATTGTTAAGCATAACAAAAGAAAAATCATAAACTAGACACTATATTAACAGAAGCCTACAAAGAAAACGTTAATATCAACACTTACGTGTACTCAATTTAAATATTAAAGAAGAAAAGAACAAAAATAATTAAAAATAAAGGATACTCTGGTTGCTTTCCCCTGTTCAAACAGATATTAACTCAAAAACCATAAATTATAAATGTGGCTATTTGTTCTTTCTTTTTCATCTATATAAGATGAGTGTGTTATGGTCAATTTTTAGATTGATTTTTTTCTAAATCGTTATTTTTCTTTCTTTTATTTAAATAAATGATTTATGGATATATATATATATATATATTTAAAATAATCAATTTTAGAAATTGTTAACAACATATTGAATTGAAGGTGGAGATTGAACATATGACACACCTTAATTTTTATCACTTTACTTTTTAATTCTTTTACATTAATCACCAAACTAACTTTACATCCTTATACATGTATTTTTAATTTTGTTGTGTTTTTGTGATTATACGTCTTGATGCGCCCTTTTGATTTTTTAAATTCACATATTAACATTGATCTAATAAAAATTCAATTATGACTTTTGCATTGTAAACATTACAAATCCATAAATATAAATATTCTGTATATTTCAAATTTGTCATATTTATAAATTTTATTTTATTTGTAAACATTTTAATCTTATAAATGTTTGTTTGCGTGTTATTGTAACTATTTGAACGAATTAATATTTTTTGTAAAATAAAACTCTGGTTATCTCTTTTATAGCATATTTCTTTACGTATTTCTATGAATAGTAAAAATGTAAACAATAAAAAAATCAAACGTGGTACACATTCTAATGTCATTTTCTTCTAAAAAATGTTTATTTTAAACATCTGGTTCAAGAAATGACAAATGTTGATAAGAATTTGCCACAAAAAATTATACCTTCGCATGCATATCAAATTTAATTAATATCTATAAATATAACAAGTAATTAATGCTTTATTTCAAGTAATTTCCATTTTTCCAGCTAATTATTATCCATATCCAATGTGAGCTGGTTGATTGGAATAGACTAAAGATGTTCCCTTGTTTTTCAATTGGCTATTAAGTAATGTCGAAGTATATACTAATTTGGGATTTTTCCTTTTACTGAAATTAATTAGAGCCTGTGAATTTTAATCACATGCATTCAATACAACAATTCTTCTTTAATTCCTATTTTAATTTTTGTCTAATCACATGACTCCTTGCAAAAGAAAGTTACCAAATGAAGGAACTATGAAAACAGCTCTGATATTGAGGCACGATGAAAGAATCGTATTGGTTTATTTGGTTGGTAGGTGAAGCAAAATAATAAAACCCATAGACGGTTTTTCCTTAGAGGATGCGTGTTCATAGATAGACTATCTACTACAAAGTTCATATGATAAGACAGTATAGACATATCAGAGTTCTACTTTATCATAACAAATATTTGTAGAATTACACTCTCAATCTCGCAGTTAAAGTCATTCTAGTCACACTCATAGAAGAATGTTGTATTATAACCACTTGTAGTAGTCTATTTTGTCCAACCAATTAAAAATAGTTTCAATAAAAACAAGTAATAATATGTTTAACAAACATTTTGCATTTATTATTATTAAGTCTAAAAATTATAATTTTATAAATGTGGTTTGCTACATTACATTTAATACCGAAAATTAGGGGTGTTCAGAAAAACCAAAATTTGAACCAAACTGCAGAACTGAACCGAACCGAACTGGTTTTCGAACTGATTTTTTAAAATTGAAATTGAACCCAACTGGTTTTCAGTTCTAAAAAAACCGAAACAAACCGATTTTCGGTTCAAAAAATTGAACCGAACCAGTTTTTGGTTGAAAAAACTAGAACCATATTTTTTTTAGAAATAATTAGGGGTAATTATGTAAAATTTGGCTTATTGGAACAAAAAAAATTAAATTAAAATCAGTTCGGTTCGGTTCAGTTTTTTGAACTGAAAACCGATTCGGTTCGATTTTTTAGAACTGAAAACCGGTTCGGTTCAATTTTTAAATAGTTCGGTTCAGTTTTCAAATTTTGCTCACTCCTACCGAAAATAATATTAATAAAAAAAAATTAAAAAAAAAGTGTTATTTTCTCCGGCTTTCCTTCTGCCAACTAGCGGCCTCTCCCATTTCATGATTTTTCATGCTTCTCCTACCTTGCAGCAGGAAGGGCTCCTTCCCCCTCTTTATTTTTATTTATTTTTTGCAGCAGGTTTTGATTTATGCTATAAAACAATAAAAAAATCATAACTTAAATTTATTTCGCACAAATTCATTACTTAAATTTATAAATTGAGAATAAAAATCACTAAATGAAAAGTTTTTTTAGAGAGAGATAGAAAAGAAACAACATATTAAAGAAAATAGAAAATACAAATATTTTAAATCTCTTTAATATTAATATTCTGTATATATAATTATGTTTTGCTATTAATATTAATATTCTGTGCATATAATTTGATTTTGCTATTCTTTCCCTTTTTTTCTCTCTTTCTTTTTCCTCTTGTTTCTCTGCTCAATCGGCCGCTCTACCTTTCTTTTTCTATTTTACTTTTCTGTATACAAATTAGGGTTATATTGTATTAGTTGTACCAAAAAAGTTTGGACTATAAGCCCAACAATATTTTTTATGTAGCCCAATTTTTTTTGTTTTCTTTTCTCTCTTTTAATAGGTTCAACACTTTTTTTTTATCTTAATCCAATCCTTTTATGTTAAAAAATATTAAATTAAATCAACTTCTAATAAATATTAACTCTTATAAAAAAATAAATAATTTTTTTATTTATTAATTTTTTTATTAAAAATTAACTAGATATGATATCTTTTTAATTTATGAATTGTTAGAACACAAGTTGTACCGTTCTAATTTTTTTTTAATAGGTTAATCCAAAATTAACTTTTAAATTAGATGTGACATCTTTTTGATATTGGAGTTGTTAAGACATAAGTTGTATCACATAGTGGTTTTAAAGCTCAATTTTAAAACTGAAAATAATATAAAATATTCTTAAAATGATTAACTAGATAAAACATATTTTTATTCTTAGTTTTCAGACACGAGTTGTACAGTTTGATAGTCCTAAATTTCGCATTTAAAAATAATTATTCAAATCAAACAAACTCATTTTTTTTGTCAAAATAAATTATTTTTATCAATAACAAAACAAATTTTCTTTAAAAAACAATCAGCACATCCACATTTTCTATCCAAGAACTACGTAACTTTGATTTCTCCATCGTACCGGGAAATACGTAGGAGCAAGATCGCACTCTTGTTAAGCACACATTTATTTCACAATCACATTCAAAAAACAATTGATATTCATATTTAATAATAAGGAGAAATAAATATATTTAAGTTAATATTAGTTTTACAAAATTAATTATAGATAACCATATTTTAACATATGTCGTAGGATGCTAATATTTTCTCTATACATAATCGACTCCTGAACTCAAATTTTGGTTTCAAATGCCATTTTTTTAATTTTTTTTAATTTGTAACGGCTTCGTAATATTTTCCATATTTTAAAATAAACTTTAGTGGCAACTCCATTCAATTTAGAGAAACACTCGAACTTTTAGGCCGCAACAGCTGGCGACACAACTAGAGACTTAGAGAGTCAAGCCTAACATATTTAATTGTGCAATTTTTTTTTACTTCTTTTATGTTTATTTCTCCTTTCATTTTCTTTACTTTTTGCCTTTAATGTTTATTAGTTATTTTCTGGTAGTCATTATATATATTTATATATGTGTGTTGAGTATTTTACTTCACACACTACACTTACAAACACACACACTTATGAGTGAGACCCTATACTCAAGCCTGAGTGAAGCTTAAGTTTAATTAGGGGTTTAGTGGTAATCATTTTGGATCTTTATCCTATTTGGTTATTGCAAAGATCTCGTCTAGAGTGTGACTCAATTAGAAATACCTACATTTTGGATGTATTCCCTATTTAGTGATGTTGCAATACGAGTACCTGACTCTAGAGATCAATGAATTTTAGGATTGTAGAACTCACCCAGGAAAGTGTTCATGAATTTAGAAGCTTATAGACTTTAATATTTCTCCAATCTTGGATTGCGATTCTCTTCACACACTACACATTCACTTACACACACACACTTTTGAGTGAGACCTTATACCTGAGCATGAGTGAAGCCTAAGTTTAGTTAAGGGTTTAGTGGTAATCATTTTGGATGTACATCCTATTTGGCTATCGCAAAGATCACGTCTAAAGTGTGACTCCATTAGAAATACCTACATTTTGGATGTACTTCACATTTGTAGTGATGTTTCAATACAAGTACCAGACTCTAGAGACCAACAACTTTGAGGATTATAGAACCCACTTAGGAAAGGGTTCACGAATTAAGAAGCTTATAGACTTTAAAATTTATCCAATCTTGGATATAATGCATCTAAGTCATGTCCTAGCCTTCTTGAATGGCAGGATTGTTTTTCACCGTCCGACATCAGTATACCTCTCAATTTTTCTTTGTTGCATCCATACAAATAACTTTCATCATTAATAACAAAATTAAATTTTTTTATAGAACCATGCATTCCCTTCATGCATTAAAAATTATTTTCAAAATATCATATCATACAATATTCATAATTATTCATTTTTATGTAGGTCTATTAGATAACCATTGAATTCTAAGCTAGGTTGTAGATATCCCTGATTGAAAATGGGATCCAACAATGAAACCACGATCCCAATGCTAAAGAAAACTCTAAATGTGAATGCCAAAAAGCCTCAAGTTGACAACTTAAAAATATTTCGTAGCTTGTTGGAGCTTAATCACCGGTTAACCTTCACTAAGAAATATGGAAAGATTCTTGATTTATTGGATGTGGACATACAAATAGAGGCTATTACCGCTTTGGCTCAAATCTACAACTCTCCTTTGAGATGTTTCACCTTTCAAGACTTCCAACTTGCGCATACTTTGGAAGAGTTTGGACCAATTTTAGGCTACTCCCTAGAAAAACGGAAACCTTATCGTTACATAGGGAATTATCCATCCATAATCAAAGTAGTTGAGATACTAAGTGTTGAAGAGGAAGATTTGATTAACCAAAAGAAAAAAAGGGACTTTGGGTTTTATAAGGAGTTTTTTTTGAAGAAAGAGCATATCATGTAGCTAAATCCAAAGATTGTAGTGCTTTTATGGAGGTGTTAGCTCTCACCGTCTATGGGGTTGTTTAATTCCCAAGTGCTGAAGAAATTATAGATTTAGCAGCAATCGATGTCTTTCGAGAGAGGAGAAAATCCTACAACAACCGACCTCACTGATATGTACTATACACTTAACTATTGTCATGGGAAAAAAGGCAACTGAATTTTTTGTTGTTTACCTATTTTGTACATCTGGTTGGTGAATCATATGTTTGATAGTGGATGCCAAAAGTGTTGCTCTATCAATGATTTCAAGAATTGTTACGTTGACATAAAGGATAATCGAGAATGGGCTCGCATTGTTAAGACAAACTCTCATTTTTAAAGTTTTGATGATAATAAACATAAGTTAATTAAGAACGTTAATTATGATTCTAAAATGTTATGTTAATTTAACTTGTGCTTTTGAGTGAATTAATTTAAAGATAGGATTCAAGGAAAGCCAAGAAATCAGCATAAAGAACACTCTTGACACAATCTGGAAAAACAGAACATGTTACCGAAGTCATCACTAGATGATGATGTCACCAGAGGATGATGACATCACCAAAGGATGATGATGTCACCAGAAGATGATGACATCACCAGAGGATACCATCAGGTGTAAAAAATATAATAAAATAATACTGATTAAAGTTTCAAGCCCAGTCAAAATAGAAATTAAAAATAGTCAAAAGATGGATTATTTTTAATCAGAAATATTGCATTTGGTCAAGCCTGACAAGAGCACTACCAATGGCTCTATTGACCTCCATTTATTGCTCTCACGCCTATAAAAGAAAGGCAAAAGCTCAGGGAAAAGGCAAGAATTTGAAGTGCTAATCAGTCTCAAAAAATCATTCACATTCACTTGAAACTCTCAAATTACTCAAAGATCAGTCTGATCAATTCTTACTTACTCTGATATAATTGTACTAAATTCTTTGTAAGACATCTCAGATTCTAACAAAACAATCTCCTCATTATTGTTAAACTCAAACTATAAGAGTTAGGTATAATTTGGGGTAGATTGTAAGAAATCCTATCAAGGTTGGTAGGTGATTTGATCAATCTCTTTCTGGGTGGAATTAGATTAAAGTCTGTAACAAAGATCAAGGTTGATCTAAGCTAGGTGCTGTAAAACCAAGAAGGTTCTCGTTTTAAACACTTAGTGGAAAATCTCACAATTGTGAGGACTGGACGTAACCCAAGTTTGGTGAACCAGGATACATCCATGTGTGGTATCTCTTATCCTTTATTTCTTTATTCAGTTTGATTGTTTTTCAAGATTAAAATACAAATTGTTTTCTGTTTTATAATTAATCAAGAACGTTATCCGTTTTTTTTAATAAAACCAAGAACGTTCTCCATTTTCTGCTTGCTTAACCAAGAACATTCTTGAGTTCAAATCTTAAGTTTTTCAGGAAATTTTAAAAAGGGAGATTTACAATTCAAATCCCCTTTCTTGTAAATCAATTTTGCTACTTCACGCATATTAGTAAGTCTTAATGAAAAAGCAGTTTGATGGTATACGAGATGGCGAGAAGTAAAAGAAGTAATAAACCAATGTGTACATTTCCTAATGTGCCACTTATGGGGACTAGAGGTTGTCTGAATTATAACCCAGTATTGGCCTTGAGACAACTTGAGTATCTCATCATAGGAGAACCAACGCCAAAAACTGATAACCCTTTTTATTCTTTATGACATGGGTCCAGAAAACATTGAAGATTTGAGGAGAGTACGTCAATCTTGGAATATGATAATCAGAAAAGGGAAGGAACTAGGAAGTAGAAGTTGTGGTGCAAATGATTACTGCCAATGGTGGATCAAGAATAGGGTCCAAGAAACTAAGCTACCTTTTTGTCGTACATCTGAGGCGACCTATGAAACACCGATGCAACCCACTATTGTTAGTGAAGAGGTTGAGAAGTTGCAAGCATCAATTCTAGAGGCAGAAGAAGAAAAGAAGAAATTGCAGGAAAAATTGATGGTAGTCCGTCGAGAATATGAGACTACCCAATTGGAAATTGTGCAAAAGACAATTCCCTTGAAAGATCAAATAAGAGGGCAAAGATGGAAGAGGATTATAACATCAAGCTTCAAGGCAATTTAAGGGCCTTTGACAAGTCTTTATGTTTGAGAAGACAAGAAAGAGACCTAGCACAAGAGAAGGTTGAGAAATTGAGAAAATGGTTGAAAGATTCAGAAATCAGTGAGAGAAATGCAAAAAGACAATTGGAAGATTTGAAACAACTGTTAGAGAGAGTGGTAGTAAAATATAAGACAAGGATAGAAGAAGAAAAGAATGAAAAACAAGAACCCGTTGCAAATATGTTAAGAAACCGAATGATGGATCAAATGGAAGCAATAGAGATGTTTGGACAAGAAGGGATAATGTGGATGGATCGTTGTGAAAGACTCACTTTCATAGCCAACCAAGCCATCGAAAGGGTCCCTGTACTCCTAAGGAAAGAAGAAGCAAACATAGTTTCATCTGCCATACCTGCTGAGATTATTACTTTCTTTCAACATTGTAATAGTTTGATAGAAGCAATGAATGATTTAATTCATCAGGAGTGATAGAAACAATGTATTTCAAATATAGAGAAAAATGTTGCACTTGTACCCTTTTAATTATCAATGAACGAGCTTGTTTTGAGTTTTTTTCTACGTATAGTTCCATCCGCCACACTGCCACCAATAAATATAAAAAATACACAACAAATATTTGTTATTGATACATGAAAACAACACAAGAAAAATATTTATCACGGATAAATTTAAAAAATATAGGATAAAAACTGTCACTGATGAAATATAAAAAAATATATGAGACAAATATTTGTCATCGATAAATATTTACCATTGATAGATAAAAAAATATGGGACAAATATTTGTCACTATAATAAAAAAAACACGGGATATATATTTATTATCGATAAATAGAAAAAAATTACGCAACCATTATTTTTCATCGATGCATAAAAAACACACAGGAAATATATTTGTCAATTTATTAAAAAAAATAGGAACAAATATTTGTCATTAATACAAAAATAATACGAGACAAATATTATATTGTTGGTAAATATAAAAAGCACGAATCAAAGAGCAAGTATTTACTATCAAGACCATACATGGGAAAAGTGTTTATCTTTGAAGAATTAGTTACAACTAGTATTTTTTTTTAATATCTTATACATAAAAACGAGAACAATTAATACACTAACTATGCAAAACCATACACAAACAATTGTTTATCATAATTAATTAATTAAATTTAGTATTTTTGTTCAAGTTGTGCTTACCACTCGGTCTTGATATCGATACCAAATTGGGCATATAATATTCTTTGACATTATTCTATATAAATACACAACAACCAAATCATGATTAGTTAAGTATTGTTAATGTACTTTACTCTTTTTTTTTCTTTACATCTCATAACAAAGAAGGAAACAATTAATTTTGTTATTCAATTTTAAATTCTACACATGAATTTTGCATGCACATGTATATAACTTTGAAACTCTTAACTTATGAGGCAACAACAATGATAAAGTTTCTTAAAGATGAATAAGATATGACCACAAAAACAAGAATTGGATGGTGATAATTTTATATTCACAATGACTTATTAACGGAAAATCATATCCATTTTAAATTTGCGATAGTTTATTAGAATAATTTGGTTCTTGTTTCTAAAGTAAATATGAAATGACTTGTGTGTATGACATACAACTTTCGTAATATACTTCTCTGTACCGTTAGTTTATAAGTTTATTAACAATCACGACTTCAATTATCTATGTATTGTTGACCAACTTTCCTTTAATGTTTAACTTAACATTTGTCTTTATTGCATAATAATTTGATTGTGTATCTTTAAACTTATAGTATTGTGTTTTGATTATATCAATTATAAACTATTAACAATATAACATTATAATTTGTTTTAATATTTGTGAAAAACACTCAAATGAAGAAAATAAAATATTTCTGCAATTATCTAATTCAATCATCTATTTAAAATAACATGTCATATTTATTTATATAATATTTAACTAATCATTTTATTCACAAAACATGTTTTGAACTAAAAAATTGAACTCGTGTGGATACACGATCTCTTACTAGTTGGTAAGAAAATTGACTCATATTATCCATAACGTGCAAGGTGAACTTCCGATGACAATTGTTATAACCTCATTGATAGATAATCTATAAATGCTAGTAACACTACGTAAATCTTAAGATCAATAATGATCTTGGAGAATCTCTCGGTCCAAGAGTAAGATTATTAAAGCAACAACTTTAAACCTCCAAAAATAAATACATTTTTATTTAATAAAAAAGGCCTTAAAAATATTTGTACTTCATAAAAGGTCCCATATTCAAATATTGTCAAATTTAAAATAATAAAATCTTATCTGAAATTAATATTATTTCAACAAATATTAAATTAATCGACTTGTTTATTTATCTACTGAAAAAGACATATAATACAAAATTGATTATAATTTAATAAATACTTTTTTTATTCTAAATTATCTAAAAAAAATAGTATATAAAATACTATTATAAACTCTAAAATAATCTTATATTTAAACTTTTTTATATTAAAAAATTGAAGTTGACATAGAACAATATATTGTCATTTTTGTTTTCTTCTTTAATTGGTGCAACTTAAGTAAAGTTCATGAGTTGTGACATTCATTGTCATCCAATTCAATCAAATGATAAGAGATTAATAGAGACCATGCATGAATATAATGCCATCGCCATCTCATTGTTTATCCTACCTTGCCTTTTGAATGCGCTTAATTAATTGCAACATATTCCTTATAAAGGCAAAATAATAGTAGATATCATTTTCTTACGTGCGAGTCAAACCTATGTCTTCATCTTGGCTTGAATTGTATGTTTTTTTAAAGGCTAAATAATGCACGACCAATGCACTTTTTAATCATAAAGTTTATGGACATTAAAATTTCATGTCACGTCACTTGAAATTAATTTATGTCTTTTTGTACTGTACACGTTAAGAAATGAATGGATTTTTATTAAAAATTTGTAAGTATTTTTTAAGATGCTCAGGTGGGTCCAATCAAAGTTTGCAATGAAATTGAGTGGACTAGTCTTTTGACTTCTCCACTATTTCTGATTGAAAATTGCAACATGGTCTAAAAAAGTTAGGATTTTTCAAATAACTTAGATTTTGCAGTTTTATTTTCTTACTTTTTTAATTTATGAAATAATAATAATAAGATATATTTTAAATAACGTGACATATAATACAATGATGTATAATAATTAACACTCATGAAATCTAATAAAATCTTCTTAAAATTTAACTTTTAACTTCAGAAATTTTTCATTTTTAAAATTTAATTAAGAACATATGAACAATTAATAGATCTAAATGATTCTATATTATAAAATCATACGTTATATCATTTAAAATTTCAAATTGTTATTTTTTAGTTAAAATATCTATCTAAAAACTATTGACTTTTAAAATAGAAGAACCAATTCTGTAAATTGATAAAAAAAATAACAAAAAATATAAGTAAACAAATAACCTATTTCTTAAAAAAAAAAAAATATCAATACACCATATCTTTACATTCAGTGAGAGGTTACTTTTTTAAAGAGCGAATTTCGTAAATGAATAAACTATTTTTTTGTTTTACTTATTTTTAAAAAATAAAGAGATTTCACTTTTTAAAAAAAATCAACCTCTTATTAATTTTTTTTTAATTTTATTATAAAAACATAAAAATATTAAAACATAATTAATAATAATATAAATTGGTTGAAATATTACAGAGATTGAAATAAAATTATTTAATCTCCAATTTCCTTTAGTATCATGTGACATATGTCTTCTATTACATCTTAGTTGTTGGTGGTGTCATGGTATCTGACAAGTTTGTTTTTGAGAATATTTTCAAGGAGTGGTGTTGCGGAAGAATTACTCTCACCTTGAGTCCAGTTAAATATTCAATTAGTATATGAATTCGTGAAACATGGATTCACAAAGCTTGGATGATAGATATTTTCATCCATTGTAAATCCTTAGGACTAACGTGTTCTATAGGCATAAGTTTGAGTGACCGACTCTTTGTCAATCGATGATTGTACATAATATGGAGTTTGTGGTATTGATTTGAGCATGGGTTCTTCTTACATATAGTTTTTTCAAACAACCTACGTAATCAATTTTTGACCCTTATTAATCAAATATTTAAATTAGGATGCATTCTTCTTTCATCCTACCAATTCATGTTCTTTAAACACTAACATGTACCATCATTGAAAAAAAATAACATTTTCATCTATTCATCATCATTTATATATGCAAGATCATATAATCAAGATTAAACACTTTTCTAATTCAAGTCTTGTTTGTTTTTGAATCTGATTAAGAAACAACAAGAGTGAGGTATTTCTTGTGATGGAAATTGTTTTAGATGTGAATATTTTATAAGTTTGGAAAGGTGTTTTTGTTCTGGAAGATAAGGGTTCAAACCTATTAGTGAAGAGGTTCAAAAAGTCTATTTTTTTAGCGTTTAGGAAGAAGGGTTCCTACATGAGGTTTATAATAATAGGCGACATAAATATTTTAAATTTTATAATGGAAGAAACTTTCATTCAATTGAATGAGAACAAATATACTATACAAGCGATGACTAGGTAGAGAAATCAATATGAAAATCTTGTTGTGACATTTCCTCTCTAATCTCTTTACATTTGAATCTTGGAGATTGGAAGAGAAATTTTGTTTTTCTACTTTTAAATGATATAAAAATTTGTGATATTAAAAATTATGTTTTAAACTTTTTATAGTTTTAATTGTTGGTTAATAAAACTATTTTTAGAAAGAAATCAAACTATGAATTATGTTTAAAAGTGAATTTTCTATTTATATAGTATTTCTATCATTGGTGTATATTCCAATAAGCACAATTCTTGTTTGGTGATTGAATTGATACAATTTTGTTAGATTGAATCAATCTATCTTGTATTTAAAATTGTCTTTTTTAATTGGTGTAATTAATTGTAATAACACTTAAATTTCTAAGTGATTAAAAAATGCGGACTACATTGAATAATCAATCTTACTCAAAAATATTGTTTGAATGTTATTTGCAACTCTATTCAACTTCTATAATATTTTTTATTCATCTTTTTAAGTAGTGGAATCTAAAGAAAGAATAAGAAAGATAATTTCACTATATTTTTTCAAGAACGGATCTACCACAAGAATAATTTTTATTTATAGAATGATAGATTTAAAAAGACAAATTACTTATCTTTTATTTAATCTTATACGAAATACAATTTGGAGGGGCCAATTCAAAGCCCTCTTGTAAAATTAGAACAACTCCCACATTCAAAACCTCCTTTTTATATCATAATTTTAATCAATTTTTATTATTAATAAGTTTTTTACATTTTTATAATAATTTTTATAAAAAAATTAATGCAAAATCGCTATTTAAAAAAGAAACCTCCCCTCATTCAAAATGTGAACTCTCCCTAAATACAAAAAATAGCCATATATTGGTATATAAATATCAAACCAAAAAATAGCCATATATTGGTATATAAATTTCAAACCAATGTATACCATTGGTATTTTTTAAATAGATTCTTTAAAAAACTTCAAAATTCTAATCTTTTGTTTTTTACATGAGAAAAAGAAAAGAAAAAAAAAAAACCACTGCTCCTTAATAAAAAAGACACATAAAGTAGTAACAAGAAGGACACATAAAGTAGTAACAAGAAGAGCCGTAGAAAGTCATAGAGGAGGATGATGAATTGATGACCTTAACAGGCGACTTAGAACTTGACGCAGTCGGAATCACAAAAGATCAGCAAGCGGTAAATTCAAGAGAACAAACAAGTTCGCAAGCGACAAACCGGTTTCGTTAAAGCTCTGAAATCCACTAGAAGAGAGAAAACTCTTGAAATCGAATATTCAATAAAATAATGAAGGTTTTTTTTCCGGTTACAACATAGAAAGTCTTTAAATACCTAATCGAAACCCTAACGCGAAAATTAGGCAAAACAGGAAAAGTCCGAAATTACAGGAAAAATTTAAAATGTTATTTTGAGGCCCAATACGAGCCCAAAACAAATCTGGAGCCCATATCACACAGCAAGGCTGTGATTTGTGACCGTGGCGCGATTCCCTATCCGGAAAGGTATAATAATAGGCAATCTGACACCAAATGATCGTTTTCTGCATTTCCCGCCGCGTTTGTCCGCACATCCGTTTCTTCCTCGATCCTGGCCGCGAACCTTCCAACATCAGTCTCCTCCACCTCTAAAGAACTCGACCCCGAGTTCATACCAGGATAAAGGTCAACATCCTCATGGAACTCATGAATATCAGCCACATTAAAGGTATTGGAGATATTCATGGATTCCGGCAAGTCGATCACATAAGCGTTGTCATTGATCTTTTTCAGCACCTTGAAAGGCCCATACTTGCGAGACTGAAGCTTCTTGTAAGTGTCAAATGGGAACCTCTCCTTATGCAGGAACACCATCATATCATCTCCCACAACAATGACCTTGACTCTCCTACGCTTGTCAGCAGCGACTTTGTTCTTCTGCCCAGTAGCCTCTAACTTCACCCTGACAGCTTCCTTAACGGCTTGCACATCCTTGGCCATACTTTCAGTTGTGGTACTCACCCCATGATCCTTGGGTAGCACCACCAGATCAACCACATGCCGCGTTGGAGAAGTATAAACCAGAGATAGGCGATTTTCCTGTAGTTGAGTGCACTACGCTGTTGTAAGCAAATTCGACCTAGGGTAAAGCGAGATCCCACTACTTCAGCTTATCCCCGCAAACACTCTGAATCATATTCCCCAGCATTCGATTGGTGACCTCTGTCTGCCCATCAGTCTGAGGATGAGCTGTAGAACTCCTATTCAGTGCAGTACCAAACATCCGCCATAGAGTAATCCATAAATGACTGAGGAACTTGGTGTCTCGGTCTGAAGTGATGGACCTGGGGACTCAATGCAAACGCACAACCTCCTTGAAAAACAACTTGGCTATGTTGAATGCATCAGTGGTCTTCTTACAGGCAATAAAGTATGACATCTTTGAAAACCTATCGACCACCACAAATACAGAATCTACTCCTCGCTGTGTGCGAGGTAGCCCCAATACAAAGTCCATCGAAAGATCTAACCATATATCATCAGGAACAAGTCATGGCATGTAAAGACTAGTGTTTTGAGATTGACCTTTAGAAACCTGACAAGTGTAGCAGCGCTTGACGATAGTGCCCACGTCACGGCGCAGATGAGGCCAGTAATACCGCTTCTCCAGACTGGCGATGGTCTTATCTCTCCCCAAATGACCTCCAAGACCGCCACTATGTAGATCTTGAATCAGCTTCTCCCTCAAAGAAGAATTAGGAATGCAGAGCTGATTTCCCTTAAATAGGTAGCCCTCTCGAATATGAAAATCTGCGCTGAGATGCTGATTTGTACACTTGAGCCACAATTCCTTGAACTCAGTATCAGACTCATATAGCTCCTTTAGCAACTCAAAACCCATAATCTCCTGAGCTAAGCTAATCAACAAGGAAGCCCTCCTACTCAACGCATCTGCTACCTTGTTCTGAGCGCCTGATTTGTGCTGAATGATAAATGGGAATTTCTACAGAAAACTCACCCAACGAGCATGCATCTTGTTTATCACCGTCTGACTATGGAGGAACTTCAGTGCAAGGTGGTCAGTGAACAAGATAAACTCCCTCTGAATTAGATAATGCTCCCATTGCCTCAAACCTCAAAATACTGCATAAAACTCCTGGTCATAAGTGCTCCACTTCTGCCTGGCGTCGATCAGTTTTTCACTAAAGAAGGCCACTAGCCGCTTCTCTTATGAAAGTACAACACCTACCCCTACTCCACTGGCGTCACACTCCACTTGAAATATCTTGTCGAAGTCAGGTAAAGCGAGAACTAGTGTTGTGCAAAGCTTATCCTTGGTCATCGCAAAGCTCTGCTCTTGTTCAGGTCCCCACTGGAACTTTCCTTTCTTCAGGCACTCGGTGATAGATGCAGTAATGGTGCTGAAGTTGCACACAAACCTCCTATAGAAGGTAGCCAGGCCGTGGTAACTGCGTACTTTCGTCACAGACTTAGGTGCAGGCCAGTTTCTGATAACACTCACCTTATCTTCGTCCACCTGAATCCCATATTCACCAACAACAAAACTCAGAAACAACAGCTTGTTGGTACAAAAGGTGCACTTCTTCAAGTTGATGTATAACTAGTTCTCTTGCGAGACCTGTAGCACTTGCTTCAAATGCCCTAGATGATCCTCCTTGGTCTTGCTATAAATCAAAGTAAACCACCACAAAAGAACCAGTAAAAGGGCGAAGAACCTGATTCATCAGCCTCATGAAAGTACTGGGGGCGTTGGATAACCCGAAAGGCATGACCAACCACTCGTAAAGGCCATCCTTGCTCTTGAAAGTTGTCTTCCATTCATCCCCGGGTCTAATTCGAATCTGATGATAACCACTTCATAGATCTATCTTCAAAAACACCTTAGACCCCGATAGCTCATCAAACATGTCCTCAAGACGAGGAATGGGAAATCTGTACTTGATTGTTATCTTGTTGATGGCTCTGCTGTCAACGCACATCCGCCACTGATTGCTCTTCTTAGACACCAAAAGCACTGGAACTGCACATGAGCTCATACTCTCTCTAATGAACCCTTTCTTCAGCAAATCCTCAATCTGCTCCCGCAATATCTTGTTCTCCTTGGGACTCATGCGGTAATGAGGCAGGTTCAACAGGCTGGAACCCAGAATTAAATCAATCTGATACTAAATATCTCGAATAGGAGGCAAGTCGTTAGGTAGCTCATCTGAGATCAACTCCTCAAAATTCGTCAAGATTTCCTGCACCTCTTTCAGTGGTTCAGACTCCTCTTTCATAGCACTCAGCAAACCCTTGACCACCACTGGGCAAAACCACTCAGTTTCCTTGAAGGCCTCAGTTAGGTCATGCTCATCCTGCGTCATAACAAGAAAATTGGACTTCTCCTTCCTTGTTTGTCTATTAAAGCCAGAAACCGGGGCCATAGCTATCTTGTGCGTTCCCCAGGTGAACATCATCACATTATCTCTGCCTCTATACGTGATATCATTGTCATACTGCCAAGGTCGCTCCAGTAGGACATGACACACACCCATATTCAGAACATCACACACTACTTCTTCCTTGTAATGCCTTCCGATGGAAATAGGCACCCTGCAAGTCTGCGTTTCCTTGATCTGCGAACTCTTACTCACCCAGCCCAAAGCATAAGACTTGGCATGCGGTTCTGTCGGTAACTCTAGGTATTCCACCAGCTTCTGGGAGACCAAGTTTTCTGTACTCCCGTTATCCACGGTCATATTACACACCTTATTCTTAATAGAACAGTGTGTTCTAAAAAGATTCTTCCTTTGCCCCTAATCCTTTGAAGACAACAGGACTCTCTACAGCACAAAGTTCATACTTCTTCAGCGAACTCAACATTGTCAAACTCATTGCCTTCTTCCTCTTCCTCAGACTCCTCATTCAAGACTGCAGTCGTTCTCTTGGAAGGGCAAACATTCGAACTGTGACCCTGCCCACCGCAACAGAAACACTTATCTCCCGTCGGTTTCGCATATGGGTTGGCTGATTTCTGGTTCGCCCTCTTGTTGGGCGTATCACTACTGATTCCACCAGTTCCCTTTGTCGAGGAGTTAGAATCCTTAGCAGCAACGCTCTTATCCTTATCACCCGCAACTTCAGAATTACCCTGTGGAGTGAATCTACGAACAGATGAGAAATTTATGGGGGATTTCTCTATCAGTTCCGCTTTCAAGGCTAGCATAGAGGCCTCCATCACGGTCCAGACAGTCTGCAGACCCATCTTCTCCTGGATCGACCCCTTCAAGCTATTAATATAGCGAGTCACCTTCTGACCCTCAGTTTCCCCTAGTTCGTTGCGTTCTGAGAAACGCAAGAACTCTACTGTGTACTCGATCACGCTCATTCTACCCTGAACGCAATCGATATACATCTTGTACAGAATCTGCTCATAATATTCAGGCAAGAAACGCTCCAGCATCAACTGTTTCATTTGCCTCCACGTTCTGATTGGCGCTTTCCTTTGGCGCTGCCTCTGAACAACAAGCTTATCCCACCACACAGCAACGGTGCTCTTCAATCGAATTGCCACCATCTTCACCTGCTTGTTTTTTGGCACACCCATCACGTCGAAGAACCGATCAACGTTAATCTGCCAATCCAGAAACTCTTTAACCCCCATAGTTACATAGAACAACAGGATATCAGCCTTGACTCTATAGTCGTTGCGATTCTGTTGATTATCGCAACCCTGATTCTCCTCCAGGATCTCTTCTTCGGAACTAGAGTCCAATTCAAAATGAGCCTGCAAGCCTCCATGTGGGCGCCTGGGCGGTTCTTCTCTCAAGCCTCTGCCCCTCCTATCATCCCTCCTATCATTGATGGCGTTCATTTGATCCGTCAAAGTCGCCATCTGCGTAGTCAAAGCAGTAAGGGCCATGGTAAAAGCCGCGGTGATACCCTCGATGTCTGCTCTTGTGACTGGTTGATCTCCCATAGATATTCAAGCTATGAAAAGAAACAGGAGAAAGCCTGCTCTGATACCACCTGACGCAATCGGAATCACAAAAGATCAGCAAGCGCTAAATCCGAAAGAACAAACAAGTTCGCTTGCGACAAACCGATTTCGTTAAAGCTCTGGAATCCACCAGAAGAGAGAAAACTCTTGAAATCGAATATTCAATAAAATAATGAATTTTTTCGGTTACAACATAGAAAGTATTTAAATACCTAATCAAAATGCTAGCGCAAAAATTAGGCAAAACAGGAAAAGTCTAAAATTACAGGAAAAAATTAAAATGTTATTTTGAGGCCCAAGACGAGGCCAAAACGGATCTGGAACCCATATCTCACGGCAAGGCTGTGTGACTTGTGACTGTGGCGCGATTCCTTATCCGAAAAGGTATAATAATAGGCAATCTAACACCAGACGATCGTTTTCCGCATTTCCCGCCGCGTTTGTCCGCAAAGTCGTTTCTTCTTCGATCCTGGCTGTGAACCATCCTTCATCAGAACTATGGGCACCCACTTTGTAAAGAAATCTCACAAACATTGTCTTTTTTGAAGAAAATGATGAAGAGAAAATATTAAATTCAAACTCAAATAAACTTTTATATGCTCCAATAAATTAGAATAATAGTAAAAATGATGAGACTCACTTTTTACTAAGTGGATCACTTCCAAAGAGTCAGGGTAAATCTTGCATCCCAACACAACTTGAAATCTACACATAACGCCTCAATCTCAAAATATATTAGACCAATCAATACTCCCATAAAATCCAAATATTAAGCTTCCATCAGACCGTCTAACCAGACCACCAAAGTCTGCCAAACCCAGATTTGTTAATGCACTTCCATCTACATTGAGGATCGCTGAGTTATGATTATCCTGTATCCAAGAAATCTCTCGACAAGGTTTAAGAGAATGTTGCCCTACAGTATTACCAAAAGCAGTCCTAACCACTTGAAGTTGAGATAGAATTGTTGTAGTAATAGACCTTAATGTTAATAAATATTCACAGTTGTAAAAAATACATTGTTAAAGTTAAATAATTGAAATAATTATTTGGTGAAATAATTTAATTAAATAAGTTTAATCAAGTTAATAAAAAGTTTAACTAAATTAATAAAAATAATAATTATATTAAATGAATAAATGTAAATAAATAACAAAATTTAAATTTAAATAATTATATATTAGTTTTTAAAGTTAGCGACATTTCTATCTTTTATTATAATTTTCTCTTCTTATTTTTTATTCAACCAAATAAAGAGAGATCAAATAAAGAGAGATGGAGAAACATTTATCTCTCTTCTATTTTTACTATTTTTCTCTCATATTAAACAATACTTTTATTTTCCTATATTTTTCTCTTATGAGACTCTCTCATCTATTTATTTCTTCTCACTCTCTTTTCCCAATCAATACACCTTAAAAATTTATTTTTTATGAAAAGATATATATAACATTTCATTCATGATAATGTGTTGAATACATGTTAGAATATCAATAATAATTTGAAAATCAAATTCAGATGTGACCACTCGAACAAGCATGTGAGCAACCTCGATGATTTATTGTTGGAATATAATGTGTAAATTTAAAAATTGTTGAAGTCCCACATTGGAAAACTCTCATTTTAAATAGTTTTAATCACTATACAAATATGCTCAAAATTTGTTGAAGTCCCACATTGGTTATAAAATATATGTGGGTTTGCTTCCATCACTATATAAAGAGTGTCAGTTTATTATGAAAAGCACACCAAAGTTGGATACATTTCCCAACTTTTTATTTTCTCCCTTTTATATTCTGCTCGATTGTTACCAAGCCACTTCTCTCCTTTCTTTCTGTCCCTTCGATATTTTAAAGCGGTTGTTGTACTGTAGTCCCTTCGATATTTTGAAGCGGTTGTTATATCGTAGTCCCTTCGATATTTTAGAGCGGTATTGTACCGTAGTCCCTTCGATATTTTAGAGCGGTATTGTGCCGTAGTCCCTTCGATATGTTAGAGTGGTTGTTATTTCGTAGTTCCATTCAGTTTTGAGTGGTCCTAATACCACTATCCTTTTAGAGTGGTTTTATACCGTAGCTTCGTCGTTTTTTGAGTGGTCATAATACAACTTGTTGGAACCAAGTTGGTTCTAAGTACTTAGAATTTTGATGTTTACAAAAGCACTCCGTGTAATCTTATTTTGTACGTTGAATTATTAAAGTAAATGCCACCAGAAGCTGAAGTAATCAGAAGCAGAAAATCAAAGGGTTCCAGAGATTGAATCCTGAAGGTACCAGAAGATACTCCAGGTTGTCAAAACATCACCAGAAGATATATTTGTTGTCCCATATCAGAAGGAAGCAAAGTCAGAAGGAGACCTGGACCAGACCAGAAAGAAGCCTGCCAGAGGGAGATTTGATCCAGACAAGTAAGAGTCATAAGTCAGACTTAATCCAGAAGTTATTCTGACTAGAAGATGGCCTGACAGTGAAATAATAAACAGCCCAGACTTGATCCAGACATAATCAGAGGGTAAATTAATGGGTCCAGAACAAAGGAATTAATCCAGATTTGACCCAGACCAGAAGATAGCATGGTTCAGGGTATGAAACTAAGTCCAGAGCAGAAGAAATGGTCTCTAGATTTGATCCAAAACTGATCCAAAACAAAAGGTAAAATGTCCAGACTGAAATATTATTTGCCCAGACTTAATTTTAGTTCAATCCATACCCAGTTCAGAATTGGTCCAGATCAGAGGGAAGATATCAAGATCAATGGTTCAGATTTAAGGATATGGCTCAGTGATGGCCGAGATCAGAAGATCAGACCATGGCCCAGTGTTGGCCGAAATCATAAGGTCAGGATGTGTGGTCCAGCAATGGCCGAGATTAGAGGATCACAGCATATCAGTTTGCAAGTCCAGGATGGCCGAGATCAGAAGATCAGAAAGTGTGGTCCAGGGTTGGCCGAAATCAGAGGATCACAGCAGATCACTTAGTAAGGTCCAGATGCAGACTAGCGCAGAAGATCAAATGGTCCAAATTTAATCATGAGGATTAACGGTGGAGATTTAATTAAATTTGATCAAAGTATTAAAAGGATTTGATTCAAAAATAAAGTGAAATCTTGTGGAATTCAGAAGCTGTTGGCGGGAAGAAACTAAAGACATGATTGGCCAGTTATTTTTGAAAGCAAATATGAAGCTTAAAAAGATATGTTTTTTATTTAAGTGAAGCCCGATTGGTCAAGATATTTTTGCAAGAGAATCCAGCAAGATACAGCTCGAAATTAAGCTTGGAAGAGACCCTAATTCGCATCTATAAAAGGAGGCTCAAGGCAGAATACTTAATATCGAAAATCACAAAAGAGTCATACACTTCCAAAAGCAAACACTCGAGTTTTCAGTGAAGTTAATTGTGAGTTCCAGCTTTCAAGAAGCAAGCACTCGTGTTATTTTCTTTCCCTTGTGTTAGATCTAAGATTTTGAAGTAGAGTCTACAATCTAAGGGAGTCAGAAGGGGTAGCAGATTACTTAGCAATTAGATTCAAGGCGTTGTAATTCCTTCTACAATCTGGGATTGTCAGATTGGCAGGAGAAGACTTGACTTGAGAAGTCAAGGTGCTGCATTCCTCAAAAGTCTAGGATTGTTAGACTGTTTGAGAAGACTGACTTGGAGGGTCAGTGGTATTGTTGTAATTCAAGGTTTGAATTAGTGAAATCCTTCAAGGTGAAGGGATTGGACGTAGCCTCGTTAACGGTGAACCAGTATAAAATTCTGTGTTTTTATTTTACTTTATATCCGCTGTTAATTCTGTTTTATTCATACATCAGGTTTTGTTATAAAATTGCAAAAACAGAAAAAGTATTCAAGTTAGTCAAACACAATTCAACCCCCTTCTCGTGTTTGCACCTTCAATTGGCATCAGAGCTCGGTCTCAAGGCTGAGCACTTAACAGTGTTTGAGGAAAGGTCCAAGGGGTTCAACATGGCAGAATCCAAAGATGAATTGGGAGGCAACATCAACAGACCACCACTATTTGATGGAGAAAGATTTGAATATTGGAAGGACAGAATGAGAAGTTTCTTCCTATCTCAAGATCCTGAATTATGGAAGATGGTAGTCAAAGGATACACTGCACCTACTGTTCCAGAAGATCCAACTAAAGAACTGGACATGGATGATATGATGCCAGACCAGAGCAGATTATACAAACTTCATCACAAGTCTAGAAACATCATGATCAGTGCCATCACATTCAAGGAATTTGACAGATGCACAGATAAAGAAACAGCAAAGAGCATATTCGACAGTCTGGTTCTGACCTATGAAGGAAGCCAACAGGTTCAAGAAGCAAGGGCTAACATACTGGTCAAACAGTGTGAGATGTTCAAGATGGAAGATGATGAAAACATTGATGAAATGTTCTGCAGATTCCAGACTCTGATATCTGGACTGAAGGTCTTGAAGAAAAGCTACACAACAGCAGATCATGTCAAGAAGACTCTAAGAAGCTTACCAACCAAGTGGAGACCAATGGTTACTACAGTACAGCAAGCCAAAGATCTGAACAACTTAAAACTTGAAGATCTGATCAACTCACTCAGGTCTCATGAAATAGAACTAGAAGCAGATGTACCAAAGAAGAAGAAGAATCTGGCCCTGAAGTCGAAATAGAAGAAAGCTGCAAGGGCATCATTAGAATCCGAGGATAGTGACAATGACTGTGATGATATGGTTTACTTAATCAAAAAGATGGTTAAGATCTGGGAAAACAAGAAGAGAAAAAGCTTCAAGAAGAAACATAACAACAAAGGAAAGAAATAATCTGAGAAGAAGAGTATCGTTTGTTATGGATGCAATGAACTTGGACATATCAAGTCAGAATGTCCAAATCTGGAAAAAGGCAAACAACACAAGAAGAATTCCAGATTCAGAAAAAAAGGGTCTGATGGCAGCCTGGGATGCATCAAAATCAGAGGAAGAATTGTCTGATGATGAAGAGGCAGAAACAACAAAGATGACACACATCAGGTCTGCCTCTGGACTTCATAAAGGCAAGAATTCAGGAAGGAAAGCAAGCAGAAGGAAGAATGATCGAAGCAGTCATTCAAGCAAGTCTGGAAGCAAATCAGAGGGAGCAATTCTGGCTCTGATGGCTCATAAAAATTCAAGTTCTGAATACAGCTCAGGCTCTGGAACAGATTCAGAAGATGAAGACGATGAGATATTTTCTGATCTCACTAGATCTGAATTAATTGTGACTTTAAAAGACTTTTTGAATGCAAACAATAAGAAGTCTTTAAAACTGAAAACTCTTAGGGAAGATAACAAAAATCTAACCAAAGAAGTCCAAGTTTTAAAGAATCAAAATTTTGAGTATGCAACTCAAAACAAGGATTTTAAAACTGAAGTTGCAAGACTCAAATCTGAAAACCAAACTCTCAAAGTAATGTTTGTTCCACTTCCAGAACTATTTGTGATTCTGATTCCGGTTCTGGTATGAAACTAAGTCCAGACCAGAAGAAATGATCACCAGATTTGATCCAAAACTGATCCAAAACAGAAGGTAAAATATCCAGACTGAAATATTATTTGCCCAGACTTAATTTCAGTTCAATCCAGACCCAATTCAGAATTGGTCTATATCACAGGGAAGATATCAAGATCAATGGTTCAGATTTAAGGATATGGCCCAATGATGGCCGAGATCAGAAGATCAGACCATGGCCCAGTGTTAGCCGAAATCATAAGGGCAGGATGTGTGGTCTAGCAATGGCCGAGATCAGAGGATCACAACATATCAATTTGTAAGTCCAAGATGGCCGAGATCAGAAGATCAGAAAGTGTGGTCCAGGGTTGGCCGAAATCAGAGGATCACAGCAGATCACTTAGTAAGGTCCATATGTGGACTAGCGCAGAAGATCAAACGGTCCAGATTTAATCATGAGGATTAACGGTGGAGATTTAATTAAATTTGATCAAAGTATTAAAAAGATTTGATTCAAAAATAAAGTGAAGTCTTGTGGAATTTAGAAGCTGTTGGCGGGAAGAAACTAAAGACATGATTGGCCAGTTATTTTTGAAAGCAAATCTGAAGCTTAAAAAGATATGTTTTTTATTTAAGTGAAGCCCGATTGGTCAAGATATTTTTGCAAGAGAATCCAGCAAGATACAGCTCGAAATTAAGCTTGGAAGAGACCCTAATTCGCATCTATAAAAGGAGGCTCAAGGCAGAATACTTAGTATCGAAAATCACAAAAGAGTCATACACTTCCAAAAGCAAACACTCGAGTTTTCAGTGAAGTTAATTGTGAGTTCCATCTTTCAAGAAGCAAGCACTCGTGTTATTTTCTTTCTCTTGTGTTAGATCTAAGTTGTTGAAGTAGAGTCTACAATCTGAGGGAAACAGAAGGAGTAGCAGATTACTTAGCAATTAGATTCAAGGCGTTGTAATTCCTTCTACAATCTGGGGTTGTCAGATTGGCAGGAGAAGACTTGACTTGAGAAGTCAAGGTGCTGCATTCTTCAAAAGTCTAGGATTGTTAGACTGTTTGAGAAGACTGACTTGGAGGGTTAGTGGTATTGTTGTAATTCAAGGTTTGAATTAGTGAAATCCTTCAAGGTGAAGGGACTGGACGTAGCCTCATTAACGGTGAACCAGTATAAAATTCTGTGTTTTTATTTTACTTTATATCCGCTGCTAACTCTGTTTTTATTCATACATCAAGTTTTGTTTTAAAACTGCAAAAACAGAAAAAAAGTATTCAAGTTAGTCAAACACAATTCAACCCCCCTTCTCGTGTTTGCACCTTCACAACTATCATTTTAAAGTGGTTTTTATGCCGCAGTGTTTTAGAGTGGTTTTTATGCCGCAAACCTTTAGAGTGTACTCATTTTGATTTATGAGTGGTCATAGTACCATATTGCGAGGCTTTAACCGCCTTATTGAGAGTGACTTTAACCGTCATATTGAGAGTGGCTTTAATAGCCATATTGAGGGTGTAATTCTAGAACAATTTTTTATGCGGCAGTGGAACTCTGATATAGTGAATATGGGTTGTTTTATCTTGGGACGTCGTGGTTGGTAGTCTGCCTTGCACAATTTGGACAGTGTCGTGAAACGTCTTAAAGAGAGCGACCTAGTTTGCAACTCAACCCAGTAATTTCTTCGGTGACACAAATTGTGATTTTTAAACAATTTTTTCAAACTCAAAAACAACAATTTTAAGACGTTTTTTCTGCCATGTCAACCGAAACTGGATATGTTTCTTTGAGGCAAACATAAAAGGATAAGAAAGTTGGAGAATTAACCCATGAGAGGGTAATGATTACCTATATAAGAATAATTATATTCTTAATAGACTTGTTGGTGATCTGTATGAATACTACTGTTCCAGCAATAGTGCTAGACAGGTATGAGATGCTATTAAGAAGGGGAAGTTGGAGTTAACAAGTTTGTTGTAGCTTGAAATACTATAAAGAAGATATATGATACTGAGGAACTTCGGACTAAAAAGTGTGTTGTAGCCGCTACCTCAAGTATTAGATTATCGATGACAAATACGTGGAGAAATTCAGAAGATAGTTAAAGAGGTCATCTTAAGGTATGACTTTAGATGAATTTCAAATTGATTGTTATTATCGACAAACTGCCTTTGTTTGGAAGGATTTCAAAAATTCTTAAAACAAATGAATTTTCTCTAAAGAGTATGATAACTTGTCTCTAGAAAACAAAATGTTGTTTATTATTTTTCTAAATTAGGCAAAGTTTACTTATATCCAAGACATGTTTAAATTTAATTGTTGAAATTAAGAATGTCTCCTTCTGTTTACATGTTGTGTGATTTTAATATTTGACATGCTAGACTTTGTCATGTGAACACATGTTATTTCAAACTTAAGTAATTCAAGTTTAATATCAATGTTATCTTTAAATGATTTTGAAAAAAAAATGTAATTTTTGTAGTCAAGTTAAAATAACAAAGAGTTCACATAAATCTGTAGTTAGAGAATCTGAGTCTTTAGATTTATTACGCTCTGATATATGTGAACTTGATGAGACGTTAATAAGAAATGAAAATTGTTATTTTATCACTTTTATTGACAATCGTCATGACTATACTTTTGTATATCTAATGAAAAATAAAAGTGAAGTGCTTGACATGTTTAGAATCTATGTAATTGAAATTGAAAATCAATTTAGTAGAAAGATTAAGAGATTTTGTAGTATAGATGAATAGAGTATGATTCTAGTTTCTTTAATGAGTCTTATAAAACTCAAGGAATTAATTATACATGAAACTACAACACCTTATTCACCTGAAATGAATGGTAAAGCTGAAAGAGAGAATAAGACACTGACTTAACTAGTTGTTGCTATTATGCTTAACTCTGGTGCTGCATCTCATTGGTGGGGGAAATTATTTTGACTGTTTGTTATGTTTTGAATAGAGTTCCAATATCTAAAAACAAAACATCTCCTTATGAGATAATAAAGATAAGACAACCAAACTTGTCTTATCTTTAAACATGGGGTTGTCTGGCTTATGTCAGAATCCCCGATCCCAAACGAATTAAACTCGTCAGTAGAACCTATGAATGTGTATTCATTTGGTATGCAGTAAACAGTAAAGCGTATAGGTTTTATGACCTAAATGCGAAAGTGATCATAGAGTCAAATGGTGTTGACTTCTATGAAAATAAATTCCCTTTAAAATCGAGAAATAGTGGGGGCAGCGAACCAAGTCATACTCTCGTGACAAGAAGCACTGAAAGCAACAAACAAGGTGAATTGGAAACTTGAAGAAGTAAGAGAATCAGAGTTGCTAAAGATTATGGACCAGAATATATGGCCTATAATTTAGAAGAGGATCCTGCAAATCTCAAAGAAGCCTTGTCATCATTGGATGCAGATCTTTGACAAGAAGCTATAAACGATGAAATGGATTCTGCCATATAGTAGACTCGCATACTGGTTGCAAACCAATAGGTTGTAAATGGATTTTGGAAAAGAAACTAAAATCCGATGGAACTATTGATAAATACAAGGCACGCCTTGTAGCCAAAGGTTTTAGACAAAGATAAAATATAGATTTCTTTGACACTTTTTAAGCAGTCACTAGAATAACATCCATTAGGGTACTCATTTCTCTAGCAATTATTCATAACTTGGTGATACACCAAATGGATGTTAAAACAACTTTTTTAAATGGTGATCTGGAAGAAGAAATCTATATGGAACAACCTATAGGTTTTGTAATTCATGGACAAGAAAACAAGCTCTGTTAGTTAGATAAATCTATGTATGGTCTTAAAACAAGCTCCTAAGCAATGACATGAAAAATTTGATAACTTAATTATATTGAATGAGGTTAAAGTGAATGAAAGTGACAAATGTATTTATTACAAATTTGAAAATGGCATTTGCACTATCATGTGTCTCTATGTAGACGACTTACTCATATTTGGTTCAAACATTTATGTTGTGAAATCATTGTTGAGTAACAACTTTGATATGAAAGACCTCGGAGAAACGAATGTAATCTTATAAATCAAGATTACTAGGTTGGAAAAGGGAATTTCTTTGGATCAATCTCATTATGTTGAAAAGATCCTAAAGAAATATAAATACTTTGACTGTAAACTTGCTTGCACATCATATGATCCAAGTATGAAACTTTTTAAGAATACTGGTGAAGGTGTTAGACAAACTGAATATGTGAGCATCATTGGCAGCCTCAAGTATGCCACTGATTGTACTAGACCCGACATTACCTATGTCGTGGGACTATTGTGCAGATTTACCAATAGACTTAGTATGGAGCATTGGCACGCTATCGAAAGAGTCATGAGATACTTAAAAAGGACCATGAATCTAATATTACATTATAAAAAATTTCCTACCGTACTTGAAGGATACAGTGATGCTGATTGGAATACCTTATCAGATGACTCCAAAGCAACCAGTGGCTATATTTTTAATATACCCGACAGAGCTGTATCTTGGAAATCGAAGAAATAGACGATACTGACTCAGTCCACTATGGAGTCTGAAATGATAGCACTAGCTACTGCTAGTGAAGAAGCGAGTTGGTTGAGATGCTTGCTAGCTGAGATCCTTTTATGGGAAAAACCTATGTCAAATGTGTTGATCCACTGTGATAGTACCGCAACTATTGCAAAAATTGAGAATCGTTATGACAACGGTAAGAGACGACAAATACGTCGTAAGCACAGTACAGTTAGAGAATTACTTACTAAAGGAGCTGTAATAGTGGATCATGTATGCACTGATGATAATTTAGCAGATCCTTTGACGAAAGGATTGGCTAGAAAGAAAGTCATAAATACATCCAAAAGGATGAGACTATTGCCTATAGATAGATGAGTCACTCATGATGGGAACCCGACCTAAAAGACTGGAGATCCTAAGAATTAGGTTCAATGAGTAATAACAAGTCATAGTGATATGAGATGAACATGTTATTATATTTAACAGAAGCATGGTTCCTGAAGCGATGGAAGGTTGAGATAATAGAAACTCTTAATGAGATCTATACTCTATGTGGAGGGAGTACCTAGCTACAGGAGTACTCTTGAAAGACTTACCTATGTGAATGTGGAAATGAGGCCGTTTCCTATGGAATTTCGAGGCAAAAATTCCTAGAGCGTTCGCTATACTGGGATAGACGTGTAGGGCCATAAATGCACGGGCTTTTTAAAATACACCCAATGAAAAGGTTGTGTGTGGGTTTGATGTCCGAGATAGAGTTCAAGACTACGAGTCACTCTTGTTAAATCAAAATCTTACTTGCTATGCAAAGGTTCAAGTCATAGACACCTTTGCTTATGCACAATCTTATAGAAGCATTTGACGCTATTTTAGAAACATTTTTTAATTCAAGTGGGGGATTGTTGGAACATAATGTGTGAATTTAAAAATTGTTGAAGTCCCACATTGGAAAACTCTCATTTTGAATAGTTTTAATCACTATATAAATATTCTCAAAATTTTGTTGAAGTCCTACATTGGTTAGAAAACATATGTGGGTTTGCTTCCATCACTATATAAAGAGTGTCAGTTTATTGTGAAAAGCACACCAAAGTTGGATGCATTTCCCAACTTTTTCTTTTTTCCCTCTTATATTGTGCTCGATTGTTACCGAGCCACTTCTCCCCTTTCTTTCTGTCCTTTCGATATTTTAAAGCGGTTGTTGTACCGTAGTCCTTTCGATATTTTAAAGCAGTTGTTATACCGTAATCCCTTCGATATTTTATAGCAGTATTGTATCGTATCCCTCCGATATCTTAGAGCGGTTGTTATGCCGTAATTCTATCGAGTTTTGAGTGGTTCTAATACCACTATCCTTTTAGAGTGGTTTTATACCGTAGCTTCGTCGATTTTTGAGTTGTCATAATACAACTATCCTTTTAAAGTGGTTTTTATGCCGCAATCTTTTAGAGTGGTTTTTATGCTGTAGTCTTTTAGAGTGGTTTTTATGCCGCAAACCTTTAAAGTGTAGTCATTTTGATTTATGAGTGGTCATAGTACCATATTACGAGGCTTTAACCGCCTTATTGAGAGTGACTTTAACCGAGTGACTTTAACCGTCATATTGAGAGTGACTTTAATAGACATATTGAGGGTGTAATTCTAGAACGATTTTTTACGGTGCAGTGGAACTCCGATACAGTGAATATGGACTATTTTATCCTGGGAATGTCGTGGTTGATAGTCTACCTTGCACAATTTGGACAGTGCCGCGAAACGTCTTAAAGAGAGCGATCTAGTCCGCGACTCAACCCTGTAATATCTTCAGTGACACAAATTGTGATCTTTAAACAGTTTTTTCAAACTCAAAAACAACATTTATCTCTGAACAAACTCAACAAGAGAAAGAAAAAAACGTCTATAATCTCTATAAATATCATCAAATTATGTGGCATCATAGTTATTACTGAGGAAGTGATCAACAACTAATTTCAAAAGCCATAAACAACCCAAAGCGTCACCCACTTTGACATTACAAATGCGAGAGAAACAATCTACAAAACTTCACTTTAATTTTCACTGGGCATTGGATCCAATTCAATTTAATTTTCACTGGGCATTGGATCCAATTCAATTTAATTTTCATTTTAACTTCACTTTGAAATAAAATAAAATAGTAGATGAATTGGATCCAATTCATCAATGGGCACTGAGAAACAATTAAATCATTGGGCCGTTTACGAACATAAATCACACATTCATGTCTAGAAGCACTTTTTCTTAGTTTTATTTAAAGGCATATATTACGGTTGACCACTTTGATACATAGTCAATTGTGGATCCGTGTTTAAACGTCATTCAAAACTCTAACGAATATTAACAACACTTCATGGAAGTATTAGTTAATGATCTTTTTGATTTATACAACTGAGACATTAACTCAATCGATATCAATTTGATAAAAATAAATGAAAGTAAATATATCTCTTATAACTCTAGTCGTTGAACTAACACTAATCAAGTTACTGTATCAACTAATGAAAGTGATCAATGTAGAGTTACCTTATTTAAATTGATTTTTTATTCCATCTTAGATCTTGATATAGATAGGGACAATAATAAAATGCGAGGAAAAGTTACAAATATTAACAATTCTTATATTTGTTTCTAGAAAAAACTTGGAAAGAATTTAATCTACATCTTCAATGCACATACTCCTAAAACCCAAATTCATCACCAAAATATTTTCAAACTCGTAAGGCTTGAGATTGGCTCATTTAAATGATCAAGTACAATTTCAAACTTAAATTTATATTTAATGAAACAAACAAATATGATCGAAGATTTAACAAATCAAACTCAAAAAGCGTATAAATAAAATAGCTCAGTTATGTGAATAAAGTTCAAAATAATTTAATTAATTCAATTCATTATACAAATTTTGAGCAAGAAAAACAGACTTGAGAAATACAAATATATATAGAAATGACAAATGGATTCAACTTTAAAAAAAAAATAACGGATTACCTTTTTAAGAATTGTTGAGAAACATAACTACACATTAGTTACAGTAGAAAGTAAGCATGATTAATTTTAAATTGTCAAATTGGCGTAGCATATATAGAACAAAACTAAATATACCTATAATATATCTACGAATTTGATCAAAGTTTCAACTTAAGCCAAGAAACATCAAATGTATAAAGTTTGATTTGATTCTAAAGGATGATAATATTAAGTCAACTCAATTAGCTTTTTGTTCTTCATTATGAGTTACTTAATTAGTTAATGCATTAGGCTCATGACTTGGTCAATATATTAGTATGCATTATGTTAGGACAGTTAAGTTAGTTAGGCTGAGTTAGTTTGATAACTAATGCAGTCCATAGACTTTTATACATTGATCTTCTCACATTGTAAATGTAATTCAATTTATTCTTTTAATAAATCACAATTAGGTATATCAGAAAATATTGTTTTCTCTATATAGTATTGGAGTTTATCGATTGGACTATCCACCATTTATATACACGCATCAAGCCCAATAGTGATAGGCGGTGTATTGGAAAAACCAAAGTCCTACATTTGAAATGAATAGAGCTCTAAAAGACTTTATAAAGAGTGACACTCCCACTTAATAAGTCGATTTTGTGAGGATGAGTTAGGCCCAATATAAAACCTAAGATGGTATCAAGAGCTTAGATCAATCCTTGTTCTTTTTTTTTTTTCATGGCTTCATCATCTTCCTCGCAAGCACCACCTTATCCCACCCAGTCTCGATCAAATTAGACGACGACAATTTCCTAACTTGGAAGCAACATGCCATTGGAGCCCTCAAAGGTGTCAAACTCCATAAATACATTGAAGAATAAACTCAAGGTGGCAAGCTCAAACAATATCTCAATGATGAAGATCCTTGATGGACTTCTTGAGGAATATGATTGCATAGTTGCATCAATACAAAATTTTCTAAGGATAACATTGCTTTCTTTGAATTTCATGCTAACCGTTGCTATGTCAAATCTTAGGTCAACAATGACAATCTTCTTGTTAGAAAGATTAGAAATGGACTATATGCTTTTGATTTCATTAAGCTGCCCAATTCATGTGCTAATTCTGCCTCTACTTGTTGCCAGTCTCAGTTGAATAAATATGTGTTAGTGTTGTTGAACCTGTTTTTCATAAGATAGACTCTAGTACTTGAAATGCAAGACTTGGCCATGCCTCAAATAGGATTGTGTCTACTGCTTTATCCAATTGTAATATTTCTCATCATATGAATTTTTTTTTTTTTTTTGTAAAGCATGTTGTTTGGATAAATCTCACAAGCTTCCATTTTATGATTATTTGACCACTTATGATGTTCCACTTTAGCTTATTTATTTTGATATTTGGGGTCCAACCCCTATTGCTTCAACTAATGGTAGTAAATATTATTGCATTTTATTGATATCTTTTCAATGTTTACTTGGATATACTACTTACAAAACAAATCTCAAGCTTTGTCATGTTATGTTCACTTTATGAAAATGATAAAAACCAACTTGATCTTAAAATCAAGTCTATTCAAACTGATGGAGGTAAGGAATATGTGGTTTTCTCCAAATTCCTTATTGATTATGGCATAACTCATAGGGTAAGTAACCCTCACAGTCATGAGTAAAATGGTTCAGATGAACACAAGCATTGTCATATCATTGAAGTTGGTCTTACCATGTTGGCAAATGCTTCCAGGCCTCGTATCTATTGGGATGAAGTCTTCAAAACTGCAGTCTACATCATAAACAGGTTGTCAACTCCTATTCTCAATAATCTTTCTCCATTACAGGTTTTATTTAATCAAATGCCTAACATCATGTTCTTAAAACTTTTGGATGTGCATGCTACCCCTATTTGAGACCTTATAATAAACACAAATTTTCTTTTAAGTCTGAACAATGGGTTTTCTTGGGGTATAGTCCAAATCATAATGGATACATTTGTTTGTCACCTAATGGCATAACTTATATTTCTAGACATGTTACATTTGATGAAAACTTGTTTCCATTTCAACTGCAATCAAATATGCATAATCAAGACATTGACTCCTCTTTCCATTCACATTCATTTCATGATCATATCCCAACCATAACTAATATCTCATGTCAAAATAAATTTGCTCCTATTATTGCTAATGACCATATTTCATTGATGCATGATACTCCAATTGACTCTGAGATCCAAGGTTCATCATCTCATCCTAACACATTCAATCCTCCTACTCCTATACAACCACAAGCTTCTATCCGATCAGTACCAGCAGTTGATTTCCACTCACTTATACCACCAGCTCTTATTATTAGCTTATTCCTGCTCCAACAGTCTCTATCAGGCCTCACATTGTTAACAACCATGATATAGAAATTAGAGAAAAACATGGAATCTTCAAACCAAAAACATACTTAGCTGCTACAACCAGCTCTCAGCCCACTGTGCACCAATCGCCCAACTATGTCAAGTCTACTACAACCAGCTCTCAACACCTTGAGCCAAAATCAATCAAATCAGCTCTCAATTCCCCTCATTGGAAAAATGTTATGGAACAAGAGTATGTTACTCTTATGCACAATAACACTTGGACCCTTGTGCCTCCTCCTGCTAACTGCAATGTTGTAGGTTGTAAGTGGGTCTTTCGAACCAAATATCATCCTGATGCACCATATATAAACATAAGGCTTACTTGGTTGAAAAGGGGTTCCACCAACAAGAAGGCGTGGACTTTTCTAAAACCTTCAGCTCCGTTTTCAAACTTACAACAATTAGAATGGTTCTCACAATTGCTCTCTCTCAAAATTGGTCAATCAAATAGATTGACATCAACAGTGTTTTTCTTAATGGTGACTTATCTGAATCCATCTATATATCTCAGCCCACAGGCTTCATTCAAGGCACAACAAACTCACTTGTATGCAAACTCAACAAGTCCCTTTATGGACTTATACAGGCACCAAGGGCATGGTTTCAAAAACTTCACTCCAGTCTCACTGCATCTGGTTTCAACTCAACTAAGAAGGACATATCTCTATTCACCAAGGCCATTACAAGCTACACTCATCTCATCTTAGTTTATGTAGATCATGTTATTATCACAGGAAATTCTCTTCAACCTATCAACAATTTCATCAGCTCCCTCAATGCTCATTTTCCATTAAAAGATTTAGGTGATTGTCATTACTTTCTTGGAATACAAGTTAAAACTATTTCTCCTACTAGCATTAATCTCACTTAGACCAAATACATCAATTATCTTCTTCAAAAAGCTCATATGCTTACTACCAATCCAATGCCTACTCCTATGGTGCCAACTATCAAACTATTCTCTCATGACCAACCTGAAACTGATGATCCCTCACTGTGCGGCCTGATCTTGCATATGCGGTAAATAAGGTTTGCTAGTTCATGCACTCTCCAAAAGAAACACATTGGAAGGTTGTTAAATGCATTATGTGATGCTAACTAGGGGTCTGATCCTGATGATAGGCATTCCACAACTGGTTATTGCGTTTACATAGGAAATAATCTTGTCTAATCGTCATCAAAGAAACAATGTGTAGTCTCTACATCCAGCACTGAAACTGAGCATAGAAGCTTGTCCGCTATTCCCCTCTGAAATTTATTGCTTAAACCTCTTCTACATGAGCTCGATATTTTTCCTACTACTCCATCAAAAATTTACCACGACAACCCAAGTGTTGTGCTATTTGCTTCAAATCCAATTCTTCATTCTCGTTCCAAACATTTTGAACCTGATTACACTTTATCCGTGAAAATATTCAAGCCAAGGAAATTTTGGTCCAACACATTCCTTCCTCTGAGAAAACTACAGACATTCTTACTAAGCCTACTTCAACAACTATTTTTCCTAAATGCCGATTCAAACTCAGTTCTCTCATTCACCCTTGAGTTTGTAAGAGGGTGTAAAGGATGATAATATTAAGTCCACTCAATTGGCTCTTTGTTCTTCATTATGAATTAGTTAATTAGTTAATGTATTAGGCTTGTGGCATGGTCAATATATTAGTATACATTCTGTTATGACGGTTAAGTTAGTTTGATAATCCTCACATTGTAAATGTAATTCAATTAGTTAATGTATTGGGCTTGTGGCTAACTCATTCCATAAGCTTATATATGATAATCCTCACATTGTAAATGTAATTCAATTCATTCTTTTAATAATTCACAATGAGGTAAATCAGATAATATTGTTTTCTCTTTAGATGCATTGTACCACTAAGATTCTGAAATATGAAGCATATCAAAACATTGGAGCGAGGATGTTCTCGGTTTTAACAAAGATTGTGCATAGTCAGGCTCCTGAAAAAATAAAGAAAAAATAAACAGATACAGCAATAAATACTAAATAGATATATATGATTAATTTCCCAACATAGAAAGGATCTACCATTCACACCCAATAAGTTGCAACTGTGAAATAACAAAAGAACAATACAAGCACCGATGAAAGTCATTCACAAAATTAACTTCCTCGGTCAAATGCACTTTCTAGAGTTTCCTCTAAGAGCCACAGCAAGCAGATGTTTGTCCGGCTTGAGCAGACCCAACTCCCTGGTCTGGTTGGTTAATCTTGAGTGACTGGGGCTGCAAAGAACCATATAAAAACTTAATGCGGGGACGATGAGGCATTTAAACCTGGTAAGGATTTTCTTATTCAACCAAACATGTACCCCAATAATAGTAGTCCAAAATGAAAACCAACTATTTCAAGGAAGAGTCTTGCATTAACTTCAAATAGTTTGGGAATAAAAAAAATGAAGCAAATATAAACTGTTGCAACTTGCAAGATAATCAATTAAGGTTAAAATAAAAACCTCAGCCTTTGAGTCACTTTCTGCAAGTCTTTGTTTGATGTCCCGAGCTATTGAAAAGAAAACCTCATCCACATTCATATTAGTTTTTGCACTCTGTAGAAGAATAATCTCAGCATTAAAATAGCAGTGATTTCAGAATGCTTTTCCAACAACAGTAATAAGTGCCGCTTACAGTTTCAAAAAACTTGATGCCATATTCATCTGCCAGAGCTTGACCCTTTGAGGTTGGAACAGCCTAAGGAGAATAATTTCCAGCATCAAGTGTAACATAGTAATCATAGACGACACGTGTACATGCATAACCAAAAGGATGGACAAAGAGTGAGTGTGTGGGGCAAACCCTTTTGCTTTCGTCCATGTCAGCCTTGTTCCCCACTAATATCTTGTTGACATTATCGGAAGCATGTTGCTCAATGTTGCGAATCCAATTCTTGATGTCTGGTGGACACGAGATAAAACAAACAAGTATAGTAGATTAGTAGTCAGTTGCATCTAATACACATGTAAGCACTGGAATCTCCCAAAAATACAAAGTTGAAGAGTAGAGTTTACCAACAAAATACTTGTCCCACTGATGCATATGATATAAGGGAGCACACATTGAAGGAGATTAAAACTGTGGGGGAAATAATAAAAGAGGCCTAGCACGAAAATAAAAACTGAAGGAGGAAGGAGAACTTACTGTTAAACGACGACTCATCAGTGACATCATACACAAGCAAAATGCCCATGGCTCCACGGTAATAAGCTGCAAAGGAAAGATTAAAGACATGTTACAGAAGCTTTGAATTTTGTATTTCAAATAGTGGTGGTTGTCAATAGATACCACAATATGTAATGATTGACTTACAGAGCAACATCCTACAATACATAACTACAGAAGAAAATATAGAGCAGAACCTATGAAGTCAAGAGACTCCAAAATTGCTCAAGTATTGGTGTCATAGTCGTATCTGATTCCAATAATCATACAAATAACAATAATCCTAGACCAGTATCCAAGAAATATCCTCAACATTTTTTAAATTTAAAAAAAAAAAATATTCACCAATACATTTGGGATACCTCTTCAACACTTTGTGATACAGCTCCATCAAGTTGTGAGCATAATTGGAGTACATATTCCTTTATTCATTTTGAGGATATAAAAAGAGAGAAAGAGCAAGAGATATGCTTGTAGGATATTAGTGGTGATGTACATGATTCATTTAATGAAGATTTTGACTTCTTGAAATGGCAAAGATATCTTGGTAAATTAAATTTAGAAAGCTATGCTTTTTTTTATGATGAGAAAGAGAAGATGTAATTAGTAATAGTATTAGATAGTAAACAGTAAGCACATGAATAGAATCTAGACTTTTATTTTAAATAGGACTAGCAGTATTTTGTGACATTTTGACAATGGCTACGGAAAAAAGAATATATTTGCGACATGTTACAAGGAAAAGAATACATTTTTTAAATGGGTAAGCGAAAGATATATTTTGATGCTTTTTGGAACAATCACAGGTATCTTTATGTAAGTTGTGACCATCATTAGCAAATAAATTTAGTTATATGTTAATAAAATATACCAGTGTCTCTTTACAAATATTATGCACTTCTTATGTAAAATAATAAAATATGTATATTTTTTTATAAATTTGTGTAAATGAATCTGAATCTAGTTTATTCAGTTTTCAAGAATTTCACATTTCCGGGTCATATCATGCTCATGTTGTATCAAGTATCCGGGCTTCATAGAGTAGAACTAAACCCCAATCACATGAAGGTCATAATCAGTGGGCACAGCACTGAAGATCCAACTACATCGCAGGTCTGATAATATCAAGAATTTTCAGATAAAGTCTAAACCAATCTAATGAAGAGATCCAGCCGGCAGCCCATACATCTAGTAACAAATCACATCATCATACAAAACTAATAAGGCATAAAATCCACAGAAAAAACAGATGGGGTCAAAAGAATTAGCCAATGTGCAAGAACAGAAGGATCAATAAATGAGTTGTAAATCATTAACATCATGACAAGCACACATTGCATAAGAAGTGTTCAAAAGTTGGATGTAAAGAACCAAAATTGAGCTCTCACAAATTATTCCGGTTATATTGGGAGGGAATGGTAACAATAAAAGAAATTGAATCTTGAAAACTAACCAGTTGTAATAGTTCGAAACCGCTCTTGACCGGCTGTATCCCATATTTGCAATTTGATTCGCTTTCCATCAAGCTCTATGGTCCTTATTTTGAAATCAATGCTGAAGAAAAATAAACCATTCTAGTAAGTACAGGACCATCTCCTCACAAAAGAGACAAAAAAGAACCTACCCGATGGTTGTGATAAAACTAGTTGTGAATGATCCATCTGAGAAACGCAATAGAAGGCAACTTTTACCCACACCTGCCAATGTTAGAAAAATTAATGTAATAAAAAGGAAACCCAACAACATATATTCCTTACATTAATAAAACAAAAAAAAGTCAAGAAGAGAACAGATAAAGTCTCCACTCCTTGACCCTTCCGATTAATAAATTATAAAATTAATTTCAAATTCGGGGTAAGTTGGATGTTCAAATTATAAAGTTACATAAACAATAAACATATGCCATAAACTAAACCAAAGAATTGTTATTTCAGTACTAGAACTAGGTTTTTATTTACTTGGTCTAACTCATCTTTACTATCTTTTTTCAATCTGAGACTTGTATTTTTCTCAATAATAACAAGAAGTAATAATTAGTTGTAACCCATTTTACTTTTCATGACAAAAACTAAAGTGCCACATCCATTTATTATTACAGTAAACTTGTATACATTTTTAGCCTGAAAAATATCGCATGGGTATACTACTAATGATCCATTTACCGCTTAAAAATCATAAAACCTAGTAAGCTTGAAGCAGTAAAATAAAATACAGATCTGATAAGCCTAACCCAACTCATCTAAACTTTATTTAATAAAAAATAAATAAATAAATAAATAAAACACAGATCATGTGAACTTCAGACCTAGTCCTAAACAAATATTTAGCAGAATAAAACAAAGATTGAGAGAGTTGCATGATAAGCTAAGAAATCAGAAAACGCATGAAATGAAGCAAATAATAGGAAAAAGTACCGCTATCACCGATAAGGAGAAGCTTAATGAGATAATCGTAATCGGAACGAGCTCTTGCAGGTGGAGCAGCCATCGAGATCAACGTGGGAATGAAAAGATCTAATAAACTGATCCACGATGCTCGATGTTGTTGAAGGGGGTCTCTAATTAATTCACACAAAGTTTAACAAAAATACAATTATGCGATTTTTGAGAGTGTCACAAGCAGAGGAGCCCTAGCGATGTTCCAGATGTGCGGCAGAACAGACCTTTAATTTTTAGGGGCGCAAAATCTTTTTTTTACTAGTATTGATGTATATATTTACGAGACTTATTTTATGAATTAATTTAATTATCTCTTATAAGTAAAAACAAATAGAACATTTTAATCATCTTATCAAAGAAGACAGATTCAGGAATTTGGACTTCTGGATACTATAAAAATTATAGAAAAATACATCAATAAGTAAGTCATTTCATAACATCATTGTTATTAAACAAAATATTGGATTACAAAAACAATTAGACATACATCCGTGTATGCACCGGTAATTGATAGAAAATAGATATATAATGTTATTTGTTTGAAAAAAATAAAATAAAAAACAAATAATTTTGTACTAAAAAAAAAAACAACCGATAAATAAAATAAATACAAATTTTATATAAAAGAAAATCTATTTTATACTACATTTGAGATAAGATTTGCATCTTAGCCTTGTTTATCAAATTATCAATTTCTTCAAACTTTACTTTAATATCACTCTTGGAATCACAATGTATAATTGTTCACGAGAGAATAAAGATTGTGGTATATAAACTCATATATGAGCAAAAGATCAATTAATGAAGACTACCACAATTTAAAACAAAATTCAATCAGAATCCATACATGACTCTAACAAAATTCAAGTTCACTTATTTGCGAAACAATAATAATTCCTACATGAACTAATATTAGAGTAAGTTTGTGTATATATGGTTCTAATTGCATTACATATATCTCTTTAATCAAACAAATTTGGATTCAAATGGTATAGATATCCAAATTATATCAGAAACTTATGTTACAATGATAATGCATTACAACATATTTTGAGCACGTTAATACAAAAAGACTTACTTTATGGCCAATGTAAACATCTGCTAAGTAGTTTAATAATACTTTATCTTCGATCCACCATACACATGTTAGGCTTATCTTCTAAGGGTTATCATGTGTTCATTTGTGACCAATGTAAGCATTTCATAAGTAGCTTAATCATACTTTATCCCTAAGCATTTCATAATGATTGACTTAAGCCCATAAATAATAAATTTTCAAAGCATAGCAAGTCATGATTAGTCGTGTGTTTAGCAAAAGGATCACTCTTGTATTGAGTGGTTTATCACTTATAACTGTTTGATGTGGAAAGTATTGAATGCTAAAAGCACACCATATATACTCTGATAATATCGATGTAAGACACAATAGTATAAGCATTGCTATTATCATGCTTAGCATGCGTGTGTTGCTTTTGTCAGTTGTCAACTCGGCTAGTTTGTTGTATAGGCAAGTTGTTAATATAATGTGCTAACTAAAATGAATTAATTTGTAGGATATGTACGAGGCTTGATTGTAGTATAGAGTAAGGCATGTGATTAATTCTTCTCTTTTGTATTGGTTTTGGCACCATAATCCCAAGTTGTGATTAACTACACTTTTCAATCATATATGAGATTAGCAAGTATTCATGGATTGGGCCAAGTTGCTAGCTAGTACAAATGATAGTAATATAGCTTGGACAACATGATATATAGATTGACTAGTATTTGATCTCTAATCTGATCTCTAATCTAGCATAGCTTGCATAATCAACTTGATAATGATTATATATCTAGTGTCCAATATAATTTTAGGCTAATATCTTTTATAAACATATATAAGTTATGCTTGCATAACCTTTTAACCCAACTTGCACATGTTTTCCTAAAACATAATTACCATATATGCCAATGTAGTTTATTAATGATACTTATAATGAATATGCAAGCTTGCATTATCTTTTAATCAACCATCTAGAATAAGTTGTCATATATAATATGTTGCTTATTAATGGGATTGTCTAATAACTTGTAATGACATCAAGTACAGATTGACTTGAGCCCATAAATAACATGACTATCAAGCAACACAAGCAGTGAAACTAGTCCATGCGCGTAGATAGCTTTGATAATGGGATTATTTACACACTCCAAATCAAAACTGAGTTAGTAAAAATTTCATACATGTGTTGCATTGCATTGTCTAAGTTTTATAAGTAAGTTGTTGAGAAAAAATCTCTTTTAATGATAACAAAATTATCTTAAGATTATGATTACACTAATGCGTGCATTTAAGTATTGTACTAAGAAAGGAACAAGATCCAAAGATCGCAACCTCCTGTCTAGAAGAATGAATGAATGCATGCAGGAAGCAAAGCCGTAAATTCCAGAAGCAGAAAACCTAAAAGTTGAAGACACCAGATAATGCATCCAGAAGGTACCAGAGGATGCATCCTGAAATTACTAGAGGATATCTTTGCTGGCTCATATTAGAAGGAAGCAAAGTCAAAAGGAAACATGGACCAGACCAGAAGGAAGCCTGCCAGAGGGAGACTTGATCCAGACCAGAAGGAATCATAAGTCAGACTTAGTCCAGAAGTTATTCTGACCAGAAGATGGCCTGGCAGTGAACTGATAAACAGCCCAGACTTGATCCAGACTTAATCAGAGGATAAGTTAATGGGTCCAGAACAAAAGAATCAATCCAGATTTGACCCAGACCAGAAGATAGCAGGGTTCAGGGTATGAAACTAAGTCCAGACCAGAAGAAATGATGTCCAAATATGATCCAGACCTGATCCAAATCAGAAGGTAAAATGTCCAGACTGAAATATCATTTGTCCAGATTTAATTTCAGTTCAATCCAAACCCAGTTCAGATAAATGGTTCAGATTTAAGAATATGGCCCAGTGTTGGCCGAGATCAGAAGATCAGACCATGGCTCAGTGTTGGCCGAAATCAGAAGGTCAGAATGTATGGTCCAGCATTGGTCGAGATCAGAGGATCACAACAGACCAGTTTGCTAGTCCAGGTTGGCCGACATCAGAAGATATACATTAGAAGATGAACATCAGAAGATATACATCAGAAGATATATATCAGAAGATGAACAACAAAGGATAAGAAATAAACATCAGAAGATGAGCACCAAAAGGTAAACATCAGAAGATGAACAACAGAAGGTAATCATCAGAAGATGAACAACAGAATGTAAACATCTGAAGATGAAACAACAGAAGGTAAATATCAGAAGATGAATACCATAAAAAGATTACCATAGGATGAACTCTAGCTAATTCTTCTTCCTCCTACAAAACAACTAACAGTTCCAAAGTATCAAAAGCTGCATCATTCGCGAACAGAGAAGGGTCATGTATTGGAACCAGAAAAGAGCAGTTGTTAAAAACGTATGGAATGATCCAACCTCCTGGAAAGCTAAGTAAAGAAGTAACCTCCCAAGTGCCAGGCTGTAAAAGGACAGAATGGCAAGGCTGTAAATTCAAAACAAAACTGAGGATCATTACAACTTGGGAAAACGGTCATAAAAGAAAATTTTCTTGAAGAGAAAGTTTCCTTCTCTCTATAAAAGGAAGGCTGCTCTTCTTCAGCAAAAAACACAACTACACGAGCAAAACAGAAAAATATCAAGAGGCTATCAAGAGCATTATCAATCTCCTTTCAAGCTTTCTATAATCTTACACTAGATATTTGTTTCATCTTTGTAGAAAGTAATTCCTATTAAACTACTTCATATCATCTTTAGAACTTCAAGTGAGTAACACTTGAGAGAAATCAGAAGGAAAGAATTGTAAGCTTAGTGAAGCTATAGAATACACGATTTGAAATCAACCTCAATGAGATGCTGATAGCTTTTGATACTTAGTAAAAACTCACAAATGTGTGAGGACTGGACGTAGCCTTCATTGGGTGAACCAGTATAAAAATTCGTGTGTCAGTATTCTCTCTCTACTTTTCAACATCTGATAATCATCCTCTGAAAGAGGACATTAGTTTAAAACTAAAACAGAATTTTTAAAACCTCAAATATCTCTATTCAACCCCCTTCTAGTGATATTCTAGCCACTTCAATTGGCATCAGAGCAAGGTTCTCTAAAAAACTACACCTAACAGTGTAAGAGAAAAAGATCCAAAAAGAAAAAATGTCAAAAGCTAAGTATATCCCAGAAGGAGGATCATCCAACAGACTTCCCTACTTCGATGGAACTGACTACTACCACTGGAAAGGCAAGATGAGATTGTTTCTCATATCTCAAGATAACAACATGTGGCCAGTGGTAGAAAAAGGAAATCATGTCATCAGAATCAACAGTGCAGATCCAACTTCTGACGAAAAACCTCAAACACAATGGACAGCTGAAGAAAATGCCAAGGTACTTCTAAACTCTAAAGCTCATTTATTTCTAACGTGTGCTTTGAGCAGGGAAGAGTATGATAGAGTTGAAGAATGCCAAAGTGCTAAGGAACTATGGGACACCTTGAAGATCCATCATGAAGGTTCAAGTCACATTAAAGAGGCCATAATTGACATGGGAGTAAGAGAGTTCGAGTTGTTTGAAATAAAGGAAGAAGAAACAATTGATGAAATGGTCTCAAGACTGACAATCATCCTAAACAACTTAAGGTCTCTGGGAAAAGAATACTCCGTCCAAGAGAGAATAAGGAAGATATTAAGAAGTTTACCAAAGGAATGGAGACCCATGGTAACTGTCATCACAGAAGCACAAAATTTAGCCACCATGAGGTTAGAAGATCTGGTTGGAACTCTTAGAGCTCATGAACCTCTATTGCTTGCTGATAAACCAAGCAAAAAGGGAAAAATGATTGCATTGAAATCCAGTCAAACTGAAAGTCCATCCTCCAAAAACTCTGAAAATATCACAAAAAAGGATAACTCAGAATATCCTCTTTCTGAAGAGGAGGATGAACTAGCTCTAATTTCCAGAAGAATCCAAAGAATAATCAACAGGAGAGGACAAGACAAAAGATCATCTCAAAAAGAAAAGATTGACAAAAGCCAGATAACTTGTTATGGATGCAATAAAATGGGACACTACAAAACTGAGTGTCCTCTAAACAAAAGGAACATAAGAAGATTTCACAACAAGAATAAATCTATGATGGCAACTTGGGATGACAGTGATGAATCATCCTCCAAGCAAGAAAAGGAAGAAGCCAACCTTTTTCTCATGGCAAACTCAAAAACAGATGAGGTAAGCACCACTGAGTTATGTCCTTCTTGTGAAAAGTTAGAAATAGAATTTGACAATCTCTTGAATCACTACAAGAAAAAGTGTTATTACCTACGGCAGATTTTAGCTTTACCCACGACAAGTCCGTAGGTAACCTAAAATTACCCACATATTACCCACAGACACGGGTCCGTAGCTATTTCGCTTGTAGGTAAATATTTACCTACGGACAATCAGTAGGATATGGGTACCTAAGGAATGTCCGTGGGTAATTTACCCAGAGATTTTCTGTGGGTAAATTACCCACAGATTTTCCGTGGGTAATATGAGTAACTGATTTTCTGTAGATAAAATTACCCACAGATTTTCCGTAGGTAAATTATTATTTACTCATAGAATGTTCGTGGGTAATGAAAATATGATTTACATTCTATTTTGTATCCTACTGATTACTGTATTTTTTTTAAATGTATTTTTAAAATAAATTGTAAGCATATTAAAACATCATTGTCAAAACAAAGTGAAGTTTTATATAAATAGTGTTTTCAAAATACACATCGTGACTACCACAAGTCTCAAAATAAGCATACTGTCACTGCCATAAGTGTAAAAATACAAATAACGACACTGTCGTAAGAATATATATCGATAATGCCAACAAGTCTAAGCAAAATATGTAGTCATAACTACTAAATAAAACTGACACTGAAATCAGTATTACTACTCGACGTCATCATCCTCTTCATAATCTGGATGACGACGACGACGGGAGGACTCGACCTGTATGGAAGCAACACTTTTTGCCAATGTTGCTAGCTGCATCTGGAACTCTGTAGTGCGCTGCTCTGTTTGTTGAATCTCCTCTTGTCGACGTTTCTCTGCTTTCCTTAGCTCCTCTTGTCGACGTTGCTCTGCTTTCCTTAGCTCCTCTCGTGCCTCTTGTTCTGCTGCTTTTGCTCGCTCCTCAAATGCTGCTATCTGTGCAGCTATCTCGTTAGAGTGCTGAGACAAGACATTGGTGCAACCTCTAGATGGACGAGAATCTGAGACCAGACTTGCGACACCTGGAATATAAAGGGAGGATCTATCTCCAGCACCATAAATACGCCCTTTATTCTTCCCCCCAACAGATTGGACCCACATGTCTAAGCGAGCTTCTAAATTAACCACTTGGCTACAACTACTAGATGTTTCCCCACCTTTAGTGTGAAGCTGCAACTTACCTTGAAATGTTTCCTGCTCAAATAGAAAATAATGTAACATAATCAAATTACTTTTACAAGAAATACAAATGAAATAACAAATGATTTAATATTTCTTACATATGTTTTTTTTTATCTTTCATCAACCCAAGAGTTGTCCTTCTTCTTAGTGTGAGATTTTAAAAAGACCTCATCCAATGTGGGGTCTCTACCTAACTCTTCAGCCTTACAAAAAATAAAAAACAGCAACAATGAAGACATTATAACTTCTTCTTTGTAAATATTAGGCATGTCCTTGAGCCAAACATTAAATGATTATACAGTGAAGACTTTGACATTGAAAACGTACCATCTGATTGGTATGTTCAGCAACAGATATAGATCCACCAGTATGGATAGCTCCTCCTTTAGAAGAATCACGTTTTTTACTTATTCTAAAGGGATGATTAGGAGGTAAGAAACGACGGTGACAATCGAACCATGAATTTTTGCCACCATATTTCAAGGTAAAAGCCTTATTTCCGTCCATACACACCGGACATGTCAACTTACCTTGAGTACTCCATCCAGATAACATGCCATAAGCAGGAAAATCGTTAATTGTCCACATTAAGGCTGCCCTCATTACAAAGTTTTGTTTCATGGAAATATCATAAGTCAAAGCTCCTTCACTCCACAACTGTTGAAGCTCGTCTATTAACGGTTGTAAATACACATCAATGTTTGCTTTTGGGTTAGATGGTCCAGGTATGAGACAAGTCAAAAACATGAATGGTTTAGTCATGCACATTTCAGGCGGGAGATTATACGGGGTCACAACAACATGCCAACAAGAATATGGGGATGAAGATGCTTGAATGTATGGTGTGAAGCCATCAGAACATAAACCAAGTCTTACATTTCTCGGTTCACTTGCAAAGTTTGGATACCTTCCATCAAAATGCTTCCAAGCTTCTCCATCAGACGGATGACGTAAAATGCCTGAACCCGATCTATTATGTTGATGCCATCTCATTTGGGAAGTAGTTTCCATTGATGTATACAATCTTTTTAACCTAAGAGTGATTGGCATATAGAACATCCTCTTAAATGGAATGTCTTTGTGGTTGCCTATCCCAGGCTTACGAGGAACATATCAGGGTTCATGACAAAACCTACACTCTAGATCTGCAATATTATCTTTGTAGTACAACATGCACCCTTTAACACAACAATCAATTTTCTCAGACTTCAAACCTAGCATGGACACCAATTTTTTCGCTTGGTAAAATTTTTTTGGAAGTGAATCCTTAAAAGGACACACACCTACAAGCATGCTTGCAAAGAAATCAAGACATTTCTGCGGGACATTCCAATTTGATTTGCAAGCTAAAAGTTTCACGCATATTGAAAGTTTTGAATTAGAAGCCCCCTCATATAAGGGTTTGTTTGAAGCAGTTAACAAATCATAAAAGTCTTGAGCATCATCATTTGGGGGCTCTTCATTAATCTGTTCCTCGTTGCCCTCATCACTCAAATTTTGGAAGTCATAAGTAGGACCGAATGCATCATCGACCATATGTTGCATTAAGGTAAATGGATCATCGTTATCAATATATCCACTACTACTTGGAACATTTTTTGTGTCAATTTGTGGGGCTTCTTCACCATGCTCAGTCCAATACCAATAATTTGGTTGGAACCCAAACCTATACAAGTGAATTTTGACTTCACTTGCAGATAATACACCGCTACACATGCAATTGTGACAAGGACATCTGATGCCACCATCTTTTACAAACTGATTTCGACTTATTGCCTTCGTTATAAACTCTTCAACACCTTTTGCGAAGGCTGGTTTCAACCCCCCTCGTTGAACATAAAGTCTATCATATACCCAACTACGATCTGGGTGGTAGCCATCCATATTCTGAAGGACAAACAAATAACGGAGGAGCAATGAACTGATTAACAAAATGTAATTTTACATATCAAATAGGATAGCAAAATTCTACTAAATTGAAATTTATACCAATATATAACAAAACAACAGCAATACACAGAAAAATTATTATTTGAAAAAATCTTAAATACTCATAAGAAAAGATGAGTACTTATATCCTTAAAGTAAAATTAATCCCAAATTTAAATAATTATTATCATAGAAAATGGAGCATAGAGCAAATGAATTTGGGCCATATATGATTGAGGCCCAAATAAAAACTAACTATGAAGAAAGTCAGAAAAAACATAGAAGAGGTGCAGAGTTAAGCACGTTTGGTTTGTCTGCTGAGTTTCCAAGTAATCTGCTCAACTCAGCTCAGCTCAATGGGTTTTGGCAGTTACTCATTCTCCTTTTCAGCTCAATGGGTTCTGCTGAGTTTCCTATGTAGTTTGTGTTTTTTCTTGTTACTTAATATGCAATTTCATTTATATTTTGTTTTTCTTGCTAGGAAAAGTATAATTCCATGAATTCTAAGGATGGTAAAGGAGTGCTTAGTATGGTATCATTTCAAGCTCCTAAGATTAGGCTTCTACGTAGTCTTATCATTCAGACAGAAACTATGCAGGTTTCTTTTTTAAACTATAATACTCCAATTTTATCCTTAATTGTTGCATTTCAATTTACTTTCTATAAATATTTTAGTTTCCATTTTATAAAATATTTGTTCATTTTAAATTGCTTAGTAGGAGATGTAAGACTCGTATTGTCAACATCGGTGATAGATAGAAGATGAAATACTAGCGAGAAATAATGCATGAAAACAATGAGTCTGTTTTCATAAATTGTAAAAGAAAATTGTTAGAGAAACATTGAATCTATATTCTGTTATGTGGCAATAAATGATAGAAGGTTTTTTTTTTCTTGTTTGTGTTGTTACATTTCTAGCAGGTTGGTTTATAATATGGTAGATGTTTTTTTCATGGTTTTGCACACCATATGCAGGTTTTGGATTTTGCTGTCTTTCCAAAAGCAGAGTATGATGTCCCAATTTTTTGTGCTAACTTTTTCACATTGGCTAAAACAAACATCGTTGTATTGTAAGTTAGCATCTTTTTCCTTAGTTATGAAAATTCATTTGTATAAAGTGACATTCATCTTTAGTTAGAATATAAATTAGAAAATAGTATTTGTTATACTATAAAGTATCTAACTCTTTGGTTTACTATATTTTTGTTGAACCCTGAATGTTATACCTAATCAACAGGTTGAAGATCACAAATCTTTAATTGCATTGCTTATTTCGTTCTAAGCGTGTAGAGGGCCCTCAAACTATAGTTCAATACCGTTAGAATATTAGAAAATATGTTTATATTGTGTTATAGTATCTTACTATATCTTGGAGGATCAATATGTAATCTTAGAGTATATTAGCTTATCTCCTAAGATAAATTTCCGTAATACTTAGGTATTATTATGATTTGTTAATTAAGTCTCTCATCTATCTAGTTAACTATGCTATGAACTATCTCAGCCTAGCTTGTACCTAAGACTTAGTATATTAGGATCAATATGTAAGACTTAGTGTATTGACTGTACACAGATTTCATGCAGCATTTTCCATGGGGAGGGAAGCTCAGAAGTGAGTCTATAAAGTTTTTTTCACCAATTGTCATTTGGACAAGGTTTACTTCAAGCACACAAAAGTATGATATTTTGTATTCGGCATTCCGAGATTATTACAAGGTATTAATTCCGAGCATCACAGTCGACTCTAATATAATTGCCCTTGTAAATTTGTAATGCTTTTATCTTGATGACCATTAGCCTTTCAGGTATGGTTGGAATTGATAGACACAACAGTAAAAGAGACAGATGAATATCAAATTTTCGACAATCTTGAAGCACAGCATAGATATCTGACATGGAGAGCCGAAAAGGTAGTTTCGATTTATCTCAAACTTTTTGGAAGCAGTGTTGTTATGTTTATTAATTCCTTGGTAAATGTTTTTTTAATTGCTTCCCTTTTATTATTATGTTTATTAATTAAGTCTCTCATCTATCTAGTTAACTATGCTATGATCAATATAGATTGTTTCCTTTGCCTTCATTTTTGGAGACAGTAAGCCGAAATTTCTACTATTCGTGATTAATGATGACATAATTTCAGTAGTAAAATAGTTGTATTACTTTGCCAGTAAACAAACATTATTATAGAAGCAAACACTTATCAAGCAATCTTTGTAATTTTAATGGCATTTTTCCCTATAATTTTAATTTTTGTTTTCAACTGGATTGAAAATGACATTTTTGACATTGGGATAAAAGGGAAATTAACTTGTTTGGTTCTCTGACATTTGATCATCTTGAAATATTTTAGGTCAATGAATATTGTAGCTTTGCTCTCAAACTATTATACAAGACATCTCTGACACAAGTTCTGCTAGCAAGTATTCAAATTTTGCCCACAAGGAATACCAATTGGTCATATACTATTGTATTATGTGTATGTTATCTCCATGCTTGTTGTTGTATTATCATTATTATTATATGTATATGGTAATAAATTCCAATGACTGTAACATATTTGCATTGTTAGATTCAAATTTTGATTTGTCTACAACTGTTTCAGATTAGCTGCAGATAAATAAAATCTTGGAAACTTACTTGGTGTAAGATCAAGAGTATTAATATTAGCCCTAATCATTGTGACACTCTCCCCTTCAATCCCTTCTTCTTATTTATAGACAATTTGCCTTATTTATTTCCTTGAACTATCTCAGCCTAGCTTGTACCTAAGTCTCTTGACCAACAGACATATCAATCATGAAGTACTGGATTTAAGGGAATGTGAATTGAACTTGAGTGCCATTAATTAAATATTTTTTTATTATGATTTGCAAACTCAGAAGAATGCTTACAATCAGAAAGGTGATAACATTCACATTTGTATGGCCAATGCATCTCATTGGTGTTGGATAGCCAGAATCCACCAAATAATACTTTGCAATGGTTAATTTTTATTTATTTATTTACTGGGTGTGAAGGATCTTTGTCAAGCTGATTCTAAATCTCTCTCCATGCAATGGTCCTTGCTTTTGCCAACCAGCGATGCACTACAGCCAAGGTATAGCCAGAGCATTCTTCCTGCTTTTATGAATTTAAACTTGTACTATCATTTTTCTCTCCATTTGAATTTTTTTGACTAAGTTATTGTTTTATTTTCATATTCATAGGATGCGTGACGCCACTTTAATGACTTGCTTGCTATTTGATCCTTGTTTGAAGGTAATGAATTTTGTTGATATTTGTGTAACTGTCTCACTTTTGTTGCACATTTCACCTTGTGTGTTAATGGTTTCCCAACACAATTTTTTATTTTGAAATTTAGTTGTTGCATCTTTAGTATGCATCGGTTTAACTCTAGTATTTTATTTTTCATTTGCTCTGTATTATGTTCTACAAGCTTCTGCTTTTATAACTAACTGAACTACCTAACGTTAGTTACAGTTATTCTCTTACATATGTTGTAGGTCATTCAGTTTCTCCTTTGTCAGGGTTCTAACATGATATGTGAAGTCCTTCTCATTGCCTTATTGAAGCTATATTGAAAAGGGTAAATTTTGCAAATTTTAGAATGCTTATATATGCTATATAACAAGCCTAAATCAGAATAATCAGAATAGAAATGCTTATCTGCTAGGTTTGTGCAGAGTAAATGTGACCTATATATGCTATATAAGTGTTTTAGTAATATGATAAGTGTTTTAGTAATTATGCAGAAAGTTGATATGGCTGCTGCCAAAGGCATTTCCACACCACAATCAGAATAATCAGAATAATAAGATTAATCACAACACAAAAACCCTAAATCAGAACAAAGCTCACAAAGCTTCAAAACCAGAAGATGAAGCAGAAGCTGAACAAAGCAATGTCTTCGTAGATCAAAATAATCATAATAATCACAACACAAAAACCCTAAATCAGAACAAACCTCACAACACAAAGCTCATAGTAGATCATATTCTAACAAATATAAAATCAAAGCAATGGAAACTAACCTAATCGAATGGCGCTGAAGAGAAGGTCGAAAACGGCGCTCTGAAGACGTTGCGAGAACGACACTGAAGGCGAAGGTAAGCTTGAGGTTGAGGTTAGGTAGGTAAGGTTGAGGTACAAAGGCAAGCCCATCTAAGATAGGTTGAGCTTTTCTTTTGCCTGTGCGGAGTCCTTACTGCTTCATTTCTTCGGTCCCGAGCTAATTTAATCAGTTTTTCACATTTTATCATTTTTAAATAAATAAACAATTTTAAAAAAAATTACATATTAAATTTACCCACGAACATTACCCACAGACAATTCTATATGGGTACCTAAGTCTCTTCTAAATTCTAACACAGGTACATCCTCTGATCAACAAAAGAAAGCCCTGGTTCTTGGACAGTGGCTGCTCAAGACATATGACACGAGATAAGCATTGCTTTATCTCTTTGGAATCAAAAGATGGAGGATCAGTTACATTTGGCAACAATGATAAAGCTCAAATCAAAGGAACATGTATTATTGGTAAAAACCATTTTGCCAAAATCGAAAATGTTCAGTATGTTGATGGTTTAAAACATAACTTGCTAAGCATTAGCCAACTTTGTGATAGTGGATTTGAAGTAATTTTTAAACCTACTCTATGCGAGGTCAAGCATTCATCCTCGGGTAGAGTTTTATTCTCAGGTATAAGGAAAAAGAACTTATATGTCTTATATTTAGATGATTTACCTACTGAATCTTGTTTTATGACTATTGAAAAGGATAAATGGATTTGGCACAAACGGGCTGGTCATACTAGCCTGAATACTATGTCTAAATTATCAAAATTAGAATTAGTTAAAGGTCTTCCAAAAATAAATTTTGAAAAAGACAAAGTATGTGAGGCTTGTGCCAAAGGAAAACAAGTTAAAAGTAGCTTTCACTCCAAAAATATTGTTTCAACAAATCAACCTCTTGAACTCCTTCATATTGACCTCTTTGGTTCTATCGAAACTCCAAGTCTTAGTGGAAAAAGATATGGATTTGTTATTGTTGATGACTTTTCACGATTTACTTGGGTCTTGTTTTTAAAACACAAAAATGAAGCCTTTGAGGCTTTTCAATATTTTTGTAAGAAGATACAAAATGAAAAAGGATCAAAGATTATCTCAGTTAGAAGTGATCACGGGGGAGAATTTGAAAATGAGTCTTTCGAAACTTTTTTTGATGAAAATGGTATTTCTCATAATTTTTCTTGTCCAAGAACTCCTCAACAAAATGGAGTTGTTGAAAGGAAAAATAGAACTTTACAAGAAATGGCTAGAAGAGGATGACTTGTGTTTAGAAAACATGGATAAAATTGATGAAGATGAAAATTCATCCTCTAAAATTCACAACCCAAATGAGGAGGACATTTCTGATCCAACCTCTCAGTAGCCTCCAAGAGGATGGAAGACTATAACGTATCATCCTCCAGATCTGATCATAGGTGATATTGCTGATGGAGTTAGGACAAGGCAATCATTGAGAGGAGATTCAATCAACATGGCCATGATATCTCAAGTTGAACCAAAGAACATTGATCAAGCCATAAGTTATCAATCATGGATGAATGCCATGATGGAGGAACTGTCTCAGTTTGAAAGAAATAAAGTGTGGAATCTTGTGCTCCATCCTCTGGAAAAATCCACCATTGGAACCAAATGGATCTTCAGAAACAAACAAAATGAGGATGGAGAAGTCATACGAAATAAAGAAAGATTAGTGGCACAAGGTTACAACCAACAATAAGGAATTGATTATGATGAAACATTTGCACCAGTTGCAAGACTCGAAGCAATCAGAATCCTCTTAGCTTATACCACACATAAAGGAATAAAACTATATCAAATGGATGTCAAAAGTGCCTTCTTGAATGGATTCTTAAATGAAGAAGTGTATGTTCACCAACCTCCTGGATTCAAGGATAAAAAGAAACCAGATCATGTTTACAAGCTCTCAAAAGCTCTTTATGGATTAAAGCAAGCTCCTAGAGCTTGGTATGAAAGGTTGAGTTGCTTTTCTAAAAGAAAATGGCTTCTCAAGAGGTCAGATTGATACAACTTTGTTTAAAAAGATTCATAATGATGATATGTTGATTGTTCAAATTTATGTAGATGACATAATCTTTGGATCCACAAATGAGAAAATGTGCAAAGAATTCTCCAACCTAATGCAAAGCGAGTTTGAAATTAGCATGATGGGAGAATTAAAATTCTTTCTTGGATTACAAATAAAACAATTAGAATCAGGAATCTTCATTTCTCAAGAAAAATATACCAAGGATCTCCTGAAAAAATATAACATGAATCTTGCAAAATCAATGAGCACTCCTATGCATCCATCCTCTTCACTACATCAAGATGATGAAGGAACCTCTATTTCTGAAAAGGAGTACAGAGGAATGATTGGATCCTTGCTGTACTTAACAGCCAGCAGACCTGACATTGTGTTTTCAGTAAGTATGTATGCAAGGTTTCAATCATCCCCTAAAGAATCACACATCACTGCAGTAAAAAGGATATTCAGGTATCTAATTGGAACCACAAATCTGGGAATTTGGTACAAAAAGGATTCAAATCTTGATCTTCTGGCATATTGTGGTGCTGATTATGCTGGTGACAAAATTGAGAGGAAAAGCACAAGTGGAGCATGTCAATTTCTGGGCTCATCTCTCATTAGTTGGTCATGTAAAAAACAAAATACCATAGCTCTCTCCACTACAGAAGCTGAATACGTTTCTACTGCTCAATGTTGCTCTCAAATTCTCTGGGTAAAAAATCAAATGGAAGACTACTCTTTAAGGTACACAAAAATTCCCATCCTTTGTGACAACACAAGTGCTATTAATCTTTCCAAAAACCCTATTCAACACTCTAGATTTAAACATATTGAGATTAAACATCATTTCTTAAGAGATCATGTTCAAAAAGGAGATGTTGAATTAATTTTCATTGAAACTGAAAATCAGCTTGCTGACATTTTCACCAACCCTCTCCAAGAGGATCGTTTCAAAACTTTCCATTATAAATCTTTCAAAAATTGTATAAAAATAAGATTTACAAAACTTTAAATCATAATGTTATTTTTATTGTTTTATTACTCTAAAGAAAATTAAATCTGAGGATGGACAACTCAAAAAAATCTCTATCCTCCTCCAAAATTTGAAATTTGCAAAAGTAAGATGAAGGCAAGTCAAATCACTGCTGATTACACTCCTCTCTGCAAAAAGGTTCCTCGATTTCCGTTACTTACTCACTGCCCAATGGATAAGTCACCCGTGCTCCTCCCTAGCCTGACATGATTAAACATATGCCTCCATACTTCTTCCCTCCAACGGTGACAAATAATTTCACTATAAATTAACTCATGTGTCTTCTTCCATTTACCCATTGTAAAAATTCAAAACCTCAAGTATCCAAAAATGGCTCGCACCAAATCTGCTGGAAAAAGAAAACTTTCCTCAAACTCATCTGAAAATCAATCTGAAAACTACTCAAGTGACTCCTCTCAAAATGGTCCAAACCCTACCATTTCCTCATACAAACCAATCAACATGGTTCATCCTCCTCTGTCCATTCAACCATTTTCAAAAACCAGAAAAACATTTTCTCAAAAAACTTCATCATCAACTCCTTCTAGACGATCATCACGAAGCATATCTGGAAAAATATCATCAAAAGAATTCATTCAAGACAACACTGTTCATGTTATTGACTCAGATGATTATGAGGCAACACACTCTGATTCTTCAAAAACTCCTTCCTCCAAACCTACCAAATAGCAACTTCAAAAAGGAAAGTAACTCCAAAAAACTCACAACAACCAGCTTCAAAATCACCCAAAATCCCTCTCTTCGAAAACACCCTCCTGGAAGCAAAATTTATAGAAAAATGGCAGGACAAAACTATTAGAAATGGAAAAATTATTGACCTAAAAGGTCTAACTCTAGGAGGAGTAAATGTAGAAGAAATCTTTGATCAACTGGGTTGGTCTCCATTCTTTCTTATCAACGAACCTCAATATCCAAAACTTGTTAGAGCGTTCTATGCTGCTGCAAATGTGTCCAAGGGAGACAATTGCATCAGTGTTATTCTTAAGGGGGCACATATTGAGCTCACCCCAACTTTGCTATGTCAAATCTTTGACATACGTGATGAAGGCCCTTATCTATTTTCTGAAGCGCGGTATTCCAGCTACATGATTACTCGCTCATCTATTCTTGCCAACATTTTTATCAATCCACCAAAGACCCAGGTTGCATCCAACCTGCTTCCAATCTGTAGAGTGTTGCACAATATTTGTGTACACTCTGTTGTCCCCAGGGCTGGCAGTTATGAGAAAGTAACTGAGCTGGACATTCTGATTATTCATCACCTCATTTTTGGAACCCCTTTTCATCTAGGAAACATTATCTTTAGGTTCATGGTAAATGCTGCATATCTTGGGAGATCAGCTCCGTATGGAATGATTCTCACCAAAATCTTCAAATTTTTTAAAGTACCATTAGAGGATGAACACTCTATCACCTTCAACAACACATTCTCTGCAAGAAATGTAAACCAAATGCGCCTTGATCCCACTGAAAAGCCTTATCACAAACAGCCATCTAAGAAAAAATCAAAACGAAACTCAAACTCTAATCCAGCATCTCAACCTCCAATAGTATCAACTTCTCCTTCTGACAAAGAACCAAAAATCCCGTCCTCACCACCCTCCAAAAATGTCCACCCTTTTGAAAAACTTCAACTTGTCCCTCTTGAAAATCAAAACCATCATTCAGCAGAAGGTGAAGAACTCAGATCACCCTCTCCACTCGTGAAAAACGATGCTAAACTCTTTTTTGATCTCAATATCACTACTCAAAAGGGCTCACCTCCAGAAACTACACTTCCATCTGACCCACTGGACACATCTCAAAATCTACAAGAACCATGTCTCTTTGCCTATCCTCCTACAAGTCATCACAACCAGCTCAACCTTCGTGCACCATGGCTCAAATCTTCTCCTCTCCTACAAAGATGTACCCCACAAATTTTATCACTACTCCCTCTGCTCATCAAATCATCAATGAACCAGCTCCAGCACCACTTCCTGAAGTTACAGGACGATTCAGCTCACTTGAATCCTTCCTGGCAAAATCTGGAGAAAACTCTTCACAAAACAAAGGAACCTGCTCTCAAATGAAAAGCGCCAGCATCAATGTTGATCCCATTCCAGATGACTCCACTCCTCCCACCACTGATCCCAAGCTTGAACAACGTCGCTCCCACAAAGAACTCCGAGCACTAAAAAAGATCCGCAAGGATTAGAAAAAACTTTTTACAACAATGGCCACCTTTCATCAAACTCTGGCGCAGTTTAGCACTCTTCTAGAATGGGTCACAGCACACCTGGTCAAGATTGTTGCTCCAGAAGCACAACCTCCAAAACCCTCTGTTCATCCTCCTCCACCACTGCCTCGTCCCTCAACCTCATCCTCGTCTGATGATTCCTCTCCTTCCAAGTAGACCACCATCATTTGGACACCTGTTGACTTTTTGCTGTTGACAAATTTGGGGGAGATAGATTAAAATTGTCAATGATTAGGAACTTAGAAAAGAGGATGCTTTTTGAAATTATCGTAATTCAATCCTCTATGTTTTTTTTTCTTTTGAACCATTTTTTTGTATGATCTTCTTATAATCAATATAAAGTATTTGGATTTGTTCAAAAATCTTTAAATTCTTTTATGCACTTTCTGAGGGGGAGCCCCTATTCCTTTCAGCTCATACTGAGGGGGAGCTCCATACTCAAAAACAACACCTTTACAATTTTATTTTAAATAATCTAATGAAATTTTGTCATCATCAAAAATGGGGAGATTGTTGAGAAAAAAATCTCTTTTAATGATAACAAAATTATCTTAAGATTATGATTACACTAATGCGTGCATTTAAGTATTGTACTAAGAAAGGAACAGGATCCAAAGATCGCAACCTCCTGTCCAGAAGAATGAATGCATGCAGGAAACAAAGCCGTAAATTCCAGAAGCAGAAAACCTGAAAGTTGAAGACACCAGATAATGCATCCAGAAGGTACCAAAGGATGCATCCTGAAATTACCAGAGGATATCTTTGCTGGCCTATATCAGAAGGAAGCAAAGTCAGAAGGAAACATGGACCAGACCAAAAGGAAGCCTGCCAGAGGGAGACTTAATCCAGACCAGAAGGAATCATAAGTCAGACTTAGTCCAAAAGTAATTCTGACCAGAAGATGGCCTGGTAGTGAAGTGATAAATAGCCCAGACTTGATCCAGACTTAATCAGAGGATAACTTAATGGGTCCAGAACAAAAGAATCAATCAAGATTTGACCCAGACCAGAAGATAGCAGGGTTCAGGGTATGAAACTAAGTCCATACCAGAAGAAATGATATCCAGATATGGTCCAGACCTGATCCAAATCAGAAGGTAAAATGTCCAGACTGAAATATCATTTGTCTAGATTTAATTTCAGTTCAATCCAGACCCAGTTTAGATAAATGGTCCAGATTTAAGAATATCGCCCAGTGTTGGCTGAGATCAGAATATCAGACCATGGCTCAGTGTTGGCCGAAATCAGAAGGTCAGAATGTATGGTCCAGCATTGGCCGAGATCAGAGGATCACATCAGACCAGTTTGCTAGTCTAGGTTGGCTGACATCAGAAGATATACATCAGAAGATGAACATCATAAGATATATATCAGAAGACGAACAACAAAGGATAAGAAATAAACATCAGAAGATGAGCACCAGAAGGTAAACATCAGAAAATGAACAACAGAAGGTAAACATCAGAAGATGAACACCAAAATGTAAACATCTGAAGATGAAACACCAAGAGGTAAATATCATAAGATGAATACCATAAAAAGATTACCAAAGGATGAACTCTAGCTACTTCTTCTTCCTCCTATAAAACAACTAACAGTTCCAAAGTATCAAAAACTGCATCATTCGGGAATAGAGAAGGGTCATGTCTTGGAACCAGAAAAGAGCACTGGCCTGTTGTTAAAAACGTATGGAATGATCCAACCTCCTAGAAAGCTAAGTAAAGAAGTAACCTCCCAAGTGCCAGGCTGTAAAAGGACAGAATGGCAAGGCTGTAAATTCAAAACAAAACTGAGGATCATTACAACTTGGGAAAACGGTTAGAAAAGCAAATTTTCTTCAAAGAAAGTTTCATTCTCTCTATAAAAGGAAGGCTGCTCTTCTTCAGCAAAAAACACAACTACACGAGCAAAACAGAAAAATATCAAGAGGCTATCAAGAACATTATCAATCTCCTTTCAAGCTTTCTATAATCTTACACTAGATCTTTGTTTCATCTTTGTAGAAAGTAATTCCTATCAAACTACTTCATATCATCTTTAGAACTTCAAGTGAGTAATACTTGAGAGAAATCAGAAGGAAAAAATTGTAAGCTTGGTGAAGCTATAGAATACACGATTTATAATCAACCTCAGTGAGAGGCTGATAGCTTTTGATACTTAGTAAAAACTCACAAGTGTGTGAGGACTGGACGTAGCCTTCATTAGGTGAACCAGTACAAAAATTCGTGTGTCATTATTCTCTCTCTACTTTTCAACATCTAATAATCATCCTTTGAAAGAGGACAGTAGTTTAAAACTAAAACAGAATTTTTAAAACCTCGAATATCTCTATTCAACCCCCTTTCTAGTGATATTCTAGCCACTTCATAAGTTGCATAGTTAAACTTGGTTCCAACAATCTCCCCCTTTTTGATGATGACAAAACCTTGTATTTTTGTTGACTATTTTTCTTTCTTTTGACTTTGACTCCCCCAAGGACTATGCTTTATTTTGACTTTTTCTCCCCCTAAGACTAATGCTCCAGATTCTCTATCAAATACATCTTCTCCCCCTTTGTCATCAGACAAAAAGGATTGAAGGAAGAAGCATATCTTCTGACTTTCTTTTTTCATCTTCTGACCTTTTTATTTATTTTTATCTTCTGGAGTACAAAAAAATTAAATGACAGGAAATAAAATACAAAAAATAAAAAGTACTCCACTACGAAGACTACTTGATCTAGTCAGATATGGAGATTATGTTAAGATGCTTCTTGATAAACTCGAATCGATCTTCAGGTAATGGTTTAGTGAATATGTCAGCCCATTGATGATCTGTGTCTACAAACTGGATGTTGAGTGTTCCTTTTTGAACGTAATCTCTGATGAAGTGGTGTTTGATTTTTATGTGTTTGGCTCTAGAGTGTAGGATAATGTTCTTGGTTAGGTTTATGGCTGAAGTATTGTCACAGAACAAAGGGATGTTGGTTTCAAAGATGATGTAGTCGTCCAACTGATGTTTCATCCAGATTAACTGAGAACTGCATCCTGTTGCTGATATGTATTCAACTTCTGCTGTTGACATGGCAATAGTGCTTTGTCTCTTGCTTGACCAAGAAATCAGATTATCACCTAGAAACGTACAGTTGCCACTTGTGCTTTTTCTCTCTAATTTGTATCCAGCATAATCAGAATCACAATATCCACTCAGTTTGTATGTGGGAGTTTTCTTGTAGAGCAAGGTAAGATGTGTGGTTCCTTTAAGGTATCTAAGGATTCTTTTGACAGCAGTTAAGTGCGATTCCCTAGGGTTAGCTTAAAAACGAGCACACACACAAACACTAAACAAAATGTCAGGTCTAGAAGCAGTTAGGTAATGAAGGGATCCAATCATACCTCTATATGTTTTCTGGTCTACCTTTTGGCCGGATTCATCTTTTTCAAGTGAGCATGGGGGTGGCCATATGCTTACAATCACTCATCTTGAACTTTTTGAGAAGTTCTTTAGTGTACCTAGATTGGTGAATGAGTATACCTGTTTTGCCTTGCTGAATCTGAATTCCTAGGAAGAACTTAAGTTCTCCCATCATGCTCATCTGAAACTCTTGCTGCATCAAATCAGAAAACTCTTGGCAGATAGTGCCATTAGTGGATCCAAAGATAATATCATCAAAATAAACTTGAATGATTAGAATATCATCTTTAATGGATTTTCTAAACAAAGTGTTATCTATTTGGCCTCTATCAAACTGATTTTTAAGTAAGAAATTGCTAAGTCTGTCATACCATGCCCTAGGTGCTTGTTTTAAACCATATAAAGATTTTTTAAGTTTAAACACATGGTTTGGAAAATCAGAATTTTCAAAACCTGGGGACTGTTTGACATAGACTTCCTCACTTATATAACCATTTAAGAAAACACTTTTGACATCCATTTGATACAAAGTAATATCATGATTTGCAGCAAAAGAGAGTAGGATACGAATTGCTTCTAACCTGGCCACTAGAGCAAAAGTCTCAATGTAATCAATGCCTTCTTGCTGACTGTATCCTTGTGCCACAAGCCTAGCTTTATTCCTGACCCTTCACCATTTTCATTGAGTTTGTTCCTTAACACCCACTTGGTTCCAATGATATTTTTGTGTGGTCTGGATACCAGATCCCAAACATCATTCCTTTCAAAATCATTCAGCTCTTCTTGCATTGCAAGAATCCATCCTTCTTCTGCAAGTGCTTCATCAACAGTAGTTGGTTCAATGGTAGAAAGTAAACCAAACAGGCTTGTTTCTTTAAATGATGATATGGTTTTCCATGGTTTAGCTGCGCTTCCAATAATCAGTGTTTCTGGATGTGAAGACTTGTACTTCCAACCATTCTTTCCTTCTGACTTGTCTTCAGGTTCAGCATTATCTTCGGATTTGCTTTCATCTTTTTCTTTCTCTGGTTCTGTTGTTTGATCTGCTCCTGCTTCCTGTGCTTCTGGTAAACCTACAATTTCCTCATCTTGCTTTAACTTTTTAGAGTCAAGCTGTTTGTCATCAAACTTACTGTGTATGGATTCCTCCATAATGTTAGTTTCTTTATTAAACACTCTATAAGCTTTTGATCTCTTAGAGTAACCAATGAAGGTACACTTTTGAGATCTAGAATCAAATTTTGCAAGATTATCCTTAGTGTTTAACATATAACAAATGCAGCCAAACTGTTTGAAGTAGGAAATATTAGGTTTCTTACCTTTCACAATTCATATGAAGTTTTTTTTAGAATAGACCTGATGTAAACTCTGTTTTGTATGTAGCATGTAGTGTTAACAGCTTCTGCCCATAGGTAGGTAGCAACATTCATGTCATTCAGGATAGTTTTGGCCATCTCCTGCAATGACCTGTTCTTCCTTTCAACAACTCCATTTTGTTGAGTTGTTCTGGGGGATGAGAAGTTGTGAGAGATACCATTCTCATCACAAAATTCTTCAAAGTACCTGTTTTCAAACTCACCTCCATGATCACTTCTAATAGTTATGATTTTAAAACCTTTTTCATTCATAACCTGCTTGTAGAAGAAATTAATACCTTATGGGATTTTTGTTTCTCAGGAACTTTACTCAAGTCCACCTTGAGTAATCATCAACTATGACAAACCCATACTTTTTACCACTAAGGGATGCAGTTTGAACAGGACCAAACAGATCTAAATGAAGCAGTTCAAGAGGTTGTGAAGTAGAAATACAGTTTTTAGGTTTAAAAAAGCTTTTGGTCTATTTACCTTTTTGGCATGCTTCACACATAATCTCAAATTTGGTACTTGGTTTGGGAAGACCTCTCACTAGCTGAAGTTTACTTAACTCAAAAACCAGTCTAGGGTTTGCATGGCCTAACCGTTTGTGCCAAATCAGATTTTCCTCTCTAACAGATAAAAGACACTTAACTTTCTCCTTAAATAGGCTAAACAGATCTATCTTATAGAAATTGTTCTGCCTAACACTAGTGAAAAAAACAGATCCATCTTTTTGACTAATAGCCTTGCAGGTTTTCTGATTAAACACAACATCATACTTGCAGTCACTTAGCTGACTAATGCTTAACAAATTGTGATTCAGACCTTTAACTAATAAAACATTTTTAATAGATAAGGAAGAAGAACTGTTACCAATTGTGCCTGTACCAATGATTTGACCTTTCTGGTTTCCTCCATAGGCAACCTTGCCTCCTTTCTTCAGAGTCAGCTTTTGGAACATTGATCTGTCTCCAGTCATATGACTGGAGCATCCACTGTCCAGATACCATACTTTGTGATGCATATTAGACCTTTCTTCTTCTGATACTTCACCGTCAGAGTCAGAATCAGACTCAGTGCTGTGATCAGATTCTGTACGAGCCATCAGAGCCAGTTCTGTTTCTGGCTTGTTCAGACTAGTTGAACTGTTCCCTTGATTCTGCTTCGGCTGATACACCATGTTCCTCTGGTGATTCGGGAACTTATGGTGATTCTGGTGATTCTGCTTCTTCTGGTAATACCGAAGCTGATGTGCGTGATTCTGCTGTTTGTGGTTGAACCTCTGATTCTAATACTGATATTGGTTTTGGTTTTGATTCTGGTGTGAATTGTACTGACCAGACCTTCTTTCATCAGACTCATTTTGCTTCTGTCTGGTGAAAACTGGAACATACACCTTTTTCTGTTTGTGCATTGCCAGCATCCATTGACCAGGCACTATGATTGGTGTTTCCTTCTGGTTGCTCAGAATATCTACAACATAAACAATTTTTTATTCTTTGGTACCCAAAACTGGTTTGGTCCAGGTTTGTTAGACTTAACATATCTCTTGTCTTTCCCAGATTTTATCATAGGACAAGACAATTTAGAATGACCCTTTTTAACACAAATAATACACAGAACATTAGAATGAGCAGATTTAATTTCAATAACAGATTCAGTAAAACCTATTCCTCTTTTACCACTGTTACTGATTCCATAAATCATGGAAGAATACATACTTCTTTCCATTCCATTTGCTATAAAGTTTTGAAAAGCTTGTTCATGCATATCAGATTCACAAACAATATTGGAAGTAGAGCAAATATTACTTTTGAGAGTTAGATTTTCAGAATTGAGTCTGGAAACTTTAGTTTAAAATTAGTGTTTTCAGTTGCAAACTCAGCATTCTGATTCTTTAAAATTTGTACTTCTTTGGTTAGAATTTTCTTTTCTTCCCTAAGAGTTTTCAATTTTAAAGACATCTTGTTGTTGGCATTTAGAAAGTCTTTAAGAGCAGTAATTAATTCAGATTTAGTAAGATCAGAGAATACCTCTTTATCTTCATCTTCTGAATCAGTTTCAGAAGATGTGCTGGATCCAAAACTTGAGTTGGTATGTGCCATCAGAGCCAATACTGCTTCCTCTAATGTGCTTCCCGTCTTGCCGGAATGAATGATTTGTTCATTCTTCTTACCTTCTACTTTTCTTCCAGAGCTAGTACCTTTATGGAGTCCAGAGGCAAACTTGATGTGAGCCATCATAGATGTTTCTGCCTCTTCATCATTAGATGATTCCTATTGTAAGTCAGATGCATCCCATGCTGCCATCAGACCATTCTTCTTGAATCTGGAACCTTTCTTGTGATGCTTTCCTTTCTCCATGTTTGGACATTCTGACTTGATATGTCTAGGTTCATTGCATCCATAGCAGATGATGCTTTTCTTGTCAGCTTTTTCTTTTCCTCTGTTGGAGTATTTGCCATTTTTCCCTGGGAGCTTTCTTCTTTCTGTTTTGCCACATCTTTGCAATCTGCTTGGTTATGTAAGCAAGATCATCGTATTCATTATCACTATCCTCTGATTCTGATACAACCTTTGAGCTTTCTTCTATTTTGACTTAAGGGCTAAAGTCTTCTTCTTCTTTGGTTCATCTGCATTCAACTCTATTTCATGAGACCTGAGGGAGCTGATCAGATCTTCAAGCCTCAAGGCATTCAGATCTTTGGCTTCCTGTGCTGCAGTAACCTTTGGTCTCCATTTGGCTGGTAAGCTTCTGAGGATCTTCTTTACATGATCTGTAGTGGTGTAGCTTTTCTTTAATACTTTTAAACCTCACACCAGAGTCTGGAAGAGTCTGGAATCTGCATAACATTGCTTCAATGTCTTCATCCTCTTCCATCTTGAACACCTCATACTGTTTGACCAGTATGTTTGCCATTGCCTCTTGAACCTGTTGACTTCCTTCATAGGTCATAACCAAACTGTCATATATGCTTTTTGTTGTTTCCTTGTTGGTGCATCTATCAAATTCTTTAAATGTGATAGCATTGATCATGATGGTTCTAAACTTGTGATGCAGCTTGTATAACTTCATCTGGTTGGGATTCATATCTTCTACATCCAGTTCTTGACCAATTTCATCTCCTTGTATAATGGCTGCAGTGTAGCCTTTGACTACCAAGGTCCAATTTCAGGATCTTGGGAGATGAAGAAGCTTCTCATTTTGTCCTTCCAGTATTCAAAGTGATCTCCATCAAACAGTGGTGGCCTTTTGATGTTGCCTCCAAATTCTTCTTTGGATTCTAACATGTTGAACCCCCTTGGACCTTTCCTCAAACACTGTTAAGTGCTCAGCCTTGAGACCGAGCTCTGATGCCAATTGAAGGTGCAAACACGAGAAGAGGGGGTTGAATTGTGTTTGTACTACTTGAATTCTTTTTCTATTTTTAATGATTATTTGAAATCTGAAATATAATCAAGTAGAGTTAGCAGTGGATAAAGTAAAATAAACAACACAAGGATTTATCCTGGTTCACCATTAACTAGGCTACATCCAGTCCCTTCAACTTGAAGGATTTTTCCACTAATTCAAAATCTTTGAATTACAAAAGTATTACTGACCGTCCAAATCAGTCTTCCCAAACAGTCTAACAATCCTAGACTTTTGAGGAACACGGCACCTTGACTTCTCAAGTCAAGTCTTCTCCTACTAATCTGAAACCCCAGATTACAGAAGGAATTACAACACCTTGAATCTCATTGCTAAGTCACCTGCTACTTCTTCTGACTCTTCAGATTGTAGACTCTACTTCAACAATATAGATTTAACACAAGGGGAACGAAAACGAGAATGCTTGCTTCTGGAAAGCTGATACTCACAATTAACCTCACTGAAAACTCGAGTGTTTATTTCTGGAAGTTTATGACTCTTTTACTGATTTTCGATGCAAAGTCTTCTGCCTTGAGCCTCCTTTTATAGATGAAAATTAGGGTTTCTTCCATGATCAAATTCGAGTAGTATCTGTCCAGATTCTCTTGCAAAAATAACTTGGCCAATCGGGTTTCACTTAAATAAAAAACGTATCTTTTTAGCTTCAGATTGCATTTGAAAATTCTGTTGACCAATCTTGTTTCTTTTAATTTCGAACCATATCTTTTTAAGCTTCAGATTGCATTCGAATTTCTTCAAGTCTTCAGTAATTTTTGAATCAAATCCCCTTAATACTTTGATCAAATTTCTATCAAAATTTAATCAAGTCTTCTTCGAATTTTAATCAAGTCCTCACTGATTTTCATCATGATTAAAATCTGGACCGTATGATCTTTTGATCTCGACCAACTCTGGTCTTATGTAATCTGATCTACCCCAATTCTGTGATACTCTGATCTCAGCCAACACTGGACCATATAATCTAATTTTCTGATCTCGGCCAACACTGGGCCATATGATCTGATCTTCTGATCTCGACCAACACTGGGCCATGATACTTAAATCTGGACCATTGATCTGAACATTTTCCCTCTAATCTGGACCAAGTCTATGTTGGAATCAAGTTGGTTCTAAGTACTTAGGATTTTTATGTTTACAAAAGCACTCCATGTAATCTTATTTTGTACCTTGAATTATTACATTAAATACCACCAGAAATTGAAGTTTGCAGAGGCAGAAAATGCATCCAGAATGCATCCTAGAATTACCAGAGGATACACCAGGATGCCAAAACATCACCAGAAGATATCTTTGCTGGCCCAGATCAAAAGGAAGCAAAGTCAGAAGGGAACCTGGACCAGACCAGAAGAAAGCATGCCAGAGGGAGACTAGATTCAGACATGAAAGAATCAAATGTCACATTTATTCCAGAAGTTATTCTAACCAGAAGATGGTCTGGCAGTGAAATGATAAACAGCCCAGACTTGATCCAGACTTAATCATAGGGTAAACTAATGGGTCCAGAACAAAGGAATTAATCCAGATTTGACCCAGACCAGAAGATAGCTTGGTTCAGGGCATGAAACTAAGTCCAGACCAGAAGAAATGATCTCCAGAATCGATCCATAACTGATCCAAAACAGAAGGTAAAATGTCCATACTTAAATATTATTTGTCCAGATTTAATTTTAGTTTAATCCAGACCAAGTCCAGAATTGGTCCATATCAGAGGGGAGATTTTCAGATCAATGGTTCAGATTTAAGTATTTCGCCCAGTGTTGGCTGAGATCAGAAGATCAGACCATGGCGTAGTGTTGGCCGAAATCAAAAGATCAGAATGTGTGGTCCTGCAATGGCCGAGATCATAGGATCACAGCAGATCAATTTGCTAAACCAGGATGGCCGAGATCAGAAGATCAGAAGGTTAGAAAGTATGGTCCAGGGTTGGCTGAAATCAGAGGATCACAGCAGATCACTTAGTATGGTCCAGATGTGGACTAGCGCAGAAGATCAAATGGTCCAGATTTAATCATAAGGATTAACGGTGGAGATTTTAATTTATTTTGATCAAAGTATTAAAAAAGATTTGTTACAAAAATAAAGTGAAGTATTGTGGAACTCAGGAGCTGTTGACAGGAAGAAACTAAAGACATGATTGGCCTTATTTTTGAAAGAAAATCTGAAGCTTAAAAAAGGATATGTTTTTTATTTAAATGAAGCCCAATTGGTCAAGATATTTTTGCAAGAGAATTCAGCAAGATTCAGCTCGAAATTAACCTTGGAAGAGACCCTAATTCGCATCTATAAAAGGAGGCTCAAGGCAGAATACTTTGCATCGCAAATCATAAAAGATTCATACACTTCCAAAGCAAACACTCAAGTTTTCAGTGAGGTTAATTGTGTGTTCCAGCTTTCCAAAAGCAAGCACTCGTGTTATTTTCTTTCCTTTGTGTTAGATCTAAGTTGTTGAAGTAGAGTCTACAATCTGAGGGAGTCAGAAGGGGTAGCAGATTACTTGGCAATTACATTCAAGGTGTTGTAATTCCTTCTACAATCTGGGGTTGTCAGATTGGCAGGAGAAGACAGGTGTTGTATTCCTCAAGAGTCTAGGATTGTTAGACTGTTTGAGAAGACTGACTTGGAGGGTCAGTGGAACTATTGTAATTCAAGGTTTGAATTAGTGAAATCCTTCAAGGTGAAGGGATTGGACATAGCCTCGTTAGCGGTGAACCAGTATAAAAATTCTGTGTTTTTATTTTTACTTTATATCCGCTGCAAACTCTGCTTTTATTTATACATCAAGTTTTGTTTTAAAAGTATAAAAACAGGAAAAGTATTCAAGTTAGTCAAACACAATTCAACCCCCATTCTCGTGTTTGCACCTTCAATTGGCATCAGAGCTCGATCTCAAGGCTGAGCACTTAACAGTGTTTGAGGAAAGGTCCAAGGGGTTTAACATGGTAGAATCCATAGATGAACTGGGAGGCAACATCAACAGACCACCACTGTTTGATGGAGAAAGGTTTGAGTATTGGAAGGACAGAATGAAAAGTTTCTTCATATCTCAAGATCCTGAATTATGGAAGATTGTAGTCAAAGGATACACTGCACCTACTGATCCAGAAGATCCAACTAAAGAACTAGACATGGATGATATGAAACCAGATCAGCGTAGATTATACAAACTTCATCACATGTCTCGAAACATCATGATTAGTGCCATCACATTCAAGGAATTTGAAAGATGCACAGATAAAGAAACAGCAAAGAGCATATTTGACAGTCTGGTTCTGACCTATGAAGGAAGCCATTAGGTTCAAGAAGCAAGGGCTAACATATTGATTAAACAGTATGAGACGTTCAAGATGGAAGATGAGGAAAACATTGATGGAATGTTCTGCAGATTCCAGACTCTAATATCTGGACTGAAGGTCTTGAAGAAAAGCTACACAACAGCAGATCATGTCAAGAAGATTCTAAGAAGTTTACCAACCAAGTGGAGACCAATGGTTGCTGCAGTTCAGCAAGCCAAAGATCTGAATAACTTAAGACTTGAAGATCTGATCAGCTCACTCAGGTCTCATGAAATAGAACTGGAAGCAGATAAACCAAAGAAGAAGAAAAATCTGGCCCTGAAGTCGAAACAGAAGAAAGCTGCAAATGAGCATCAGAATCAGAGGATAGTGACAATGACTGTGATGATATGGCTTACTTAACAAAAAGATGGTTAAGATCTGGGAAAACAGGAAGAGGAGAGGTTCCAAGAAGAAACATAACAGCAAAGATAAGGAAGAATCTGACAAGAAGAACATCATCTGTTATGGATGCAATAAACCAAGACATATCAAGTCAGAATGTCCAAATATGGAAAAAGGAAAACAACACAAGAAGAGTTCCAGATTCAGAAAGAAGGGTCTGATGGCAGCCTGGGATATATCAGAATCAGAGGAAGAATCGCCTGATGAAGAAGAGGCAGAAACAGCAAAGATGGCACACATCAGGTCTGCCTCTGGACTTCATAAAGGCAAGAATTCAGGAAGGAAAGCAGGCAGAAGGAAGAATGATCGAAGCAGTCATTCAAGCAAGTCTGGAAGCACATCAGAGGGAGCAATTCTGGCTCTGATGGCTCATACAAACTCAAGTTCTGAATACAGCTCAGGCTCTGGAACAGATTCAGAAGATGAAGACAATGAGGTATTTTATGATCTCTCTAAATCTGAATTAATTGATGCTATAAAAGACTTGTTAAATGCAAACAATAAGATTTCTTTAAAACTGAAAACTCTTAGGGAAGATAAGAAAAATCTAACCAAAGAAGTCCAAGTTTTAAAGAATCGAAATTCTGAGTATGCAACAGAAAACAAAAATTTTAAAACTGAAGTTGCAAGACTCAAATCTGAAAACCAAACTCTCAAAAGTAATATATGTTCCACTTCCAAAACTATTTGTGAATCTGATATGCATGAACAATTTTTTCAAAACTTTATTTCAAATGGAATGGAAAGAAGTAAATATGCATCTATGATTTATGGAAACAGTAACACTGGAAAGAGAGGTCTTGGTTTTACAGAAACGATCACTGAAAGTAAAGCTGTTCATTCTGATGTTTTATGCATTGTTTGTGCTAAGAAAGGTCACTCTGAACTATCTTGTCCAATGGTAAAATTTGAACAACATCAGAGAGCTGTTAAGACCAACAAACCTAGACCCAATCAGTTATGGGTACCAAAAGATCAAATTGTCTATGTTGCAGATATTCTGAGCAACCAGAAGGAGACACCAACAATGGTGCCTGGACAATGGATGTTGGCAATGCACAACCAGAAGAAGGTTTATGTTCCAACATCTACCAAAAAGAAGCCAAGTGACTCTGGTAGAAGAAGAACTGGTCAACACAATACCTATCAGAACCAGAACCAGAATCATAGGAGGAACAGGAAATATCAAAGATATCACAGTATCAGAGGAACAAGAACTGGAACCAGAACCAGAACTGGAACCAATATCAGAGGTACAGGAACTGGAACCAGTATTAGAGGCACAGGAACTGGAACCAGAACCAACACTGGAACCAGAATCTGAATCAGTACCAGAACCCGAACCAGAACTAGCATAATTACCAGAATCAGTATAATCACCAGAATCACCATAAGTTCCAGAATCACCAGAGGAACATGGTGTATCAGCCAAAGCAGAAAGAGAGGAATCAGAATCAGGAGAGTTCTTCAAACACTCCAGTGAAATTCATCAAGACTACCAACCTGGAAGGGAATTCAATTCCCTTAATCCAAACTATGTAATCACAGAACATACAGATGCGAAATCTGAAAATCAGAAGCAAGAGGATTTTCAGAGTAAAATTGAAACTACTGACATAGAGGTTACATCTTGCTGTAAATACTATTATTATTTGATATTTATGTTTACTGTGATAACAAGAAGCTTGATCTTAACAAATCAAAGCTAGATAAGTATTCTGCAGGTTTTCAAACTGTCAGAGGAACCAGGTGATTCACACGAATTGAACACCTCAGCAGAAACAACATTCCAGTGGTTTCAAAAACAAGCAGAAACCACCAGAAGCACAATTAATGGTTTGGTTGTATTGAGTTCAATTTTAAATTATTTGATTTGTATTATGTAATATGACAAACTGGTTGATCTTGACAAATCAAAGCAAGATAAAAATAGTGCAGGTTCACCAGAACCAAAGGGAGCAGAAGCATAAGAAACATAAATACCTGGAAAGGTAAAGGATACAAGCAAGTCAGCAACACATGAAAAATCTTCAAAAGATAAATCTGATCAAGTTAGAAACAACCAAGATAAGTCAGAAGAGAAATCTGGATATTTACAATAATCTGAAGCTGTTACAGATTCACCAGAACCAGAAGCTGATTTATCAGAATCAGAAGCTGTTACAGATCTTCCTGAACCAGAAGCAAAATCTGAGAAAGATCCAGATGAAGAAGAACATGTTGACTCTGAAAACAAGTCAGAGGGAAAGAATGGATGGAAGTATAAGTCATCACATCCAGAATCTCTCATTATTGGCAGTGCAGCAGAACCTTTAAAAACCAGATCATCAAGTAGAGAAACCAGTCTGTTTGGTTTGCTCTTAACAATTGAACCAAGAAATGTTGATGAGGCTTTGGCAGAGGAAGGTTGGATACTTGCAATCCAAGAAAAGCTGAATGAATTCCAAAGGAATGAGGTTTGGGATCTGGTACCCAAACCAAACAAAAACATTATTGGAACCAAGTGGGTGTTCAGAAATAAACTAAATGAAAAAGGTGAAGTGTTAAGGAACAAAGCCAGACTTGTAGCTCAAGGATACAGTCAACAGGAAGATATAGACTACATTGAGACTTTTGCTCCAGTGGCCAGGTTAGAAGCAATTAGAATTCTCTTATCATTTGCTGCTAATCATGATATAATGCTGTATCAAATGGATGTTAAAAGTGCATTCTTAAATGGCTACATAAGTGAGGAAGTCTATGTCAAACAACCCCCTGGATTTGAAAACTATGATTCTCCAGACCATGTTTTTAAACTTAAAAAATATTTATATGGTTTACAACAAGCACCAAGGGCATGGTATGACAGACTTAGTAACTTTCTACTTAAGAATGAATTTAATAGAGGCCATATTGATAATACACTATTTAGGAAATCCATTAAAAATGATATTCTAATTATCTAAGTTTATGTTGATGATATCATATTTGGATCAACTAATGGCACTTTGTGCAAAGAGTTTTCTGACCTAATGCAGAAAGAGTTCCAAATGAGCATGATGGGAGAACTCAAGTTCTTCCTGGGAATACAGATTCACCAAGGTAAATCAGGTATATTAATTCACCAATCTAAATATACTAAAGAACTTCTTAAAAAGTTCAAAATGAGTGAATGTAAGCCTATGGCCACCCCCATGCACCCAACCTGCTCACTTGAGAAAGATGAAACCAACCAAAAGGTAGACCAGAAAACATACAGAGGTATGATTGGATCCCTTCTTTATTTAACTGCTTCTAGACCTGACATATTGTTTAGTGTTTGTGTCTGTGCCCGTTTTCAAGCTGACCCTAGGGAATCCCATTTAACTGCTGTCAAACGAATTTTGAGATACCTTAAAGGAACCACCAACCTTACTTTATTATACAAGAAAACCCCCACGTACAAACTCAGAGGTTTTTGTGATTCTGACTATGCTGGAGACAAGCTGGAAAGGAAAAGTACAAGTGGCAACTGCACTTTCTTAGGTGATAATTTGATCTCTTGGTCAAGCAAAAGACAAAGCACCATTACCATGTCAATAGCTGAAGCTGAGTATATATTAGCAGCAGGATGCAGTTCACAGTTACTCTGGATGAAACATCAACTTGAAGATTACAACATCTTTGAAACCAATATCCCTTTGTTATGTGATAACAATTCAGCCATAAACCTAACCAAGAACCCTATCTTACACTCTAGAGCCAAACACATTGAAATAAAACACCATTTCATTAAGGACCATGTTCAAAAAGGGACTTTAAGCACCCAGTTTGTGGACACTGATCATCAATGGGCTGACATCTTCACCAAAGTATTACCAAAAGATAGGTTCGAGTTCATCAAGAAGCATCTCAACATTGTCTCCATATCTGACTAGCTCAAGTAGTCATCTTAGGAGTTTTTAAATTTCTTGTAATTTTATTTTCTGTCTTTTATTTTCTATTTTACTTTCTGTAATTTGTAAAGAGAAAAACAAAAAATACAAAAATAGTAGGACCTCTTTTTGGCTGATGACAAAAAGGGGGAGAGAGAAAAGAGAAAAAAAGGAGAAATAAGTAGAAAACGAGAGATAAAAAGAAAGGAGGAGTGAAAAAGAAATAGATGAAAAGAAAATGAGTTGAAAAGGAAAAGAATCAGGGAGAGAGAAAAAGAAAGAGTGAAAAGGAGAAGAATCAGGGAGAGAGAAAAAGAAAGAGTGAAAAAGAGAAGAAGTTGAAAAGGAGAGGAAACAGGGAAAGAGAAAAATAAAGAACGAAAAAAAAAAGAGTGAAAAAAGAAGGATTTGAAAAGGAGAGGCTATGTGAAGGGAGAAAAGAAAGAGAGAATAAAGAAGGAGTTGAAAAGGAGAGAAGAAAAGAAAGAGTGAAAAGAGAAGGAGTTGAAAAGGAGGGGAAAAAAAGTCAGTATCAGACTTAGGGGGAGAGATTGGTCTGAGGGGGAGTAATTCAAGTCTTCGAGTTACAAGCTAGAAAAATAAAGGTTTTGTCATCATCAAAAAGGGGGAGATTGTTGGAACCAAGTTGGTTCTAAGTACTTAGGATTTTGATGTTTACAAAAGCACTCCATGTAATCTTATTTTGTACCTTGAATTATTACATTAAATACCACCAGAAATTGAAGTTTGCAGAGGCAGAAAATGCATCCAGAATGCATCCTGGAATTACCAGAGGATACACCAGGATGTCAAAACATCACCAGAAGATATCTTTGCTGGCCCAAATCAGAAGGGAACCTGGACAAGACCAGAAGAAAGCCTGCCAGAGGGAGACTTGATTCAGACCAGAAAGAATAAAATGTTAGATTTATTCCAGAAGTTATTCTAACCAGAAGATGGCCTGGCAGTGAAATGATAAACAGCCCAGACTTGATCCAGACTTAATCAGAGGGTAAATTAATGGGTCCATAACAAAGGAATTAATCCAGATTTGACCCAGACCAGAAGATAGCATGGTTCAGGGTATGAAACTAAGTCCAGACCAGAAGAAATGATCTCCAGAATTGATCTAGAACTGATCCAAAACAGAAGGTAAAATGTCCAGACTGAAATATATTTTTCCAGATTTAATTTCAGTTTAATCCAGACCAAGTCCAGAATTGGTCCAGATTAGAGGGAAGATTTTCATATCAATGGTTCAAATTTAAGTATTTGGCCCAGTGTTGGCTGAGATCAGAAGATCAGACTATGGCGTAGTGTTGGCCGAAATCAGAAGGTCAGAATGTGTGGTCCAGCAGTGGCCGAGATCAGAGGATCACAACAGATCAGTTTGCTAGACCAGGATGGCCGAGATCAGAAGGTTAGAAAGTATGGTCCAGGGTTGGCCGAAATCAGAGGATCACAACAGATTACTTAGTATGGTCCATATGTGGACTAGCGCAGAAGAATTAATGGTGGAGATTTTAATTTATTTTGATCAAAGTATTAAAAAAGATTTGTTACAAAAATAAAGTGAAGTATTGTGGAACTCAGGAGCTGTTAACGGGAAGTAACTAAAGACATGATTGGCCAGTTATTTTTGAAAGAAAATCTGAAGCTTAAAAAAGGATATGTTTTTTATTTAAATGAAGCCCAATTGGTCAAGATATTTTTGCAAGAGAATCCAACAAGATTCAGCTCGAAATTAAGCTTGGAAGAGACCCTAATTCGCATCAATAAAAGGAGACTCAAGGCAGAATACTTTGCATCGAAAATCACAAAAGAGTCATACACTTCCAAAGCAAACACTCAAGTTTTCAGTGAGGTTAATTGTGAGTTCCAGCTTTCCAGAAGCAAGCACTCGTGTTATTTTCTTTCCTTTGTGTTAGATCTAAGTTGTTGAAGTAGAGTCTACAATCTGAGGGAGTCAAAAGGGGTAGCAGATTACTTGGCAATTAGATTCAAGGTGTTGTAATTCCTTCTACAATCTGGGGTTGTCAGATTGGCAGGAGAAGACAGGTGATGTATTCCTCAAGAGTCTAGGATTGTTAGACTGTTTGAGAAGACTGACTTGGAGGGTCAGTGGAACTGTTGTAATTCAAGGTTTGAATTAGTGAAATCTTTCAAGGTGAAGGGACTGGACGTAGCCTCGTTAACGGTGAACCAGTATAAAAATTATGTGTTTTTATTTTTACTTTATATCCGCTGCTAACTCTGTTTTTATTCATACATCAAGTTTTGTTTTAAAAGTATAAAAACGGGAAAAGTATGCAAGTTAGTCAAACACAATTCAACCCCCCTTCTCGTGTTTGCACCTTCAGTCTGGACTGAGTCTGGATTGAATCTGAATTAAATCTGGACTATTGATATTTTAATCTGGACATTTTATCTTCTGATCTGGATCAAGTCTGGATTAAATCTGGACAATCATTTCTTCTTATCTGGACTGAGTTTTATGTTCTGGACCATGCTATCTTCTGGTCTAGACCAAGTCTGGACCAAGTCATAGTTATCTTCTGCTCTGGATCAAGTTTGGATTAAGTTTGGACTTATTCATATATTCACGACCAAGCTATCTTCTGGTCAGAGTTAATTCTAGACCAAGTCTGACTTATGATTCCTTCTGGTCTGGACCAATTCTCCCTCTGACAAGCTTCCTTCTGGTCTGGACCAAATCTCATTCTGGACTTGGCTTCCTTCTGATCTGGGCCAAGAAAGATTCCCTCTTTATGATGTTATTTGACCTTTGATGACATCCTCTGATATCCTCTGGAGGAGTATCCTGTGGTGCCTTCAAGATGCATCCTCTGGTACCTTCTGGATGCAAAATCTGGCCTAACCTTCTGGTGACATTTCTATCATCTGGTTGCTTCCTCTGGTAGTATCATCCTTTGATTTTGCAAAGCTTCTGATTTGACCTTCTAAGTCAAAATACTATTTACATAAAATACTTTTGTTAACATCAAAATTCTAAGTATAGAACCAACTTGGTTGCAACAGAATTTTTTTTATCAAATTTAATAATTTAATAAAAAGCAAATGCAAGTTGTGCCTCTACGTGATGGAGACGTGTCTCTATCATTCAAAAGTTTCAATACATCAATTTTCAATGTATCATTTTAACAATAATTTCTCAACTTTAAACAAATAAAAATATGTCATTCTTAAGCATGAGATCAGACTTCAGCAAGCAACCAACAAATAAAAAGTATCATTTTTAAGAGTGAAATAAAAAATGTCATCAAACAAACAACAAAATGCTGCGCAATATTAAAGAAATAGAGAATGAAACAAATAGAGAACGAAATAGAGAGATGTGGATCTGTGTATAACAGTGAAGAAGAAAGCAGCGGTAGTGTAACAGTCGTCAGCGATGGTTACCAGTGGTAGCTGAATAAAGATACCTCTATTTTTATTTTTTTATTTTGAAATATATGATTTTGAGAATGGAGTTGGGTTGTTTTTTCTCTACTCAAGTTCATTCTTGTTCCAGAATCTACTCTTTTTGTTCCACACTTTTTATTAAGAAAAATCACTCTTTTCCTTTTCCTATCTGTTTTTATTTTTCAGCCAAATTTTCTATTCAGTCAAATTTTTTCTCCCTTTTTTGATGAATTTTTGTCTCAATTTATAGTCTAAAATGATGAATCTTTATATTCATTAGATAAAATTAAATTTTAAATTTTGTATTTTTTTGTAGCAAATATTAAGCAGCATCGGATAGTTATGAAAAATATGGTTCACTTTTTTGATTGAGTGCATAAGTAGTAAAAATAATAACCTTATAAAAAATAAATAGGAGAGTGGGACACTCTTGCGTGTAGGAAGTTGTTTGCAGCAGTAAATTTAGACAAAGGAAATGTTTTGCTTGCAAGTTAGAAGAAAAAAAATAGATAAGGAAGTAAACGTGCAGAGAGAACAAAAAAACACCTTTTCTTTGTTGTTTTTTGTGTTTGTTTTTATTTTGTTTTGTTTTTTGGTGTTAAATGTAATGTAAAGGAAAACCAGATTTATAAAAACAATAATTTTAGACTTAATAATAATAAGTGTAAAATATTTACTGAATATACTATAACTTATTTTTGTTGAAATTATTTTTAATTGGTAGACAAAATTAGATTACTACAATAAAAACATATCTAAATGTATCTTTCTTAATTAGTTTAGTTAACCAATCTATCTTTCGTAAATTAATTTGATCCTCGAATGTGTATTTTGTTTGTCAAATTGGTTAACAAAATTAATAACAAAAGACACACTTAAAGATATTTTGTTATTTCATTACATTTAAAGACTATTGTGACACCCCCTAAAAAATTTAGAAATCAAATTAACTTATTACTCCCTCTTTAATGTTTGAGTTTCTATTTAATAGGAACATAATAATATTTTATGTAGGAAAAATAGTTAAATATCAAAGACGACATTGGTGATGTTGATGAGAACATAGTCGATGGAGATAAGTGGTCAAGCATTGAAATGTGCTTTTTTTTTCTTTCATAAATATAGAATATTTTTATTAAAAAAAACACAAAAAATGAAAGAAGGTTGATAATAACATTAAATTTATTAAATTTATTGGCAATTGATATTATTTTTACAATTTTATCTTTTAAAGAAAAAAATGAGTTAATATTCTTAATATAGTATTTATTGTTAGTTAAAAATTAAATAAATTAATTAAGGGAAAAGTTAGTTAAAAAATAACCAATATAGTTGAAAATTGAAATAGGGTATATTAAAAAGTGACAAATAAATTGTTCAACGGGTCTTATATTTAAGATGGAGGCATTGAAAATATTCTTAAGGTCTATTTGATCGGGGGAGATATTTTTAACAGGGTTTTGTTAACAAGAATCCTTAGGAAACTTGTTAAAGAAACAAAAATCAAAATTTTGTATAGAGAACAACAATTTCTAAATTTTCAAAGACTTAAAAACACAAATTTTAATTAATTTTTTTTCATTTTTAGTTCTTAAATAATATGTGTTTGTCTTAATTTTTAAATAAGATGTGTTTGACTTAATTTTTAAAAAGGCGGAGACTAAAATTCTAAACCTTATTTTGTTCTTGATATGTTATTTTGTTCTTTGTTTTTTTTTTATTTTTTATTTTGTTCTCTTTCTATTTCAATCTTGGAATTTAGAAGTGAGAAAAAGTGACTAAATATATTTAAAATTAATTTTTTTAAATCTTTCATTTTTTTAGCTAAACATATATTGCTCCTTCTCTTAGCTAAATATAAAATATATGTTTTCAAAACATTTTTTTTAGATTAGAGTGAAGACACTTACTGATATAAAATTTTATGATATGTTTAATTTTGTTTATAAAAGTAAACGAGAGATAAAAACTAAGGATTGGTTTGAAAATAGGAAGGGAGAGATTTTATCGGGAGAGATAAGAGATTCTAAAATATTTTGTATTATTGGAACAAACTAAAGTCTCATATAAAATAAAGATAACGATTAAAAAAATTAATAAAGAGAGACGTCATTCACCTTATAAATCAGTTTTAAGAATGAGTTAAATTCAATATAAAAATTTAATAGTTTGACTCCACGAGAGAAAATAATAAATATACTTTTGTTATAAAGAATTTAGCCGCAAAATTCACACATAATATAAAGAAATGAATTATTATAGTATCAAACTTGCGCTACAACATATTAAATATATACATGGTCACTTACCATTTGGATTGTAGGAAGAGAATCTGGTAGATTTTGATTGTGAGAAAATGTAATATACTTCTCTCCAAATAATTGAACCAAATAACTGAAACTTAAAATAATATCTGATATCCTTTCATCTCTTCCCCATTTCCCTATAACAAAGTACACAAGTGAAAGGAATTTTGAAAAGAAAGAAAAAGAATAGTACAAAATAAGATGATTTCTTAGTTGTGTGGTCGAAGAGAAAGGTAAAAAATTATTTTGCTTGCTTCATTGGGTAGAAACTAATATACTTTCAAGAAAATTTTACTATATACCCCCATTTATACTTTTACCCCTATATTTTAATAGAATCCTCGTTTTACTCTTATTTAATTTTACAAACAAATCAAATAATTGGAAAACTTTTGAAAAATTTCTCCATACATTAATTTTTTAAAAAAAAAACCATAAACCGTTAAAGTGTGTACTATTAAATTTTTCAATCAACAAATGTGTTCTGAAAACTTAAAATAAGTTATTCAAAACACAAAAATATTTCAAAAAATTTAAACTCTAAATATTTTGAAATACATTTATTTTCCAAAAAAATTAATTACCAACTTTTCGGAACACATAACCATTTTTTCAAAACAAAAAAAAATCCAAAATTGAGAGGTATATGTAATATTTTCTACTTTCAAATGACAAAGAATCCAAAAAGTAGAATATGAAAGAAAAAACAAAAGGTAGAGGTAAATTGGTAAGGGTGTGGGGAAGAGTGGTCAATTTATTTCCAAAATATAAAATATACAATCAACTCGATGGAAATACGAAATGTTGGCTTTTATTTATTTTCACATGTCATCTTATCAAGAATAGGTCTTATATAGATTCTATTTTCAATATAACAAATAATGTTCACTGCATATGTCTAAAAGTGCTTGCAAACAATCATTTCATGAAAAAACTTATTTTCTCTTTCTACAACACTATTTTGTTGTGGTGTGCTAGGAGAAGAAAAACTATGTACAATTTCATTCTCTTCACAAAAGTTTTCAAAATGTTAGTTTTCAAATTCACCACTATGATCACTACGAAATGTTGTAATACAAAAATCTTTTCAATTTTGCACTTGTTTGCAAAACGTAGTGAAAACTTTATGTGATTCATTCTTGTGTTTAAGAAATTTTACCCATATTCATTTGGAATAGTCATCAATAATAACAAGTCCATATTTTTTTACCATTTACAGAGGTAGTCCTTACATGACCAAATAAATCAATCTGCAAAATTTAAGTTGTCTTGAAGTGTAAACAAAATTCTTTGAAGTAAAAGATGATTTTGTTTGTTTCCTTTTTTTAATATGCCTCAATTGTTAATATTTAAAAGTATATTTATTAGAGATAAATCAGTAAATTATTGTTCTTATAATATCTGACTGATTTCTAACATAATTCAAATTCAGAATAATTATATTAACTAAAGAGATAGGATATGACAAATTTTAAGATTAATTTATCATATTATATCGTCTTATCAAACATTAAATTGAGACAAAAATATAATATACTTATCATATTATGTGTCTTATCATGTATACCAAATAGACTTTTAATTTCAACATTCATTATTTATAAAGACTTTTTTTTAATAATTAATTATAAAGACTTGGATATCAATCTCAACAATTTGATATGTAGTCAAAAGAAAAAATAATTTGATATTGATTTAGGAAATTAAGGCATCGGCATTTGACCCTTAATTTCATCACATGCTCCAGTACTGCGATTGTGTGAAGAGGAATTAATATATTCCAAAGCACGTGATTAGTGAGCGAAGTTGAACAAAACAATTAGGGTGTTGAATTCTTAAAGTTGTAAACTTGGGAGACATGAACAATTAGGTTATAGGAATGTGACAGTAACTTTCAAAATATATCTGGATTTCTTTAATAGTTATATTAATGTAGTAAAATTAAATAATTTAATGTATCACTTGGTCAAGTGGTTGCAATGTTTGAGTTTAATGCATCTGTTAGTCATTAAACCAATGCATATTTTAAGTTACCTAATGTTACAATCTTTTTCAAGAGTTGTTTTCTTTCACTAATTGATATGAGTTTCTTAATAGAGATATTTTAGAGGCAAAAAGTAGAAAAAAAACAAAATTTATGTTACATGAGTCAAATTTCTGTCAAAAATATCTCTGAGTCATTTCTTCTTTTCTCTAATGTACGAGAGTAAATGAACGAACTTTATTCTGTAAAATATCATTGATCGATAAACTTGATGTGAATGTGTAATTCACTTCAAGGATTTCAAAGTATCCTAAAAGGGATTCATCAGTTAACCCGTTTGCATCCAATATATATAAATTGGTGAAGACGAATCGAACCTAAAGTTTAGTGGAATATGTAACACCCCAATTTTTTATTATTATATTTTAATTATATAATGATGCATAAATATTATTATCTGTGTGTTTCACATATGCGATAATTTTCTAGTTTGCCTTAGTAATTTATTAAAATTATTAATATTAACTTTAACACTGATATAGTAGGTTTACGATTGTAATAATAATAATAATAACAACAACAATAATGATAATAAAAATAAAATATAATAAGGGAATATGAGCTAAATGGATAAGCCAGGTAAACCTATTACTAATATATATATATATATACACACACACACACACACGGTAGTCTTGCTTACGGTTAGAAAGACCAAAAGAAAAAAAAAGGATTAGCGCGTTGTATCGATAGCCGTCTTCTCAATACCAAATCACGATAAGGTATAATCTTATTAATTCCATCAATTAGATTTTTATAATAACATTGATTTTGATATAGAATAGAATAAGTCATACAGTTGAAAATGATACACAAAGAATAACAATCTGTGACCTACCTCTGAACTTGATTATCATGATAAGGATCCAAGTTATCTATTTTTTTTCTAGCATATCTAGTGGAAAAATGAGAATTATTTTAGGTGTTTGATATTCTTACCGTTAATATACAAGTGATCGGTAATCAACTTATTATCTGGTGGATTCTAAGATAGTGAATTTACTGGTTTGTTGCTAAAACACGAACAGAAACTCCATCATAGGCATTGAACTGGAAAATTGATTAACAACATTCTCTTGATGCAGTAAATGTAGAGTAATATGTAATGACAACAGAGCCGTAAGTTGGAAAAGTTTATATTAACATAATTCTGTCAGATGTGTGGGAAATATTTTAGTGATTCATGAATATTTAAGCTAACCATTTAGAACAATATCAATGATAAAATGTAGGGGAGAGAGATGCTTATTATGATCTGATAATGAAGGTTTTATTCTGATTTTTTTTATGATAGTTTAGATAATGTGCGATAAGAAAATATAAACCAAATGATTCAGATTGTGATAAAAACAACCTTGACTTATGACATAGTGCCAATTAAGGACATTTGGGCTGGAAAAATGAGTAGTTTAGCTAAGAAATGATGATTTTGTTGGAGATAATTGCATACTTAAGGGACATTGCTGGTTTACTATAAACAGGGACAAATACATACAAGAATGACTATTATATAAGAGTTGTTGTCATACAAATTTCTAGAAGATAAGTTAGCAGATAAGCTATTAGCAGTATTGAGATGCAGTTGGTTTCTAAAGGGAATTGTTGAAAGGTAACACAGTGAAGTAAGTAATTAGTTTCTAATAAGGCAACACAAAATTCATGCCAATTGCACTGAAAACAGAATAAGGCAAATAGTCTAATTAGTTTCACAACTAAAAGGTTTAACTTATTTTGATTATAATATAAAATTCAGTGTAGTCAGTAATAAGCAGTAACTAATTATTATTACTTGCGTCATGTGATATATATAAAAATCTATTTTAAAATCAAAGCTATATATATACACATAATATTTAGTTCTTTCTATCATGTTTAGTTTAAACAAAATCTGATTATAGTAATATGCGTGTTTAATGATATTAAATATATTTTTGGGTTATATTACAAATAGTAGATAATTTATTTGTTTGTTTTGGTAAGTAATTTATTTGTATTTGGTGGTTGCGTAACTATAGTTCTCTCGCAAACTATTAGAGACGACAGTCGAAGAGGACGCGACACGTTAGCAGATTAGATTCGTTTGGTGAAATCTTCAATTGAGGTAAGGGATGAGATGAGGTTCGATTTTATGAGTATAAAATAACATGAGATGAATGAAAATATTGAAATTCCCAGATATTCATCTGAGGCTTACTACGTAAAGTCGAGCCTTATTGAGTAATAATAATTAATTAATAATATATGAAAGGTAATAGTGAGGACTAAAGTAGCAACCTATAGAATTGTCGTGAATTTATTTATATCAAGATTGTATATTCTTTGATTTTATGAAACCTTGTGTTGATTGTTATTGTATGAATGATATGTACTTGAGTGCTCTTGTTTACTTGATTTCTTATTCTGTGATTGATAAAATTGGATTGTGCATTGTGAGTGGTGTAAATCAAATATTTGGATTTTATTGTGATTGGCTAATATATATATATATATATATATATATATATATATATATATATATACACACATAATGATGTAAATTATGATGTATATTGTGAATTAAAATTTATTAAGTTATGACAATCGAGTAAGTATGAAATAAGTGTTGTAGGCTTTGGAGTGAGGATTATTTTGTCATCATATAGGAGGAGTCTGACAAACCTAGTGATTCAGGGAAGTACAACTGAATGACCCTGATCGTGGAGGGCTACAGTCGAATCGTAAGGTAAGACTGATAGACCTTGGGGGTACATCTAGTTGGGAATTCCTAAGTGGATTAGTGGGTTATTCCCTAAGATCGAAAGCTACCGTGCAAAACAAGAGTACCCCGACTGTCGCGTATATGTGTCTCGGGTTGAGTTGAGGGGATCTATGAAGACTTGGCCATTCATGATTTGTTCGTCCACTCTTGCAGTGGCATAGTATCAGGCCTCCTAACCAAGTACTTCAGAGTAGAATGGTACCAAATGATGAAGAAGTAGAGAGTATAAGACATGCATAACATTTCATCTTGTGACAGTTTTATTGTGATTGAATTAGATTAACCTTTGATATTTTACTCTTGAGTGGTTCTCACGTTTGTGCTAATTTGACTATTTACATGTTCTCCTCATTTATATTATACTATTACATAATTTCGATACTCACCCCTAGTTGTTTGTGTTTGGCGCTTGTGATGGACGCAGACGAGTTGCAAGCTGCAGGAGATGACTAGTACCATCAGAGTGGCAAAGCCATCTTGTCTTGAAGACTTTTATTGTATGTTTTTTTATTGTTGTTGTTAACATCTGTTAAATTGGGAATTTCCGCTCTCATAGTGACATCGGGTTGGGCTACATTTACAATTATCAGTAATTTATGTACGTGTGCTTCAAAGAGGATTTTGTTGACTACTGTTATGATTTCGAGTTGTTAAGTTTGATGGAAATTTTGGATTAATATGACATGTTCATGATTAAGTGATATTTTTTGCCTTAAAGGAAACGTTTGAAAATTTATTTATTTTTTTTATTTTTTATTATTTTTAAATTAAATTTTAGAAGAAAAAAAATTAAAATAAATTTGGGGTTTAGGGTGTCACAGAATACACACACTTTGGAATTTATTGTGCAACCTTCATCATCATTAGTTTCATATTCTTCTTATTCAAGATTTGCAGCATACCCCCAACAAATGATCCAACAATCTTTAGGTTCGATTTTGATTTGCATTTATATTTGAACAATGGTTGTTTCTTTAAAGAAGATGAATAATCACATATTTATGACTACGGTGAAACGTACATAATCAATTTAATTTATATTAATATATGATATGTTTCATATTCATGTAATTTTAATATTAAGTTAAAGATAGTATATTCGTCTAGATTGCATGTCATGTTGCCGACTTGCTAGCATATATAATTGATGACAATTTTATTATGGTTTATATATGCATGAATTTTGTTTGTTAGGATTTTGAAAATCAGTTTATGTCTTGATTTTTATTAGTGACATTGTATGAGTTTGACTCTTAGCTGATATTTTGGTTTTAAATCTTAAAATTTGAAATTGTTGACAAAAAGAAACACAAAAATGGTAATCAAAATATGTTTTAAAAATTATATTGAACCTTTTAATTTTTTGGAAACAAAATTGGTGTAGATGTTAATTACCATGGTGGTAGATCATAAAGTTTATATGGTTCTAAATATCTATGATTTTATGAAATACTCATAATTGTAATGCTACAACGAGTTCATGTTTTGATACTAACAAATATGTGATTTTATTAACATTCATATGCTTGACTTATGATGCATGTTTGTGTACTAGTTTATTATAAAAATAGTGTAAGTAACTTTCATAAGTATCTAGTGGGGTTTTAATTGGTTCATGTAAGAAATTATATTTTTATTTTTATTTAGAATGGATGATCTCATAGTATATGTGCATGACAATATCAAAGTAATTGTTTCTTGCTTGTCTTGATATTGAAAATGATTTGGATTTATTTTGAATTATTGTAAGTTGACAAATGTTCATGGAAGAAACTAATAAAAAAAATTCATGATTTTATTCATTGTTTATTTTCTATTATGATACTTATTTGGATTTATCATAAAACACAGTTTAAATATGAAACTTGAATTAACAAATAGAATTTATGATGCATGTATTAGTTATAATATAACTATGAAGAAATGGTTTCTTTAATAGAAATTAAATAAATTCTTATTTGTTAAGGAGTAGATAACTTACATGTTTGGACCCACATTATGATATTTGATTATGAGAAATTTTTATGATCATGCTTTGTTAACTTGTGGCAATATATATTTAATGCATTCAATGTATTATATCTTGGACTTGGATATATTGAAAAAAGAATTAGAATTTTAAATTGATATGCTTATTAAAATTGTATATGTGATAATTGAGATGCTTATTAATTGTATGTGATACAATGTGAATAGATTACATTACAAAAGTGTTATGGTTTGGTAATAGTTGGTCAACACTATCAAGAATATAAAAGGTAATCAAATGCTTGATGTAAATCATAACTTGTTCCAGAGCTAATATAGCATATGTTGTTGGATGATTAAGTCAGTATACAAACAATCCAAGTAAAGAACATTTACATGCTAATAATAAAGTATTAAAATATTTGATAGGAACAATTAACTATAGTTTAATCTATAGTGGATATCCTTCAGTTTTGGAAGGATATACTATGTCAGTTGGGTAAATCATGTTGAGGATCATGCTCTCACAAGTGAATGGATCTTCAACCTTGATGGACGTGCAGTTTCTTGAGATTCAAAGAAACAAACTTGCATTGTCGACACCACCATGACTGCAAAACTTATTGTTGTAGCTGCAGATAGTAAAGTAGAAGAATAACTAAGCGATTTGTTGTATGAGATACCAATTTGGCCAATGGCGCCAATATCCATACATTGTGATAGTCAATCCACACTATCAAAAGCATATAACCAAGTATATAATAGAAAATCTAGACATTTTGGTTTAAGACATAACTATGTAAAGGATTTAATGGAGTGATATCCATAGTGTTTGTATGAACTGAAAAAAATCTTGCAGATCCTTTGACGAAAGGTTTGACAAATGACATGGTATTGAAGACATCATTAGTGATGTGATACAAATAATCACTAATGGTGGAAACGATCAACTCACACTTGAATAACACCAAGTCTTGAGTTCAATGATGAAAGTACACTATCAAAATGATTGAAGTACTTGACAATATATACATCTTAAAGGGTAAAAGTACTTCAACCATAAAATATAAGTGGTAGGATGAGGTCTCCTCTTAATGGACATATAACATATATTTGTTGTAATGTATAGTTATGGGTGCATTTCTGATATAGTCTATCTATATGAGAATAAAGTGGACCGCTTCATAGAGTTCAAGGGCTTGACTCTTAAACTCTCATGAAAAGGATATGAAACACGGGGTCTTATCAAATGTGTCATCTTTATAATTCGACCAATGGTACCGAGATTTCATGTGTGAGTTATGCACACTTGTTCTAATGAATGTTTGGTTCAAAGCTTGTTTATCAATCTATTTGGGGATGAGTGAAAACATAATTTACTAAGTAATGGTTCAAGTCGTAAGATATCTTTATCTTAAACCATGAGATTTCTGGAATAACATATTTAGATATATTTTGAAAATGGTGGGGGATTGTGAGGAAAATTTCCAAAATATATTTGGATTTCTCTAATAGCTATATTAATATAGCAAAAATAAATAACTTAATGTATCACTTGGTCAAGTGGTTGCAATGTTTGGGCTTAATGCATCTATTAGTCATTGAACCAATGCATCTGTTAAATTACCAAAGGTTACAGTCTTCTTTAAGAGTTGTTTTCTTTCACCAATTGGTATGAGTTTATCTATAAATAGAGATACTTTAGAGGCAGAAAAGGAGAACATTTCTTCTTTTATCTATTGCACGAGAGTAAATGAATGAACTTTATTCTATAAAATATCATTAATCGATAGACTTGATGTGAATGTGCAATTCACTTCAAGGATTCCAAAGTATCCCGAAAGGGATTCATCAGTTAACTCGTTTGCATCCGATATATATAGATTGGTGAGGGCGAATTGAACCTAAAACTTAGTGATATACACACACTTTAGAATTTATTGTGCAACCTTCATCATCATTAGTTTCGTCTTCTTCTTGTTTAAGATTTGTAGCATACTCCCAATAAAGGATCGAACTAGGATTAATAAATTTTATTATATATTACAAATTTTAAATTATAAATTTGCAATTTAATGTAAGCACACAAAAATTTCCAAATAAAAAAGGAGAAGGGGAATCAAACTAAGAAGTTGAAGAAATTTGGGATAGATGAACTATAAGTGAAATGGATTTGACTTCTCTAAAGTGATAAGTTGGTAAAGTGAAGAAAATAATGAATGATGATACAATTCCCCATGATTGGTTATATATGTACAAATAAATCAATTGTTGATATTATTCACTTTGTTCTAAACTGAATTGATCACTTTAGAGTAGCCAAATCTGAGTGCAAGATATTGGTTTGGCAAAAAAAAAATTGGATAGACAAAAATAAGAACAAAAACTATAGTTGGTTTGATTGAATTTTTACAATTTTTTCCACAAAATTTGAACGGAATTGTTGAAGATCATATTGATTTGGTTCATATTCAATTGGGTTGACATAAGTTTAAACACTTTTTTTTTTTGAGAAATAATTTAAACACTTTAAAAAAATCAAACACTAAATATTTTATACTACGAAAACAATTTCGTAAACTTTTTTATGACTTGAGTACATAAACTACAATGAAAAAATAGTATAAAAATGATTAAAAGTATAGGTTTAAATGCCTTCATAAAATAGTACATGCTTAAATACATTTTTCCCCCTATTATACAAAAATTTAAGTTTTAATCCTCATTTTCTGAATTTGATTTTTTGGTCCTCTTCGTTACTAATTTTATAATTTTCCACCCAACTCAAATTTAAAGGCATTTTTTATGATGTGACAGTCTCATAATTAATCATTTAAAATTGTCACGTTGGTTTAAATTTTTCCATATCATTATTATGTAACTAATAAATAAGTTTTAATATTTAAATAATAATTAAATTATTTAATATATTCAAAAATAAAAATTATAAAAGTTAATCCATAAATTGTTTTTTTTAACATTGAACCATAATTTCATAAATCTTAGAATTTCATCTTCTAAACCCATGGTAAATCCCAAACTTCATCCTATGGAAGTAAACCAAGAGTAGACATGGGAAATCCTCCACCCCAAGTTCAAAACCAGTGACTTCCAAAACTCCCTAGAATATATGTGGCACGAACTACAATTGAGGCAAGGCATTTTTTACAATAGTTGTTGGGTCTCAACTTCATAGTCAATACTATCAAAAGGCACTTTGGGATATAGCTAAAACTCATGGATATGTTTATGTATAGAATTTCATATCTAGATTGGGTAAACAAATTGGTATCTCTTCCCAGGGGTACCAAAACTACTTTTTTGGTAACATGGAAAGTTAACAATGGAACACATTGGGAGATTTATTTTATAATGTTGATAAAGGAGCCAAAATGAGTTCCACAAATTACAAATGTTCTTTTTATCAATAGTAGGAACAACATTCACTCGGTATTCAACTTTGCAACCTAACTCTATTCAAAATTGTGTAGCCATGGAGAGATGTTGATAGATTTTATTGACCTCAACCTGAAGTTATAACAATCAATCCGAGGAATTCACTCGGTCCATCTTACATCCTGCATAGTCAGAGTCAGAATAACCAATGAGATTGCATATGCTACCTTTTGGATACTATAGGCCAGCATTTGATATATCAATTGATTTACCAGTTTCGTCTTTATCAACATACATTCCAGATCCCATGGGAGTAGCACTTTCTTTGCTGCTGTCCATCTCAAATCTTTTTAATAATTCTTTACAATATTTTGTCTGATGAATAAAGATGTTGTTCTTAAGTTGCTTGATTTGAAGTCCTAGGAAATAATTTAATTTTCCCATCATGGACATTTCAAATTCTCCTTGCATCATTAATGAAAATTCTTTACATATTTCATTTTTGGTTGATCCAAATATTATATCATCTACATAGACTTGAACAAGTAAGGTTTTATCAACTTTACCTTTTTCAAATCCATGTTCACATAAGAATTTACTCAACCTTTCATACCAAGCTCTTGGAGCTTGTTTCAAACCATAAAGCGCCTTCTTTAATTTGTAGACATGTGAAGGATTTTTGAATTCTTCAAAGCCAGGTGGCTGTTTGACGTAGACTTCCTCATTGATATAGCCATTTAGGAACGCACTCTTGACATCCATTTGAAATAGTTCAAAATCCATAGAGCAAGCATAAGCAAGTAGTAGTCGGATTGCTTCTAATCTTGCTACTGGAGCAAATGTTTCATCAAAATCAATCCCTTCTTCTTGATTGTATCCTTGTGCGACCAATCTTGCCTTGTTTCGGATAAGTATTCCATTTTCATCTAATTTGTTCTTAAACACCCATTTGATACCAATGATGTGTTTATTTTCTGGATTTGGAACAAGTTCCCAAACTTTGTTTCTTTCTAACTGATTTAGTTCTTCATGCATGGCAAGTATCCATTGATCATCTTTGAGGGCTTCACCTATTTTGGAGGGTTCTATTTGAGAAACAAATGCCATATTTAAACAAGCATCTTTGAGATTCAGCCTTGTAGTGACTCCTTTGTTGATATCACCTATTATGTTGTCAATCAGATGATCACGATGGGTTTTCCATTCTTGAGGAAGATCAATGTGTTGATCTAGTTGTTCTATATTGATTTCGTCCTTTTGAGTTGTTTGATCAACTTGATTTTCTTTGCTTGTCTCATCATCATCATAAATAATTTTATCCTCTTTCGAGGGGTTAGTTTCATCAAAAGATACATGTATAGATTCTTCAACTATTAAAGTTCTTTTATTAAAAATTCTAAATGCTTTACTAGTTAAGGAATAACCAATAAAAATATCTTCATCGGCCTTCTCATCGAATTTGTCGAGATTATCCTTACCATTATTTAACACAAAGCATTTGCATCCAAATATGTGAAAGTGAGAGATATTCGGCTTTCTTCCTTTATAAAGTTCATATGGAGTTTTCTTCAGCATTGGTCGGATTATGACTCGGTTGGATACATAACAAACTGTACTTACAGTATCTGCCCAGAAGTATTTTGGTAGACTTGAATCACTTAGCATAGTTCTTGCAAGTTCTACCAATGATCTATTCTTTCTCTCAACAACTCCATTTTGTTGAGGTGTTCTTGGTGCAGAAAAATTATGGAAGATTCAATTTTCTTCACAGTATTCTACAAAAGAAGCATTTTGAAATTCTCCTCCATGATCACTTCTAATTGATACAATTTTGGTTGCTTGTTCATTTTGGACTAGTTTGGCATATTTCTTAAAGGCTTTAAAAGCTTCATTTTTATTTGCCAAAAATAAGGTCCATGTGAACCTTGAAAAATCATCAACTATTACTAGTCCATATGAATTTCCACCAAGAATTTTAGTTCTTGATGGTCCAAACAAGTCCATATGTATTAATTGAAGTGGTCTTGAAGTTGATATGATATTTTTGGGTTTAAAGGAAACTTTAGTTTGTTTACCTTTTTGACAAGTGTCACATAATTTATCCTTCATGAATTTCATTTTTGGTAAGCCTACAACAAGTTCATGCTTGACTAACTTGTTTAAGTGATCCATATGGATATGTGCAAATCTTTTGTGCCATAGCCAAGCATCATTGTTGTCACTTACCATAAGACATTTCATTTTTAAGGATAAATCGTCAAGATTAATTGTAAAAATATTTTTGAAACGCTTACCAATAAACTGAGTTTCATTTGTTACCTCATTTTGGATAATGCAATCATCTTTGTTGAAAGTGATTTTGTAACCTTTGTCACAAAGTTGGCTTATGCTTATGAGATTGTGTTTTAACCCTTCAACATAGAGGACATCTTCAATTGAAGGAGATGGAGCAATGCCAACCTTTCCAATACCCAAAATTTTTCCTTTGTTGTTATCTCCATAGATCACATAACCTTTTGACTCAAGAGTTAGTGCTGAAAATTTTGTTTTGTCACCGGTCATATGCTTTGAACATCCACTATCCAAGTACCACATATTTGATGTACTTTGTGTATATTCCTACAAAACAAGATTTATAGTTTATTAGGTACCCAAAGTGTTTTGGATCCTTTAAGGTTAGTTCCTTTCTTTACCCACACATAATGTCCTTGTGGAACACCAATGTTCCTAACATGGCAAGCATTACGTGTGTGACCATTAAAACCACAATAGAAACATTTTGGACTCTTTTTAGGAAAGCATGTTTTCTTTTGAATAATACTTTTCTTAGAACAAAGATGATTCTTTTGAACAGCTATTACTTTCTCATTTTTGGATTGGTTACTTGCTTTTACAAAGATAGTTTTACCAGTACTTGGTTTATCAAATTTTGAGTAACCAAGTCCACTTTTGTCATTTGAATATCTTTGCATGCTAAGCATATTTTCCAATCCAAATTGTCCCTTTTCATACCTTTCTATAACTCTATTCATTTGGCCAATTTTAAAAGAAAGTGAATCACATTTAATGCATGTAGAAATCTGTTTTTATTTTTCAGAATTTTGTTCCATAGTGTCAATCTTTTTATTTAGAGATAAAATATGTTTCTTTTGATTTGACACTACTTTGTACAAATTTTTACATTCATTAAGTAGTTCTTTAATGGCTTGTTGTGCATCATTATCTTCATCACAAGAATCATTATTATCATAGCAAATAGTATTACTACTAACCTCTTCTTCATTATCAGAATGATGAGATGCCATCAAAGCAACATTAGCGCATTCATCATTATCTGAATTTGATGAAGAACTTACTTCATTATCTTCCCATGCTATGTACGCCTTTTTGAACTCTTTTCTTTTAGTAGCATTCTTCTTGATAATGTTAGGACATTTTGCTTTCATATGTCCTGGTTTCCCACACTCAAAGCAAGTAAAATTATGATTTGTAGTAGAAGCTTCTTTCTTCTTGAAGTTTTTCTTTCTTGTAAATGTTTTATCGTTTTGAAGAAATTTACCAAACTTTTTGACAAGAAGTGTGATGTTTTTCTCTTCATCTGAATCTTCTTCATTTATCAATTCTTTTGATTATATTCTTAATGCCATATTCTTTGTTTTCTTTTCTAAACTCTCATTCTTTTCTAATCTTTCTAATTCTATTTCATGCTCTTGTAACTTTCCAAAAAGTGCTGAGAGTGACATTTTTGACAAACTTTTCTTTTCAGAAATTGCTGTCACTTTAGGCTGCCATGCTCTAGTTAATGATCTCAGAACCTTTAGGTTCAATTCATCATTAGTAAAGCTTTTGCCAAGTGCTGTCAAGTGATTTGTTAAGTGAGAAAATCGTTTCTACATGTTCAGGATTGCTTCTCCTGGTTGCATTCGAAACATTTCGTATTCTTGAGACAAAGTGTTCAGTTTTGAACGTTTTACCTCAAGTGTTCCTTCATCGGTTACTTCAAGAGTATCCCATATCTCTTTTGTTGTTTTGCAGTGGGATATACGAAAGAATTCGTCCATTCCTAATGCTGATTGTAACATATTTTTGGCTTTCTTGTCAAATAGTACTTTTCTCTTTTCATCGTCTGTACATGAGGCTTTTATTTTTATTTCTTCTTTATTGTTGATGACTGTTGTTGGAATATATGGACCATTTTCTACAGCCTCCCATATGTCATCTCCTTGAGCCTCAAGGTATGCTTGCATACGTATTTTCCAAAAATCATAATGTTCACCGACAAAGCAAGGTGGTTTGTTACTGCTACCACCATCTCTAAAAATAGGTTATGCAGAAGCCATGAATCGAGGAGCAAATTACCAAAACCTGCTCTGATGCCAATTGTAAGAACAGAGTTGCACTTAAGAGGGGGTGAATTAGGTGTTAGACAATTTTTCTGTTTTTAGAGTTTTGAGAGATTGTTCAAGTGATTGTTTTGAGTTTGTTTAATGTTGCTGTGTTAGTGAATGAAAGCTGTAAATGACAGAAAGTTAAAACACACAGAAATTTATCCTGGTTCCCCTTACAACCAAGGGTACATCCAGTCCTCTTGCACACCACAAGAGATTTTCCACTTTGTTCGAATATGTTACAAGTCTAACCCTAAGTCTTAAGTTACAAATTCTTTAACACTTAACAGAAGATAGTACACCACTATCTCAGTTAACAATACTTGAAGAATCTACACTAAGTTCTTCAAGTGATACAATGACTTTATTTGATTTTGTAATGATGTTCTTAACTAAGAACAAGGTTATAACACTAAGAATTTGATACTTAATCAATCACACTTCCAAGTACAACTGAGAACCTTTCTTAATGATATGAAAATGAAACGCATGTACTTGAAAATATGAAAATTAAGTTTTTGAAGTGTTTGATATTTCAGAAAATTGATTCTAAAAAGGTAAGTCGAAAAGTTCTGAGTAAAAACTGAAGCTTTGAAGTATTTATACTCCAAGGTAACACTTCAGATCAGTGGCAATGGTTCCAAAAGATTTGATGAACTTATGCAATGTTTCAAAACTGAAAAGTTGCATTGTTTCGAAGTTGTATTCGAATACAGCCTTAGTGTATTCGAATACACTTCTATAACGTTCAGTTTTTATTTAAAATTTGAACTTCGTATTCGAATACGATACCTCGTAGTCGAATACAAGTATGAGATTTTTGCCACTGACTTGAGTTGTATTCGAATACGCGAAGCTGTAGTTGAATACAGAAGTTTAAATTTAACTACTGACTTGCAATCTGTATTCGGCTACGACATTTCGTATTCGAATACAGATCTTCAGTTTTAGCTTCTGACTTGTAATCTGTATTCGGCTACGACATTTCGTATTCGAATACAGATCTTCAGTTTTTGTAAAAACTTTACTTTTAAACATATGTTTCTGTTTTAAATATATTTATAAAATATTTTAATGCATATGCTATCAAGATGGTTCTCATAATATTGTATTTGAAAATGTATTTTGATTTAATATTAATTACTTTACCTAAACATAAATTTGAAGGATGAGTTGTTTAATATCTTTTTGCTTTTTGATCAATGAACTTTTTGTCTTCATAAAAAATGTAGGTCTTTAATTTTCAGAGAGATGATAGATTTTATTGACCTCAACCTGAAGTTATAACAATCAATCTGAGGAATTTAAAACAACAACTAGATGAATCGGATATTGACTTTGTTGAGAGGTTCAAACAGAAAATAGAGAAGTGCTATGTCCAGTTTCCTGAAGTTGGGTATGCATCCATAGCTGAAAGAGAAATTGATAAGGCAATCTTGTAATGATCTTAACGAGTTAGCCTCCAGGGAAGATTGTATTATGCAATTTACTTTGGAAAAAGAAAATAATTGTGCTAGCCAAGGAAGAATTAGATGATGATGTGTCAGCTAATTCCACTGTTGATATATTGACGCATATCTTTCCTTGAGGCTTGCTAAAGAGAAAAATATCAGTATTTCAAAGAATAAGATCACAAAAGTTGACCATATATACGACTATCTACTTAAGGATAAGAAAATTCAGTTGTTAAATGATCACAAAATACATGCTCATGCGGATAAAAAATGCAAAATGTATTATAAATGGCATAATTCGTACAATCATTCACGGTTAACTACACAATCCTTAGAAAATCTATGCAAAGGTATTTGTTTCTCTAGGGTTGCGACCAAATGACGTCCTAGAAAGCTCAAATCTTCTTCAAGTTGAGGTTTTCCAGGTGATCCTCCTCGACTGACTCTAGAAAGATCTTTTAAGAGGGGCATGCTAAAGGAGCCCGAACTTCCTTGCTACACAATCCCACGTCAAAGGTATAGGCAACGCCATCACCTAGATAATGGATCAATTGTTCCCACAAGACTCGTCCATTGTTTAGAATGGAGTTGAGAACAAAATCCTTATGAAGAAATTCAAGAAAGTATAACCTAAACTAGAATTGGAAGAACCAAAGGAGTCCACTCACGATTCTTATATCTTCTTTTTTTATCAGTCGATCCAAAACATTGATCAACAAACGGTAAACCAAAGAAAGAAAGATAGATAGAGATCCAATAGTACATGTGTCTCCCTTAATTCAAGAGAGCTGCACATAGTTACAACTCATGAACGTATGCCACAAAACTGAGTACAAATGGAGAACTTTTTGAACCAATACATCAAGAATGTATTGTGCTATGCTTTTGTGACAGGACCAAAAGTCTTACCAATAACGATTAAGAATTTTGAATAACCAGAGTTACCCTGTATGAATAACTAATGAGGGGTTTACAGTGGCCAAATTTTCTATTTTACGGTGCAATAGTGACACATTCATGCAATTATTATTATTTGTGTCGCATCACCTTTCACCTTACTAAAATGGATAATGCAATGCATTATTGCATTTGCTTACACTCAAAATATTATAAATTGTTAATGGAGAACAACCAATAGACGAATGAGTTTTAGTCTATGTTCACGTAGCCAAATGCAAGTTAGGCGAATTAAGAGCAATCAAATACGAGTTACGTTTTTATTAATTTAGTAGCTTACAAATAACCCAACTTTGTATTTAACACTATTTGAAGAAGTTAAGGAACTCACGACCAAGAAACATAATTATTTCCTTAAAGTCATTGTTATAAAGTAAAAGCAAATCATCAGTTGAAAATTATTAGCTGATTAGTGGGCTAACTTTTAATTTTAACAAGACATCTTGGATTAATATAGAAAGAAAAAGAACATAGGTATCACGTATAATGATAATCAAAGGTAGTCTGAGATCTCATAAAGAGCCATGAAGGTCTTAGAGTAACTATCACATTGTCAACAAAAGATGTGTCTGAAGTATTCATATGTGTATATGATTACATAACAAAATACAATAGTGAAATCTCATATTCTTCAAGACAAATATATAGCATCCATCTCTACATCTTTTTATCTACTAAAATAAATAAATAAAGTTATGAGTTATAAAATGTTATTTAAATATAACTTTTCTTTTTCAACATTTGTTACAGCATTATCAAGATTATTTATTACTAATAGCATGCAGGAAAATATTGTAATTAATATGCAAATAATAATCTAAGAGTAATAAGATAACAACGGAAAATAACATTTTTATGTTTTTAGAATCGAAGAATTAAGACCAACAAAAGAATATTAAATTACATAAATTATTTTACAAGGAATATATTAATATCAAGATAAAAATCTAATAGTAATAAGATAACAAATGGGAAATGAACATTTCACGTGAAAACATTTTTTATGATAGAATTTTACATGAAAACATATTCATATTTCTATGAATAATTATTATTACTTAAATTATACATCAAAAATAGACTATATCGAGATTGGGTATTTGGCAAAACGAAAATTATTTTCTAATTTGTTATGAAAGAAAAATTTGATAGTAATAACACAGTAATATATTTTAATTGGTGAAATTGTAAATTTTTAAATATTGTTATAGTTATGTTAATATAAACTTTGACAATTTTTAAATATATATATATATATATATATATATATATATATATATATATATATTAAAGGCAGCATATCAAATGAGATGAGCTTTACGATGAGAATATGATAAAATTAAATTAAATATGGTCATAATTAAGAGTTATTTAAAAAGTGACACATAATCATTTAAAAAAATCACATGACTTTCTTTTCTAATCTTGACTATCCATTTATAGTGATCAAGATTTAATTATCTTAATCTCTCATTTGATATGTTACATATATATATATAAACTACAAACCTAATCATCCACAATGGTTAAACGTTGACTATCCATTTATAGTTAAATGGGGTTAAATAATGCACAATTTGAGGCTAAATTATAAACTACAAACCTAATCATCCACAAAGGTTAAACGTTGAAAAATTTGACAAATTAATACTTTTATTCTATTTTTGAAAAATAATATAATCATTATTAGAGCAACAATAAATTAAATAAAATTCACATTGTAGTCTAAAACTATATATATATTATAAATGAAAATTTACTTATGTTTGATACGGGTCAATTACACTACTTTCTCTCATTCCGAATACAAATAATAAAAAAGTCATATCTGATAGTCTCAAATATAAATAAAATTTAATTAATTTTACTATATTTAATGTTATAATTTTTATAATATCCTTTGATTAATGTAGATTTTATTTTGTAATAACTCAATGAACAAATTACCATGAAAGACTACTTAGATAATACAATAATCTTTTTATTAATTTGAGAAAATTAAACTAACCAATTTTTTTTTAAAGGCTGCAAATTTTTTTAATACTCTATCCTCTCACAGTAAGAATCACTTTAACAAAAAAAAAATTTGTAATAAAATAAATGTTATTTACAATTTCAATACAACTTTAATTATTTTTTTCTTATAATACCCTTCAATAATTACTCTATACACAATTTTTAAGACATTATTATACTTTACATCGATAATAATAAAAAAAAATCACACCAATAATTAAAATAAATAATTTAGTAAAATGATTTTAAGAAGTAGACATTTGACCCTATTAACATTTCACACGGGGCACTATAGGAAGAGGAATTAATATATTCAAAGGCATGTGAATGTGATGAAATTAAAAGGATTTAATTTTATCATTGTGTCTATGTATATCCTTCTTCCTTTACATTGATTTACTCACAACATAGCCATCCTTGAATTAAAAAAAACAAACAAATCTTGGTTACATAAATGTTATAATTCGTTCATCTAGGCATCAATGAAGCTTAATACCTTCTCTTCGTGGCTTAATACCTCTCAAAAATTAATCATTGTTATTGTTATCATCAATAACAACACAATGAATTCATGAATGAATCTTTAATATGATAACTAAGAATAAAGACCATTTGTTGTTGATCAGTGATTGATGTAATATGTGTATGTGTGTGTCGCGGTCTAAATTTCGAGTGTTTCTCGAATTCAATGGAGTCACCACCAAAGTTTATTTAAAATAGGAAAAACATTGGGAAACCCTTAAAAAGAAAACAAAATAGATTTTAAAACCAAATTTTGAGTTCGGGAGTCGATTATGCGTAAGGAAAGTATCAGCACCCTACGACATCCATTTAAATACGGTTACCTATAATTAATTGTGCAAAATTAGTATTAACTTAAATATATTTATGTCTCTTTATTATTAAATATGAATATCTATTATTTATTTTTAATGTGATGTTGAAATAAATACGTGTTCAAAGAAAAGAGGAACAAGAAAAGAAATTTTTTTATTAATGTGTTTGACAAGAGTGTGATCTTGCTCCTACGTATCTCCCGGTGCGATGGAGAAATCAAAGCTACGTAGTTCATGGATAGAAAATGCGGATGCATTGATTATTTTTAAAGAAAAATTTATTTTGTTGTTGATAAAAAATGTTTTGACGAAAAAAAAGTTTGCTTGATTTCGAATAATTATTTTGAGAAATAAAAAATGAGTTTTAGGACTATCATGTTGCACAACTCGTATTTAAAAAACTCAAGGAGTAAAAGGATGTCTCATCCAGTTAATCCATTTAAAACTATTTTTTTTTTTATTTTTGGTTTTAAAATTGAGTCTTAAAGCCACCAAGTGGTACGACTTGTGTTTTATCAACTTAAAGATTAAAAAAGATGTCACATCTAATTAATCTAATATTTAAAAAAGTTGACTTTAGATTCATTTATTTTTTTAAAATAATAATTTTTTAAAAAAAAATATCAAATTGTATAATTCGTGTTCTGCAACTCATTGATTAAAAGGATGTTATTTCTAGTTACCCTTTAATAATAATTTTATTTATTAATTTGTTTATGAACTTTAATTTATTTATTTGTATGTAAAGATAAAATTTAGAACTAACAAGCTGTCACAACTTATATCTTAACAATTCAAAAGTTAATTGATGTCACATCAAATTAACTCTTTTGTATCGAAAATAAATAAATGAATAAAACCAAAATCAACAATAAAGTTTTTAATAATATTAAACTATACTGTTTTTCAACAATTAAGTACATGTAATTATGGCTTGCTAGCTGTAAAAAGACACTGCAAGTCTATGATTTGATTTGGTTTGATGTTTGCTATAAATGAGAAAGCCTTACCCGCTCAGTTTGCTATGCACTATACGATCACCTTGCTAAACCTTACAAACTCACCAAAAAGGTACGCCCAGTTTCCTTTGCTATAAGTAAAGAAAGTATTACATGCTTACGGGTAAGCTTACTTAAATACAACGCTGAGTTACGTACTCTATCTTTTTTAATAAAGAAGAGTTTTTTTTTTAAAAAAAAACTTCAATTGAAAAAGAAGAACCATATGAGACCCAAAAAAATATCATTATTTCAATATGGGTTTATTTGTGTGAAAAAGAAGAAAAAAAAGACAGAAAAAAAATTTTAGACCAAAAAAAGGAACTTAAACAAAAGAAAGTGGAAGGGATGAGATACCTTAAACCGTTTAATGGCTAGAGTCGGGAATGGAGACTATGGTGGTGAACCTTGAGAAGCCAACGACATCATACGCTACTCTCTTCTTTGGTGCTCATCTAGTCTCAGATTTCTTATTTGACGTTTGTTGGTTGTGTTATTAAAATGACTTTGAATCTTTATATCTTTCTATGTATTCTTACAACGTTTCTTTCCCTTCTTAGTCTCAAAAACGTTTTCTTTTTATATTTTGATTCGTTTTGGATAGAAAAATAAAACTCTCTCTTTTGGAAAATAAATCTGCCATATCTGAAAAATCAAGCTTCACTCCTCTACAAAAAAAATAATGTTCTCTATTTTACTGATTTTCGAACTCAATTTATAGAATAAAATGGTGAATCTTTATGTTCATTAGATAAAATTAAGTTATGGATTTTATATGGTTTTGTTGCAAATTTTACACAACATCAGATTTTGAGTGTACAAGTGGTACAAGTTATTAACCTGAAATGAAGCAATTAACTTGTTTGTAACACGTTTGTAGTAGGATGTTAACAAGGCCAACAAGATAAAGGAAAGTTTGCAATAGGATGCTAACAAGGCAAGCAAGATAAAGGAATGTACACAATAGAAATAGTAAAAAAAGAAGAAACAAGAAAGTGTGTTCACAATTTTTCTTTTTTATTTTATTTATTTTTGGTGTTTAAATGAGAATACTTATATAAATTGGACTAAATTGTAAAAATGATGATCTTCAGATTTTTTATAATAATATTTATAAAGTATTTATTAAACATATTATTACTTATTTTTGAATTATTTTTAAATAATCGGACAAAATTGAGGTTCTACATCTGCCTGTATTTAATTATTTGTTAGTAGAAAATATGTTTTAATGTTATCGTTGTAAAAGGTAAGTAAATATAAGGATCCAAATTTTGTCCATCATAATAAAAAAAATACAATATGTGAAAGTGTGAGTGTTTGAGAAAAATAAAACTACTAGAATAAGGCAAAGATGAGTATAATGTGAAGAAATAGTTTCTAGATCTAAAAAAAAATGATCGTCATGAATGAACAAATGATCGTAGATCGATAGGAATTTAAATTATCGTCTCCATATTTGTTACTGGTGCGTAGATCGACAAGAATGTAAATGAGCGATTTGTTACTGGTGCGTACATCGACAAGAATAAAAGAATGATCGTCTTTGGATTGGTTACGGATGCGTAGATCGATAAGAATGTAAAAGAATGATCGTCTCCAAATTTGTTACTGGTGCGTAGATCGACAAGAATAGAAGAATGATCGTCTACGGATTGGTTACCGATGCGTCGATCGACAAGAATAAAAGAATAATCGTCTTCGGATTGGTTACTATTGCGTATATCGATAGAATATATTTATGATAATTGTAACAAAAATGTGTAGTACAAAGATTGTTGAGTATAAATATGCATGATTCACTCATTATGCATTGCAAAAGGTTGTTGAGTGAATGAAGATGCATAGGTCATGCCTGAGTAGGTGAAAAAATATGAATGTAAAATGCATAAATCATGTGTTTTGCAATATAGATAAAATCTTTATTCATTTTTTAATTCCTCGATTCTTATACGATCCTGTACGCCCACAAGATTCAATTGATGAATAAATATAAAAACTATTTTTTGTATGATGACTCTATACATCTCGTGTGACTCTTTTTTAGAGGCGAAACAAAGTATATTGTCTAAAATGATTACCTTTTTTTTTGTTGACATCCCCATAGGAATCTATCAAGTTTCCTGTGTATATATTTTCAAATATCAAAATAATTAAAATATTTTTTGTTTACACCTACTTCAAATTCCAACATTTATTGTCATAAAATAACATTTTTTTTAAATGCTAGAACAAACAACCATGAGACTAAGTTAGCTTAGAGAAAGGATGATAAAAGAAAAAAGAAAAAGGTAATGTACAACATTGAAAAAAGTACATTTACTATATTGGGAACAAAATAATTGAGGTAGGAGGTTACAATGTAGGGATGAGCGTGTTCATGTTTAGTTGAAGGGATAACAAACGCCAATCATTCTTGTAATTTAGGACTCCTGTTGGTCAGCACCCAAGAGTAATAACTGCTCCAGTTTGAACTGCTTGATTCTTTTTATTCCTTATATATATATATATATATATATATATATATATATATATATATATATATATATATATATCCCTAACTTTTGCATGGACCGCTCTTTCAAGTTTCCAATCCATCGGGATGCTCTGACTTTTGCCTAGGTCGCCTTTTGAGATTTTCAACCTAGCGAGCCTATATATTTTTCAAGCATAATATTTTTTGACTACGTCTGAGTTTACTGGAAGTGGAAACTCCTCTCTATCCATTTCTGCGAGTATAAGAGCTCCCCCAGAGAAAGATTTTTTTACCACATATGGTCCCTCGTAATTCGGGGTCCATTTTCCACGAGAATCCCTTTTTATGGGCAATATTTTCTTTAACACCAAGTCTCCTTCTTGAAACTCTCGAGGACGAACTTTTTTCTCGTATGCATTTTTAAGTCTTTTTTGATACAATTGACCATGACACAGAGCTATCATTCTTTTTTCTTCAATGAGATGCAATTGGTCAAATCGTGATTGAACCCACTCTACTCTTCTAGTTTTGTTTCCATCAAGACCTTGATCGAGGGGATTTCAACTTCAATGGGAAGTACCGTTTCCATTCCATACACCAATGAGAAAGGAGTTGCCCCTGTTGAGGTGCGAACAAATGTTCTATAGCCATGTAATGCAAAGGGAAGCATTTCATGCCAATCCTTGTACGTTTCTACCATTTTTTGTATGATTTTCTTGATATTCTTATTTGCCGCTTCTACAGCTCCATTCATTTTCGGCCAATAAGGTGAAGAATTATGGTGCTGAATTTTGAAACTATCACACAACTCCTTCATCATTTTATTGTTCAGATTGGTCGCATTATCCGTGATATTCTTATTTGGCAGCCCATATCGACAAATCAGTTCTCTCTTGATGAATCTGACCACTACGTTCCTCGTCACGTTGGCATAAGAAGCAGCTTCAACCCATTTTGTGAAATAATCAATAGCTACTAGGATAAACCAGTGCCCATTTGAAGCCTTAGGTTCGATGAGCCCAATAACATCCATCCCCCACATTGAAAATGGCCAAGGTGATGTTAAGACATTCAAGGAGGTTGGTGGTACAGTATTTTATCAGCATAGATTTGACATTTATGACATTTCTAACATAACTAAAACAATCAGACTCCATGGTCCACCAATAATAGCCATCCCTTAAGATTTTTCTTGTCATTGCGTGCCCATTTGCATGAGTTCCAAAAGAACCTTCATGAACCTCTTGAATGATTTTCTCTACTTCCATTTTATCGACACATCTAAGGAGAACCATGTCATGGTTTCGCTTATAAAGCACGTCACCATTTAAGAAGAAGTTCATTGACAACCTCCTCAAAGCTCTCTTGTCATTCTCCAAAATACCCAAAGGATATTCCCTATTCTTAACATAGGATTTGATATCGTAAAACCATGGCTTGCCATCGGGCTCTTCTTCTATTGATAAGCAATATGCTGGCTTATCCTTTTATTGAATTTTTAGGACCGGCACATCCTGATCAATGCTTATTTTGAACATTGATGACAATGTGGCCAAGGCGTCGGCCAATTGGTTTCCTTCTCGAGGAATATGATGAAAAGTGATCTTCTCAAAGTATTTTGTCAACTCTTTGATGTGAGTGTGATACGGAACCAATTTGGAATCTCAAGTTTCCCATTCCCTTTTTGTCTGATGGATGACCAATGATGAGTCTCCATATACTTCAAGAACCTTTACCTTTGATTCAATGGCTGCTTTAATGCCCATGGCACATGCCTCGTATTCTGCAATATTGTTTGTGCAATCAAAACACAATCTAGCCGTAAATGGAGTGAATTGGTCCTCTGGGGAGATCCTTCCAGTAAGAGCAAGTTTCTCAAAGATGTACTTAACTGGGTCCATTTTAGACACCAACCAAGTTGTATGACATAACATATATTGCCTTAGCCGATGAGCAGCCCAAGCTAGTGCACAACATGTTCGTTCAAGTAGTGAATATCTTGTTTCGCAACTAGTGAACTTTTTGCTAAAATAATAAATAGCATGCTCTTTCTTACTAGATTCATCGTGCTGCCCCAACACACAACCCATTGACCCATCAAGCACTGTTAAGTACATAATAAGTGGTTTTCCAGGAACCGGAGGTACCAGGATTGGAGGTTTTAACAAGTATTGTTTAATCTTCTCGAAAGCTTTTTGACAATTCTCATTCCATTCAACCTTTTGGTCTTTGTGCAGCAACTTGAAAATTGGCTCGCATGTTGTAGTTAGATTTGACATGAATCTGGCAATGTAATTCAATCTCCCCAAAAAGCCATGAACTTCTTTTTCCATGCGTGGAGCCAACATTTCTTGTATTGCTCTTACTTTATCTGGGTCCAACTCTATCCCTTTTTGACTAACGATAAACCCAAGTAACTTGTCTGATCTCACGCCAAAAGTGCATTTAGCAGGGTTTAAACGGAGTCTGAACTTCCATAGTCGCACAAACAGCTTCTGAAGGTTAACCACGTGGTCTTCTTCGGTCCCGGATTTTGCAATCCTATCGTCCACATAAACCTCTATCTCCTTATGCATCATGTCATGAAACAATGTCACCATTGCTCTTTGATAGGTTGCCCCAGCATTCTTCAATCCAAATGGCATCCCTTTATAACAAAAGGTTCCCCATTGTGTGATGAATTTGGTTTTCTCCATATCCTCGGGAGCCATCTTGATTTGATTGTATCCTGAAAAACCATCCATGAAGGAAAAAAGAGAATATTGAGCAGTGCTTTCTACTAGGGCATCAATATGAGGCAAAAGAAAATCGTCTTTAGGACTTACTTTATATAAATCCCGATAATCAACGCACATTCGAACTTTTCCATCCTTTTTTGGAACTGGGACAATATTAGCCACCCATTGAGGATATTTTGCTACTGCTAAGAAACCAGCATCAAATTGCTTTTTGACCTCTTCTCTAATTTTAAGTGACATATCAGGCCTCATTTTCCTCAATTTTTGTTTAATTGGAGCACATTCAGGCTTCAGTGGTAGCTTGTGTTCAACTATGTTAGTATCTAGCCCAGGCATATCTTGATATGACCATGCAAAGACGTCCACATAGTCAAATAAAAGTTTAACCAACTTTTCTCATTCACTTCCATTCATAGACATACCAATTTTAATTTCTTTCTTATCATATTCAGTCTCCAAATTGATCACCTCAACAGGTTCTTGATAGGGTTGGATTATCTTAGCTTCCTGTTCCATTAACCTTTTGAGTTCTGGGGGAGGCTCAAAATTGTCTTCACAATCCTCATCAGCGTGATTAATTGGGAGTTCAAAATTACAAGAAGGGGTTCTAGCGTTGCTATTTTCAACGTATTCATTTTCGACTCTGCATTATTAAAATTAAGAAAAAAGGAAAAAAGAAAATACGAATAATGGTTGTAACTTTAAGAAGAAAAGGAAAAGAAACGGTTGGAGAATTCCAAAATGCATTTATTGATAATAAGTACAAAATTGAAATACATGCGCCTTAATTAATTATCCTTATAGCCTTAGACATAGCAAAAGGAGTTGAAATACATAATTACTTTGAGCATGAATTAACAAACACGGGAAACTCGATGATCTTCCAATTGTTGAGGATAGTATTCGAAAGACAAGGGTACACTAATTTGAGGGTATCATCACCAAAATGCTCTTCTTCCACCACAGCCACCTGGTCAGCATAAATTATTCCGGCGCTATGAAAGGTTTGACGAATGTCACAAATGGAAATCTTCTGTGAATGGTTTTCCAGACGAGCCATCATGCTTTCCTTTTTTTCTTTCATTGTCTTTTCTTTATCAACTTTGGTAAGTACATATCCCAACCCGTATCGATCATTCTTTTCTGGTATATCTAACAATTTCCCCAAATTAGCAAAAACTCCTCCTTCCACCATGGACTTGGTAGACTTCAATGATGTGGTAGACAACTTTGGTTCTTTTAAGTGAGATCCTTCACCCATGAAGACAGCATTGGAAATTTCTAATGCTTAAAAGGAGGTTTCTATGGCTTCCTCTGTATCTTCAATGTAGCCTGTATAAGATAGATGGCTCACTATCATATCTTCTTCCCCATATATTATTACCAACTTATTGTTCGCTATAAACTTCACCTTTTGATGGAGAGTGGATGTCACCGCTCCAGCAGCATGAATCCACGGTCTCCCTAAAAGACAATTGTACGCTGGTTTAATATCCATCACTTGGAAGGTTATCTCAAAGTTATGGGGTCTGACTTGAACCAGTAGGTCACTCTCGCCAATAACTTGTCTCCTGGACCCATCAAACGCTTTCACCACCATAGCACTAGGCTTCATACATGCTCCATCAACAAATAGTTTTGAGAGTATCGCTTTCGGCATGACATTTAATGATGAACCATTATCAACTAGCACTCGTGCCAGGATATGATCATGACATCTCACAGAGATATGTAGTGCTTTATTATGCCTTGTCCCTTTAGCTGGTAATTCGTCATCGCTAAAACTCAAACAATTATTAGCGGTGATATTACCGACAACTCCATCAAACTGGTCAACCGTGATATTGTGAGTAACATGGGCCTCATTTAAAACTTTCAGCAGTTCCCTTCTATGTGCTTCAGAGTTTAATAACAAAGAAAGAACATATATCTTGGAAGGGGTTTGATTTAGCTGGTCCACCACCTTATATTCACTTTGCTTGATAAACTTCAAAAATTTGTTAGCTTCTTCTTCAAGCACCGTCTTTTTGCTAGTCTCTGGCCCTTTTATAGCATGATTCATAGCTTTTTTACCCTTTTCCTCACTGTCCTCCTTTCTCCTAGGTTTTCCAGGGGCGTATACTCGACCACTCCGAGTCGTCCCACCAACTCCTGAAATGTTGGTGACATCAATTTCTTTAGGTTCACAGCTATCACCTAATTGATGATTGGACAAATGAGACATGACTTCATAATTCCATGGTACTGCCTTGCTATTTCCATAAGGAAAAGGGGTTGGTGCCTGAACAATTATTGGATATGGACCATTTGGAGTTTTCATAAGATTTTCTTTCCTATAGAGGATTTCCAATGGTCTTGGGAAAGATCTATTATTCTCCACACACGGCTCTATGGCCAGCACATGATCATCTTTTGCACAACCTACCTCATTGTCAATCGTCACAATAAAGTTTAACTCAGCAAAGTTCATTTTCATTGGGATTTTCACATGTTACATACTCTTAATTGCACATCAATCTATCTCATCTTCAATGACGTTGATATAGGAATTTCCGTGGCCAGGCAAGGGATTACTCCCCACATTGGGACTGTCTTCCTTGAAGGTAAGCCATTTTGTATTAATCAATTCTTGCACTTTAGATTTTAGTGTTTGGCAATCTTCGACAGAATGTCCTACAGCTCCTGCGTGGTACTCACATTTGGCATTTGGGTTGTACCATTTTGTGAATCGTGGTTCCATAGGTTTCATGGGTCTCGGGACTAACATTGAGTTCTGGAGTAGGTGAGGCAACAATTGGCTGTATGTCATGGGAATCGGGTCAAAACGGGTTATCTTCTTTTCTCGATTAACTGGTGGTTTGTATTGATTCGGGATTGGATTTTGGTTCCATTGGTTTTGTTGGGGAAATTTGAGAGGGGATGGCTGGACCATGGGTTGTTGATAATAAGGTGGCCTTGAAGGGTGATATTGGGGGTATGGAGCTGGTGAAGTCGTAGCCACACATGGATATGGAATGTATGGAATTTGGGGTATCGGGGGCTGAAAATTTGGAGGTCAATAAGAATTCATAGATGGAGAATAAGAGACTTTTGGGTTTGCCATTACAGCATTAGCATCCCCTTCTTTTTTCTTTGTGAATCCCATCTGGGGCTTCTTCACACCACTCGTTCCACATATAATCTTACCACTCCTCATACCACTTTCTACTCTTTCTCCTATCATGACCATGTCAGAAAAGTTTGATGACATACTTCCAATCATCTTTTCATAAAAGGGCGATTGGAGAGTATCCATAAACATACCAACCATTTCTCTTTCGGATAAAGGAGGATCTACTTGCGATGCCACTTCTCCCCACCGTTGTGCATATTCTTTGAATGTTTCATTGTCCTTTTTAAACGAATTTTGCAATTGCATCCTGTCAGGGGCCATCTCAATGTTGTACCTGTATGTTTCAAGAAGGCATCAGCCAAGTCTTTCCATGAACGGATTCGATTTCGCTCGAGATGCATATACCAATTTAGTGATGCCCCACTCAAACTGTCTTGAAAAAAATGAATGAGAAGTTTGTCATCATAAGCATGAGAAGCCATTTTTCTACAATACATGGTCAAGTGATTTTTAGGGCATGTGGCACCTTTGTACTTTTCAAACTCAGGTACCTTGAATTTTGAAGGGATTGCTACATCAGGAATCAAGCACATATCAAAAGCATCAAGACCATAGGCATTACTACCTTCCATTGCTTTTATTCGTTCTTCTAAAACATGTAATTTTTCTTTCGACTGTGTATCTTCACCAATAAACTGAGGTTGTTGCCAATTTCCGTTAGCATCAGAAATGGGGTGCTTGGGGTGCACTTAATGGAATATTTTCTGAGGGTAGAGTGTTTTGGGGTGGCACGTAGTTGAGAGGAGATGGGATTTGTGGTTGGTTTAAGCTTTGGGAGTTGATGGTTGAGTGATTTGGGTTATTGTCCATGGGGTTAATGACTAAAGGTGGAGTATAACCAGGTGGGATACCATACATAGGAAATTGCATAGCCGCTGCACGGAATTGATGGGTAGTTGGGGTAAAGCCTAGTGGGTGAGAAGGAGTGGTTTGGTGTTCTTCATTTGCAGTTGGAGGATTCCCATCTGTATTCTCCTTTTTTGCCAAAGCCTGTATAGCCTCTAGGATTCGATCAACCTTGTCCTTCAATTGGCTAACATCTGCTCTCGTCACTTCTTGGTTTTGCTCAAGTTCATCCATGATCTTGGAGTTTGCGCAAGTCCGATAAGGGTGTCGAGGAAACAGCTTTATTGATTTTTTATGTTTTTTTTAAATAAAAAAAGTAAAAAAATTATGAGTATGTATGAACGGAATGAAGATGAAATTATTTAGTTAATTATCTATTTTTTACATTATAGTTGTATGTCGGGGAATCATAAGCCTTTCGAATTATAAGTGAAGAAAATATGGAATCGATAAACAAAACAAGCAAATCCTTCATTGATGAGAAAAAGAGTACACCATATTTAAATTAAAAACTACAGCATCTATGGTATTTCAATCTTCTCTTTCGATAGGACAACCAATCTTTTCCTCCAACACTTCTACCAGATTTTTTCAATATTCAACGAACTTGTAGACTTTGACTGGAGTATTGAGCGGATGCATTACTGCATCGATCTCTCTTAGATGCTTTGGAATTTTTATGATTGCTTGATTAGCTAGCATTGCCAATTTTGAAAAATAATCTTTCCAATGCTTGCCTTTATCTTCCAACTCTTTATAGACCTCTTGATTCTTCAATTGTCCAAGCAACGTCATAAAATGATCCTCCCAATATATGGTTTCATCCTTTAAGTCATTATAGATCTTTTCTTGATAATCAATGTAATTCTTCAGCTCACTAGAAGTCTCCATTTCTATTTTTAGCACATCTTGATGTTTTGAGAGTAATTCTTCCATTTCTTCCTTGTGTTGCCTCTCATTCTTTACTTGACTCTCGTAGTCGGCTACCATCTCTTCAAGTTGTTTCTTTAAATCTTCAAATTCCTTTTTTATATTCCTCTCAGAGCTTGCTGATTTCGCCCATAATTGCTTCCACATATAGGCTTCTTCAATAGCTTTATTCCTTTCTTGCTTACGCACATCTAATTCTTCATTTGCACCTCTCAAACAATCTTGTATGTCCAGTTTATTTTCCTTTTCAGTTTTCAACCTCTTGTTGCTTCTCTCAATAAACTAATTCTTACAAGTGTTTTCTGATCGCAAATTCTCGTTCTCTTGGGAGACTTTTTCTAACTTCACTTGTAGCTCTTTTTCCTGCTCTGCAAACTTTAACAATAATGCTTTGAGTTATTCTATTTCTTTCTTTGTAACAAGGGTAGGTTCAAGTATCTCGTGATCACTCGATGGTGTACTGTGGAAATGCAGCTTGATTTCTTGGACTCTTTTCTTTACCCATTGTAGATAGGGTTCCTTTGTGCCACAACTTCTACGTCCGAGTACTCTTCCTTTTCTAATAATCACTTCCCAAGCTCGACTTATCCTCCGCAACATCGGTGGGTCTACTATACCCGTATTGTGGAAAACAAAAGCTTCTAACGACTTATCATCTAGTTTCTCCAACATACGGTAGCCAAGTTGTCTCAGAGCTATCATCGGATTGTAATTAATACAACCTTTGGTTCCCATGAGAGGTACATTTGGAAAGTTTCCGCATTGGCATATTACTTCTTCTACCTCTTGTTCTCTATGATACCAGTAAGGCTAGCTATACTCTGCCTATTCACGGTTATTTTTAATTCCAACATGAAACCCTTTCTTGAACATGTGAGACATGAACCAAGTATACAGCACTGGAACACAACACAAAATTGTACCCCCTTTCTTCTCGTGCCGCATATGTAGATAGTAGTACACATCAGCAAGGACCGCGGGAACTGGATTTTGTTTATTTTTGTTAAAAGCCAAGAAGACATTGATGGCAGCAAAATCAACAAAATTATCAAGGTTTGGGAATAAGACAATACCATAGATAATGAGAGCCAAAACATCTATAAAAGTACCCCATTTTTTTTTAACGGCTAAATCTTGTGCCTTTTGCTCCGGATATTTTCTCGAGAAACCATGAATAGACCCTTTTTCCTCTTTTTTGCTTGCCAACTCTCTTATGTCGATTTTTAATACTTCAGCAACTACGCTCAAATTTGGTGGTTGTCTAGTATATCGATAAGGGTTTCCTTTCTCTAGGGAATAACCTAATATTCGCTCCAATTCTTCTAATGTCGGGGCCAACTGAAAGTCTTCAAAGGTGAAACATCTTAAGAGAGGGTCATAATACTGAACCAGTGCCATGAGGGCCCCTGTTTGCACATTTACTGCCAAGAGGTTTAGGATTTTCCGATATTTACTAAAGAAACTCTCACGTTGTATGGTTTTCATTTGATTGTTGATGTCTCTTAAACTTTTCAAATCAGGTTGCTTGAACTTTAAAAGTAAAGTTTTTCTTTTTTCCGATCCCATTATCCACTTAACACGTCACTAAGGTTTATATGATTCCCCAAAAATCCTGAAATTTTATGCAAAATGCCATTATATTTTTTATTTTTAGAAAAGAAGAAAGAAAAAAAAATCATGAGATATGAATGAAACTATATAGAATAATTATTGTGAATGTATTTATATACATATATATATATATATATAAAGTTTTGAATGTATGAGTTATTTTGGTTTATATGGATGTTCTTATGATGAAATGGACTATTGGTTTATATAGTGAAACTCTCACAAGGGTGGCTCTATGATTCTAAATGTGGTTCCTAGAGCCCATAATCCTATTTTTGAATATTGTCAACAACAATAGGTAAACTATTTGGAGTGGCGATACCCTTGATAGGATCAAACTCTAGGTGAGATCTCCATGCTAACCAAACAGGATGTACATCCAAAAGGCTATCACTACGCAACCTCGAAACTAAACTTAAGTTTTGTTCAAATTCGGGTATAAGGTTTCACTCATAAGTATGTGTAGAGTGTAGAATAAACATAATTCAATAGCTCTATATTGCTAATAAAACATATATACATGCACATAAAATAATAATAATAATAATAATAATAAATAAAATAATTAAATAAATGACTTACTAGCTTGAAAGAATATTATAATGACAACTAATATTTATTAAGAAATAATAAGCCCATAAAGTATTAGAAAATGAAAATCAAACAAATATAGAAAAGTTAAAAATTATGCACAAATAATTATGTTAGGCTTGACTCTCTAAAGGTCCCCAGCTGTCGCGGCCTAAATTTCGAATGTTTCTCGAATTCAATGGAGTCACCACCAAAGTTTATTTAAAATAGGGAAAACATTGGAAAACCCTTAAAAAGAAAAAAAAATGGACTTTGAAACCAAATTTTGAGTTCGGGAGTCGATTATGCGTAGGGAAGGTATCAGCACCCTACGACATTCATTTAAATACGGTTACCTATAATTAATTGTGCAAAATTTGTATTAACTTAAATATATTTATGTCTCTTTAATACTAAATATGAATATCTCTCGGTGTGATGGAGAAATCAAAGCTACGTAGTTCTTGGATAGAAAATGCGGATGCGTTGATTATTTTTAAAGAAAAATTTGTTTTATTGTTGATAAAAAATGTTTTGACGAAAAAAAATTTGCTTGATTTCGAATAATTATTTTGAGAAATAAAAAACGAGTTTTAGGAATATCATGTAGCACATCTCGTGTCTCAAAAACTCAAGGAGTAAAAGGATGTTTCATCCAGTTAATCCATTTAAAACTATTTTTTTATTATTTTTGGTTTTAAAATTGAGTCTTAAAGCCACCAAGTGGTACAACTTGTGTCTTAACAACTTAAAGATTAAAAAAGATGTCACTTCTAATTAATCTAATATTTAAAAAAGTTGACTTTAGATTCATTTATTTTTTTTAAAAATAATTTTAAAAAAAAAAACTATCAAGTTGTATAATTCGTATTCTGCAACTCATTGATTAAAATGATGTTATTTCTAGTTACCCTTTAATAATAATTTTATTAATTAATTTGTTTATGAACTTTAATTTATTTATTTGTATGTAAAGATGAAATTTAGAACTAACAAGTTGTCACAACTTATATCTTAACAATTCAAAAGTTAATTGATGCCACATCTAATTAACTCTTTTGTATCAAAAATAAATAAATAAATAAAACCAAAATCAACAATAAAGTTTTTAATAATATTAAGCTATACTGTTTTTCAACAATTAAGTACATGTAATTATGGCTTGCTAGCTGGAAAAAGACACTACAAGTCTATGATTTGATTTGATTTGGTTTGATGTTTGCTGTAAATGAGAAAGCCTTACACGCTCAATTTGCTAAGCATTATACGATCACCTTGCTAAGCCTTACACACTCACCAAAAAGGTACGCTCAGTTTGCTTTGCTGTAAGTAAAGAAAGCATTACATGCTCACGGTAAGCTTAGTTAAATACAACGTTGAGTTACGTAGTACTCTATCTTTTTGAATAAAGAAGAGTTTTTAAAAATGAAAAAACTTCAATTGAAAAAGAAGAACCATATGAGACCCAAAAAAATATCATTACTTCAATATGGGTTTATTTGTGTGAAAAAGGAAAAAGAAGGGAGAAAAAAATTTGATACCAAAAAATGGAACTTAAACAAAGAAAGTGGAAGGGATGAGATACCTTAAACTATTTAACGGCTAGAGTCGGCAATGGAGACTATGGCGGTGAACTTTGAGAAGCCAACATACGCTACTCTCTTCTCCGGTGCTCATCTAGTCTCAGGTTTCTTATTTGACGTTTGTTGGTTGTGTTATTAAAATGACTTTGAATCTTTATATCTTTCTATGTGTTTTTACAACGTTTCTTTCCCTTCTTAGTCTCAAAAACATTTTCTTTTTATATTCTGATTCGTTTTGGAGAAAAAATAAACTCTCTTTTGAAAAATAAATCTGCCCTATCTAAAAAATCAAGCTTCACTCCTCTAAAAATAATAATGCTCTCTATTTTAGTGATTTTCGAACTCAATTTATAGACTAAAATGGTAAATCTTTCTGTTCATTAGATAAAATTAAGTTCTGGATTTTATATGGTTTTATTGCAAATTTTACACAACATCAGATTTTGAGTGTACAAGTAATAGTCTTATTAATCTGAAATGAAGCAAGTTACAGGTTTGTAACAGGTTTGTAGTAGGATGCTAACAAGGCCAACAAGATAAAAGAAAGCTTGCAGTAGAATACTAACAAGGCAAGCAAGATGAAGGAATGTACACATTAGAAATAGTAAAAAAAGAAGAAACAAGAAAGTGTCTTCACAATTTTTCTTTTTTATTTTATCTTATTTTATTTTTGGTGTTTAAATTAGAACACTTATGTAAATTGGACTAAATTGTAAAAATGATGATTTTCAGATTTTTTATAATAATATTTATAAAGTATTTATTAAACATATTATTACTTATTTTTGAATTACTTTTAAATAATCGAGAAAAATTGGGGTACTAGAGTGCACTTTGCTTCTGTTTCTTCTTTCATGTAATAAAAGTGTGCCTCCTTTTTTTCTCTTTTCATGTAATATTTTTGGTGTCTTCAAAATTATGAAATTTTAAGTTTAGTTATTAAACTTTCTTTTAAAACTAAGAATATCAATTTTGTAAACAAAATTTAAATAGAGATTTAAAGTGAATAAAAAAAATTTATAATAAATAAAGTCGATATATTTTTTAAATTGACTAAAAATAAAATTTTATAATATTATGAAAAATAAAAATTTATTTAACTCGATATTAAATGTTTTTTAAGGTAATACACGCGAAAACTGGGAAATATTACTTATATATTCAAAGTTCTAAATGTTTTTCTTCTAAAATTTTTATTTAACTTCTATTTTTTTTTTTCAAAACTTTGATTCTTTTAATAAATTAAAATGTAATTAATGATGTTTTTTATTTTATTCCCTTATAAAAATCAAAAACATGCATTAAATGCATTTTACTTTTATTAAATGAATTAAAGATAAAATAATATGAATTAGAGAAAATTACATTTACCTCATATAATATTATCTAACACTCTATCTAGTTTTAAAAAAACATTCACCTTCTCTGTATTTACTAAAAAAAACTGTATCAAACATTCTTTTGTCTCATTTATATTTATTCATGTCATTTACTATATGATATAATTAAAGTTTTTGTTTTAATTTGTAAAAGTATGATAAAAAATATGATATTTGCAATTTTAAAATGTATAATTATGTTCTTAGTAGAACAATCAAATGGTGTATTCTAGTGTCTTTTTGATAAATAACAAATAAAATTGAGAGAGTGACAAAAAATAAATATTATATATATAATTTTTTATAAGTATTTTTTCAAAACTAAATAAAGTATTAATGCCGTTTAAGACAGGTAAATGCAATTTTCCCTATATACTAATCTAACTTTATATTTTCTTAATACTAGTGTTGATCTCTAAAACACTAAAAATTAGGAACCCAGATACTAAATTTTGTATCCAATTCCCATTTCTCACAAAGTTTCTACAAATAAAATTATAATCAACTATCTGAGAAGTGGAAGCGTGTTATCATGGACTCCATTGCCTCCTACTCTTATTGCTGCTTTATTTGCCTAAACAATCAAGATAATGAATGTTGTTAAGAGCCATATAGTTCACAATAAGAATAATTTGAATATTGGAAACTAAATACACATTTTTCTCTTGTAACGTGTGAGTGTTACTATTATGTAAATGTATTAAAATTAAAAAATATATTTAAACATATTTTTATTTGTTAGTTTATTCATAGTACGTGTCTTTTGTTAATTAATTTAGTCATTAAATGTGTCTTCTATTAGTCAATTCAGCCTAATTAACTTACAATTTAAGAAAAATAAATAAACTTACTTCTTTCTCCCAATTGGTGCGCCACATGACAATAAGAAAACACACCACTTGCACAACTAGTGTTGTTACAAGACCTAAAAAGAGTCCCTGTGTTTATAAAGAATGAAGTTAATCTCAAATTTAGTAGCTTCAAATTAACTATTTCATCTAAAAAAAATATAAACAAAAATAATAATTAAAAGATCGATATGTATTTAATCCAAATACACCAACTTTACGATTACTATTTTTGATTATATTTCGATCAACATTTGCTATATAAAAATTGGTGAAATCTTACTTGACCGTTCATGTGGAAGAGAAAAGCCAATACAGCGGAAAAAGGAATTCCCACAAGATAAAAAGATCCAAGATTAACAAATGCACCAAGCTTCTGCCAACCACATCCTCTCGCAACACCTATTCACAATCAAAGAATAAATTATATATATAAACATTTGATAATCTTTGAAAACCATTATTTTTAACAAAAGTTACAATATTGTAGCTTCTATCAAAGCAAAATCAAGCATACACCTGTATATAGTATAGAGCTGAATAACAAAATGGAAAAATGTGTTTAATCGTTACCTTGAAGTGTTGTTTGAAATGCATCTACAAAGACAGCAATTGCAAGAACAGGTGTCATGGAAGTCACATATGAAACTACTTGATGTACATTGCTAAAAGCCTTGCCCCAAACTTTCCATACCGAAATAATGAAAGCAAACTCTATAACTCCACATGCGAAGGCCATGAATAAGGTCACTAAAGCAGCTAAATATGCAGCATATGGAAATCCAGCTCCTAATTCATTTGAGATTCTTGTACTATTTTGTCCAAACATGTAATGAGATACATAATAGTCAATAATAATAGCATAAATAATTCATTGTATTTTTAGTACATAGACTTATTTTTGAGCATTAACCAAAATGTAATAGAGGCTCAAATAATATGCTTAATTGCAGTTTGGTCCCTCTATTTTCACCAATTTTCGGAATTGGTCCCCTAAGTTTAAAAGTCGATAATCTATTAGATTTTTTAATTAAGAAATGACGATTTGACATATTTTAAATTATGTGTCATACAATTTCATGATATAGAACTATCTAGATGCATTAATTAAATTACAAAAATAAAAATTTTCCAAAGTTGAAAATTAAGTTTTATAAGATTTTATTGCAATATCATGATCGTTAATCATTCTATATCATTGTATCATATGTCACGTTATTTCAAGCATGTCACGTCGTCATTTTGTAGTTAAAAGATCATAATGAATGCTTCAAACTGTTAGATTTTAAAATAGAGAAATTGATTTCATGAATTGATAAAAAAAAATAGATTGACTAAAATTACAGTTAAGTTTAAATTGCATTTGTAGCAATTGAAATTAATCAATGAGATCAATTGTAACACTTTTAAAAAATTAGAGCATGAAAAATCTCCATTAATAGTTTAGGCACAAAAAATGTGAAAGATAATAGTTGAGACATCGATATCATTTTTTGTGTTAGTATGCACATTTTCTTGGTATCTATTTTGGATTACAATATAGTATTAATGAAGTTTAACGTGAAAGACTAACCTTCCAGCCACACTAACTCCAAATGGTATCATCCAGAACGAACCAAGTACATTAATACTGGGAATGAAAAAAATACATTTGGTCATACATATCACAAAGCAATAAATTGACATAACCCACCACATCATAATTTTAAATTTTAAATTGCAGTTCACAACTACAATTACAGCTACAATATTGCAGATTTTGAAATCTTGCAATAGCAACGTAATCACAATTGCTGCCACACTTTTCTTCAATTTAAAAATTTGTGACATAACCACAACCTCAATTTAAATCATGCTGCAGACAACGACTCAAAAGATACTAACCATATAGAAAGTGCCGAAGTTTGCAGTGTTGGATTGGGAAGAGCACCAGACAGAAACACCATTAATTCAAATGTCCATGATTCTAAGCTGAAACATGATAGTGATACAATAGAACAACAATTAAAATTTTGTAGGATAAATTTGTCTGAAGTTAAGGTTCCTCTTCCTATATTTAATCATACAGAAATTTTGATTAGACAAATATGTAAACCTTATTTATACAAAACTAAAAAATAATATATTTAATTGTAGTTTTAGTTCTCGTATTTTTACTGATTTATAAAATCGGTCTTTCTATTTTAAAATACACTTTTGGTCTCTCAATATAATTTTTTAATTAAAAAATGATGATGTGATACACTTTAAATAATATAATATAATAATATAAAATGATTAACACTCATGAAATCACAATAAAACTCTCTAAAATCTTATCTTTCAACTTTCAAAATTTTTCATTTATTTCTATATCATGAAATAGTATACCACATCATTTAAAATATGTCAATTCGTTAATCTTTGGTTCAAAAATATGAGAGATAGACCAAAACTGCAACTAAGTCAAAATAATAATGTGCATATTTAAAGGACTGATATAAGATGAGTTTATCTATATTCTATCAAACTCAATTTTTGAAGAAAAGATCATACCAAACCATGATTGTTGAAGGAAAAACAAGTTTGAGAAATTGAGGGATGTTGTGGAAGGATTCCGTTGATAAAGCAACCCAAGTCTTTTTACATGAAGAGGAGAACTTGATGTAAAGTAGCAATAGTAGAACATTAACCCAAGTTGAGATACAAATTGCAATAGCAGCTCCTTGGATACCAAACCCAAATTTTAAAACAAAAGCCCAACATAGAAGGACATGTATTAAAACAGTGAGTCCATTAGCCAACACCATAGGAAAAACTATGTTTTGGGCTTGTAGGAATTTAACCATGCACTTAAGAATGCCATTGGCATAAAGGCTTGGGATTGCATAACGAGCAAATAGTTGAGCTTGTGCTGCAATCTGTTTGTCTTGATGTAGAATTATCAAAATGGGTTCTAAGTATGCCCAAATAATTGATAAGGGTATACAAACAAGGGTGATAACCAACATGGCTCTTTGTGTATATATTCCAACCATATGATATTGTTTTGCTCCATACGCTTGACCACAAAATGTGTCTAGTGCACTTGACATACCCATCTAAATAAATAAAGAATAGTACAATATAAGCCATCAGTTATATTATATTTTGACATGGATGAGTGTTTTTTGAACTAAAACTGAAAATGAGAAATTAAAATAAAATATATTTTTGAAACTAAGTAGAATAGACTATTAGTTTTTTCAAAATTTTCTCCAATCCATTTTTAATTACTTAGAAAAATGTATTAATTAAATAAAAACAGGATCACACATCAAAAAAAGTTTTAAAAAAATTGTTCTTTAAACCATGAACAATATGACTTTCATACATTCATGCATAGACATCAACAATAGTGTCGGAAATTAAAATGAAGAAAATCATCATATTAACATACCAATACATTGAAACCAATGCCATTGATGATTGAAAGAGCCAAAGAAGCACCAGCAAGAAGCAACTCTTGATTCAAATGTCCAACAAATATGAGAGTGATAATTTGTAAGTTCTGAAATACACAAACAATTATCATTGGCCCTGCCAACCATAGTTGTTTCTTTGCTTCATCTATAATCTCCTTTCTCTCTATGTTCATTGTACTGCACACACAAATTTAATTGTTTATTGTTTGAAAGAAAAAAAAAAATCAGCTCATAACACGTGGACAAGTTAAATAAATATACACACCGTATATATATATATATATATATATATATCTGAAAATTGACAAGCATTGTTATAAATAAAAAAATCTTGCAGAAATAAATATATGTAAAATTTACGTTCCATGAAACAATGAACAAAGTTGTTAGTAGCGTAGTTAATAATGAAGAAACTAGAAAGGCAAACTAGCAATTAGCTAGTCAAGCTTATTTATGAAATTCAACTTTAATACTTTGGGTTAATTGATGCTTAGTAGAAAGACGCATTGGATTAATTTTGGGCTGACATTTTTAATAATTAAAAATTAATTTTTAAAAACCTAAATTTTTTTTTAAATACTAAAATTTTTATACTATTAAAACATGTTTATTAATTGCAAGGACAAAAATAATATATATAATTATTAAAACATATTTAATCACAATATATTTTTTAAGATACCAATATTGATTGAGTTTGATAAAAGATAATTGTTTGATTTGAATATTGAACAATCTATTTTAAATTACATGAAACTATACCCAAATTAATAAAAGTCGAATTTATTGGTTTGGTTCAATTTAGACTCAAACTCATAAAAAAAATATCAAACTAATTTAATAAGTTTTAGTCAAATTATTGGTATTTTTTTATTATATGTTGGTGAATAAAAATTGATGTATTTAGTCTATAATATAAATCAAATAAATCAACTTATATCAACTAAATTATAACTTAAATGTCACTTATTAAAAAGACAAAGAATAATAGTAATTTTAAAAAAAATTGGAAACTTTGCAGTGGTCGTGACCACCCTTTGTTCCCGAGAAGTTCCGTTGCAGCCAATTTTAATTTATTTAAGAAAATATTGAGAGAAAAAAAATTAAAAATATTGATTCTGAATTAATAATTGGATTCGGAAGTCGAGTAAATAAAGTATTAATATCTTACTCCGTCCGTTATTTGAATTAAATAAGAGACAAAAAGATTTACAACTATTAATTAGTTTGACTGATCCTACGTATCGTATCGTTGGTTTGGTGCAATTAGAAAATAAAAAACACATAGCTCTTTTTTAATGAGATTAATACATTGGGCTATTAATGAAGGGATGAATTAGATTTGTTTTTTCTGGTCACTTTTTCCAATTTTTCACGTTGTATATAGTACAAACTGAAGATAAATATTTTGGCAAAACAAAAAGAAAAACTGAAAAAGGAGGATGGTAGTATTCCTGCTGTGCAATCGAAATTCAGGCAAACGTAATGTGTTCATATGATTATAATTCTATTCAACAAAAGTAGCCATATAAACATAATTCACTATAACAATAAAATAAAATAAAATAAAATAAAATAAGTACGAAGAAGTGAGTCAAAAATTGTTTACCTTTTTGGAGTTGAGCAACTATTGAGTTTAAGAAGTTGAAGGGACGTAGAAAAAGGATCACTGTTCAAAAACCTTTATATTAACCGAGAACCGAGGTCTAACTCACTACTGGATAGTCAAAAAGGGAAGAAGAAAAAGTTCAATTTAGTAATCATTCATCTCTCAAGATGGTTATGGAAAAACCATTATATTAAAAAAGAAGTAAAGAAGAAGAAGAAGAAAATAAATCAAATTGCAAGATTTTGTTTATGTGAAGAAACAAAATAAAGAACAAAAAAAAGAAGAGAATAGGGAAGAGGAGAATTACATAGTAAGAGAATTTGGGAGGAGTGTCAATTGGGTACGGCTACAATGTGCTGTTGTAAAGCAATAACATGAAAGGTACACAATATTGGATTTATATGGAAGTAAATTTGTCTTGGGCTTTAATGTAAAAAGGAAAAGTAAGTTTTTTGGTAGATTTCACTACGTAAGTATTGGGATTTTGTTCGAGAATAAATACTGCATTGTTTTAAAATTATTATTTGTTCTTTGATATGTTTTATTAATAGATTTTTTTTTACCTTATTTGTTATTGAATTTTTTGTAAATTTTATTGATTTTAATTTATAAATTATAATTTGTAGTAATTATTTATAAAATTTAATACTATTTTTATTTATTTATATTTTATTCTAATTTAAATTGATTGAATTATTTATTTATAATTCAATCAATTTATCCAATCAAATATGATAAATAAATATTAAACTAACTAATATACCAACGTTTCTCTAAAAAATTAATTGTGTACCTTTTGGATCTATGAGAAAGAAAAAGAGAATTAACCCTAGGTTTTAAGAATAGGTTTAATCATTTAATGGAACACTATTAAATAGCTAAGGTAGAAACCCCTCAATTAATATAATAACATTCATTAGTGTTAGTGTGTGAGTTCGTGCAATGCACCACGTTGTCCGCTACATAAACGATTTTAAATTTTAAAAAAAAAATTGATATAAAGTATTATATATATATATATATATATATATATATATATATATATATATATATCACAACAACAAAAATCATAATTATGAATTTAAACTTTTACAATAATAAATCGAATAAAATAAAAAAGATACGTAACTTATTTACGATATTATTACTTGGGTATATTTAATGACGTTAAAACAAATAACAAATAGTAGTAAAAACAAATCTAAACTTTGTATTTGAACTTTTCAATTTTTTAAATAACAATACATAAATAGATAGTGTATATTTTTCAAAAAATTATATCTAAAATTCAAAATAATATATTCATAGTAAAGAGAAATTTAAGCAAATCCAATAAAATAAAATAAATTTATCAATTATAGTTGATATTAATATTTGGGCTTAAAACAAACAGAATAGAAACAAACCTTAAATGTTAGGGAAAAAACGCATTAGATTATTTGATTTGAAATCAATTTCGTTTACTAATTTTGATTTTATTTGCGACATTCTTTATATCAACACATAATGACTTTACCATTTTCATTTTTCCTAATTTAAATTATATTGACCAGAAATATTTTTGTTTAATAGATGAATGTGGTTCAATATTTGACTACATATGTCCACTTAAATTTGTTTTATATTTCAATTACATAATCCATATTTAAAACACCAAAAGTTTGAAAAACTTACATTGAAAAAACATCATATTCCCAGCAAATTTGGCATCCATCAAACCTTAATTTTATTTCTGATTTCATGTATTTGAGAATTTATAAGAGCATGTTTGATGCACAAGATAACAAACATGATAAAAATAAATTATCATATTTTGTTTGAATTTGGTGTTTGATAAATCAATAAAATATAATAAGTTAATTCAGATTAATATGTTATCAGAGAAATTAAGGAAAAAATGTTCTTTCACATAAGAGAAATTAGAAGTGCAAAAATTTCTTTCAATTAATTTCCTTTATTAATAAAAATAAGACTCAAGACTAGTTCAAAAAAATTGACACAGGACTGTTTTTACTTTTTAGGCAGAATTAGACACAAGGCTTAAAACTAACAACTTTTTGACATTTTAAAAAACAATCTTACTGTAGGTAGAATATTCCTAGTATATTAAAAAGTGTAACCAATCAAATGTTACTAAAGAGTCTATATGTAGTAGTGTGCATATAATCTAAGTTTGGAATTGGTTGGTTAGATTGAAACATTAAAGGTCAATACTAAGGGGGTGCATGGCGCGGGTCGACCCGTCAACCTGATCAACTAACTCAATATGTTATTGATCGGATCGGTTCGGTTCGGGTTAAATGAAAAAATACGAGTTTAGAACTTAACACAACTCAAATAAAATCGATCAGGTCGGATATCGGATTTTGTCAAAACCGACTCAACCCGCCTACACCCCTTTAAGTGTTTGGACTTGAAGTTGACATTGCTTAGATTCGATGAATTTTTCATATTTTATGGATTTATTGTTGTTGAATTTATTTATGTATTTGAAGATTGTTAGATTTATTTTTATGTGTGAGAGATTATTGGTTTTTTTAAAGAATTGAATGATGTAATTTAAATTTTAATGTTTTTGAGACATTCAAGTATTAAATATATTTTCATTTAATATATTTTTCCGTAAAATAAAAAACAAGTTATTATTTATGTGTAACCCGCCAACTCAATTTTGATCGGGTCGGTTCGGGTTAAATGAAAAAAGTATGAGTTTAGAATTTAACTCAACCCAAATATAATCGATTGGGTCGGATATCATATTTTGTCAAAACTGGTCTAACCCAATCTGCGTACACCTTTAGCCAATACTAAAAAAATGGAATGTTTCATGAAGAAAAAATGTGGAAATAACCATGTATATTAAGTACAAAAATAATTTGAGCTTTCAATCAATATATAAATTGATTAGTAATTAGTAAATGTATTTTTATATTTATTTTTATAAGAATAAAATGTAACGATGTTATTCCAATTTCTTTACTAATCATGTATTTACTATTGGTGATGAATTTCATATCTCCAAGAAAGGAATCAATATACGTTCGTTTCTAATAATATATTAATTATTATTTTCTTATAGGTTGAATTGTTCTTAGTGTTTTTCAACGTGAGTTGATTGGCATATCCATTGTTTGCTTTATTTTACATTTCAAAAATTAATATATATATATATATATATATATATAATATATTTGCGAAGATGCATGTACAAGAGCATTAAATACAATATTGTGATATGTGGTTCAAGTATCAATTAAAAAGTTATTTTTTAGACTTATTCTTGATGGTATTTATATTTCGAAAATTAATAGATTTATTTATTTCTTAATTCTAAATAAGTCATTTATTACAAAATTGTGAAGAGGCATGTGGTGTAAGAATTAGTATCAAATGGGATATTGTAAAGAAGGTTGTGGTGCAATGACCACAGCCTTATTTTTCTGATTTATTATTGATGGAATAAATCTAAAATGTTTACAGATATATAAATTATAGTTCATTCACAATCAAATCTCAACACATAAATTCATTGTTTGTTAATAAATACATTTATTTGAATTTATTCTAACAACTCCCATTTAAGCAGGTTTTCAATATATATTTATTAATTCAAATAAAATACCCACAAACATCAATCAGATAACATCTCTATTAAATAATAAATGAATGACAATCAATTATTAATTCAAGAATAACATTCTTTTTTATTTCCTACAAATTTTTACAGGTGTGTTTTAAAAAATTAAATACCGTACACAACCAACAAAATTTGCGTTTTTCGGATCAAATAAAATTAAACCCACCACATATATTTTGAATTATACATTTTTTCACAAACAAAAATATACTATTACATGAAATTCCTAATTTATAATTAATAGCATAGTAATACATACTATGTTTATATGTATTGTACTACATTCTTATGGAAATCAGTACACATCAATTAAAAAAAAAATCAACTTTCATATCTCAATTCTTTGCTCTTTTGCCATTTTTCTTTTTTCTTTTTTCGTCCACTCTATTGCTCTATTGTTTCTCTCTATTATGCTCTTCGTTTAATTTTTTATTATACTATTAACATTTCTATTCTTTGCAGTTGAAAAAATAAAAAATAATAGAGTTGAAAAAGTTTATTCAATAAATGAGAACCAATAAAAAAAATGGTAACAATAGAGTTGGACAATGATGATGTGCTAATTTATTAATATATCTTTTTAACATTTTATCTTGTAATTAGTGAAAGTGTATGCATTGAGATAAGATTTGATGAATTTATGAAAAAAGTGAACATTTTGAATGATAGTATTCATACACCATGATTGATCTAACTGAAAACATTAGAATAATTACTTATGTCAACAAGTATGTCTTAATTATTCATATGAAAATATTAAGGTTGAGTTCAAAAATGTTGTTTTTGCGATTTTGAATTTTTTTTTTTTTTTTTTTGTT